>CM035234.1:55624790-56824790 GCA_020226215.1 Sindora glabra | reverse complement strand
TTAGAATCACATGAATTAGGCATCATTCTCAAGTGATATCATCAATCCTTGAATTAATTGCTTGGATTCTTAAGCCTTTACATCTTTGAAACTTTGTCACAACCTAAAGTAGGGGTCATGGCTAACACTTAACCTAAAATAACACATATATAAACTAAACCATGAAAGCCTCTTTCTAACATATTCAACCTATATAATATTAATAATTTACTATACCACATATGTACCTATCATCACATAAACATTCACATTTTAAGTAATTCCAACATGGACATCATATTTTCATGTCAACACTATATTCACATTATTAATATAATTATCGATCCTATGATAGACTTTTATCATTCTATCATCATTTAAATATTTCTACAGTAAATCATATTTATATAAGCGTAGTCTTTTATAATGTAAACAAGTTATGACATGATGAAAGGTAGATATTATCTATAGGTTACAATGTAATTCTAAAAGTTCAAATATATACTTAAATATAACATAAAAACTTTAGGTCTTTTACCCACAAGGACAATGTGTGCAACTTACCATTATATAACACTCTTTTATCTATGATGTTAAGGATAATGGACCCAAAAATTTATGTCTATTTGAAAAATATAAAAAACATAATATTGAGTCATTAATTCAATAAGTAAATAACATGTACCCTAGTGGAAATTGGATAAGTCAAGGAATAAACTTTTCATAAAAATCATAAAATTTATAATTAAATTAAGTATAATAAGGACAAATTATAAGAAAAAGATCATGATTATTAATTAATAAAAAACATAGCTAAGGATTTTCCAATTAAACTATACAAAAAGATAAATACAAGTATTTAATTTATAATGGTATAAAGGAGGAATATGAAAGTTTAACAATAACATGAATTGAAAACATAGTACCTTAAATTGATTCCAAAACAATGGTCAAGTGGGGGGTTCCCTATTTATTAAACACATAACTTAAAGAGTTCTACCTTTTTCAAGATAACATCAATAACTAAAACTCTATCAATCCTTAAAGGAGTCCTCAGGAAACTTCCTCTCTCTCTCTCTCTCTCTCTCTCTCTCTCTCTCTCTCTCTCTCTCTAGAAATGAAAAAGATGATGAAAAGCTTCAAGCTTCATACTTTTGCACTCAACTTCTCTCTTTAAGAAAATGTAAACATTGTTATATTATTTCTCATTTTGGATGGTTGTTGTTAATTGAACAAGAGAGCTTTTATTTATAAAGCTCTTTAAGCTTGCATGACAAGTCATATGACTTGCTTGGCAAGTCTCTACAAGTCAATTTGCACAGCAAGTCATTTTTTTTTAATTTTATCTTTATTCCAAGCATATTCCAAGATGTTTTCTTGATGCCCATTATAATTATAATTAAATTAATCATTCTCTTTTATTAACTAAATTATCTAAATGCCATTGATGCTCTAATTTCTCCAAGTAACTCCAAAATAAACTTTTCACCTGTTATCACAAATAAATTCTTTAATTAACAAAGATGAGTAAATTTATTAATCACCTAATCTTAAACACTATTTGATTTAATTTTGTTAATCTTTATCTACAAGTATTATAATTCTTCCTATTTATTGTACTATAGAATATCTAAATCATCTATTAACAACAGGGCCTTTACAAACTAGGCAGCAGGAATTAGTCCTCAAGCACTTATTGAAATTATTCCCAAGTAATTAGCTTATTAACTTCAACCTTTGACTCTATGTTCTGGTTGTACCATTAGTGTGTTACATTCACTAGTTAATAGCCAGTGAACTCCACCATCATAGCTTTACTACTCTTAACACTTTACGAATCCTTTCTAACTGATCAAGAAATTGATAAAGGTTAACTAATAGGTTAGTACCATCATAATTTGATTGTTTTAGTTTTAAGAATTCATGAACCATTTGTAATCTATCTCAGTAGAGTATGAAAGAAGGAGAATGTTACCTATTTTCTTACCTATCTTGGTTTCAATTTGCCTAAGCAAGTACTTTTTCCAAAGTTTATTACAAAATAGCAATCCAAATCAAGGCTTCATGTTATTCTTGTTTATTCATATACTCATTACTAAGGAAGTTTACAAATCCTGTATGTTAAGAAACTACAGGTTGTGCCTTAATTTGCCTTTTTCTTTTTGCTATGTTCTAATAAATAACTTAGATTAGAAAAGAAATTATTCTTCAAAATAAAAATTATCTAATACTTCAAATGGTTCCACTAAGATCATTTGTGATACTTGGCACTATAAAAATCTATCTTAACTACTTATAGTTGGAATTTTTCAACCTTTTAGACTATGATATCTAATCCCATGTCTTGCATCAATCGACATTTCATCATTACCACAATTTACCTAGATCATGCTTTGATACCATATTTACCATGATCTAATTTTTAGACCATTGTGACCAGTAAAAAGATATCATATGGATATATTTACAAGGCTTTTCTAAATTATCTTAATTATAAAACTCATTGTTTTCTTAAATATGCATGATGCAAAAACATAAAGTTGAAAAATTTGCTAATTTTTTTAAGACATATGAAAAAAATAGTTTTCCTTCAACTATTAAGGTTCAATCTTTTAAATATGTTTTCCTAAAAATAACATGTATAGCCATTAAGCAAAACCTTTTTTTTTTAAATAGAAAATGTAATATAAATTTTTTTCCTTTTTCTTTTTTTAAATAAGTTTAAAATTAGTTATAAGGTGATTTCTTTTGGAGTCAATATCCAAGTCAAATAAAAGAATATCTCCTTTCTGATTAAAAAATAGTTGAAATATAATTAATCCAAAAAATGTAAAATACTTGTAAAGTAATTTTAGAGAAATGATATTTCATCAGAAAGTACCATAAACAAATACTTTTGTAAAAAAATTATTTTCAAAGTAAATAATTTATCAAATAGAAATATTAAAGACTTAAAAATAGATTTAATAAACTTGTTTGATATACCATTCTCTTTAGAATTACATAAGAAATCATAAAGATAATTTTGAAGATATCTTTTTGAAAATAAAGAAATATACTAACTTCAAAAGTTCAAACCATAAGACTAATAAAATAAGATAGGACTAGGTTAGAAAATTTCAAAAAAAACAAATGATCCTATTCATAGAATAATTTAAAGATAGCATACTCTTTAAAAAAATTCAAAAATTAGATTTCCTTCTTTGAAATAATATTTTATTGCTTCTAAAAACTTATTTGCAAAAAGAAATAACCTTTAATCATTTAATAAAGGTTTTCAATTTTTAAAAATATATAAAACTTTTCTATGACTTAAATTCCTTTGTAAAATATGTTGAAAACCATTTTCTTTCTCCTTTTTCCTTTGAAAAACTTCGGGCTAATTTGCATTGTGTCCCGAAATCATTCTTTTAGTAAAAATAGAATACCTAAGTTTATGTAGTAAACCCAATTGTCATTAAAGTCAACTTAGAAATTAAATATAGAGAAAAATCAATATATAGTTATGCAAAATAACATTTAAAAATGATAATTGTCCATTGAATTAAATATCCATAGAGTTATCCAAATCAAGCATAATGTGGTTCTTGAGTATGATCATAAAAAATTGTTATTGGTTCTAGTGTGTTCTATACCTATACAGCAATGAAATTCTAACCTAAATTATCCATAAGCAATTTCATATATTTGCCACTATTTATCAACAATTCCATGGACACAATTAAGAAGTGAAGTACTTGAAAAATATATTGATAGGTAGATTGAGTGATGATTTACTCAGTGAAATGATTATCACATTAATTTTCTAGTGCATTTTAGCTGAAAATCAAATATATATATATATATATATATATATATATATATATATATATATATATATATATATATAAGACATACATTAAGATAGCTTCTCTTACCATAAGTTTATTTTTTTCAAACATTTCATACATTTAATATTTATGTATATTATGCTTATAGAAGATAATCTCGAGCACAAATCATAAGCATATTTTTCAATATAATCACACAATAAGAAATAACAAAAGGTATGTAAAGTTACCACTTTTTTACATTAAAACTAACCTTACCCTATCTTGCATATTTGTATAGTGAAGATAGCCTATTTGGCTACCAACACTTTTCATATAGGTCATTGTAGTGAAGATGGCCTTTTAGAATTGACATGATTTTTAATGTATTATTATGACAAAGACAGTTTTTCAGGCTTCCAACACTTTTAATTCATTTTAGCAAATACAAAATAGTGGTCTTCTAACACTTGTATCAAGGAAGACAAACTCATATAGTTTTTGAACTTTTTTTCATTTGAATGAATACTAACTAATGATCTTTCGACATTCTCATTAGTGAAGACAGAATCAAGCAGTCTTCAATCACTTTTTCATAATTTCACAACAAATATTAAGGTAAGGTCAAAATACATTCCATGCCATAAACAACACCATATTCATAATAATGAAATCTTGCAAAATAACACTTATAATCAACTTGTCATATTTCAAGTGACTATATTAAGCATTCAAGCTTTTATATTATTATGCTAGAATATATATATATATATATATATATATATATATATATATATATATATATATATATATATATACCATCATGCTTTAATCATTCATATTCATATAAAAGTTCATTAACTCTTTCATATCATATTATATTTCATTAGTGCAAGTATCATTCATAACTCAATTCATGTGCTAAAAGCATTACATGCTCATAGTTTTTAGCATGAAATTGTGCAACACTACTTCTATCTTTCACATCTATTTTTCCATATTTAACCATAGCTTAAAATTAATATTTCAACACAATCTTACACTATATCAAAGAAAGATTTTTCTTTAAAAATGAACCATAACACAATTTTTCCTAACAAAACCACGAAGAGCAAACTTGTGTTTATTTCCAAAGCTAAGCATGTTAAAGGCTATGCTTTATATCTTATTCTAAGAAGTAAGAAAATCATTTTTCCTTACTAATTGTATAAACATACACCATGAAACATCATAAAATTGGCATAATTTCATCTTATATCATGATCAAACACACGAGCATTCAAGTATAAACCTTCACTAGGTTTCAACATGCACTCTTTATTTTGAAATGCCAATTTTTAAATCAAGATTTTGTAAAATTTTTGAAAAATTTCCAACCTTGAAAAAAGGACACTAAATGTCACATTTCAAAAATTTTCTTATTGAAAGCATTTCACAAAAATATGGAAAACACTTTACTATTAGACCACTTTGTAAAAAACAATTTTTCACTTTGAAAATATAGTTTTAGTACTATTTTCTAGCATAATACTATGGGATGTAAAGCTCATTTTTTTAAAATTATTTTTGCTTTAAAAGTTTTGATATGGATATGTACAAAATTTTCAAAAGAGTTTAAAAATAAGTATAACAAGTTTTTCCTCAAAATTAGAATTTTTCACAAGAATTTCCTAGGGAACCCAAGAGCACTCTAGAAGGTTTTCAGCACCATTTTTGCTTAAAAATTTTGATGTTATCATCATATAATTATTCCAAAATTTTTTAAAGAATCTTATACTTGTTTTTATCATAAAAAGTCAAAACTTTGCCTTTGTTTCATGTATGGAACCCGAGAGCACTATATGCTTTTCAAATAAGATTTTTGCTTTTATTTTTAAATAAAACTATGTTCAAAAGGTGACCTTCCAAGATCTAAAAATGTAATGGTCCTTTTTAAATCAATTTCAAAAATCTCTTTTTTAAACCTTCTTTGCAAATACTTTCCCAAAGAAGCATTTTATCTCATTTCTTTCTCAAGAAATCATTCCAAAATTTTACCTTCTTAAATTAAGGAAATCACTTTCCAAAACAAAATATGTTTCTAACATCAAAAGTTTTCAAAGTTTCAACGTTTTCAAAACAGAAGATTTCTCTTAAAAATTCAAGATAACCTAAAAAGATAATTTTTTTCAAAGAATTATCATATCAAACTAAGAATGTTTACAAAAATCACAACTTTTCCAAATTTCTTCTTTTTATAAAAGAAATTAAAATTAAAGCATTATTTTCAAATCATCACTTTGAAGATCACTTCTTGAAGTTTTAAGAAGACATTTTTCAAGCAAATCTACCATAAATATCATGGCTTCAACATACTATCATCCAAAATACACACACACACACACACACACACACATATATATATATATAAATATTTTCTTAAATGAAAATTAAGAAGAAAAAAGGTAGATTTCCACTCACTTATGATGTGCTTGCTTCTTGAAGATCAAGGGAGCTAGAACTTGCAAGAATTTCACCAAAACTTAAAATTCCTCTAACAAATTTGAAGAACAATGAAGAATTCTCTCTTTAAAAACTTAGAAAGTCCTTCTCACTTCTTTTTCTTTCTTTGCTCATGAATGGCTTTTTCAAATGATGTGAGGACAAGTAAAAATTCTACCTCTATTTATAATGAAGCTTAAGGATTCTTATAACATTTCAACAAACCATCATCCTTCTCTCACTAGGTGATGGCCATGGTTTTGCTTTTTTAAAAGGGATAAATTCTTTGAAAATCTTCTAATATCCAACAATATATTCAAATAAAATCCACAATATCTAAATGTAATATTCCCTCATTAATGCTCATATGATAATGTTTTCCTATATAATTAATTCTTATTAAAATAATATGATCTACTCCATGTCATCTCTTCATAAAATCTAATGCAATATTCCTTCATTAAATGCTTTCACATAGTAACGTCTCTTTTCCATATAGATGACATGGTAAAGTCTCCTTTTGAATACAAACATATGTTTCTAAGCTTTATAAAATAATACTATTTAATCCACATCATTTCTTCTAGAATTATCTCTTGGAAAATGCTAAAACTAGTCTATTACTTTTAAAAAATACCATTAATTCCCTTCTAATCAAGTTAATTCTTCAAAAATTTCTTTTGAAGAATGATATTAAAAAAAATCATAATGCATATCTAGCTCTCTCTTGAATTTCCACAATAAAATTACTAAATGCTTGAATCCATGATACTAATTAAAAATTTAAGCTTAATCAAGCAATACTAGCTCGTGCTACAATCTTTCTTCACTTAATTAAATCAAATCAAATTCATTCTTTTCTTTTTTTGTAAAACACTAATGAAAACACATTTGAGGCTTTTTATCAAATTGCCATTCATAAAAACTATTTTGCATAGTTATTAGTTAATGTTTTAACTTAAGATCAAATATTCCAATTTTTTGTTTCAAGGTGCGACTATGCACCTTGCCTTGTTTTTGTCAAATGTTCATAATTTTAGCTATTTGAATTTTCATAGGATGCTTTCAGGTAAAAACCTTATGTTACTCCAAGATGCTATTAACCTTGGATCTTGAATACTATTAAAACAATCAAAATTTCAAAATAAATTTTGATAAATTTTCTATCTACTAGACTTAATGGATACTTCCATTAATTGCTTATCAATAAAATACTTCCTAATTTGGTTCTAGCAATTTTATCCTATTGGATTTCTATCGAATATTACATTGCAAAATAAATACAAGGAAAATTAAGTTTCAACAATTTTATAAGATTGCATTGCAAAATTAAGTTTCAACAATTTTATAAGATATTATTTATTACATGCATATTATTTTTATATTAATAGTGAATATTCATATAAATACAAGGAAAAAATTCCAATGAACAATTAAAGTCAATTTGCCTTTATTTTTTCATATATATTATATATTATTAAGTTACAAATAATTATAGGGAAACAACATACAAAATAACTTTTTATAAACTTATTATAAAAAGGTGTGTCTAGCCTATAATAATAATTATAGTAAGATAAAATTAACAATTTTCTTCATGAATTCCTAATACATTTACAACTTAGTTCTTGTATTAAATTTATTGACCACAGTAGGCTAATTCAATCCATATAAAAAAGAATAAAGTTGCAGACACAACAAATAAAAATGCATATTTCATGCCTATTTATACTTCAACAAAATTTCTCCAAGTTACCAACATATTTACTTTCTAAAAATTTTACTTTTAATGAAAAGAATTTGGCAAACAAAGCAGACATTAATGCAAAATGACATTGATAATTTCTTCTTCTTTGTTACTCCATTTGCTTACATTAGTTAGTTTCTCTATTTCAAAGGAGAATAAGTGACATCCTCGTAATGAGCTGACTATCATTCATTTATTTATGTTTCTTCATTAAGTAAGTTTCTAAAACCCTAATTATCATTTTTTTTCTAAGGATATAAATGCCAAAATACTTGGTAAATATGGATTGCCTATCCTCCTTGGCTTTGTTTTTTTATTGTTAATATTAGCCAAGAAAATTATTATAAAATTGAGTTGTAATAAATTCACCACTTACTATCAATGTTACTAACATGAAATAATTTTTCCTTTTTATCTTTAACAAATCCAATTAAAATATTTATTTACAAGATTTTGTTTAATGCAAGAGAAAGAGAAGCAAAAGGTTCCAAAATTAGTCATAATTAATTTACACGGACGTCCTCCATAATGGATAAAGGTTTGCTATTTTTGAATTCATAGATACTTGTTCCAATAGGTTATACATTACTATAAAATTGTAAATAGACATCTCTCAAAGTTTATACTGACATTTATTTTGACACAGTAACATTTTTTAACTTATTAGGAACATTAAGACAACAAATTATAAACAAAATTGACATCAATCTGGATGTGATAGCATTTTTAAAATTATTGAAAAACTCATCATGACAATTAAAAATACAACCAATGTTTACTTAGAGATAATGACATATTGAAATTATTGGGAAACTTAAGATATTGGTTTTTCACGAAACTAATATTTAAAGTCATGCAAACTATTACTCTAATAACATAGAGCATACTTATTACATCAAATATATTAAAGAATTAGTGCTAAAAGCAATATGAGTGGTGGTATTTTTATAAATATAGGCCTAAATTTATATGTTTGTTTTATATAAAATTGAAGTAATTTATTTAAGACATCAATTATTTATTAAAAAATTGACATTTAGATTTTTTGCTTGCATAATTTTCATTTCATCCTCTATTTCACTCTCACTCTTGCTTTTTGATACCTATATTTTCTAGTGATAACTTCTACTTTTATCATTTTTTTAATAATTATTAAGCCTTTTTCATGTTCTCCACTTCATTCTTAATAAACTTTGAGCTCATTTTTATTATCATAAACATTTTCAAGTATATTATTCTACCTAGTTTTGATTTTTTTTTAATATTTATAGATTATTTGACTTTATTTGGTTGTGATATGTGAGTTTATGTGTAGTATGGCATTGTAGTAACGTCATTCATTGCTAAGTTTAGGCTTAAATAATTTGTTAGTTATAGTGATATTTTTAGATTTTAGTCGCCCTCAGGATATACAATTATGGTGATGCTTTTACCATTACATGCTATTATAGTCGTTAGAAGGTTTTGGGTTATTATATTATGGAATGATCCTATTTGCTCCTTGGTTATATAAATTAAGGGAAGAGCCTATAAAGCATGATGATTGTGTTTTTTTATTTTTAGTTATTTGTAATGCAAGTTATGTGTTTACTACTCCCACCTTGCAACATTTATTGTGAGCATAATTTGTATAACTATCACTATCTTGATTAAAAAATGGATCATTTTAGAAAGTTAGCTACTTTACCCTAAAAGAAGAGGTCCCATAATGTTCAGGTCCATTGCTTACATAAACTAAGGATGAGAAATTACATACTAAGTTCAATGTCAAAAGGTAGCCAACTGGCTTAAATAAAGCAACACTAAGTAGTTATGTTGGATTGATAGCATAGACCAAAATATGATAGGTTATATAGATAAGAAGCGTGTCTTGCTGACATTGACAGATAATCCTTGGGAAAAGATCTTGGTATGTAAATTTGATTATTTTGCTTTGTGTTAATGATGTGTAAAACTACACTCATATTATAATCACATATAACTTTTTTATATATGTTTTCTTATAAAGTGTCTTTGATCTTACCATCACTCATCAAATGCATAGAAAATTACTAATATGGATGACAAAATAGTGGAAGGACTTCAATAAAACCTTAAGCTTGGAATACACTATCATTATACCAAAAAAAAAAAAAAGAAAACCTTTTTAGGAAATTCAACTTCATTGACCAGCAATTATGGGAAGAGTTTTAAAAATATCATAGGACCAAATGTTTCCAGGTAAACTTAGGCTTTCTAGTGGCCATTTTTACTTAACATTTTTTGTGTATATCATTTGTACATGTAAGCTAATATATGTCCTTTTATCAATAGGAGTTAAGTGCAACTAAGAGAGATATGAAAGAATAAATAACTATATAAGCTATCTCAAAGAAGCTACTAAAAGTTGG
This sequence comes from Sindora glabra, assembly GCA_020226215.1. Classification (NCBI taxonomy): domain Eukaryota; kingdom Viridiplantae; phylum Streptophyta; class Magnoliopsida; order Fabales; family Fabaceae; genus Sindora; species Sindora glabra. Next base: position 56,814,384 of record CM035234.1, on the reverse strand, counting down.
AGCAAAAGTTAGTAAAAGAAGGGCTTGCTTTAGCTAAGGACAATGACATCAATGATTCACCTTCCATTTCTCATGTAAAATTATGGAAGTAAGCCAAAGTTAACTCATAAGAGTAGTACATGATTCTAAAGAGTTAGGCCATTATGGAAAGGAATGTAAATGTTTAAAATTAATTTAAAATATATTATTTGCTTGAAACTTCTATTTCATGTGAAAATCATCTAATTTTTTATGGTTTTTTGAATGTTATAAGATGGTTTCACATAACAAACCTTTCAAGTTGAGTTTCAGCTAATTAGAAATATGAAGGTCCTAACCACAATGATGGGATTTAAAAAGCATCACAACTAGGTTCGGATTGTTAGATGTGGTATCAACCTCAAAGACTACTTTGTTGAATGCATCACCAGTTAGACCTTTGAGCTTTGAAAACCTCAAAGTGAGTATCACTAATAATGTGGAAACTTATCTTGATGTTAATTAAATGGCAAAAATGCAACAAATGTAAGAGTAGCATATATAGATGCAATAGCAATAATAAATGTAATAAGAGATTTGCACTTTATTAATAGACCAAATTACCTTCCAACATATAACATATAATCAAGTTCCACAAAACCTCTACAACTAACTCTTGCAACCACTGCTCATATATAGAAGTTGGCCTCTATCCATAGCCACCAAAATAAGAGACATAGTAAAGACCATAACTGAAGTAAATATCATCTTCAACCCTTACATTTTTTTCATATATGTCTATTAATTGAGTTTCTAATAGTTATATGAAAGAAAGTGGAGCCCCATATACCCTGATGGTGGTGAGACAACCTATGCATAAGGTTTTTACCTAATGGATTTTGAAAAGCCATAAGCTTCACTATTTACCATTATCAAATAATCATGTTAATCAATAAGTCCTTGGACCACATGATTGAGGTGTCAATACTAAATGATGAAGTTTGGATAGTGGAGGAAGTTCACAAAACCTCCATCACATATTCAAAGGCTTTCATTCAATTCCCAACTTGTGTATCCTACCACCTACTTTTTTTATACAATTGAAGTTTTATTAGTCTTGTTATTTAAGTTTACTAACTTGTGATATGTGTTTTAACTACTTTTTTATTGTGATCAAAAGGTACTGCAAGTGAAGCTTGATCACTCTTAAGGCCTTAAGGCCTTGGTCTAGCTCATAATGAAGGTGAAAATCATGGGAGCAACTTATCCACCATTTATTAAGAACTATGTTATCTTGCAACTCATGAGGATGGAGAAGTACAATATCACTTGCACTAACTACAAGTGAGGTGAATTTATTTTGTATTGTTTCAACAAACATTATTTATGTTTAATCGATGTCTAAATAGGCATTTAACTCACTCCTCTCCTAATATAAGCATTTTTATGATTGTTATGCCTCCGAAAGGCAACAACCCATAATGGATTCTTGTATCCATATTACATCAATTAACTAGCCTAGAACAATAATAAGAAGAGGTTGAATTACTAATGAAACCTAAGAAAGTATGTTATTTCATGTTATACCATGAAAGGTTGTGATTTTGACATTTTATTATGCCGTTATATTATAGGCACAATAAAAAAGCCCATTTTCTAGTTGGATCCTTTGTGCAAACCATCATAACCAACCTCAAGATAGGTTTTAGATACTGCCCTAGACATATATTGCAAGGTTTAGCACTAAAAAGGAAAGGCAAAAATATAAGACTAATAGATGTGATGATAAGTTTTTTGAAAAAGATTGTAACATGTTACAAATGAAAACTTAAGCATTAATTAGATGGAATTGACTTGTTATTTTATTATATTCTCATAGATTAGAAAGAAATAAAGAGTATGGCCACTATGTTATGCAATACATGTTTAATATAATATGTATTTGATGCCGCCTAACTCAAGTAATTGCTTTTTCTTATTTATAGCTCCTCACATGTTCAATTACCTAAATTAATTTTGATATTAATATGTTAATTGTGTACAAATTGCAGTACTTCAATAATAACATAAAACTATACACTGAAGATGATCTTGACAAGGTGTAAAAGACTAAATAATTCAATTGATTTGTGTAAATTATCAGGAAAACTCATATGAAATTATTTAGATATATGAGACAAGAAATTATCATAGATTCTTATAGCATTTTTGTATTTCAAAAGCCAAGATAACATAAAGTTTTTTCAATAAATTTTACATAAATCATAAACATGTAATATGATAAAATTTGGCTTCGATACTATTATTGAAAATTCACATCAGGAATTTGAAAGCTAATCACAAAATCATATTCATCATATTTATGTTAAATAGTTAATCAAGAAATATGTGAGGATGAAAATCAAACTTGATTATCAATCCAATGCCCTTGATAATGAATTTGACATATTTCACAGTCATAAATTATCCTTACATCTTTTTGCTAGCCTTGCATATACATGGTTTTTTTTTTTTTTTTGCTAGATCTATTTCAGCATCTCTTGTTATTTAATCTTTCATTGGAATGATTTATTTTGTGAGATATTGGTGTCAACAAGTTTTGATCACACATTCTCATGAAAATAGAAACGATTCTATTTTCTAACAAAAAGCATAATTGATATATGTGCATTTAAACAAATAAAAGTAGGCTTTAAAAAATAAGAAATCAATTGTTCCATCATTTACAATTCTAAAATTCATAAAAAAAATTAAGTATGGATCTAAATTAAGAGATAAAGAAAACAAAAAAACTTTTTCTTTTGAACTCAAAAATTTAATTTGAAAGAATTATTTTAAAAAAAAAAAAGAAGAATCATTTTCTTTCAAAGTTAAAAACTCAAACTAGAGGAGTTTTGTGTTAAAATGTGTTATAAAAACAATCAATACTAAAGAAATAGTCAAAGAAATACATGAAAAAAGTGAAGAATTATGAAAGTAATAAAATATTTTATTTAACTGTGCATAAAATGATTAATATAACTCATATTTATAAGATAGAAAGATTATGTTAGGTTTCACATATATTTAAGCACAGTGGATTTTCAAAATTTATGAAACCTTCTTAAAATCAATACACAGATGTCCACAAGAATTACCTCTTAAAGTGCAAATGACAAACCTTAAGAACAATTAAGCAATGGTGCCTTTACAGTATCTATACAGAGTGAATAACAACTTTTCTACCTCTACGAATCTGCTAGGAAGCACTTCTCTCATAAAGGAATGGGGTTTTGGTGCAATTTCTCTGGTGGCAGTTTGTATTCACTCTTAAAAGAAATGACGTCTTCATGTCCCTTTATAAAACTAAAGGCACACCACTTCACTAGTCTTACTAGGAAACTACCTCATATTTCTTAATTTCATTCAACTACTAATATCTTATCTCTATCATGATGAAAGTAAAGAAAGATAGGGCTTATTCATTTATTATCTAATATTATTTTAATATTAATAATTAAATATTATTAGATAATAACATTATTTCATAATATAATTATCTAATATCAAATGGCATAGTTATCTGATATTACTTTAATATTAGATAATATCACATAATATACTATATATTACGTGAATAATATATATTATTACTTTAATAATATATACATGCACTAAATGATAAGTCCAATTAATAAGATTTTAGTCTAACTAAAACTTAATTAATTACTATCTTATTCTTAGTTTATCTAATATTATTTTAATATCAGATAATATTGCATAATATACTATATATTACATGAATAATATATATATTATTACTTTAATAATATATACACACACTAAATAAAAAGCCCAATTAATAAGATTTTTGTTTAACTAAAACTCAATTAATTACTATATCATTTTTACTCCTTTTGTGTGACCTTATAAGTTCTTACTATATTGGTAATAACCCATCAATAAACCATAGACAATAAGTGATACTTAGCAATACATCAGTGCCACCTAAGTAGTAAGAATGTCTATGATTCAACATCCACCTAATGTGTGAATAATATTTTGTAATACAGTCCTTTTTGTAGCAATATCCAAATCAAACTAAAGGTATGGAATATATCACTCTCATCAATATTCAATCCATATTTTTTTTACCAAGTATACTAACTTAAATAAATTATTAATATCACATCTTCATCCATTTAAGCATGGTTATGCATTTCTTAGTCTCATTAAATCAAATGGTCCAAGAATATCACTCCTTCTATACAGGAGGAACAAAATCTCATCTACATCACTCACATCCCTTTACATAATTCATGACACATCCAATTAATGCCTTACATGACAACCTAGTTAAAGATGACACATGAAGTCATTAAAGTGTGACTCCTAATGTAGGAAACTATGTGATTTCAAGTCAAAGGACTATGTATAATATAGTCACATGAAAATAGCTAGTGACACATGACAATTTATGTAATATTCTCAGAATGGATAAGTCCAGTACATCTATTTATTAACATTGTACTCATGTATTTACTTGATATCACATATTCATGATTCACAATCATCAGTCATGATATATATTAGTCTCGATGTACTATTGCTATCCTTTTTACAATAATACTCTACTAAGGATATTTTAGAAATAGTAAAATTATTTTAAGGATAATTATTATATTAAATTATAAATTATGCAAATATTAAAATAAAATAAAATATAATAATTATATTACCTAAAATAAAATATAATATATTATGCATTATTATAATCATCTTATAATTGGCTCCTAGGACACATATACCGACAAGTGAAACATTATAATTTCATAATAATAGCTTATAAAAAAAATTAAAACCTAATAATTAACTATAATAGGAAGATAACACTTGACCTATAGATAACCACATTTAATTGCAATTATTCATAACAATAAACTCTTCATTTATACATATTTCTAAAAAGCACTATCTTAGTTAAATAAATAAATAAAATAAAATTTATATTTATATTTATTTATTTTCTCTTATTGGCTATCTTATGGTTGAAATATCAATTATCTCATAAGTGAACCAATTCTTTAATTAAATAAATATAGATATATCTAATCCTATATATGTGACTCTTTAGGTTCATCATTAAACCAATAATGGGTCATGATTAAATCAAACCCCTTTAATTTAATATTTTTACTTAATCTCTTAAATTTTATATTCAAAAATTATGATTAACATATAACAACATGTTATGAACTAGTTAACATGAATTATAAATATGAAAAAAAAATATTTATAATTATCAAGACAATTCCTTCATCATATAATATTTCAATTGAACTTAAAGTGTGATGTATTAGTTGAAACTTTTGTTATTAAACTATTATATATACAATTTAGAATCTATGACTTATCATGTGAAACCCACAAAACTCTTTCTTAATTTCACCCCACATTGAACAAAGATTTCCAAGTTATGATTCTTAAGATAACATGAGATATCCTTTCTCTTTATAAGAAGTGATTAATTCCATGTTAATATTCCCAAAATTTCATACATAGCAAAGCTATAGCCAATGGATATCATTGGGATGACTCCTATAAATCTTGAAAATATTAAAGTCTAATGTACCATATACAATATTATTATGATATCTCAAGTCAGAATATCAATTGTACATCATTACAATGAAAGATTTTTAATTCAACTAAAATTTCAGTTCAACTTATCCACAAAGAAATTCTTATATTCATTAGTGTCACCACACCAATACCCCAAAAAGACTTCCTCTCATTCAACATACATCGTATGTATTAATTTATCCAAATTATTAATATTTATTCCTAATAATTTTATAACTAGGATTCTTTCAAGATCTAGGCTTCTAATAAAGGAATATGTTTCATGATTGCCTCTAGACATACACATATTTCATGAGCATGATCTCTAAATTTTATCAAACATAAATAATAATTAAATAATTAACAAAAGGAAAAAAGATACCCCCATCATCAATAATTGATGAAATAAAAATATTGACAAAATTGTAGAAGATTTTTTAAATATCAAAATCCTCACCTAACAATCTTTCCTCTCTCATTTCCTTGCATCCCATTATCTCATATTGTTTTCTATTCTCTCGCCTCCTAACTTAAAAACATACATACTACTAATGTCTTGAAATTTCTCTCTCTCTTTCTCTCTCTGTCTTTGTGTGTGTGTGTGGAAATACGGCTGCAAAATCTTTCTTCTTGCAAACATTGGAACAAGCTCGAGTCTTCCTTGCATGGTTCTGAAGTATAAATGGCGATCACACTGTGGCTTGCTAAATTGTGAACAAATATAAAAATTGAGGCATGATGAAACAAAATATTAAAAAACTAGGATTTTGAAATTCAATAAAACAGTAATATTATGCATAAAATTACAATAAGAAAGTCACTAAATCATTACCTAAAAGATTTGTTAGACATTAAACTAGTATAAAAAAAAATTTACATCAATTTAGTATTAATATCAAATTTTTCAATATTAATTTGATATTCATTAATTTTTTGCACTAAATTGATGTAAAAAAATTTAATATTACAATTTTGAAATTTATAATTTGAAAATTTTTTGAAATTGATATCATAATAATTTATAATTTTGAGATATCATAATAATATTACAATTTTTTAAATTGATACTAAATTAATGCAAAAAAAAATTCATTACTACTTTATTGTTGACCAAATTATTTTAAATAGCTATCTGGTAATTTCCTCTATTACAATTATGAATTGCACAATAACTTTCTAGGGAGTTTAGTAGTTTATTTAAAAAATAACCCATAAACAGTTACATAAATGGCATACCAATTGGACAATTAACAACCAACAACCAACAACCATACAAATTCAAACGTAATCTTCATAAATTAATTATATCACTAATTTCAAGAAATCAAGTGTCATTTGTGGCATTATGGTCATAACAAAGCTAAAGAATCGTCTGTTTTATGAAGAGAAAACAGGTTTTGCACAACTAAAAGTTAAAAAGAAAATCTAATTTAATATAAAGAAATAAAGCTGTAGCAAATAGATGAGAGTAAGGACAAATAGAAAGTACATCAACTTGCAGCCTAAAACTTTTACCTTTTAGAAGATTTTAGTGCACACCATATTATCTATAAAATAGTTACGTGATTTATGGATTTGGGATATATGGAACTGTAATCAGGATATTGAAGTAATTTAAATGATTAGATTTGATTATTAGTACACAAGTTAGATTATCCTAATTTCATAGAACCCTTCATTTATAAATATGATAATTATTATATTTCTCAAATTTTATAATTAATATTATTAATTTTACATTTTTACTTTTATTATAATTATTTATCTTTCAATTCACTTGTAATATTAAAATAAATAAAAACTATTGAAGTCGATTGTCAAATTTTATCTTAATAATGTTAAATATATTATTGCATTATTCTTTTTTTTATCATTTATTTTAGTATTTTGAATGAGGGGAGAGATGAATAATTATAAGCAATATAAAAATATAAATTAATAGTACAAATTATAAATTTTAAAATATATAATAATAACTAATTTTTTAAATGAAGAATTAAATACCGTGTTTATTCTTTGATTGTTAATATATTGAATATTGTTAGGGTGAGGTTTTACCCATGCTTGGAAGAGAACAAAGAAAAGAAAAATAAAAAAATTAAATTTTTTCTTTGCTTAGAATGAAAAGAAAAAGAAGGAAAGAAGAATATAGTTATTAACTAATTCTTGTTATTACACATCAAAATTTTGAAATTTTCTCTTCCAATTAACTTTTAAATTTTTCTTTTCATATTTTCTATTTCCCCCTAACCAAGCATTGTGTTCTCCACTTTAGTCCTGTCTTTTGTCCTACATCACTTGGCGTGAATGCAAACCTCAATCCAGTGCTATTTACCACCGGTGCCTTCAGCGGAGCTCAAACTTAATTACTGTCAAATCCATTACCACTATTGCCAGAAAAACTATTTTGGAATTATTGTTTTATGAATTTTGATTTTTTTCTTAGCCCCAAAAAGTTATAAGTCTGTAAACGTAGACAACTTAATGGGCTTAAATATAATTTTCATCTCCAAGGTCACATATAGTTCTCACAATTCTACATTTTCTATTTCGTACTCTTAATGTACAAGTTAAACTAAACTATGTTCAAATTGTTGATTTTTTTCAAATTTAAGACATAAACTCTTAATTGATACCTAAATTTTCAATAAGATTCCAATCTTATAATCATTAAGAGGAAATATTAATGAAGTTAACCTTATTATGCCAAAAAATAAATAAATTTACAACTCATTTAATGTGTGAAAACATTTTGATTTATTCATTAATATCACACAATTAACCAATTTTCCTTTTGATTATTATAAAATTAGAACCTTTGTTAGAGATTTGTGTACTAATTGGTTGGAATAAATATGATACAATTTATATATTAGAAGAATCAAAATAAAATATTACATTTAAAAGGATCAAACACAATTATTTTGAATATCAGGGAACTAAAATTATAGTTAAACCTATTTAATATGCTGCTTGAAGAATGACGGTAACTCGGAAAGTATCTATGGGGAAAAAATTTGGGGGTTGTGTCCTGCAAGGGACCGGGGCAGGGCACAAATAATGTGCCATTTGTGCTGGCTATTGGTGGCAAGAAAAATGTTATTATAAAAACGGTTTCTGTCAAGAAAGCTCGAAATGGCAAAAGCCCAATATAAATTTTTATACATAGGATGATGATTACAGCAAACTAACTATACCGGTATACCATAATGATTCATATATTTACGTAATATTACACAATACGGATGAATGAAATTCAATAATTAATTTTAATGATATATCAGTATATCAAAATCCCTCCCTATACAAAATAAGTCAAGAAAAGTAGGGGTACAATAGTGGACAGATACTACAATCAGCTAATGAGGAAAATTGTGACTTACGATTCCCGATTATAGATCCACTTTACAGTTGTTTTTATGATGGTTAATAAGCCAATAAACAGTTGGTTGATGAGGACGGTGTTAGTCTCAAACAAATTTTATTCATAACTAAAAGTTTGAATTCTAACAATATTTTTAAAAATAGAAATCCATTAATACTCTAATTTGCAAAGTTATTATCTCATTTAGTGACCATCTAATTTATTCCTAAAAATATTGTTGTTGCCTCGCAATTGCCAAGAGTGGATTAACTTTGCAACTATTTTTATGATGATTAACATGCAAATGAAGATTAACTATGTTTGGGAAAACTCTGTCATCTGAAGAAGAAGATGCTTCTTTTTGCAACAACCAAAAACTTAATGGGATGAATTCTAAAGTAAACAAAATGGAGTCTGTTCCTATTCATGAAACGCAAAGAGGCCAAACTAAGAGTTATAGAGATCATTTAATTGGTATAGTGCTTGGGGCTTATGAAAAAGTATTTTTTTTTTTTATAATAAGAAAGAAGTTAAGATGGAAGAATAGGAGAGTTACACGGATGTAGATAAAAATGAAGTTGTCTTTAATCTATTAGAAAATGTTAAGAGTTGTTTGTATGAACCATGGAAATATACTCTTGTTGGAAAAGTCTTTGGTAAAAGGGTAAGCTTTCAATACTTAGATTACAAAATGAGAGTTATGTGGCAACTTGAAGGAAAATTATCCATCTTGGAGGTGGGTAATGATTTTTTTAGTTCAAATATGATTTACAATCACACTATGCTAAGGTACTTAGTAAAGGCCCTTAGTTTATCTTGGAGCATTTTCTAGCTTTGAGAAAATGGGAGCCTTTTTTCTAATCCTTCTTCAAGCAAGATGTCTTCCATAGCAGTGTGGGTAAGACTTTAAGAACTACCGATAGAATTTTATGATACATCCATCCTAGCTCAGATAGTAAGAAAAATAGGTCCAATGCTGAAAATTGATGCTCATACTTTCATGGGTGATAAAGGAAAATATGCAAAGGTTTGTGTTCAAATTGATCCCAATCGGCCTTTGATTCAACTTATACATATTGGAGATTTTAAGCAATCAATTGTTTATAAAGGTCTAACTAGAGTTTATTTCACTTATGATAGAATTGGCCATTAAAAAAATTCCTATCCTTATGAAGTCAAAAAGGATTTTGTTAAGCTTAAGAAGTCAGAGGAGAGGAATAACCAATACGACCCATGGACTTTGGTGGAGAAAAGAAAAAATATGACAAACAAAAAGGGACATCTCAAAGCTTCCATTAAGGATGGTGGGTTAATAAAGAGAAATTCATTTCAAAAAAATCTAACTAGCTAACATGTAAGGAAAAATAAATCCCGAGAGGCCTCACATAATTTAAACCAAATCATAGGACCCCATTTTCTAAGTTAGGCATTAGTGGAATTCAAAGCCCATGTTGTTAATCAAACCTCTACAACTGAGAACAACTATCTCGGTCATTCCAAAATAGATAGTGTTCAGATGCAGTAACTTTCCTTTTTAACAAACACAAAAACCCTTAGCTCCCCTTTGACTTCAAATGTCTTAGGATAGCTTCTTATCTTAGAGTGCAAAAATGGAAGAAATGGTGAAGCTCGTGGCCAAACTGGTGTGGGGTTTCTTCAAAAATAACTTAATTCAGGAGATTCATCTAGCAACTTTGGAATTGATATCAATGAATCCAACTCACATTATGGGAAGCTACGATTCCATCTAGGTAGTGGCTTGGAAGACACTATAACCATTCATGCACCATCCAAATGTCAATAATCTTTATCCCCTTGAAAAGGAGTGAACAAATCTATTAATCCCTTAATAATCATTCACAAGGATGACTATTCAAATTAGAGTTGTCTAAGGACATAACCAAAATTTGATAATGCCCAACAAGAAGCCATTAGTTATGTATCCTTAGGATCAATTTCACGTTACAGTGAGGAAAATGTGGCAACAAATGATGCAACTACAAATATTCATTGTACAGAAAAAAAAATTGCAAATTGACAAACAAGGGAAGCAAACTAAACATTTGTCTAATCCAACTAGAACCACCAATTACTTTATTTCTACTCAAGATGACAAATCAGATACTAGATCATTGGAAGCTATACGAAAGGATGGTGATCGAAATTATCAATCCTATCCAGCTTCCTCATAGGTATCCCAAGTTTGGTTCTCATTATAATCTACTAAATATGGATGTTACTCGTTTTAACATAGGCATTTGGAATGTCCGTGGTGCCCAACACTCAGATTTTTTGAGGATTGTCTTACAATTTATTAATAAAGAATACATCCAGATTCTTTTTCCCACTAAAACTAAAGTTAATGGTGATAAGGCTATAAACATTACTTGATTATTTCCTTTTAATAGTTTGAAGCTAACAAATACAATTGGCTTTGCCAGTGGATTATTGTTGATGTGGAATCAAAATGAAGCACAAGTTTAAGTGTTAAACAAATCCAAATAAGAGATTCATACTATGATATAGGTAACCCCTAATTCTCCTAAGTGGTTATTGAGTGGAATTTATGGTAGTCCTAAGTTAGCTAATAAGAAAAGTATGTGGGAAAATCTAAGAAGTATAGTTGATTCTCATAGTCGTCCTTAGTTAATTTTGGGAGATTTTAATGAAGTCACCTACCAAGAAAAAAAACTTAGTAGGCTCTAATTAATTCTTATAGAGTTAATTTGTTTAATGAAGTATTAAATTATTATAACTTAACTAACTTAGGATATTCTGGCCCTACTTTCACTTAGTCTAATTCTAGATCACCATCTAATATGATTCTTGAACATCTTAATTAGGCTTTGAGTAATGATAGTTGGAATCTTTTGTTTCCAAAAGTTTATATTGTTAACCATCATAGAATTATGTCAGATGATTCCTCTGTAGTAGTTTCTTTATTTTCTTAGTCCCATAATGTTCTTGATAAACCTTTTTAGTTTAAAATCTATTAGCTTTTACATCTAAATTTCTATACTTAATGGCTCAAAATTGGGAAAATTCTCCTCCTCTTCAACATGCAATTGACAGTTTTATTTCTAAAATTTCTTGAATGGAATGAAAATATTTTGGTAAATGTTTTCAAAAAAAAGAAAAGAATTTTAGCTAGGATTCGTAAGGTTCAAATTGTTTTAGAAAATCATAACTCAAAAAGTTTACATAGGCTAAATAAAAGTCTCTAAGATGAATATCTCTTTATTCTAAGATAAGAAAAGGAAATTTAGGCTCTTAAGTCTAGGATGCAATGGAATAGGATGATAATACGAATACCCATACCTATCATTTGTCCATAATTATAAGATGAAGAAAAAATAAAATCATTAAGATAAAGAATGAAGTTAGAGAGAGGTTGCATAATGTTAAAGATATAAAGAGTCATGTCCAATCCTCCTTTTTTGAAAGATTTAAAACTATGAATGATATTGTTCCTCTAATTTTGCTAAATTGACTTTTTGGCATATAAGTGTTGATAAGGAAAAAAAAAGCATAATTTGATTGTTTGTCTTGATAGACACGAAATTTTTAAAGCATCTAAAAAACCTAACAAGGCCCCTAGACTTAATGATTTGCATCCTGGATTTTTTCAGAGATTTTAGAATGAAGTCAAAAATTCTATTTGTGATTGTATTTTTTATGTTTTTAACTCTTTTTCTATCCATCAATGGTTGAATAAAACTTTAATTTGTTTAATTCATGATAAGAAAAATATGTATCATTTTATTTTTTCCTATTTTATGTCTATTCGGTGTTATATGTGCTTAATTTCACTAAGTAGGCCTTGTTTTATAATTTATGATTAATTTTATAATATTGTGACTTGTTTAGTAAATGTTGAATTTTGATGTTGTTTCTATTTTTTAGTCATATCTTAGGATCTAAATGTCATATTAAGGTAAATTTCATATTGTTGGAAAGCTAAGAGAGAGAACTACAACTTTTATGTTTTGATCCAAGCCCAATCTAGGCATTTTGAAGGACATATGTGGCTGAGAAGCCAAAGTTGTATCTTTATCCCAACTAAGCCCATTTCTGTATTTGGGCTATATCTAAAGTTATAGTGGTTCGATTAATGTGAAACTAACACCCAGATTCTCAGAAGACACAGGCCTATAACTTTTATGTTTATAGATCTTCCAAATTTCATTGACTTCATGGTCTTATTCTGCTTGGAAGCTAGGCCTACGGGAATTCACTAATGTATTTGTTAGACTTGATTTGTAAAAAAAAAAATAAGTTTATACTTCTAGAAATTAGGAAAGGTTTATTATTATAATCCTAAGAGTTATCTAATCCTAGTCTAATAAGATTTTAAGCTAATTAGGTTATATAAATAGGCAAGAAAGCTAAAGAGAAAAAGACATTCAGACTTTATACACATAGACTCAACAATAAAGTTCTTTTTCTTTCTTTTTTATTTTCTTGTTTTCAAACCATGGAAGGCTAAAGACTCTTGGTTAATTTAAGGATTGTGAAGTTCTTCTCTTCAAGTATTATGAGATCTTGATTAGTAATATTGATTTCTTCTTATTGATTTTCCTCTTTCTCCAATTGTTTATGCTAAATTATTGAGATTTCTTTTCTTTTGTTGTTTGAATGTGAAATTATGGTTGGTTAGTCATGATTTTACATGTTGGGATAGAAGGTTAAGGGATTACTTCAATGGTATCTGATTTAATTTCCTAAATTAACTGAATTCTATCTATAAGTCAATTTCGATCTAGTTTCAGGATTATGGCGGTTCTTAATTCATTTTCTAATCTTAATTGATCAAACTCTAGGAAATTATTTAGCATAGGATTTGTGGATTATTGTAGGGGTTCCAAGTAATCCGAGGTTAAAAAATCAATTAGAACAATCAAATGTTTAGTGATTTAGGATTAATCCACAATAAGAGCTATCATATCCTTAAATCGGCTATATTTTGTAAATTGAATACTTTTTGTTTACTTGTTGTTTTGCTTCTATTTTATGCTTGTTTATTTCATTGTTATCATTTTAATTTCATGTGACCAAACCCCCAATTTTACCGTCTATTATTGTATAATTTCTCATACAACAAATAGCATATTAGTTTATTTTTATACAGCATTCTGTTTCATTGCATTTTCATACTATTTGCACTAGTTTCTCTTCATTTTCATTACATCAATAAGTCAACAATTATGTAGATATTGTTAGGAATTCATTTAGGAAGGATAAAATTAAAGGATCACTAAGGGTACGACTTGGTTGTATCATTATCTACATTATTATTATAGCAATCAATATTTTTAACTAATTTTGGTATATTGTGATGTGCACATCAATTCCTAAGGACATATTCATGAGACTATAAATGCTTATAGACCAATCAATTTATGTAATATTGTCTTGAAGACCATTTCAAAAATGTTGGCTAGCAAGCTCAAACCCTTCCTTGAAAACCTTGTTTCCCTTTTTCAAGTTGGCTTTGTGAAAAATTGTAAACCTAGTGATAATATAATTATTCTTAGAGAAATTATGCACACTATTGATAGGTCAAGGGCTAAGAAAGGAAGTATGATAATTAAAATTAATCTTGAGAAAGCATATGACTAGCTTGAATGGAATTTTATAAAGGATGTTCTAACTTTTTTTTATTTTCCTCCTCTTTGAACAAAATTGGTCATGAGCCTAATTTTTGGGGTTACTTACCAAATTCTTTTTAATAGGGGAAAGTTAAGTCTTATATATCCTTCTCGAGGTATTAAACAAGGGGATCTTTTATCCCCTTACATCTTTATTTTATGTCTAGAATACCTTCATCATATGATAGTTGATATGTGTAATAGAAAGCTTTGGAACCCTATAAAATCAAGCAAACATGGTTTTTTATTTCCTCATATTTTTTATGCAGATGATATTATTTTGTTTACTAAAGCATATTCCAAAAATTGCAATAATATAAAACAAGTATTAGATGATTTTGCTAAGGTTTCTAGTTTAAAGGTTAACTTTATGAAATCTAAAGTTTATTTTTCAAAAAATATTGATCCTCAGTTGAGAGATAGGTTAAGTAACAAGCTAGGTATTGCTCATAAAAGGAATTTAGGTAAATATTTAGGAGTTAACATCAAATCTAATTATAGAAATGTTGACTTTCATTTTCTAATTGATAGTTTAAGAGAAAGAATCCATGGATGGCAATCAAGTTTCTTGTCCTCAGTTGGTAAAGTAGTTTGTAAAGTAATTTTAATTAACTTTAGTTTGTCTACTTTGCCTTTTTGCCATTTTTCAATTTACTAAGGTTCCTAAGGAGATTCTATTAAGGTTAAACCTAATCATTAGAAATTTTCTATGCGGGATTTTTAATTGAAGGTAGAAAACTAACCCTAGTTAAGTGGGAGATAGTTAATTTTCCTAAAGATGGAAGGGGGTTTGGGATAAGAGCTTTTGTTTTTGTTAATATGGCCATATTGGGTAAGTTAGCTTGGGACTTTATTTGCAATCATCATTTTCTTTGGGTAAGGGTGAGTAAATATTTGAATTTTAGTAATGCCAACCAAATTAAAGAAAAAATAGATGTTATTCACATACTTGGAAAGCTTTAAAAAAACTCAACAAACCTTGTCAAGGCAAGTTTGAAATGGATAATTGGTAATAGGGATAAGATTTCTTTTTGGCACGATAAATGGCTTAAAATTGGAATTCTTAAAGAATGCATCCAACGACCATTAACCCAAGCTAATTTGAATATGAAAGTTAAAGATACAATTCAAAATGGAGCTTGGAATCTAGATAATATCTCTTTTTCTTTACCTATTGATATAAAAAAAATGCCATTATTGGAACCCCATTTAGCATAATAGATATTGTAGATAAAATTATTTAGGGGTTATCTAAAGATAGGACACGCTTGATTAAAAATGTTTATAACTTTTTGAGAAAAAGATAATGTTCCTTTTATGCAACAAGATTCCAAATGGATTTGGAAAATTCCCATAGTCCCTAAAATTTAATTTTTTGTTTAGTTTATTGTTTTAAAAAGAAATCCTAGAAGAGAGTTATTAATTAGAAAAGGAGTAGATATTTCCCTAAATTGTGTTTTGTATCATTATGGATTAGACTCTATTGTCCACTTATTATGTGAATGCCTAATTGCTTTTGCCTTTTGGAATAATATTGGTATCCTTTCTTCTTGCTTGAACCTCTTGCATTTTGATTTTGATGTATGGTTAAAGGGAAATCTAACCTCAAATGAGTTAAGTTGCAATATCAACATTCCTTAGGCTATTGTTTTTGCATATGGTTTATGGAATCTTTGGTTGCATAGGAATAAGAAAATCTTCAATTCTAGCCAAGGAAGTACAAATTTAAAGGTAATTACTTTTGCCGAATTAGCATAATATTAGGCTACTATGCGACAGGCTAAAATGCCTTCTCCACAACTACTTGTAAATAAGTGAGAATCTCCTCCTTTTGGTTATTTTAAACTTAATACTGATGGATCATCCAAAGGAAACCCAGGTTTAGCTGGATGTTCTATAGTAATTAGAAATTTGTCTTGGAGAATGGGTGATAGGCAGTTGTAAAGAGCTTGATAAATGTTCAAATTTTGTTGTTGAATTGAATGGGCTTCAAGATGGTTTAATGTTGGTGCAAAGCAACAATTTACTCCTTATTATTATTGAACTTGATGCATTGTCGATTATCAATACTTTATCAAATGAATTAACTACTTATTTTGTTAATACTCACAGTTAATTGAAGATTATAGAAGACTTTTGCTTAATATAGACTCACATACTATCAAACATGTGTATAGGGAAGGAAATATTTTGGTAGATTTTTGGGCTAAAAATGTTGATATTAGTTGTAATCATAGTAATGTTTTCAAAGTCCCTCCTAATGGGGCCCTATTATATATATTGTATGATGTAAAAAATACTTAGATACCCAGTGGCAAACGTAGAGGGCTAGGGTGGGCCCGACCCCCTCCCTCCAAATATTAATATAATATATACTATTAAAATTTTTATGACCCCTTTACGTTTTATAATATTTTACTTTAGACTCTCCTCACTTTAAACTGTTGCCTTCGCCATTGTACATACCCAAACTCACTTTTGTTTCCTAGCTTTTCCATTCAATATATGCGTGTTTTACCAAAAAAAAAAAAAATCATGCGAATGAAGATTTGGTTGATGTAAGAAAAGGTCTACAGCGTCATGAACCAGGCTGATTGTAAAATGCTATATGGAAGCTTTGTTGAATATATTATTTATTTATTGACCGATAATAACAAGGACGTGCTAAGATATAGTTTTGATCCTTAATCATAAAATTAGATTTAATAACCAGACTGAAAGCTATTTATGGGAGTATTTGACAGCGTATGCTTTACAATCATTCCATTTCAATTGAAAACGCAAATACCTTCTTAGTAAGAAATTTAGTGCTTCTATATTGTTCTTGTATATATTTTTTTTTTATGGTGGTCTAAAAATATCTATTTTTTTCTTTCTGGTGATACTTTTATTTTCATTATCATTTTTTTTTACCTTAAAATTGAAAAAAAGGAATTTGATTGGTATGACCCATGGTTTACTTGTATATGTTTTATAAAATTTCACAAATTTTGAGAAGAACCAAAGTTCCAGATTCGATATGGAACGGTTTAGTATTTCTACATTCATTCCCATCCAATCAAAAAAAAAAACTTTTTTGATTGGACAGGTTGATTTCTTGATGAATCATAGGATAATAATTGGTATCAATCCAGGCCTCAATATCCATCTTATTTCTAAGATCAAAATTCAGAAGTTTCCAATCAAAATACTGTCTATCCAGGTTTTTTTCCATATTTATAATATCATCTTCCCCTGTATAATTCTTGATAGGGATATCATCTTCCATATTAAAAAATTTTCGTTTACGCGTGTTGTAATTATAAGAAAATATTTTGTCATTATTGGCTTGTAATGGTGATCTATATCGATAAACAGATGAGTCTTTCTTATCTGCATAATTAAGAGATTTATATGATAAAAGATTATATCCATATTATTTTTTATTTTATTTTTTTCGATTTGTTAATAAGTCTACTTCTTGTTTTTTGTAAAGAATTAATCGTTTTTTTTCATATGAATCACATTTGATTAAATCTTTTTTTTTTTGAGCCATACGACATTCATTGATTCTATTTCGCCATTTTTTTTATACTAATATAGACCATCTACTCTGAGATAAATCATATTGATAATGATCCCTTAACCAATTTTTCCATTGATTAATTACAGAAATGTGAGTCTTCTTATGTATTAATTTGGACTGGCACATTCTTTGTATCCCCCCAAATAATTTTTTATTTCATTCTTAAGAAAAAGAGATGTTCCAGGATATTGAAAAATAGATCTTAACTTATATTTATATAAGTCAATAACTTGGGTTTGTGATAATTTGTAAAATACATATGCTTGTGAGAAAGAGGGTACGTCACAAAAAATCTGTGAATTATATTTGTTTATTTAAATTTAATGCGTACTATTCATAGGTACCTCGAAATTACTCATTTAATGGTGTTGTTTTTGTTGAAATTGAAATCTTCCCCTTATTTATTTTATAAGACAATAACAGGTTTAAGATCATTTAAAATTTAAAAAAAATAATATATACTCTCATTTTGATACATCATATATTTATTTTTACATTTAACAAAATTTGAATAAGCAATGCCAGTGAATAGGTAAAATCAGTTACTTTGGATTTTGCCAAATGTATACTATGAAGTAATAAAAGTTTTCCCAACCAATACAGATGGTCAGAGTACCATATTTTCGAAACAGCACTAAATCAGTACTATCGCCGAGAGATTTTCTTTAGTGAATTAAGAAAGAAATTGTAGAAAACTTTCCTATATATTCTGTGCAGCCTTTACTGTATTTATAAATTCAATCTGTCATTTTAATCTAACTCATGCTTTCTGCATTTTATTTTCTTGCCCGGATCTTCATGTTCTAATCTTTGCTTGAATCTGCATTTTGAGCTCATTTACCTTCATTTTGAAATGCATACAATTTAATGAAATATCTGGGGACAGCAAACGCATTTCTATTTGCTTCCACCGTGGGCAACAAATTTATATCTTAGTACATTGTTATATATGACGTACAAAAATATGACACTATATTTTGTTACTAAAGATAGGAAATTTCATTGTTAAATGAAGGCAAACTGCCTTTCATATAAGTACCAAACAAAAAAAAATTAGAAAATGGCCCCCGTACTATAGAAACCTCCCCCTTTCTTTATTTCTTCTTTTTTCTTTTTCCTTTTTTCCATAGAAACCCCCCTAATCTAATCTAAATCTAAATATCCAATAAAAATGCTGAAACGATACCTGTTAACTTTACCCACTTCCTGTTAATTTTTCCAAATACTAACCAAAAGGATTTACTTAGAACCAATTGAACATCTAGTGGGCAATAATATCAAATTCTTCTAAATCTTTTGCAAGACTATATTGAAACAAACTTCATGCCGAAGAACATTTATGACTTGCAACCATCTCGGGCGCCGTTCGGGTCATGTCTTAGAACACATTTTCACACAACTCAACACGCCAGTCCTACTAACTATGATCACGCCCCCAGTAAATCCATAGAGGCAACTCTTTCCAGAACAGCTCCTAAAACATGATATATGCACGGCTTACATAAACCTTTTTGTTAGAGGTGCGACTGACATCACAATGTCCAATTACATACATTGCAATACACTGTAAGTTTGACATATCAATTGGCACAATATCACAAACAACAAGGAGTTGAACATCAAAGCGTACTTAAGAGTATTCAACAAATCCAAATATAGTCAAGGGTTTAATTGACCAACTACGTCAGCCGGAATTAGCATTGTGTATTGCACGACGAAGATCTCCCAAGAAGTCAACATGGCCGCCAGCAGCAGAAGTACTTGCTGGTGGGGCCATTATCTGTAAGAAAATAAAAAGATTATTTTGGAAAAAAAAAAAAAAGTTAGGTTAAATAGAGAAGTGAGTTAAATAGAGAAGTGAGGCTCATTTTCAAGGCTCACCTGATGAGGGAGTCTGAACTGACTCCATGCTGCTGAATACATGACTGGTTTTTCTGAAATATTAAAATAGAAAGAAATGAGTAATGCATCCTACTAAAAAGAATGTCCCGTATTCGGATTCACCAGATTGTAGACAATACAATAAATTACAAGAGTTAAACAAGAGATCCCAACATCAATTGATATAGAAAGTAAACAACATTGGGACATTTTTGGTTGGCTACTCGGTTAAACTTTAATCAACATCATAGTTGTATAACCTATCCCCGCCCAAAATTACCATGTTCCCCGTATTTCTTGGCTTTAACCACAAGAGACACAAGGATATCTAATTATCAGAAATTGTAAGTAGATAGTTAGATTGCATGTTTATCATTGAGAAAGATTAATCTCTCCTCTTTGCAATTACAACAAGAAATTCTATGAGAAATAAAACAGAAGCCATCAAGTCAAATACAATTAATTACATCCAACTTTATAACAGGGCTAATAATAAATTTTTCTTCCCACCCATTCTATTCATGGATCAGCATGAAAGCAATTACTCAGAGAAATTTACAGCCAAAAATATGAAAATTGGTTTGTCTGCATAATTAATTTTGTTTTATTTCATGGTTTCACTAATGACTTTAAGAATTAGGCTTAAAATGGTAGCGAAGCTAGAGAGATGGAGACAAAACACTGATAATATGGAATGATAAATGGGTCAATTCTTGAATAACTTGCACCCAATGTTGAAAGCCTTCCCCAGCTGGGAACAATTTGTTGCCACATTGCATGACCGAGTCTCCAAAGAATGCATAGCATTAATAGTGACAACCAAAGTGAAGCAAGGGACAATGGATGTTAGAAGGAAGCACAACCAACATCCCAACTGATGTACAGCACACAAAGATATGTAACCAACGAAGCCCCAAAGAAAAACCACAAAATAAGAATGCTGGAATGAAGGACAACAGGGAAAACACAAAATAGACACACTAGAGTGAAGCATGGCAGCGAGGAAAATAAAAATGGTGGAAAAAAAGCAAGGTGAATAGAACATAAAATTGGTAAGCATGACTGAAACACTGTTGTGAAAACATAAATTGGACACGCCAAAATGAAGTGTAGTAGATGAATCACCAAGAGAGACCCCAAAACAAAAAACAGCGGAAAAAGTGGCATGTGGAATGAAGCATGATGGAGAAACAAGAATGTCAGAATGAAACTTGACAGGGAAAACACAACCACCATGGTGGTAGAGCAAGACAACTTAACCAAAATGGAAAAAGAGCCAGAATAAAGAAACTACAGCTGTACAAAGACAAAGTAGCTAATTGGACACTAATAAGGATCAGGTAACACAAATGCTGCTCGGGCAAAGCACAAATGACCACTGAACTCTCAAGAGAGGGGTTTGATCCCCAATCAGTGACCATGCTGAACTGGCAATAGTCCAATCTAGGTAGTATAATGGGAATCTGAACCTCTTCTATGTCAAACAATAATCACAAGAAATGGTATCGGCAGCCCTAACCAGGAGTAGCCATACTCAAGTCTAGGTGCCCCAGAACCAAAAGTACCTCATAGCACAAGCTTAGGAACTCACAATATTGCTGGAATTGAACACAGCCTTTAAAACTCTGGAATATTACTGAAATTGAACTTAACAAGTGAATTCAGGATATGGGCCATCTCCAAAAATTAGGAGAAAAACTTTGGGATGCATCTTCAAAATGCTCCCGGTTCAAGATTACACCAAATTATACTTACCCACACACAAGTCACCTCAAATTGTGTTTCAAATAGACGTAAAATAGGCAAAAAGCCCGCAGGCAATGTGGGCAGCCCGCAGATGTAGGGCGGGGTGAGCACCTTAAATTGGAGCCCACATTTTTCACAGGCTAATGCAGGCTTTTTTTTTTTTTTCTTTTTACACAGATTTTTAATAATTCTTTGAGTATTTAGGGACTTTTTAAATCTAACCTAATATCTAATAGGCTAATGTAATCTTTTTAACCTCACTTAACTAACCCATTACATAAAACCAAAAAAAAAAAAAAAATGTTCAATCATGATTTAAAAAAATAGAATTTTTTTTTTAATTTAATTTAATCTAATATCCCTTAAAATTATCTTCCTTTTTCTATATATAGGTTTTGATTCCTAATTCTTGCTTGGACACTTTTAGTAGTATAATTACTTCTAATACTAAATAATAATAATAATGTGGTCTATCTACAGGTACCTGCTGGCATGATAAATTTTGACCACATTTTTTGCGGGCTTATGTGAGCAAGCCCACATGAGCTCAAGCCCACCCTGCCCTGCCCCGCCTCATTCCGTTTTACATGCCTAGCTTCAAGCCACTTCAGATTAACCAAAACGCAGCAAATAAGAATAAGGCAGAGTTAAACAATAAATCACACATCCAGACATATTCCCACAAAATCAGACCTGCCCTGACAAGTAATTGTATAGAACAGCACCAAAGTTGTAAACAGAAGATTAAGCTAGCCTAGAACCTAATGGACAAAAAACCATGGAAATTGTAAAAACTTAAGTCCAAGCAGCCAAAATCAAGACAAACCCAGTTCTGAAATGGGCACTCACACCACAAAAAAATAAAAAATGAGAGGTAACCAGCCAGAAAAAAACCCACAAAAGCCAAATCTTCCATAAAACCCATTGAAATTACCTCAATCTGAAATCCACAAAAAAATAAACTCTAGACAGCACCAAATCAACCAGATCATGGACAGCCATTAAAACACATGCAACATCTTTCCAGCATCGAAACCACTGTCACTAGCCACTCCCACAAAACCCAGAACTGACAGTGGCTGAACAGCATGCATCTAGATTCTCAACGTAACTTGGTCCACAAATAGAAGCAATACAAAAATATAAAATATGGATTTTGGGAGAAACAAGTCAGGAAAGGTTGTTATATATCTTTTGCAGAAGAAAAATACAACTCCAAATTTACTTTAGTGGCTAACCCATTTCTCTTCAAGGTTGCCAGAAGCTCGACTCCCCACCACGTCTCAAGGCAGAACATACATTTTGACACCATTTTGAAATTAGGTTTTCAGAAAAGGGGAGATGGAGGCTGGAAAGAGTTGAAGAAAAGATGCTAACAGATACTATAGAATAAGGGGGGATATATATAAATATATATAATTATAAAACTTAACCCAACTCTATTTATATAGAAGCTAAATGATACATAGAGACAATTATACCGTTTAGTTTTGTTAGAATGTAAGTATGTAACATGGCATAGGTTATGTAATGGGCTTGATTGTCTTGCACCCAAAGTTAAGGGTGTTAGAGGTTTTGTGTTTCTTAGAAACTCTATATGAATTGAACAATAGAATTATGTCTTATTTGTTTCAATAATATATCAAAGTTCTCTCCAACTCTCTTCAGCTTCTCCCTACTTCCCTTTAAACCCTAATCATTTTTTCATGGTGATATTAGCCATTTTAAGGCTGTTGGATTTCACGCTTCAACAACCTAAAAGAAGGTTGTGTTGCTACTATAGGGGGGGGGGGGGTGGGGGGAGGGTTCCGAAGTTGCCATTGTAGTAGGTCCAGTGTGAATGACAGTGTTATAGGCCAGGTTCTTTTGGTGGGAACGGAAGGAGGCTCCACAGTTGGCCTCTCACTCAGAGGCAGGTCAATTCCCTAACAACGATCACTCCTTTCAGAGGCCACGTACCAGCAGAGAGTGGCCCAGGGATTTTTCCTAAGCCCATCTGTGAACATATCCACTGGATGAAAAGCCCATCAATGACACCCCGTGATCTTGAGGTGCCATGGTAGCAGGTAGATGTTTTTAGGTTTTTTTTTTTTTTTAGTTGCAATTCATTGAATTTTTTTGCAAAACAAGGGCGAGAAATGGAAAAAAATACTACTTCGAGAAAGGAAAAAAAAATTAGTACTTTGAGAGAATGTTTCTAAGACAAAGGTTTTTCGGTTATTTTTGTTTTTGCTACAGTGTCATTTGATGGAGATCCAGAAAGCAGCTACAACTGTTGAAGGCCAGTGTCTACAGTTCTGGTTCTGCATCATTGGGTCTTGGATGTTCAAGTTGATTACTTGGGGGACCAGTTGAGTTTGAACCAGTCCATCTCAAGCACCAACACAATTTGTTTGCCAGCATTGTTTCTTTGGACTGCCAGGCACCCAGCATTTGATGCAAATGAGCCAGAGATTGATAGTGATGGTGGAGCCAGGAATGAGTCTGGTCAAGCTTTCAGCAGTTTCAGGATGACAAGAGGCCGTCAGTTCTTTCAAAGCAGAACGTGTATAACATGCACAAGTTTTGTGGCAGCCCATGAAGACCATGTGCAGAAGATTCTGGCAGCATATGGTGGCACATGTGGTGGTTTCTGGCAACATGTCCAGCACCTTCTGCGTCTTCTGTATGCTTGGTTTTCTGATTTGCTGATTACATCTGTGGCGTTTTAAATTTTATGTATCTGATTTGTGCATTTTTTGAGTGACTGGACCCTGGATTGTTCGTGTTTTGGATTTTCTATTAAGGGTCTGAATATGTTTGAACCATAATTTTGTGCAATTCTGTCATTTGGTAGTATATTTGATGTGATTTGGTTGTTTATTGTTCTGTTGGTAAACTTCAAGCTGTTTGGACATACTTGTGATTTATTTTCTTCACTGCTTGAGAGGTAGTTTGCACGGTTGGCTGATTTGACCTAGTTTGGAACATGGCTTGGTTAAGGCTCACATTTGACTATGTCTGTTTTATAATTGTTTAACACCATTCCCATTTAATTTGCTGTATTTGGTTAATCCAAAGTGGTTTCAAGCACATTCTGTGCACGGATATGGTGTGCTGATGCTGTTTCCGATCATAGGAGCTCTGAGTAGAGACTAGGAACTGTTATTATGAGGTGCTCTCGGCAGATTTTCATGAAGATTGAACTGTTGTGGTTGGTTTGGCTGGTTTTGTGTGATATTTGGCTTTAGGTGTGGCTGTGTTCTCTGGTAGTTTGAGCAAGCTGTTATGAGAAATAGCTTTTCTGCCAACGTTTTCCAGCAACAACAGTTTCGGTGTTGGAAGGGTGTAAAGTGTAGCTCCAGGTCTTGCAACTTTGTTGTGGGCAGAGTTGTGTTGCTGTGTGTTTAGCGTGCATTTTGGTGCTATGCACATTTGGACAATTTTAATTTTGGTGCCTTTGGATGGAGCACTGTTTGGCATGACTTGTTTTTGTTCAGGTCTAATTTAGGAAGGTTATTCTCAATTTGAAGTGGTTGGGACCACTATTGCATAACTCTGGATTGGTTTATGCTTGGTCCATGCCCATCAAATACAGTTGGAGACCAATTGAAGGGCTAGTTGTGCATAGGTGTTTGTCTTTTTTCGCTAGGAAGTTTAAGATGTCTAGAAGCCGTGTCATTTTTTGGCTAGGAAATTAAGAGAGCAACTCAAGCAATGCTAGTAGAAGACTTTTGGAAGCTATGCTGTTTGTAAAAAGGAAAACAATTGGAAGAAGATCAAGAGAGCAACCAGAGTAGTTGGTTGAAGACTTCCAAAACAGTTGTATCTGCACAGGTTTTGGTATCATTTCTGGGGTTGTGGATGTTACCACTCAGGGAGTTGTTGTGTACATTACAAACAATCCATGGAATTTAAAGTTTTTCAGGTTTTCTTCATAGTTATTTTTATTGTGTTTATTTTAAAAAGCTCAAATATATGTAACAAGCTTATACTTTGTAAGCTTTGGCTTGAAAGGAAGTGTTAGAAAGTGCTATTATGGCTTGAGGTTACGTTATGGGCTTCTTTGTCTCATACCCAAACATAAGGGTATCTTTGTGTTTCTTAGAAACTCTATAAATAGATCATTAGGGTTTTATGTCTTAAATAAGAATTCAGCAGTCTTATTTGTTTCAATAATATATCAAGGATCTCTCTAACTCTCTCTAACCTCTCCCTTCTCCTTCCCTCTAAACCTTAATTTTTTTCTCAACAAGTACGAGTGCATTACACATAACCCATGATAATTTCCTATATATTAAATATTGCTCTCTAACATGCTTGATTTAAATTAGGGCAAATTATCCTTAACTGCCAAGAGATTTAACCTAAATATACTCAATAGCTTATGTCAGGAAAAATATGCCACTTCTAAAATATGTAAGGAATAAAAGAGACATCTAAAAATAGCAATAAAATAAACATACAATTTTGCATAAACCCCCTTAAACTACTCAGAGGGAAAAACCACAAGAGAATCAACAGAATTTTCACTATTAAACCGCAAAATTACAAACTCTGACTTTCTCACAATCCCAAATCTCAATTACACTCAATTCTCTCTCAAACAATCCTCTGACCCAAATTACACCTTAGAGGACACTTTACATCATTATATATATACAATAAGCAAAAATAATGACCAAATCTGATTAGGACTTAAAGTTCAACACAAAAACCAAAACCTGAACAGGAAAAACACTCACAATCACAAATTGATAAAAGTCCCAATTTGAACCAAATAATAATTCAAAATAGGAAACAATAACAAATTAGCAATTATTAGAATTTGAGTCAAATCCTAACAATCTCCATCTTTCCACAAATTATATCTCTTCACTTAAAAATTCTAGAAGGAATTGATCTTGTTAAAACCTTAGCAAAGGTCAACTTTCTTCATAGAAACTCTCACATAATTCACCTTCTTCACTTCATTGTATGCTTCACCATTTATATTTCTCAAAATTGCATTTCCCATTAATTCATACAAATTCTCTTTAGTCTCCTTACTCTTCATAATAATCAATGCACATTTAGTAATTTTCAAGACCCCATCTCTGAAACAATATCCATATCCTATAGCATCCAATTTACCCAAAATTCTTTTTCAATGCCAGCACACATCTCACTTTCTTCAAAGTTTATACTACCATCATGCAACTTAAGTTTTACATTACCAATACTTTTCACACTCATAGTATCACCATTAGCCATTTTCATAATTTCAAGTTGACAATTATGATACTTATCAAACATCTTATCAACACAAACATGACCAAAACAAGAAGAATCAAATAGCCAACCATCATTTTGACATTCATCATTCATTAAATCACATAATCTTCATCATCTAACACAACTGCAATACCAATAATATTAAATTCAACTTTTGATTGTTTTAAACTCCTCTAGATCATTATCTAACTTTTCACACATCCATTTAAGATACCCTTTCTTGTGACAGTAAAAATACTATTTATCACCGTAACATCTCACCAGCCTTGAATTGGATTATTAAGTCCTTCTATTTGGGCTACCACCACAATATGTGCTTCAGTCATGACTAATACTGGCTACATAAGCAGTTTCCTCGGATCTAGTGGTAGGCCCATCAACTTTCCATTCTCCAATATAACAAACACTGCATCTTCCATTGTAAGTGTATCTTTTCCAACCAAGGATGCAGTCACTAAACTATGATAAGAATATGGAAGAGATGCCAACAACAGCAGAGCTTTCCACTTAACAACTAAGAGAATAACTTATTAAAATAATTCAAATGATCTTTCATATCAGTGCCTTCATCCATCCTCAACTAGTATAATTTTTTCTACAAATACAATCAATTTGTAGTAGATTTTGACATATAGAGTTTTTCTAGTTTCTTCCATAAATCAACACCATAAGTTTCATCTAAAATATTATATTTTACCTCAGGTGTCAAGCATAGCCAAATAGAACAAACTACCTTCATCTCTACCTCTTCCCAAGCTTCATTTGTCATATTTCCAAGCTTCTTTGCCTTCCCATTCAACGCTTTAATCAGCCCTTGCTGCATCAAAATATCTTTCATTATACCCTGCCATAGTTCCTCCCATCAAATAGCTCCACCTCGAATCTACTGCTTACTCCATCTTGAAGTTTCTCCATCTTACATCACAACTCAACACAAGATTGAACCACACACATGATAACACATGTTGGGAAAAATATCCCACTTCTAAAATATGTAGAGAATGAAAGACACAAATAAAAATAGCCATAAAATAAACACACAACTTTGCATGGAAAACCCCTTAAACTACTCAAAGGACCATGAGAAAATCAACAAAATTTTCACTATTAAAGTGCAAAAATTACAAACTCTAACTTTCTCACAAATCCAAATCCCAATTACACCCAATTCTCTCTCAAACAATCCTCTCACCCAAATTGCACCCCAAAAGACTCTCTACATCATCATAGATCTAAGAAGCAAAAATAATGACCAATTTGATTAGGACTCAGTTTAACATAAAAACCTAACTTGAATAAGAAGCTCACAATAGGAAACAATTACAAATTGATAATAATCCTAATTTGAACTAGAGAATAATTCAAAATAGGAAATAAAAACAAATTAGCAATTAGCAATTATTGGAATTTGGGTCAGATTCTAACACCTTACACACTAAAATGGCATCAATATTTATTATGAAATCTCAATTTTGCCCTCTTCCTTCTAAAACACCTAAACTGCCATAGCCAAACCTTTCATCTCCACCAATTCACAACTTCAGCATAACCACCAGCCTCCCAAATCACCTAAGAAAAAGAAACCACAAAACAGAGAAAATTTTGCAAAACAATCTGAAGAAATCAGAGAAAATGGAGCCACATGTTTTTGCCCACCCAATGATTTTACCATAAATTGAATAAACCCACTTTCAAGAGCAAATTATTGAAAGCTTTCTCACAACTCAGAAACTTTGAACACTTGCACACAACCCAGATTTTAATGTTGGATGAATGATTATTACCAAACAAATCCTTGTATGCAACCTTTGTCTTACACACTCCAACACTTCCCACTTTTTTGAGAGCAAATCCTTGTATGAAACCCTTGTCTTACACTCTCCACCATGCCCCACCTTTTTCTTCCCAAACTCTAAGCACTCAATTTTGGGTGATGGCTGTTTCTAAAGAAACAAAATCGAAAAAGAAGTAAGAGAATTGATAGATTGAGGTTTGCTTTCAGATTGGGAGCAGGACAAACAGTTTAAACAAGATAAACTATTGAATGAAGGCTTATTATGAATTGAGTCTGCCAGCAATTTGGAAAGCTGGAATTGCCCACCAAATCAAATTCAAAGAAGGCCCTGCACTACCTGTTGTTTAGGATCTCAACTAAAACTGAAATTCATAGCCCCCCCCCCCTTTTTTTTCCTTACTTTCTTTTGATTTTTACTTGGCTTCCACTTAATTCTCATATTTTCATGTTATAAAGAGTTTCAAAATGAGGGGGAAAAAATAGTAAAAGAACACAATGCTTCAATAAGAACAAAAAAATGTAGAGATAACTTGAAAGAAAGCATTATATAATAAAAGGACATATGCTAAATAAGTAAGATGTTTCTTTCGTATCAGAGTGCAGCAATAGTGCTGAGGAAAAGAGAGTAAAATCATTAATCACAAAGTAACAGAGGTCAATTTCTCAAACAAGAAGGATATGTGTGTCCTCAGTGAGGTGGGAGCATTTTCCCCTTTTAATTAATGGAAGTTTTCTAATTCATATGATTAAGCAGTTCAAGTTACATTTAGCAACAATTAAAACTGAAGTATAACACATTCACAAATAAAAAATGCTATCATGTTTGAATGTCGTCTGCTCACCAGATGGATCTACAGGATTATTGTATGACTGGATTGCAGCTGTCCAACCTGGAACAGAAATTTGTGAATTATGAACAACAGGAATGAAAACAACAACAACAACGGCCAACCCCCTCTTTTATAAAAAAAAATATAAAAAATAAAATATACAAACCCCATCCCACAAGAAAAGAGGTTGTTATTAGCATTAAATTTTTTTTCCTTGTTATCGTGGAGTGTTGCATAGAACAAGAAAATAACCAGAAGGGCTATCCTGGAACAACCAACTTCAACTTTTTCAACTGACAAAAGTAATCTACATTCACCCAAACCACTACAAAAGAAACTATTGCTAACAATGATATATTTCTTGTTAGAAGTTGTTGTTAAGTGAATGTCATGTAACAAAACTAACTAAAAATGACAAGGTTACATTGAAATTTGGTGAGATTCAGAATCTGTCCCTAGGCATCTTGAGTAAAAGCTTACCAAAACCAACTAAACCATATGTACCAATTGTACACAAGGTGGATGCCCTTCTACATTCTAGAAACAGAATATTTAAAGTATATTTGCATTAAAGATAATAAAACAATGCTCAATACCTTGTGCCTGATTGAATGGCTTTGATCTATGAAGCACAAAAACTTCAAAAAATAAGCCATGTCCATGTCAACCACTTTGACACCTAGATGCTCGTGTCAAACACTCCAACAACTATATGATGTACACTCAAGAACAAAAACTATTTAAATTCAATAAAATTGATACTGGTTAAATGCCTTCTAGATGTGATTTAACATTTGCAGAGGACATACTAGGTATATTATCATATACACCTGCATAGACATACCAATAATCATGTATTTATATATTTCTTATACATTACACAGGCCAAGTTGTCTCCTTGCATTTAAAATTTTGTCATGTTTGTATCATGTCACATGTCTTGTGTCTGTGTACATGCTTCTTAGGCTATAATAAAGCTAGAGTGAAAAAAATGTGATAATAGAGATCTTCTTAACTTATAGAAAGAAGCAGTCATAAAAGAAATATAGTCAACAAAACCATATAACTGTCATAAGCAATTGTTAATAATACATACGATCAGTCAAAAGCCGGGCCGCTGCACTGCCACTACACCCTTCTAAAGCTACAGATCCTGAATAATGATTCTCATTGCCGCTACCAGCATCTCCATAATCTGCAACTGGAACATTTCTCGAAGAAGCAACTTGATTCTTTTCTAAATCATTCCCAAGACTGTTTGTTCTATCAAGTCGATCTAAAAATTGATTAAAAAAAATACAGAAATTAGCAACAACACAAAGCCAATTATACAAATAGAGGTTGTCAGAAAATGTCCGAGAAACTTTGCCATGATAAAACTCAACAATATGCATCCCTATATTCAAGAATGACTGTTGATGAGCAATAACATTTTTTTTTATTTTGCCCATCCAATATAAATATTTTATTACCGAGGAGACAAATCGGACATAAGAGATACAATACATATTTGGAGGAATCTTACAAAGAACAAGAGAAGTTAGCATTATTTAATTGATAAGTTCAATATAATTTCCAGTGGAACTATATGTACAAGGTGGTAACTTGGGGTTCTAACTTATTCGAGTCATTCAAGACTAAGCAGTTAGTTGGTAGGTCAATTGCTGAAAAGTATGCTAAGTAATTGGTCAAATTCATCACAAGACCCTGCAGTTTGACAAGGATAAGGAATTATCATACCTATATGACATCAACTCTAAAAGGATCAAGAATAAGAAGCTTCCAACCTTGGAAGGTTCCCACTAGAGAGCGTTAAAATGTTAATCACTGGACTTTATTTTTCAACTTGCATGGTTGAACTTATTTTTTTTTCAAAAGGTAGCAAGTAAAAGGATAAAATATAAGCCTCAACTCAAGCACGATTTAATTTTGTTGTTGGAACTTGGAAACAGTTTATTTCTATCCAGTAATATCATTTCCACGATTCTATGCAGCAACCTTTGCTACTATCAGTTTCTAATTAATATTCACAAGTAACAGCATAAACGAATTTCCTTTTGGTATTAATCTTTCATCAATGGTTAAAAAAAAAGAAAGAAAAGAAAATCTTAAGAACATCAATGTTATGCCAATCAGAACCTCCTAATTGCTGCCATTAGTTCAGACAAGAAAAGCAATATAAGGTAAATAGACTTAGTGGTAATTGTGCATCCTCAACTTCTATTATGTGAAAAAATAAAGGGCAGCAGAAAACTCCTAACACTATAAATTGGAACAAATTGAACAGGTTCAACTTATTGAACAAACGGGTCTATATTCCTTTGTCACAGCTAACTACTCATAATGGAAATCATCCTGCCTAGCTCTGAGGAAGGGAAACACCTCAAATAATGCCCACCCAAATTGCTAAACCATCAAAAACAGGAACGCCTAGTGCCAAAAAGAAAGAAAGTGAACAACAAAAATAACGATGCACTCCTTAATCCTAAGCTTGAAAAGAAATGAACTGATAACGGGTTAGGCCAGCACAATGCATTTATGTTGATTAGAAGATCGAGGTCAAAATTATGGTGTGCAACAGTACAAGTTCAAATTCTGCAAAAGAAAGAGAACGGGAATAGACTGACCAGATGACTTTCGCCTGTTGCCAGAGCGATTCCTGTGACCCAATTGTGAAATTGTTTGGAGAAAAGCAAATGAACAATGAGCATCAGATACAGCGGAAGAGCTTGAAATTCATTGGTTAGCAGCATGAAGATTTGAATAGTACCTCTGATTGGGAGGAGCATAGCGCTTCACAACAGCAGGCGCATCCGTTGATGGGGATAGTATTGCTGGTGGAGCGTTTTCCAGCATTTCTCCCCCTCTCTTCTTCTTCCTTTTTCTCTCTCCGATGACTCAAGTGAAGAGAGAGAAACCGAGAGAGAAACCAGGCACATTTCCTTCTTTGACCAGTCCCATTATCGAGCAACAAATGGGTCGGTTTTTGGGAGAAAGTGGATCACCTTATCTGACCCGTTACTGTTCTTTCACAAATACCAAAATTATGAAGCACCACCTTCCGATATACCGACAGCCTTGAACCATGAAGTTTCATTCAATGTGAGTAATATTGTGCAAATTGGTGAACCTGAGCCACTAAATTATTAGGATGGCATCGAGGAAATAAATTGAGCACCTGTTTCTCCAAAAATTTTAAATGGAAGATACTAACAATAGTTTACAACTGATATTAAA
Organism: Sindora glabra; assembly: GCA_020226215.1. NCBI lineage: Eukaryota > Viridiplantae > Streptophyta > Magnoliopsida > Fabales > Fabaceae > Sindora > Sindora glabra. The sequence continues at coordinate 56,781,506 of CM035234.1, read as the reverse complement.
TATTAAATATTATTTTTAACTATTTAGATTCATAAATTTAATGCAATTTCATTTTATATTTATTTAAGATTTTAATGACATAATTAATAAGAAGGAAAGAAAGAAGTGTAAAAGAAGAAAAAGACATTGATTATCATTAAAATTAAAATTCTAAAGAAAATTATATTGAATTAATAAATTTAAGTACTTAAAAACTAATATTTAATATTTAATAATAATCCACAACTATTGTTAGCCATTACCATTATAAATTATTCATATTGTGTAAAAATATTGAAATTTTTGTATAAAATTCATGACCTAAAGTCAAGCTTGGTCCATTTAATTTTGAAAAAATTTGGTTTGACCCAACTAATTATTTTTGTATATAGCCCGAAGGCTTGGGTTGAAAGTTTGAATATTATTTTTTAAGTAAAAAATAAATTTTTGAAATAAAAAATATATATTTAAAGAAATAATAAAATATTTAAATATATCAAATTAATTTTTATATTAAAAATAATTAAATATAATTATTTTTATAATATATAATTATATTATTAAAAGTCAATTTATTTCTTATTATCATGGTCCAAAGTCGGCTCAAATAATAATCTGATCATAAAAAAAAGTCTAACAAACTTATCAGATCGTAAATTGTATATTTTTTTTTCAAATCAAGCTTATCAAGTTAAGCAAATTGCTCAGCCTGGGTACAATTTTACTTAAAATTCATTTATTTTGTCTAAATACATCCTTTAAAATAATATAATTATAAAATATAGAATAATAAAAATAACCTATTTATTCGATATTTATTTCAAACGGTGTGATAGAAACTAGTATTTTAAAAAGAATTGTCCAACTATATCATCACTTATTATAATTTTTTAATTGACATATTTAAATAACATATCATTCATTTGCTTTACAAACATAAATAAAATTTTTCTGACAAAAATAATATCTTACAACAAACACTCCGAAGCATAATCACACATTTGAATAGGAAATAAAGGGGGGACACTTCTCAAATCACATTCGCACGCGCATTCTTTCCTAGGATACGGATTCTTTCTTTATTAGAAGATTATACTATTAAATATTATAATTTTTTAATTGAAGTACATAAATGGTATATTATTTTTTATTTTATAAAATAAATAAAATTATTTTAATAAAAAATATGGCAACTTAAAGTGTAATCACATATTTGGATGGAAAATAATGGGACACATTTCTCAAATCACATCCACGGCCACATCCTTTCCTAATAATATACGGAATCTTCCATGATTAGAAGATGTGATGTGATTTTGGAAGCGTCTTTAAAAAGTGCAACTTTAACACCATTTTGTTTGGTGCAAAAGCATCCTACACAGGGAGTTTAATATAAAAGCAAAGTCTATTTTTACTGGTATTCAGCAATTTTATTAGACCACCGATTAATCCAAAATTAAGTAAGATCGAATTCAATATGAGATAAATTTTTCCAACACTTATTTTTTTCATTCACAATATTTGAACTCAAAATTTTATTTAAGAAGTACTAAACTCCTTACTATTCAAACTAGCAAATATTGATTTAATAAAATATTTATAGTTAATATATCAATAACTAATGTAATACTAGTATCATGAATATATACAACTAGCATCAAGTGATCTTTTTGCTTAAGTCACTGGATTTGTATATTTTCTATCATGAGTGATTTTCTTTCAAATGATGGTTACTTTAAAAATTGTATAATGCATATGATGAAAAATTTTCTTTTTAACGTGACTAATTTCTTTTATAATGTAGTAGTACTTAATATTACTTTAAGGATTTTACTTTTTGATATGCTTAAGGTTTGAACTTAAAACTTTATATATGTGCAATTACCACTTCTACTATTATAAATTTAAATTAAAAAAATATTATGTTTAAACATAAGAAATACTGGTTGTCTTAACCTTTGAGTTCAAAGCTGGTGAAATGAGCTGAAATCCACAAGCTAATCTATTTACCTATGAATTTCTGCAAATTAGGGCTTCCAAAATGATGGGTTATTTAAATACAACCCAAACATGGCTCAACCTACATGGCCTCAATCTACATGTTCATTTTTTTTTATTTTTTTATATGCTCAAAGTATGAAACCATACAAAATTACATTTCTCTCTTTCACTTTAGTTATATAGGATTATGTTATAAATTATTTATATATGATATTTTTATTTATGGATATTTTATGATTTATATTTTTTATATATAGTATTTTTTACTAAAAACTTATTTTAGTCCTTATAATATTAATTTTTTATCAATTTCATCTCTAACTAAAAGTTTGTATTAATTTAATCCTTGTATGATTAAACTCACAAATTTCAATCCTTCCAATCATAAGATGAAATATTGAATTACTATATATAATAATTAAAATTTGAGGGCTTTTAATCTTATAGAAACTAACTTGATGTAGACTTTTAGTCATAGACAAAATTAACAAAAATTCAATCTTACAAGGATCAAAATAAGAAAGATTGAAATTTGAGAATTTTTAATTCTATGAAAATTAAATTGATACAAATTTTTAATTAAGAATAAAATTGATAAAAAATCAATCTTACGAAAACTAAAACAAATTTTTAGTCTTTTTTCTTAAGTTTATGTATAAATTTTATATGTCTTATGATTTATTTATAGATGAATATATAATACTTTAAAAAAGTTTTAAATTTTTTATTACTTAAAAATTTAAAAATTACAAATATTATAACTTTAAGTAAAAAGGCTTGCAAGCTAGTGCGGACCAAAGTCTCGTTCAATAATTATACTTGAGCTATACTTATTTATTGTAAGTTAGTTTAAAATAAAAAAATAAAAAAAAACTACTTCTTCTATATTTAAATTAAAATATTTGGATATAGATACCTTAAATAATAAGCTAATTCGATTTTCATAAGTATGTCATTAATAACAAATCAATAGGTAATTTATGGCATGTTAATTAATGTTTTTTACTATAATATTATATTATTTTTGAACTAAGCTCAATCTATCAAAACTTAATAAATACTTATTTAATTATTCAAAGGGCTCTATCAATTATAACCAAAAAAAAAATAGCGCACTTTGTTCAAGTACATCCAAAGATTAATAAGCATGTCAAGAAATTTACCTATAATTTATTCATTTAATTAATTAATAAATTAAAGTTTTTTAAAAATTTTAAAGAAACAACTTGTTAGTAAAATAAATGAAATTTTCCTTGGTAAATCTATGGGTGAGTTGCATAAATTTACTAGATTAGATGTTTAATGTTCTATTTCTTCTACTAATTATATACTAGATGTAGTTTTAGGCTTCTAGAATTTTTCCAAAATTTCCTTCGCGCGAATTGGTTACACACGCCTCATTCATTGCATCTTTCTTCTTCCCCACATGTTGTATCTTTCACTTGCGGAATTTGAGCATTGCTTCTTTTAATATTTATGTCTGCTTCATTACTCACCCACCCTCAATGTTTGCTAGTAGTGTTCAATCTATTAAGCAACAGCCTACAGTTTGGTTGATAGTTTTTATTTGATTTTAGATTTTTCTGGTTCTCTTGAATGTCATCGATTTGTTGAATCCTCCAGTAAGGCTAGAAGAGAGGAAGCACAAGCTTAGGCATCTCGTGCAAGCTTTTCCACTTGCCAAGCTCTTTATGTTGTTAAGGCCAATAGTTGTCCCCAATCCCACTAAGCTTTAACCTTTTTTTTTTAAGTTTGATGTTAAAGTCATTATTCAGGATGTATTTGCATAATCTCTCTATTTTAAATCTTTCATAATTTGCTCAAATTCTATTTAGTTTTGATGCATAGCATCAAGGTGTAGTGAGAAATCATGCAGAGTAGTTTAAAACTATGCCTTTCTTTGAAAATTATGATTTCTGATGCTTTATTTCAATAGATTATGGGTTTCATTAATAATTTTCAAAAAGGCTATCCAAAGATGAGTTATTTTGGCTCTTGCTTATCTTTGCTCTGTGGATAACTAGAGAACCATATTCATTAATAACAATGGTTGGCATCTTAGTAAATCTGTATCACAGTTAGATGAATGTTAGTTGTAGTTGCATAAATCCATATGTTTGTTCTGTTGTGAAACTTTAGGTATGTGTCTATACAAGTTTGAAGTTACTCATTAGGCTTCTTAGCTCTTCAAATTATAAGTAACAACTTGATAGTACTGTGGTGTTATGCAAGTTGGCAAATAAAGCCATGACTTTGTCTTCCATAGATGCTACTCCCCCTCCTCTAACACCACAGGTAGGCTTCTGGTTATATCATACCTTCATAATCCTATAAAGTCATCACATTGCCTTCCTATAATTATTAGGTTAAGAGTTGAGTTGTTAAATATATATAATTATAAATATATCTATTTATTTAATCTTAGCATATAATTTCTCAATAGTTATGATTAATATAAGCAATGCTTTTTGCTTGCATACTTCCCATTTCTATGTTCCCTGACACATCTTTCGCCCATCTTCTCTCATTTATTAAGGATTTTTTAGAATAAAGTATTTTATAAGTTGGAATCTCTGATAATAGCCTTTTATTCCTACAAGTCTATTTGGGAGAGTATGTAAATAGTGCTATATAATCGAATGTTACATTTTTTGTTGGAGGTTGATGCTTCTTATAGAGTCTCTTTTTTTTACTAGAAATTTTATTTTCTTATAAATTACTTGAGACAAGATTGAGCATCAATTAGCATATACCTTAATTGGTAATTTTTTACTATAGGCAAATGGTTTTATGCTTATAGAATTTGCTTGCTTGCATCTTCTAATGCATTTTGCACAATGTTTGATGGTGGTTATCGAGTGAATATGTATGTTAGCCTTGTTTTTAATACCTAATATTTTCATTTTAAATATTAAAAAAATGACATAAAAGTCAAAAATCCTTTTTATCATCATATTCTATTCTTAACTTTAATTAGATATCATGGTATCCCATACCTAGACCAAAACAAAACTAATTGAATTTATGAATACATATTATTGTAAAAAAAAAAAGAAGAAATCCTTGGGCCTTTGATTCTGATGATGTAGCTAAGGATATATTATAATTCATCCATAAGATAGTGAACCATACCAAGTTGTTTCAGCATTACTGCAATGAAATCTCCATCTTATGATACCATATTGGTGGCAAAGCAGGATAGGCATGATCTTTTAGATAAGTTTGTCATAAGCTGCTCATAGAAATCTAAGTGCATTTCAATTAAGGCATAGATTAGTGAACATATATTTTCTATTAATTTTCTAAACAAAATCATTACGGCAAAGATTAAACCTTTCCATTTCAATCCTAACTTAGTTTCTTGATTTTCAAAATATATTGATATTAATTCTTCGTAGTCATGTAGACAAATTCATGTGAAAATCATCGAGAAGATGTAATTCTTTGAAGGAGATAATGTATTGTTTAGTATAATTAGAGGTTTTTCAATCTAAAACTATTCTTGTGTTCTAATTGGAAGCTATTCTCTTTCTTTTTGGCTTCACTGAGATGATTATCAACTTATAGAACATGGGGTTTATATGAAGGGAACCATTGAATGGTTCATATTTATCCTATTTTAGTTTAAATCTTTTTCTTTACTCTATTCAATTGTAGTTAACATCCTTTCTATATTAGTAAACAATTGTGTATTTATGCAAGACCATGTGGAGGGCTACATGGAATTATTAGCCTAAATAAAGACTTACTTTTTGGCTACTCTTGTTTTATAGGATGCTGAATTTTATGTTGAAGTTAATGATGATGTTCATTTGAATTTAGGTAAGCATAAGAATTATCCATTATGAAGCATTGAAGTAATGATCTACTTAAGAAAAGATTTTGATTAATATTTTTCTAATTATTTAGAGTTAATGTGGGTCTTTTTAAGAAAAGCATTAGCCTTCTCTAAATGGCAATCATTATATTGCATGGACTTCTTTTTTAAGAGAACAAGATCTTTATACATGTCCTTTATCACCTTAAAAGTAGATATTTCCCCATATTCCATGATTTGGACTCGATTCTTTTTATTTTTTTCCTTAAACACCAATTCTAATAAAAAAACATGTAGATAAATATTTTAAATAAGTTGAACTTCTGAGAAATATTTTTAAGCATTCTGCTTTAATGTTGCCTTTTGCCGCCATTGACTTTTATTTGAGAACAAGTGCTTTTCTCATTTTGACTATTTATGATAGACATTCTCAGTTCATAGTGACTATTCTATTATCTATTCTTGGCTTGTTCCAATAGCCAAGTTTTTATTTTTATTTATTTTTATTTATTTTTATCCCATTCTAAACTTTTCATTTTTGTTTTAACAACTATTATAGTTTTTTTTCCTTAGTTATGACATTTTTTCCTATAGTTTATGAAGTTGTCTTCCTAGTAATGGCTTAAGTTTATCGGTAAATCCTGCTTCCTTTTATTTTTTATACTCTTTGCACTCCGAACCTTATAGTTTTTAATTAGCTCTACATTTCTAACCTCCAGTAATGTGTAAGCTTTTGTACTGTAGTCTTTCCTTCTAATAGTGGTGATTCCTGGACAAATTAGGAGGATGTAGATGAAGGAATTCTAATTCTCAATCATAAATTATGTTATTGTTTTCAGACAATTAGAACTCCTAATAGAATTGTACTAAAGGCAGTTAATAGTAATTACTTTATTTGTTTGTTTATTTATTTATTTATTTTTAGTTTGTTTGAAAGTTATAAAAGATAAATAACTAAGTTCTCCTTCAAAGGTCCTTTTGTAGGTAAATCCAACAAATTTATTAATAAAGATTGCTTACCTTCAAAATGCTCATGTTGGCCATTGAGATATTAATCTTTAATGTATTAAATTATAACAAGAGTTTGATTAATAATTGGAAGGGCTTCTTCAATAGCTTTTCAAGTTCCTTATGTTCTTTGATAGCTTTGGTATTTACTTCTTCCACTTGAGGTTACATAGCATGCAAAGCATTTGATAATATTTCTGACACTATACCAAATATAAATTTAATCATTTTTCAGATGTCTGCAAATAAACTGAAGAAGATTATCAAACAAGAGATTAATGACTAGATCATGCATTTGAAATTTTGTTTAATTTATGGCCTTTGTACCTTTAAAATAATTTAATTATGCTTTTTTGGTTCATTTTTATATTTAGTAAATTAGATAATTTATTTTTTATTATCTATCATGATAAGCATTTATATAAAAAGTAAGGATTAACATTTATACATTAAATTTCATATAAATTATTATTATTATTTTATATATTTTTCTAAATTTCATTCATTATAATATTTGATCATATATGCATCTATCTAAATATGATAACAATAATCAATTAATGTAATATTACAATATTATGACAACTTTATCGATTAATAATGACTTAAAAAATATTATTTTTTATTATTTAAGTTGAACACAATTATATAAATTTTATAATTGTTCAAATGACATAAATATAATCATAAATTTCAAATTAATTGTTTGAATGCTTTATATTTTAAATTTTAAATTTATATTATAAATTATTATTAATTAAATTAGATTTAATTAAATCCGTGCATTGCACAGGTTAAAAGCTAGTATACATATATTGCAATAATGTTAGTATACATTATTTTAATGCATTTATTCAACTTTAGATTTAGTCCATATTAATTTATTTAAATAATTAAATCACTAAATTTATTATCATATAGAAAGCACTATCTTACTCTTTTTTATTAATTCTACTTTAATTGATTGTAAAACTTACACTGTTATATTTTTTTTGGTGAAACTCCGAAATCTGCATTGAGTTTCACATTGAATCTAATTAAGTGTGATTTTCTAAATGAGGAAAAAAATAAAAATAACTTTGCTACAGCATTATATGCAAATATTTCTAAAGATATACAAGGATAACAATGGTATATTTACCTAATTTTATACTTTAACTTTGATTGACTATTTTTTTCGGTTATCATGAATTATTATTTTGCCGATAAAATTGATAAAAGTTATCACATTTATTTTTTATCCGATAAAAATAAATAATAAAGTTATTACATTTATTTTTTATGACAACAATCTTAATTAAGACTTGCAATTCCTCCATAAATAGATTATTATCTTTCAAACTTATACATTAGAACTAATATTGATGTTAAGTATCGATTGGCAACCTAATTAATACAATGTTAATAATGTTTCTTTCTTTCTTTCTTTTTATGTAATGACTTTGACAATGTTTGTAGGATCAGCATAATTCATCACCTTTAGATAACATAATCATGTAAAAGTAATAATTCAAATAAGAAAAGTCTAAATTAGTACAAATATTTATTGTGTTACTAATTAAAACATGTATGTTCACTTAACACAATTCAAATAGCCCATTTAATATTTTGGGGAAAAAATCATATTGAAAATTTATTATATGGATTATATACTTTATAGTGTACCTTATATAACTAATACTTTTAGCCAAAATTATGTACTTTATTGATTTTAGTTATCTATTTTTCTATAAATCATTTCATTTTCTTGCATTATATATGATTAATTATAATATTTTATAATTAAATGTGCATTAGTTATGCTATGCTATTTTCATTTAAATTCCAAGGTAGTTTATGTTTTTGGGCTACTTCTTATACAAAATATTTAGTTGTCTTTTAATAAAGAAAAAGGTTATCACAAAGTTCATTTAAAATAGGAATTATGACACTACTTAATTACTATTTCAACAAAATTCATGAGTTAGAATAAATATGTCATGTCAGCTTTTTATTACTTATTAAGATAAATATATCATGTCAGCTTTTTATGACTTATTAAGGTCATTTCTTCTCAAGAAACCCCGATAAATTGATATTTACACTTTTAGTCTAAATATGTTAAAATTGTCCAAAAATTATAGATCCATTTTAATGCAAGTTTAAATAAGTTAACTCATTTTAGAACTCATTAGATTGCTAACAATAATAGATTTAGAAAATTTAAATTATGAAGGCAATATTTACATATAAATAAAAAATAAAATCTAATTCATTTTAATATATCTTTTTATGTATATCTTTGTGTGTAATTAATGAGTTTTAAATATTTTTATAGTTGGTCAAAAAAATTTCTTTTTCAATTGATGTAGAAATAAATTGTAAGGATAATTTTACTTAAATTTATAGGGGCAATAAACATTATTAATATATGTATATGTCTAAAAATATATTTGTTTGTGGGGTGAATTGCCCCTATAATCTTGTGACTAAATCTGTCTCTAACTGCTAAAAAATTATGTGAAAAATATAACTTTTTATAGAGTAAGAAAGAAATAAATTATTTAATTAATCACTAATAGCTAAAACAGATTCATGATGGTTTACTTTTCCAAAAATAATTAGAAGTTATTTACCTACTACCTCATGATAAAAGCTTTTTATGCTATTTAAGAATAGAAATACAAGATTACATATATTCAATTTAATTAATGATCACTTTAACACTTTATATTATATTATTATTATGTTGCACTGCTTAGGAAATTAAAAATAATTAAAATATTCTATGTAAGAAATTAATCATTTGATTATTATGATTGTTTTTTAGAGTAGAAGTTTAGTGAGGATAATAAGATTTCTGTGGGATAAGGTGATAAGAAAAAAAAGGTAAAGGAAATATTTAAAGGCTAATGAATAATTTAAAATAAGAAAGTATGTATTGAGAAGATTTGAGCAATACTTTTTTTCTAATTTGACCTCAAATAAGTTAAAAAAATTCCTTTATGAGTATTTTAAAAACCCAACTCCCCTATTTCCCATTCATTTTCAGCCATTAACCCTTCATCACTCTCCTTTACCTCTTTTTCTTAAATTCTTCTTCTTTTTTCTTAATTTCAACAAGAATCAAGGTATATAATGCAAGTAATGATCAATAGTTTTTCTTCAAAATAAGGTAAACTCTCTTAATCTAAAGTTTTGAATTATTATTTCTTGAAATTTCATTTGGATGGAGAAAATTAGAAATTTTGAGCACTTCATCTCAAATTCTTGAATTTGTCTTGAATAAGGCAAGTTAGAAGCAATTATAAACCTCTATCATCTCCTCAATACTTAGGTAAGTAAATAATTTACTTAGATTGATTAGTTTTGAGTAAAATTTATGTTAGTTGAAGCTAAAATAATGGTAGTTAATGACTTCATGATTAAAAGCTACGAATTGTTATGATACAATTTTTTTTTATTATACTTGATATGAATATAAGTATGATTGTGTGTTTAGGACAAATTCTAGGTTTGAATTGGTATATGATGGTAAACTGACTTATAAATGTTAAATGAATAGTGAAAAATGTAAAAAAAATTATGGAACTTACCTCATAGCTTATTATATAGTTGTCTATGGCCTTGATAGTTGCTTTCAGAGAGCCTATAGTTAACTATATAGTTTATTATACCTAAAATTCTACTCTTTAGAAGCCTATAGTCAACTATAGCATCTAGAGTTATTCTTTGAATGGATATGTTGAACTATATAGTTGATTATAAAGGCTAATTTTTTCCTCTAGACCCTAATAGTTAATTATATAATCAAATATCACCATGCTATTTTAAGTTTAGCATGTTTTATAGAATTTTATGATATTATAGTGATAGAAGGCTTGCATATATACATATTTAGCATATGAGGATACTTATAACTAATTCCTAATACTAAAATCCCAATATGAGATATTGCTATGCTAAAATTTATGAATAGACCAAATGAAATAAGTGAATTGTGATATTAAATTGAATTTAGTAAACATTTGTGAAGAGAAAAGATACATCCTAAAGAGATATGGTTAGGTTTGCTAAAGAATAAGATTGACCATGAATCACAAAGAAATTTAATTACTTTTTTTTCTTATTTATTTATTTATTTTTTATTCTTTAAAGGGGAATGTGGTTATTCATTTGAATTAATGTATACATTTATACCCTTTGTATGTTTAAGAATTGGCTAAGACATAAGAATGTAGAATGCATCTTTCTATTATTTAATTTTTAAGCAGTTTGTTTACTTATTAAATCTAAATTCACTTTTTTTTATATATTTTAATTTTAAATATACTACCACAGAAGCTTCTTTTCCACCACCATAGTAGGAATAAACTCCTCTAGGCCTATTCTGTATAAGGCAACCATGGACTTATTTTGTTTGTAAATAAAAACATTGTTGTAGGCCTTACAATATAAAATTAGGTTTGAAATAGTAAGAGTACTTGTATATATTAGGGTTAATTAATTCAGCTTAACCCTAAATTGCTAAGACAAGTAAATAAGTTTAACTTCCCTTTTTTTGTTAGTATTGTACACATGAAATTGTTTGTAAATATTTAGTCTATTATATAAGTAATCTTGAATTATCAATAAATCATGTATTTGATGCCAAGTAATAAGTCTAGGTAGATTGGTGAAAAATGAGTAACAGGTTTCATGTCGATCATGGCTTAGATGGATTATGATATATTAGTTATTATTGTTGTTGTTGTTGTTATTATCATTATCATCATCATCATTATATAAAAAATTATTAATTATATTAAATATATAAATAAGAATATTATTCTCAATAGAATTATATTTTTATATATTATATTATTTAAATATTATATTATTTTTATTTAGTATTCTATCTAAATTCTTTTATCTTTATCATTTATTATTTTGATATTTAAATGAATATATAAGTATTTTATTAAAATATTTTTATAAATTTTCTATCAATGCACAATTTATGTCATATGAACCTATTCATCTAAAAGGAAACCCTTCTTCACTTTTTTTAATAAAACCTAATTTTAATTTTTATAATAAATTAAATGAAGGAATTACAAGTTTAAAAAATTGATCTTAATTAAAATTCATTTATATTTCTTACTTTTTGTATTATAGTTTTAAAGGGATATAGTAGTTATTTTAATAATACTTCCTCAAAAATTCAAAATTAAATCAAACAAAATACAAAAAATTAATTCCTCAATAGTGTTAATTCTTTACTATCAATTAAATAGTTTGAAGTACTTTAACTCAACCAAATTAGGGTTTGTTTGGAATAAAATTTTTCTAGAATTAATTTTATTTTATTTTAATAAAAATAATTTCAATTTATTTATAAATAAATTCTATTAATTGAAAACTAAGCTAAAAATAATGATATCAATTTATTTTTAAATGAATTATTTACTTCAGAATGTATAGAAAAACGCATGTAATTCAATTAAAAATAGATTTTGATGGTAACATAGTAAATATAATATTAAAAAGAGGGTAAATTTTCATATAATATGTATTTTAAGGCAAGTGAAATGGATTGCAATGAAATCTTTGCTAAATTTGATGAATTTTATAATGGCAAAAATATGATTAAAATAGAAATTACAAATAGAATAAAATAATTTTTTTTACTTAAAACCAAATACTATTTTAAAAAATTATTTAAAAATAAAATAAAATATTATTTTTAGTAATGTCAAGAAAGGGGCAAGGGAACTTATTTTTCATGTTAACTAAACAAATTCTTAGTTTACAACCCATATGAACTAATTTATGAATTCATAGGCAGAGTCATTAGTTTTTTAAAAAGATATTATATATATAAATAAATTTATTTTAATAAAAATTATGAGTTAAAAGAAACTTTTAGTGTAATGTTACAAAACATAATGTTATATGCTAATGACATAATATATATTAATACTTTTATCTTATTTTATAAAGTTATTTTTCTAATTTTTATTTTTTAAATAATTTTATTTTATATTTTACACTTTTATTTATAAATGGATTGGCTCATAAGTTAGCACAATCTGTCCATTAGATGTCATAAAAATATATTTGTTTAAATGTGTACTTAAATAAGTCAATATGTATTAGGCTAACAACTTGCATGGTTTAATACAAGTGAAGTCAAATTAGTTCCAATTTTTCAATGCTAGCCATCTTAAAATTTATGTATCAATTAGGAGTCTTATTCTTAAACTTAACAACAAATTACAAATATAAACCTAATTTCATGGAATTACTAATTGAAAAGTATATAATGTTACAGTAAAAAATCATGAAATATAGAAATAAAAATTATTATAATGAGAAATCATAAAAAATTACAAGTTTATACTTCTTTTTATATCAACTATTTTATAACTAATTAATGAGTTAGTATTCAACAAATATTAATGTAGAAAAAAAGAGTGTAGATTAAAATATATCACTATATCAATGCACCAATAATCTAAAACTACTAAATTTCATTCAATATATATAGTATTATGCAAATCAATGGATGCAAATAATTAAAAGCCATAAAGAATTGGTTAAAGGTGGAAAACTTTAGCTTGCATATATGCTTCAATTAGGCTGTAGATTAAAAATTAACGATGAGAATCAAAAGATTAAGAAATTTTTATTCAGGTAATTGAAGAATGTCGCAGTTAACATACAAAATAAAAAGAAATAACTATAGCATTTCTTTAGGAATATGTAGAGGACAAATCTAACCAATTACAACCACATAGTTCACTTACGAAATTTAACAAGTAAGTATTTTTTTGTCATAAAAGAGTAGAAAAGCAAAATGAAAAATAGCATAACAACAAACCACAAAACACAGCAAATAGAAAGCACCTATGGAGGGTTAAAAGCCTAATCTAAAAGTAGAAGAAATAACAAAAGAGATGCTCTACTAAGAAAGATCCTCACATGTGCCATTAAAAAAGCATTGGAACAAAACTACTAAAACAAATATTACAAAATAGAATATTTATATCCATAATCACTATAAAGGTATCTAAGCTAAAAAAGGTCCCAAGTACTTCACTCTATCTATTCCATATCACAATTCATTTCCCATGCTTATTTACAAATACAAACAAATTAACCATAATCTATAAAACCAAAAATAAAATTTCAAGAGATATCAGTAAAGAAAAAAATAGAATTTAATAATTAATTAAAAAAAGAGGAAAAAAACCCAAATTTAGGATTTAATCTTTCATAGTAGCAATCACATAAAAACAAATCAACTTGTAGTATTTTCATAATTATGCCTAAAAATGTTTCACAAATCATACTACAATAATGCCTCAATTAGCTTTGGTAAATATGACGTAATGCCAAAAAAATTCAAGAAATTTCCTATCTAAAGTTCACAGCCGAAGAAAACCTCTCAATTAGCTTACACGTATAACTGTTGAATCTCAATCTCATTCCTAATTTTTCAAAGCATAACTTTATCTATAAAAGGAAAGTAAATAGTTTAAAGCATGAGGATCTAAGGGAAGAAAATGAAAGAATAAAGAGGGAACCTTTCATTTTTTTCCACAATTAAAATGATGATAAAAAAATTTAGAGAAGAGCCCTAGTGATGATTTTTGTTTTGGTAAAAATTTATTTATTTTTTATTTATTTTTAGCAATAATTAGATAATTTTTTAATTAATTTATATCCTTAAATTGATTATAACCATTATATGAAAGCTTAATAATTAAGATGATTTATTTTATTTAATGGAATAATTCTAATAATTAATTTATATATAAAAATATTTTTAAAGATGTTACTTAATTTGATATATAACCAACTCAATTATATTTTGCAATGTTAATTAAAATGAATTATGTGTATTTTGACCTAACTTGCCTTAAATTAGTGATTTATTTTTTAGTGTAGTCTTTTTTTTTTGGTAATGAATGTAATCTTATTCTGTTGTCCAAGATTTAAAATGAAAAACAAACAAATTTCAATGTAAATAATTCATTTTAAAAGGATTTTCTCAACAATCATGACATATTTATTATTTAGAATATTATTCTCCCATTAATTTTTTATGATAGGATTTCATCTTTATTTATTTTTTAATCATAATAGTCAAGATATTTTTTAATTAATTTATATTTATATCCTTGAATTAATTATAATCATCAGATGAAGGTTTAATAAATGGTTGAAATTATTTTATTGTTGGCAAAAAATCAACTCACCATAAAATGATATGTGTTTAAAAACCCTTCCTAGGTGGAAAAGTTTTTATAGTATAGTATGATTATCTAACAAATTGGAAAAAAAATGATTTCTCAAGAAGTCCTACTTCTTATATAACATGAGAAGTTGCCTACCCCCATCCCTTGGTAAGATCTACATTTGTGTTCTTTGTGAATACAAGGATAAAATTGTCCCTTTTAATTTAATAATAACTTTATCCTTTTATTTAAACATTATGTCATGTTGCTTTTGATGTTATCTTTAAATTACTATTACATTAGTATAATCTTTGTTCAATTTTTTTCCTAATTCATTTTAGTTCTTGAAACTCTAGTGTTATTTAAAAGCTTAATCAATAGTTTCATACTAATCTTATTTTTACATGTACTATTTAATTACATCAAACTTTATTAGTAACAAAAAGTGTTTTTCATTTAATTTATATCTAGTATTTTAATAGGAAGCAAACATCTTTAATAGGGTAATTGATAAATTATTTTGTAAAATATAACTGATATTGATCAATGTAACAATCATAATATGTATAAGAATGAATAAAATATTAAATAGAAAATAGATAAATAATATATGTATTTTCAAAGTAATAGAGTTCTCCTTTACAATAGTTCTTGAGGATAAAAAATATAAAATTATAAGTTATGAGTTAATTTAATTCTTTTATGAAAAATATTAAATTATGAGTTGATAAAAATTATGATGCAAAAGATACTACATACATGATTTTAAGGAAAAGGAACTAAAAACAATTATAATTTATTAATATGTATTATAATAATATTAAGAGCATAATATTCATTTTGTTAACATTTCTCGAGAAATTCAAAATTGAATTAAACAAAAATAAGAAAATTTCTTCTTGAAAAATATCATTTCTTTAGCATCTACTAAATAACTTTAAGTACTTTTCAAGAACTTCATATAACAAGTTACTTCCTCAAAAATTTAATTTTTTGCAAGAACTTACCTTTAATATGAAATAAATAATTTTTAATAGTATTTTATTAAATCACCATACATAATTTATGTGCTTACAATAGACCTATTACACCTTTCAGAATATTAGAAATATATAAAAATATTTTTTATGTGTAAAATACTAATTTAATTATTATGATTGTTATAAAAATGAGATTTTTTTAAAATAATATGATTTTATGATAAGAATAGTAGGAATTGAATTAATTAGATGTTTGTGTGAAGTTAAAATTAAGTAGTAATATGAAATAGGTTTAGGAAACATTTTTCCTAAATTATCCTTAAGATAACCTGCCACACTAAAATTATCAAAACACCTTGAACCCTTTTATAACACCCTATAGGATCATTCCTAGCTAAATTTCTTCCTTTTTGGCCTGACTTCTCCTCTCTCTAAAATCAATTTCTTCTTCTTCTTACCATTTTAATAGAAACTAAGCCAATAATTATAAGTAATAATTAACAATTACTCTTTAAACAAGGTAATAACTTTTAATGCCAAGCTTTAGATAAGAGGTTTCATGAATTGTTATTTGAAAGAAAGAACTTAGGGATTTAGGGTATTAATTCTAATTTTCCTTAATTTAATGTTGTTTAAGGCAAAGCAACTACTCTTCTAACTTCCTATCATCTTCTCTATATACAAGTAACTAGACAATTTACTTAAAATAATTAATTTTGCATGATTTCATCCTATTGAGTTTTGATGTTATTTATATTAAAAGTTGAGGATTAAATGTTGAAAGGATGTGTTATGGAATAAATCATTGATGTTTGTAGCTTAAGAATGGGGTCAAATATTTTTATTATGTTGAAATTTGGTTTATTGGTTATGTATATGGACTAAGGGATACAAATTGATCAAATGAACAGTAAATTCACAAAATTTCTACTAACTTAGAGTGATAATCAAGTATATACTTGAATATGGCCTCTAAAAGTACCTTCTAGATACCTATAATCAAGTATATATGAAAGTATCCAAGAAAAGGTGCTTTCTAGATAATCATAATCAAGTATATCCTTGAACATAACATTTAGAATTGCTCTGGAGAAACCCATAAGCGAGTATATAAAAGATTATAATAGCTAAAATTCACTTATGGAACTTGCAAGCGAGTATATACTCTAGTGCTCTTCTGTTATGCCCAATTTTGTTTATTTTATATAATTTTAAGGTATAATATGCATATATGGTTCTAATAATTACATATTGAATGTATTAATGTTGTTAATTATATTTCTAATGATGAAATCCTTAAATAGAATGCATTTATGATTGAAATATGAAAAGGGTGAATGATACATGTGAGAATTAATATAGTATTAGGTGCAAAAAAACATTTGAGAGGGAATAAGATAGACCTAGATGAAAAGGGATTTAATGCTTATTATTCTTATTCTTCTTCTTCTTATTATTATTATTATTATTACTATTGATAATATTGAATATAAGAATGTGGTATGAATAAGAATTGAAATAGTTGGAAAGGGTGTTGTAAACCTAGTTGACAATACATTTAAATGAATTTTTTTCCTTTAAGTAAATTACTTACTTACTAAGTCTTAGACTCATATTTTGGGTTTTTTTTTTCAAATATTATAGTAAAAGCTCCTCCTCCATAACTACCACCAGAATAAATGCTCTAAGTCATATTTTATGAAAGGCAGCCATAAATATTTTGTAGTTTATGTATAGAAATACTTTAGGGCCTTATAAGATACTATTGTTATGAAACAATATAAACTTATGAATGTAAACATTATGTTAATATTCATAGAAATATGTTTTGCATTATTAGCATCTGTGCAATCACATCAAATATCAAGATTAGGTTAGGTTAGTGGAAACCAAAAAATAGGATCCACGCTAGTTATAGCCTAGGTTGGTCATTATAAAATTAGTATTAGAGCATAATATAGGGTTTTAATAGGAAAATAAGACCCCAGGATAAGTTGATTAAGATATAATTGTGGGTACCTAATTAGGTATTGGTTAAAACCATATTAATAATATATATGTACTTAGGATCACATATCACTAATACCATTTTAGTAGACCTTAGATTGCTTATGGATATGGTGGTGAAGCTTTTTCTTAGGAATAGTTATTATTAACTTATGTTTGACTAAATATTAGAAAATTTTGTGAACTAGAAAAAGATCGTAGAATCCAATAATCACTGAGCTAATGATTTTAGTGATGGAGAGTCATCCAAGGCTTTTTAGACTTAAAGTGGCTGACCTAAGGGAAATGATGATTAAGATATCCCTTTATGAGTTGTTGCTTTTAGGCAATAAATCATGATAGATGTATTTCAAGTCTTTTGTTAAAAAATAGAATGACACCAACATAGAGATTAAAAGGATTAAGCCTCTAATCAAAAAAGGAAAAGAAAGAATGATAGATTCCTTCTAAGGAGAACTTAGAAAATAAGTTATGAATATTCATGAATTCAACAAATAAAAGCCACCTTATTTTACTAGTTTGGATCCAAATGCAAATCTTTATTAGTTTCTTGCTAATTGAGAGATATGATAGAATGCTTTATGGTTTTGACCAAATGATTATTGAATTAGTAAGGTATAGGTTAGAAGATGTTGCACACTATTGGTTATCCAGAATTACAAAGAGTTGAGAAGCCAATTTACCACCTCTGACAAATGCATTTTTCCAGGAACTCTTTATAGATCATTTCTTGCCAACAAACGTAAGGGAAGATAAAGTGAAAGAATTTGAATACTTGAAGCAAGGATCTCTATCCATCAATGAGTATGGCACTCAATTTACCTAACTATCTTATTATATCAAATATTTAATTCTAAATAAATAAACTAAAATGTAGAAATTTATGCATAAGCTGCGAGACTATTACTTCAATGTTACACATATCACTCAAATAACCACTTATTAAGAAATAGTTGATTACACACTTCAAGCAAAGTTTAGAATAAAAGAAAGAAAAGAAAAAGAAATGCAAGTTGGAGGGAGAAAGTGGAGTAAGTTAGAAGGACCTAATTTTTTAGCCAATGTAAGGAGAATGCTTCCTCTAAATATTCTTTTTAGTGAAAGAAGTCAATCCTTCTTAAATCTAACATATCTTAAAAGTTCATTAAATGGACTTATGAAGGGGAGAGGTTAAAGAAATCAACAATTTTATCCTGATGCCCCTATAGGACCGATCACATGAGAGAGGCAATTACTAAGGAGAACCATCTCGGTGTGTTCAATATGGAAATGGACATTAGGGACCTTGCACCTAAACTAATATTATGTGCTATCAATCTAGATAACTAAGCCATAAAAATAGAAACTACTTCGATAACCCTCCTAGTTACAATGTAAACTACCTAACCCCTAGCAAAGTGTATAATGGTATAACTTATTGCTCTGGTTAGGCCTTAAACAAATTCAAGACCAAGTGCTAGTGGAAACAATCGAGGAAGAAATGCACTAGAAAACCAAGCAAGAGTTTTCACCTTAACAAGATAAAAAGCATAAGGATTTAATGTTGTTGTTATAGGTATTCTCTTAATTAAAAACTCTCAAGCTTGTGTTTTATTTGATTTGGGAGCTACACATTCCTTCATTTTTCTAAAATTCCCTTCTTTAATAATAAAATGCAAAATCCTTTAGTAATAGCCACTCAATTAGATAAAACCTTGATTGCTACCCTAATTATGAGTGCTTGCCTCGTATATGTTTATAATCACATGACGCCTACTTATTCAATTTTGTTAAAAATGATGGATTATGATATCATCTTAGGAATGGATTGATTATTAAATTACCATGCTCTAATGGATTATTTTAACAAAATAGTAACCTTTATTGTAGAATGAACACTACCTATTATGCTTTAGGGAAAGAAAATTTTCAATATTATCGGAATAATTTCCAATATCAAAGCTCACAAGCTCATTAGCAATGGATGCATCACATATCTAGAGGTAATTTGAGGCTTGGATCAACCTTCCCTAATCATTAATGATGTTTTAGTTATATAGGGATTTTTAGATGTATTTTTAGAAGAGTTACTAGGATTACCTCTTGACTAAGAAATTGAATTCAATATTGACTTAGTCCCTAGCATGGATCCAATTTCAATACCATCTTACAAAATGGCCCTAATAAAGTTAGAAGAACTTAAAAAGTAGCTATAAGAATTGATTAATAAAAGGTTAATTTGTCCTAATTTTTCACCATGGGGAGCTCTAATGTTATTTGTCAAAAAGAAAGATAAAACTTTACTATTGTGCATAGATTACTAGTAATTGAATAAGGTGACAATAAAAAATAAATATCCTTTGTTTTAAATTGATGATTTGTTTAATTAGTTGTAAAAAGTCAAATGCTTTACAAAAATTGATTTACAATCTGGTACCACCAATTGAATACTCATAGGGAAGATATACTTAAAACTACATTTAGAACTTGTTATAGCCATTATGAATTTCTAGTTATATTTTTAAGGCTAACTAACTTCCTGATACCATTTATGGATCTTATGAATAGAATTTTCAAGTCTTTGTTGAACAATTTAATGATCATGTTTATTGATGACATCTTGATGTATTCTAGAAGTGAAGAAGAATGTGCTCAACACCTTAAAATGGTATTGCAGATCTTACGAGAAAATTGACCATATGCTAAGTTTTCTTAATGTAAATTTTGGTTAGCCAATGTGAAATTCTTAGGATATTTCATATTTTATGATGATATTCAAGTTAATCCTTAAATGATTGAAGCTATTGCAACCTAGACAAAGCCTATAATAGTATTAGAAATTTGAAGTTTCCTCAAAATGGCAAGATACTACTGGTTATTCGTGAAAGATTTCTCCAAGATAACATTTTCATTAATTAAGGTCACTTAGAAGGGAATTAAATTTAAATAGTCTAACTAGTATGAAAATGGTTTCTAACAATTGAAAACTTATTTAACTTCAGTTCTAGTTCTAACCTTTTTATCAAGTATTAAAGGGTGTATAGTTTATTGTGATGCATTCTAAATTAGCTTAAAATGTGTATTAAAAGGTTATAGGATATGCATTATGGTAACTAAAAAGGCATGAGTTAAACTACTTTTCTTATGATCTTGAAATGATCACTGTGGTTTTCACCTTGAAAATATGGAGGCATTACCTATATGGTAAAATTTATGAAATCTATACTAATAATAAAAACTTAAAGTACATTTTTTATCAAAATAGTTTAAATTTAAGGTAGTGAAAATGGATGAAACTTGTGAAAGAATATAATTGTACCATTCATTACCACCTTTGCAAGGCAAATATAGTAGCAAATGCATTAAGCAGAAAGGCATTAGGAGACTTAGCCAATATCTAAGTTGAAAAGCAAATGATGATAATTGCATAGGTTGCAGTTCAATCTAAGTTAATAGAAAAAATAAAAGATTTTCTGAATTAAATGAAAATTTAACTATTAATGAGAAAAGAGTGATTAAATGTTAAAGGTAACTTTGGGTTTCTTCTTATAAGAACAATAAATTCTTATATCAATCCCAATGGTCATTCTACCCCATGCATCCTGATGTTGTATAGATTTATTATGACTTGCAATAGAATTTTTAGTGAAAAAGTATGAAGAGAGATATACTTGATTTCATGTTGAAGTGTCTTATGTTCTAATGGTAAAATTAAAACACCAAGTTTGATTCTGTTTAGGTAATTATTAATTTATTAACAAAGATTGTTTATTTGAATTAGTTATAGCCACCTAAGGTTTATTTAGATAGAATATTGCTATTACATGGAATTCCCTTTATCATCATTTCAAATTGAGATATATAGTTTATAACACTTTTGGCAATCTTTCTAACAACCTTTGAGAATATAGTTACATTTCAACATGGCTTTTCACCTCTAAAGAGATGGAGAATTTGAGTGTGCATTCAAATCTTAAAAGACATGCTCTAAACTTGTACTTTAAAGTTTAAAGATAGTTAAGAAAAGTATCTCTCAATTAAATTTGTGTATAACAATAGTTACTAATCTAGTAGAAAAAAGGCCCTATGAAGCATTGTATATTTAAAGATGTAGATTCCTTGTAAGATGCTTTGAACCAAGAGAGATAAAACTACTTGGACCAAATTTAATCACTAATGCATTAGAGAAAGTGCAACTTATCAAATATTAAATAAAAATAGCATAAAATCACTAGAAACCATATGTAAATAAAAAGATAAAAGAGTTAAAGTTCCTAAAGGAAGACATGGTTTTCTTAAAGGTTTCCTATGATAAGAATTATGTGTTTTGGAAAAAAAGGCAAATTAACACCTTATTACATTAGCCCTTTTCTAATCATTAAACAAATTGGAGCAAGTGCATAGTGATTAGAGTTACTGGATAGTTTCCATGCCATACATTTGGTATTTCATGTTTCTATCCCAATGCATTCAACATGATCCAACATGAATTATTGCAATTAGATATAAAGTTATCCTATAAAGAATGATTAGTATAGATTCTAGATCACTAACTTTGAAAGTTGAGGTCTAAAAAACTACTTTGGTAAAGGTTTGATAGGAATGACATGGAATAAAAGAAGCAACTTGGAAATCTGAACTAAAAATGCACCAAAACTACTCATATTTGTTTGGTAAGCCTTAGAGTTAATAGAATTATTAGTACTATAGTTAGTTTCTTAAGAATTCGGGGACAAATTCTTAAAGAGGGAAGAGCTATTACACTTATCAAAATTATAGAAATATTCACAAGCATTTTTTATATGTGCTAAATATTTATTTAATTATCATTATTGTTATAAGGATGAGAATTTATTTAAAAATAATAAAATTTTAGGGTAAGATAGTAAGAATTGAATTAATTAGAGGTTTGTATGAAGTTAAAATTAAGTAGGTATGCATGGAGAAAGTTTAGGAACCTTTTTCCTAAATTACCCTTAAGCCACCCCAACTTACTAAAATGCCCTTAACCTTTTATAAATTCCTACAAGGCCATTCTTAGTTAAATTCCTTCCTATTTGGGCTAACTCCTTTTCTCCTTAAAATTAACTTTTTCTTCTTCTTAGCATTTTGAGCCAGTAGTCACAAGTAATCATCAATAACTACTCTTTAAAGAAAGCAATCCTTCTTAATGCCAAGCTTTAGATTAGAGGTTTCTTAAATTCTTAAAGGTTGTTTGGTTCACCTCTTAGTATAGAAAGTTCTATTTCCCAAGAAGTAGAAAACTGATGAGTTGTTTGGTTAGCTATTATCATATAAATTGGAAGAAATAGAATTTCTTAGGAAGTCATACTTCTAACAAAATATGGAAAGTTGCTTACTTGCCTTCCTTCAAGTAAGTTCTATTTCCTATGTTATTTATAAATATAATAATAAAATTATCCTTATTAAATTTAATAATTATAACTAAAATGTAATACTTTATGTTATAATAATATTAAGATATAGTATTCATTTTATTAATACTTCCTAAGATAGTCAAAATTGAACCAAACAAGATATAAAAAGTTATTTCCCAGAAAATATCATTTCCTATGTATCAACAAATAACTTTGAGTACTTTCTAGGAAGTTCACATCTTTCCTAGGAAGTTCAATTTCCCGTGGGAAGTTATTTTCTATGTAAATCAAACAACTCCTTCTTTGAAAGAAGGAACTTAGGGATTTAGGGTATCAATTTTAATATTCCTTGATTTAATGTTATTTAGGGTAAACCAACTACTCTTTTAACTTCCAATCATCTTTTCTATACACAAGTCAATAAATAATTTACCTAAAATAATTGATTTTCTATGATTTTATCCTATTAAGTTTAAGTGTTGTTTTTATTGGAAAGTTGAGGATTAAATGTTGAAAGGATGAGTTCTAGAATAAATTAGGGATGTTTGTAGCTTAAAAATAATTTTAAATGCTTATATTGTTTTGAAATTTGACTTATTGATTATGTATGTGGATTAGGGATGTAAATTGATCAAATAAATAGTAAATTCATAAAATTTTTGCAAACTAAAGCTGATAATTAAATATATAAGTTGATAATTAAACATATACTCGAGTATGCTCTTTAGAAGTTCCTTCTAAATGCTTTTAATTAAGTTTATACTTGAGTATCCAAAAAAGGGTATTCTCTATATGACCATAAGTGAGTATATACTCGAGTATGACATCTAAAATTGCTCTTAGGCTACCTATAAATGAGTATATAAGTGATTATGAAAGCCAAAATTTACTTTTAGAATCCTATAAACAAGTATATACTTGAATACTCCTTTATTATACCTAGTTTTGTTTATTTTATAGAATTTTAAGTTATAGTAATATGAAAAGGGGAAATGATATATATGAGAACTAATATAGTATTGAACTCAAAAAAACATATGTGAAAGGATAAAGTAAACCCTAAATGAATAAGGATGAATTTGTAAGAGGATAAGGCTAACTAAGAGGCACAAAAAATTTAAATGTTTTATGTTATTTTTATTTATTGTTGTTATTTGTAATGTTGAATATGAGAATGTGGTATGAATAAGAATTGAAATGGTTGAAAGACTGTTGTGAACCTCATTTGCTAACACATTTGAATAATTTTTTCTCTCCAAGTAGATTATTTATTTATTGAGTCTTAGACTAACATTTTTTGGTGTTTTCTTTTTTTCATATCTTGCAATAAAGGCTCTTCCTCCACCAATACCATAGGAATGAATGCTTCTAATCATACTTTATGAAGGATAGCCATAAATATTTTATAGTTTGTATGTATAAAATACTTTTAGGCTTTATATGATACTATTGTTATGAAACAATATAAACTTAAAAATGTAAATATTATGTTAATATTCATAAAAAAAATATATTTTGCATCATTAGTATTTGTGTAATGATATCAAATGTCTAGATTAGATTAGGCTGGTGGAAATTAAGAAATAGGTTCTACGCTAGTGATAGCCTAGGTAGATCGTGATAAGACTTGTCGAAATGAGTTAACTTAATCCTATCAAACTTATCCAACAAGTAAAAACTATAGTCAAGCTAGTCTTAGGTCAAACTAATTTTTCTCAAGGTTGATTACTACAATACCAATCCCAATCTTAGCTTGAGATTGATTTTTACTAAGTAGTCTTGATAAGGTTTTACAACTGATTATATATTATTATTATCATTTAAAAACTTATATTATTAATATTATCAAATATAACTTAAGTAATAAGAAAATATCAAGGCATAAAAATTTTTAATGTATAAAATCCTCAAATTAAAGGGTAAAAACCATGGAATCTAGTTCAAAAAAATTTCACTATTAATTAAAATGACTACAAATATTTTGTTAACTAATTTCATAATATATATATATATATATATATATATATATATATATATATATATCATTATTTTAATTTTGTAATAGTAATTATTTTATACATGTTTCTTATGACTTAGCATTATTATTATTTCATTAATTTTTAGATTTTATGATAATAATTTTAATTTCTCACAGAATTTTTACTAATTTTTAATTTTTAGTATAATTATTTATTTTAATAAGTTTATGTAACATTGTTGATAATATTAAATATATAAATGGTTAATTTTAACATTAGAAATTATTTAATATTACTCATATATAAAATTTTACTATTGTATATATCAAATTATAATTTAAATATATTAAAATTATAAATTTATTATATATATATGCATACATACATTATAAATTAATAATTTATTATTACTAATATTATTAGGTTAATGGGTATGCATATGAAATGGGCCCTAAGCTTATAAGTTTTGACCTTATTTAGCAATTAATTGATTATATTAGTAATTAACCAATTGAATTAGTCATTAGTTGATAGCTAATTGTATTAGATATTTTCACTAACTAATAGCATTAACTGTTTATGTAAAGATGTTTGGTAAAATTAGTAATTTATTATTAGTTATTTACATGTAAAATAATAAATAAGGACATGTATATATTTTATAACTAATTTGAATATTTTACTTTATATTATAATATATTATTTATTATATTAAATATTTTAAAAAATTATATCATTATAATTTATTATACTTATTTGATTTTTCTTTAAAAATAAATAATTATAATTTTTTTAGTTATAAATATTTATAATATTTCAGTAAATGTAATAACTATTAAAGTTTATTTGTAACTATTTTTAATATTAAATTTAAAATCCATATTTTTATTATTAAAAATATTGATGAGTTACACATTTTAAATATAAAAACATATCTTTCATAAATAATATAGTTGTTTCTTTTTTTTCCTTAATATGTATTGTTCTTTAATTTGAAAGATATCATTTGATAAGAAATTAATAATTTTTTCAATACATTTTCTATTATTTACTATGAAATGAAACATATATTCTCTTCTTTTTTTATATAATTTGATAGAAAAGATATAATTATATTCATATATTTGTTATTATTATGTAAATATTTTAATATAATTTATTATGCTTATTTAATTTTTATTTTAAAAAATAATTAACCATAATTTATTATATATATTATATTTTTCTTTAAGAATTAAATAAATATAGTTTAATATTTTCTTATTTATCAAGAATGAAAATGTAAAAAATTTATAATTACGAGCAAAAATATCTTTTTCTATATTAAATACAAATCAACATTTTTAAAAAATTACTATTCTTAACTTTTTAAAATGATTGTTTAAAAGTTAATAAACTAATTGAAATAATTATTTATCAATCACTCAAATCAACTTATTGACTTAGTCAAATAATTAAAAACACTCAAATTAGCTAAAATTTGATCAAAAAGCTTTTACCAGAGATCCTTTTTGTGGGCTACCTATAAGCTTGGAATAGTCACAATCTCTTTATGTAGAGCCCATTTTTTATGTGGGCTTATATAGGCAAGCTTGCAGGCTTATCTTTTTTTTTTATAATTATTCAAGCATTTAAAAACTTTTAATCCAAACTAATCTAATTTTTAATGGTCTAATATAATTTTTTTATCTTTACTGAACTATTCCATTGTTCAAAGTAAAATAATCTAATTAAGCAATTACAATTTACAAAAAATAGATATTTTTTCAATTTAACATAATCCAATGTCTTCTTAGAGGTTTTATACCTTTCACCACATCCAAGTTTTAATCTCCGATCTTTGTATATATACATTTAATAATTTAATTACTTCTACTATTAAAAAAAATAATTTAGGCAACTTGTAATCCCCATAGGCTTACCTAATTTTACATATTAAAATTACAAGCTTATGCAAGCAAGTTAGTGCATGCTCGAGCCACCCCACCTTGCCCACTTTATTTTACATGTCTACTAATCCTAGACAAGTTAAGTTAACCAATCTTAGTCTTTTATTAGGTCAAGCTACTATTATCACTTTGGAATTCTAATACCATATCACAGTGTGCAACAATAGTTAATAAAATACATACATTCTCCTTGTGACTCTAAGGTCAACCTTATACCTTTTATAAACCTATTCTTATGTCCACATAAGCAATATACTAGGAATTAGGCATCTGGTATTCATATCATCTTTCCTATCACATTTCTCACATAACAATGCATAGATAATAAATAAAACATATGCATCCTCTTTGTGACTTTTAGATAACCTTATACCTTTCAAAAACTCATCCTGCCACAAATAATAGACCAAGAATTAGGCATTAGTATTCCTATCATCTCTTGTATCACATTTCTCATATCATAAGTCATAATGCATTTCATTTTTGTATTACATAACTTAAAACATTGTCATCATGTCTCCATAGTAATACCATACCTCAATGCATGATCATATATCTCATTTCATCGCATAATTGTATAAACAAAATTAATTATATCATACATTATATGTTACATTATGTTTAAGTCATTTCATTTCATAATATAGGCCTTGGCAACCCACATCCAAAATTAACTATATTATCATATAATATATCATCTCTTATACCTCAATGCATGATCACATATCTTTTTTCATCGCATAATTGCATAAACAAAATCAATTATATCATGCATTATATGTTACATTATGTTTGAGTCATTTCATTTCATAATGTAGACTTTGGTAATCCACACCTAAGAAGGGGTAAATTAGGTATTTTTAAAATTTTTCTTATTTTTAATTTTCTTTGAAAGCCCTTTGATCTTATGAAGTCATGAAAGTAATCTTAATTCAATTAATTCCAAGAAAGTTCTATGAAGATGTTTATTGCATTTAAGATATCATAATTCTAAGATTGGTACAAACTAACTTATTCTACTATGCACAAATAAATCATTAAGAAATCAATCCAAGATGATTTAATAGAGAAGTTTGCATATAATATAAAATAATTTAATTCACTTGTGCAAAGTAACTTATTTAATTATGCATAGATAAGAATCAAGAGGTCAATACATAAATTGATTTCCTTTTCAACTATTGAACTAATAAGATCAATAATGAAGCATAATTCATTTAACAAGTTCATCAACTATGCATAGATAAAATAATCAAGAAGCACGTGCATGGATATACACTCCTTTCAAGCATTCAATCACCCAAACATCAATATAAGCATTCAAACATAATATATTCAACAAATAACAACAATAAAATAAAGCATGTAACTAGAAAAATAGAGTGTAGTCTAGAAACAATAGAGAGATAGGGTAGGGAGATTAAACATAAGGATTTATAGTAGTTTCTCCCTTAGATATCTTCACCAAGGTGAACATCCACTCTCTAAGCTCTCTAAGCTTGTGTATCAATCCACTATCTTTTCAAGTCTTAATTGGTATTTGAAAAAACTTTACAATTCTTTACTTTTCCTCACGCAAAATCTCTCTTTACAAGGGATTCTCCAGCCTCTTAATGATTTTCTAAGGGATACTTCATTTTTTACAATTATTAAGTGATACAAGATGGATATCAACTTAAATAAACACTCCTATAGAGTAGACAAGATCAATGAAGCTCTAGAATAGAAGAATTTTCACAAGAAGAGCTCAAATCATGGTTTGGATGAAAAAAGATGTAAAATGATGTTTACAATTGAAGTTCAAGCTCTCTCTTCATTGTATTTGATGTTTCTTAGCTTTTATAGGAAGCCCTATAGAGTAATATAACCATTTAGGATTGTTAGAAATGAAAACTAGCTGTTACTAGCCATTATTCACTGCACAAGGATAGTTAAAATTAATTCATGAATCGATTCAAGATATCTAGGGTGCTTTCTGGATGTCCAGAACTAGTTAATGAATCGATTCACCCAGACAAAAATTTAGACTTAACTTTAAAAAATTATAAATTCTTCATTTTAAGTCCATTTTAAGCAAATGACCTATCATTGGAAAGTTATTTAAGTCTAAATTCAAATGAGACTAGTGTCATGCTCATATATAATGTTATTTTTTATATATGTTTAAAACAATGAGCAAAGGTAAAAAATAGTGAATATAATTTTAAGACTCAATTTGTATAATTCATAACTGTTTCATATCTTAGTCATTTTAAGCAAATGACTACTCATGGAAATATCCTTGAGTCTATTTTCACATAAAAATAATTTCATGCTTATATCATCTGTAATTTTCAAGATATGATCAAAATAATGAGCACAGGTCAGAAAAGGCTAAAATGCAAAAAATTGATTTCTATACTCAACTTGAAGAGATCATAATTCTTTTATATATTAATCATTTTAAGCAAATGATATGTCCATGGAAATCTCATTGAGTTTATTTTCATATGGAAAAGGTTTAACAATCAAATCGTAAGTATTTTATGAAATATGATTAAAAGAATAACCAAATGTCAATATTGAAAAATGTTAAAATCTCATATCTCATTAGTTTTTGAAATGTTCCCATAGGTTATCTTGTAAAAACATGATTATATGCTATCCTTTTAAAATATTTTAATCAAGTTAAGAGTATGAAAATATGTTTAAACTTTATATCATGAAATAGTCTATTTTATAAGAAAGTATAAGCTTACAAAGAAAAATTATACTAATGAAGTTTCTTGGCTTTTCTTAATGCTTCCAAGCTTTAATCTTCTAATCCTTCAATACTCGAATCACATTTTTTTTCTTATCTTTTTTCCTTGTTCATTCTTGAGTTGAGCATGAGAAGATCTTTGATTGTCTCATTTCAATGTTCACTCTTCTTCTTTTTGGACTTTCCTATATGATAGATATAAATTTGCAAATCCTATAGTTAGTTCAATCTAATATATTAAGATATTAATGCATGATTCTCATATAAAATAAATTAGCATAAGAATATGCATAATTATCATATCATATATCTTGATCAAGAAAACCCTCATAATCATATGTTTAACAATGCTTATATAAAGTATAGCTCTTTTAGCATATAATCAAGCATATACATTAACCATAACATAGTATATCTATTAAAGCTGGCATGATATATATCATTTTAGCATAAGACATACAATGTTATTATAATATTCATTTATCATTATCAAAACTTATCATATAAAACCTTAAGGCTAACACATAAACCACATAACATTTGCATTCTCTATGCAATCCACGATATAGTAGTCATACCTAAGCTTGAAAGATCTAAGGATCCTTATTAGTATGTTTACATATCAATTTTAGGTTTAAAAATGCATTAAAAGATCCATTGAATTTAATTTCAATATTTAAACATGAAATAGAGTTGGCGAAGAACTTTACCAATTGCATTAAATTTTTTAATAATATGGGAAAGAAATGAAGCACATTGAAAAGAGCTTCCCAGTTTAGTGAAATTTGGGCTTAAGGAAGTGCTTTGGGATGTACCTCACGAAGTTCTTAGCAAAGCATTTTTAGGCTTCTAGTAACATTTGAAAGTAATAAAGTGCTTTGCAAATTACTTCCTAGTTTAGTGAAAGCTAGACTCAAGAAGTGCTTTATGTATAAACATAATGCATTTTTTAGAAAGTTTTTCATTGCTCATTCACTATAAATGCCAACCTAGCTCATTTATTACCCAGTAAATCATCCCTTATTCATTAATACATATATTTGACATCTCATGCAAGCTCTTTAACATTAAATTCAATCAAATAATCATGAGACATCATATTCAAACAAAATCATATAAAACACAGTATTTAGACAAAATAACAATTTCCCAACAATTCAATGAATCTAAGTTAAAATATTTACTCACTTAATATAGAAGAAGATGGTAGAAGGTTGAATTTGATGTCTCTTAAGCCTAATCATAGCAAATTTAGAAGATTCTTGAGTTAAGGTTTATTTCCCTTTTAAAACCAAATTATCTCAATTCTTATCAAATCAAAGAAGAAGATAAGGAATTCTAATGATAACAATACCCTTACTTTGATTAGTTGAAGAATTTAAAGAAGATTAGTATTCCTTTACTTTGATTTAGCGATTATAGATTGAGAAAGAGGAAGAAGATAAGAGGTAAGGGTGTTTTTTTGGTGGAATGAAGAATGAAATGGGGAAAGCTGAGAAGGACTTCATAAAAATGTGGAATAGTGCCTAAGGGTATTTTTAAAAATATTTGCTAAATCTTCTTTATACTCACATACTTACTCATAATAACTTAAAATCTTGAACTTTATTATTTTACTTATTTTTTCCTCATCTATTTCTTATAAAATTCATATTTTATAACTTACTCAAACATAAATTATTATTTTTTCTTAGTAATTCACAATTATTCATAAAAACTTTCTAATGCACATACGAATTGTCTCAAGCAATAATATATCAACTATCACATTTGCCTTCATTCTGAAATAAATATCAAACTATCATATTTTAATAAGAGTGTAATAGCAAAGTTAGTGATTACTTATGTTATTCTACGTTAATTTACTTTGAAGCTCACTAAACATTTCTTTATCTAGAACCATGTATTTCCTAACCACCTATATTAGTCCTTGTTATGCAAATTAAGGTAGCAAACTAGCAGTTATGCTAGTAGTTAATGAGTTATAGGTAATAGGCCACTTTACTATATAGTATCCTTTAAAGGATGTAGTTATTGCAAAACCAAGGCTAAAATAATCTTTCCCATTCTGTACTTTTCTCAGTGATTGATGCATTCATAAATTTATCATTAAAATAAAAATAGAAAGGGAGAATAAATGGCTATTCTATTTATCTATGATATACATTAATGACCTTTTCACATACCATTTTTAAGAAAAATATAGGTTTTTTCCATGTGCACAATAGCAAGGAAATGATTCCTATAAGATATAGTTCCTTCAAGTCTTCTACAAATGTAATGTTCATTATCTTTGTCTGATTTAGGTTAACTTGCATAAATTAGAGATGGATGTAGTGTAGGGATATTGGCAATTGGCTACACTAAATATGTTGTATGTTACATAACTTTGCCTTTGTAATGCATAACTAAGGCTATCAAAAACCATATTATGTTTCTATATGTCATGTGGAAAAGAATATATTGTGTTGTAGTTTTTCTTTTTCCTTTTTATTGAATTTTTTTTTATATTTTACAAAAGTTTAAAATAAATTATAATGAAAATTTGCTTAATACACATTATTTGATTTGAAGTTTAAAACAAATTATATTTTCCTTTTCTTTTTCTTCTTCTTCTTGAGAACAAGTTTCTAAACATAAGGAAACTAATTGTTCAAGCATTTAAACTCCCAATATAATAACGAGTAGTAATTGGTTCATATATTCTCCAAGTTGCACATTCTATTTTGATGGCAACATCTAGTATAAAAATATTGATTCACAACTTTGACAAGGTGACCATTTAGTTATATAATATGATGATAATATATTAGGAAAATCTAAGGTGCCCCTAAGGTTTCTAAACCCTGGGTAGTGTGGCAGAATCTCATCCATTGGATGAGATTACCAAAGACTTAGGTAACGCCACACCACTTAGGGTTTGAAACCCCTGGGGGTACCATAGTCTTCCCCTAATATATTACGCCTTTTCATTTTAAGAAAAATTGTTTCTCCTTCATTGTCTATCATTTTTTTAATAATTTTTTTATGTAGTAATGTGCCTCTTAAATCATCAATTTGTATTTTGGATATGCAATTTTCATTTAAATTGATGGTGTGTATTAAGGAGAATTTATATGTTTTATATGATTTTTGGTGACGATAGTAAGAAAGGCAATGAAGAGAGTATGGGCAAGGAAGTCAAATTCATATACTTATCTCTATTTCAAAATATTCTACCCTTCTTAATCCTTATATTTGTATGGGTAGAGTTTTCAATACTCATCTCTATCCTCATTAGATATCTAAATCGTCACACTTACCCCTATTTTTTCATTTTATTTAAATGATGAACATATCTATATCTTATTATATTTTTTAATAAAAATTAAAGATGTCCAATTATTTTTATTTTATTTATCTAATTATAATTTATCTAATGTCTTATTATATTTACTGTATTCATTTATATGTTATTATTTTTTAATAAAATAATAGTTATTTAAAAAATTTCTAACACTAATAAAATAAAGAATAACATGATTTTTTTGTTAAGATTTATCTTTAAAAAATTTTTGTATTTAAATTAACTAATTATATATAGTTTTAATTTTTTTATTATATAATTAAATTTATATATAAATATACATTATTATATATTATTTAATTATATATTATATAATATGAGTATGAGAATAGTTAGGTAGTATAGTTCCTATATTTGAGCCCACATCTGATAAAATTCCCATAAGAATCCCCTTATTTCTACTCATATTTATTTTCAAGATGTTATACTTGTACTCAATTGAATAAAAATTGAGGATACTCGTTAAATATGGATCAAATTGTGATTCCTTAACTGCAATGATCAGTGGTATCTTGAAATTGCTCATGCAGATTTGCAAAATAAAAGGCTAAGCAGGGGATCTTCTAAATTGACTGCAGGCATTATTGATTCCCTGTTTTCAAGGATAATGAAGGTTGGTATTTATAAGAAAATTGACTTCGAATATATTGACATTTTTGCACCTGAAAATGTATTGGATCGAGCAAGGTAAACTCCAGCAACTGATCATAATATATGGGTGTTTAGCATATTGAATTTGATCTTTTCATTTTTTTTTTGGGGGTTCATTCTAAGGTTTTGTTTCGGTTTGTTGTCAAGTGATTTGTTCATCCAACTAAGGATGGATCCCTTAGTCCTAATGGCAGTACCACCCCCAATAGAAAAAGCATCCTCTTAATTAAAGCTGTGTTCACTGCTACTGTATTTTTCACCGAGCTATATCCCATAAATAGAAGAGATAGTTCAAACTTTTGCTATATACATTTCATATAGGGCAAACAGAGCATTTTTAGTTTTTATTTTAAAAAAATTAATTCAATTTTTGGCGAAATTCAGGGCGGTGCTTATTGAGGATATCTCAGGTGATTTTTTCCTTCCAAATTTTGCCTTATGAACCTTTCATGATGATGGTGATAATGTACATTTTACACTTTCTATAATTTTGAAGAATTGTTATGGAGACTAAAAAAAAATAGTTTAAATTATTAGATGTATATACACAAAAATTCTAAAATCAAACACAAGATGTGAAGAAAAGTAAAACCTTCAAGGTAATATTACATATACTTGAGCTAAATATTCTCAATATATAAATACATTTTGTTTTGTGCTATATTTGAAAGAAAATATTTTTAATATATGCATTTATATTCTCCAATAAGTAAGTAAAAACACTCGTACCCTTGAGATTATTATTACTGTTCCTGAATAACCAGGCTTAGAAATGCTACATGTCCAAAAGTTGTTCTCATAGCGATCTTTCAAAGACCGTTTAATTTGATCAATGTCCTTCTGCTGTTACCAAAATTAAAGCACTCATAATATAGAACATGAGCACCATTTGTTTGTAAAGAGATATTTGATATGGTTGATTCCCAGCTTTTAAATTTTTTTCACAGAGTAAGACGACATTTTTTAGAAAGTGTCTATTAGATGACCCAAAAAAGGTAAGCATGTGTTTGTCAGGCATAACTCTCATGGCTTTTTTTGGTTCGCATAGTTCTCACAAGTTATTTGATAAAAGTTACACTAGTTACTATTTATTTTGGCAAAAAAAAATATGTTTTTTTTGTAAGAATATAATTATAAAATTTTAAGATAGTGAGAAATGATAGAGAACGATTTATATGTTCAATAAAATATAAAAAGTTTGATAAAAAAATAATTTTCTCTTTTTAAAAAAATTTATTTTTTTCCTCCTCTATCACGACTATAGATACCTTTTTATGGCAAATTACATTGACATTTGTTTAAGTTTGATCTAATTACACTTGATACTCCTCTTTTTTTAAAATTATACACATTTATCTCCTATTCATTCTTCTACCATTACAAAATACAGTAATTTTAACCATTTAACTACAATTCCTTCCCTAATATTATTTCTAATAATTAGAAGATAATTTTTGTATGTTTTTATTTATAAATATGCCATTTTATTGAAGAATAAAATCATAGTAGGCTTATTGGCTTTTCAAAGAAAATAAAGATTTGTATATAAAAATATAGGAAAATTGTCTTCTAATCATTAGAAATAATATTAGGGAAAGAATTATAATTAAAAAATTAAAATTACCATATTTTATAAAAGTAAAAGAATGAACAAAGGGTGAATATATATAATTTTTAAAAAGGAGGGGTGTTGAATATAATTAGATCAAATTTCAGAAAGATCAATGTAATTTATTCTCTTTTAATCATAAGATACAGGTATATATGATATTTTTTTTAATCTACATAAAAAATATTTTTCTATTAAAAATATCTTCAAGAAAACAGACCGAGCCGATCTTTACTTGATTGATGATGCAAATGTTTACACCAAACGATCTGAACTTCGGCATTTATCATTTGTGTTTGTATATACAGCTTGGACTTGTCCACGAGGTTGAGACAGCCAAATCCCAATCGATTTGGCAGGACTGTGCATATAATGAGGATGGAATGCAGGTTTTATTTATGATTTTCTTTAATTTCTATTTGTTATTGGAAGGTTATTTCTTTGGAGAGGATGTCTGCTCAGCGAATTTTATGATACATATGATTTTAAAATTTGAAGTGATGTAATAATTTTAGAAATCATTAGATTAAGATTATTTGATTATATTTCTTTGAAAATCAATAATTATAAATAAATAACTTTAATTTAACAATTTCTAAACTTATTATATTATTTTAAGTTTTGAATCCTAAAAATATTGTTGCAAGCACTTACTCTTTTTCTTAATTTTTTAAAATTATTTTTTAGAACAAGAATTTGTTCTATCTGATTGAAAATGCTATAATCAATCTTCCAGAAAGTTAAAAACAGAAGTCATTGTTGATAGATTTCATTGGATTTTTGCTAAATTTTTTACTTGGGTGCAAAAAGTAGTTGTTACTTTGGAGCTAACTCAAATTCACAATTGCAATATACAGGGGAAGCGTCATTTTCTCCCTCTATAACCTCATTTCCTAAGTCCTCATTTGTTGATCTTAATTAATTTTTTATACGTAACATAGGCCTTCACCTCCACCACCTTTACTCCATTAATATTGGAATAAAATAAATGCATATTATAACAAGAAAAAACAATTCAAACTTATTCAATGTTGTTAATATTTTCTTCCAATATAAAATTAATTTATCATATTCATATAAGAATTTGTAGATCTTATTATATTTTTCATGAAGTCATTTATATATCCATGCATTTCATGAGTTAAAAATTAGTTTCTAAAGTTATTGGAAAAGCAGACTTATCCATGGGCTTTTGCAAACTTGTAATTCTATTTTAGATACTTGTTTAAATGTGAGTTAGTTATGACTTGATCTGTGTAATTGATGGGCCTTGCAGTCCAAACCATGAATGTACTAAGCCAGCTTGCTTAAATTTTTTTAAAATTTTAATTTTAAATGTATATATATATATTCAAATTTTCAATTCATTTAAAATTATATTCCTCTTTCTCATTATATAATATTATATTATAAATTATTTATAAATGATATTTTTAATTTTATAGATATTTTATGACTTATATATAGGCATAGTATTTTATTAAAATAATATGAAAAATTTAAAATTATCATAATTTATTTAGGAATGAATGTATAATACTTTGAAATTATTTTAAAATTTTTATTATTTAAAATTTTAAAAATTTAAAAATTTAAAATTATAAAAAAGCCAATCGGCCTTGCAAATTGAATTAGAATCTCCATGTTGGAGGCTTGTAAAAAATATAAGTCAAGTCGCGAAAGGAGAAACTCAGCTCATTGACAATTATACTAATTTATTATATTTTGGACGTGTTATTATCATAAATTACTTGTTATTTATTAAAAATTTATTATTAAATTACATATGAACTTTTAAAAAAGTTACCATTAAATTTAAAGAAAAGGTGCAACTTATTAAAAAGTGGTGCCAGGGAGTGAGTGTGTGTGCGTGTGCGCATGCGCGTTTGGGGATATCTTTATTTGAATGGCGATATTGCCTATAAAGTTTCACTTATACTTTTCCTTTGCAGTATACATCTCGTCTCAATGTTTTTGAAATCTGCATATGTACTAATTTGTATAAATTATAAGACATCGTTTGAAGAATGAAAAATGTAATTTTTTAAAAAAATAAAAATTTTGAATTATTTAATTGATTATTAATTATTAAAATGGAAGAAGTAGGCTTCCTAGAAGCTATTTATTCACATCTCTTTCTCATATTATATATATAATTCTTAATTAATTTAATTAATAATTAATATAACCTTTTATCATCGCAATTTGAAAACTATAACACAATTAATTTATTAATGATAAGTATAATTTATTTATTATAAAATATAAATATACTTAATTATATATATTTATTAATTATATAAAATGTGATTATTTTTTAATTATGTAATAAATAGAATAAGTATTATATAAAATTATATAAAATAAATTATGATGGAAGGAGAGATTAGCAATTTAAAAAAATTATAATAAATTAAAAAAGAGTTTATCCATTTTAAAAAACTATGATGAAAGAAGAGATTGGAAATATAATTTCAAAAAATTAATTAGAAATAATTAAAATCAATTGATATTTTTTATTTTTATATTATAATTTTGAAGGATATATTAATTTTTTTTTATAAAATTTACACTTGAACGAAACAAAATATAAAAAAATTAATTTTTATTATGTGAGTGAAATGACTCCTAATACTATGCTGTGTGTGATTCTTGTGGTAGTGTAAGTTTTACTAAATTTCTCACATATGTTATGGAAGCATTTGTTTTTTTCAATTAATTCGGACTTGTGGCAGCCAACTATCATCCTGATTAACCGCAATATTTTCTGAAAAACAAATGTTTATACTGAGGAAGCAGTTTGTTTCTCAGTCTGTTTTATGATAAACCAATTAAAAGATAATCTACTTGATACAACAACCAATGGTAAATGTTTCCGACATATAATTTTGTTTCTTGTGCATTTTTTTTTCTGTCACAGTTGTTTCTTTCTACTTATTCAACTATACATATATAAAAGTAACTAGTATAGATTTTTCCATATTAAGAATCCAACTTATTCATTGGTTTCATTAGTTTTTTGAGGAGAAATTCTTGAGTACATTAAATTATCATATTAATCTATTTAAAATAATTTTTAAATATACAATTATTTATGAATTTTAAACATTTGATTATATAAATGAATGGCCCTTTGCATTTTTGTAAGTTTTATGTTGATTTGAATTTATTATAAATTTTTTGTTTAATCTTTAATTAACATGAAATCTATAAAAATGGTAGGATCCACTCATTTGAATAATAAGATGTAATAATTGTAATTATTGTTCGATATTTAAAAAATAATTTTGAATTACTTAAGGCAATACATTCTATATGCTTGAGAATTTCTTCTCTATAAATAAGAGCTCATTCAACCTTTTAAAATAGTTAACGAAATTGGAACTTAAAATATGGGCGATCAAAAATAATAAATCTTATTAAATGGGTCAATGAATGAATAATTCAATTTTTTATTTGTACTTTTTAGTTATCTCTTAGCTTAATTCATCTTCTTCTATCAAATTGTTTAGATGAAGTATACTAAACATGTGCAAAGAAGTATTTAGGTCGCATTTAATTCTCAAAATCAAATATTTGTGGGAATCCTAATATTCTCAAGGATGTAATTGTCAAGATTTTATTTCTTAAGAATATAATATTATTATGTTTGGTTCAAATAAAAATATTTCTAGGAATGTTACAATATTATGTTATAATTATTTTAAATATTTTTTAAAATATTATTAGATTACCAAAAGTTTTCTAATTAAAAATTAAGTGGTTAATGATGATAGTCTATGATGATCACTAGTGGTGAGTAGTACTTAGCAATTGTCACGAAAAATGGGTAGTAGTTATTACCGAGGATATATGATGGTTAGCGATGTGTGGTGGTAAATAGTGATTACTGGTAATGAGTAGTGACTAATGATGAACAACAAAGATGAGTGGTAATGGTGAACAATAATTATTGATAGTCTTTGATAATAGTTATCGATACTAAGTAGTGGTCACTAGTGGTCATTAGCAATAGATGGTGATGAACAATAATTATTAACAATGGGTGATGGTTGGCAATGGTAATTGGTAATAGATAATAGTGAGTGGTGGTTATTGATATTAGGTAATGATAGACAATGGTTAATCACGATAAGTGGTGGTTGGTAGTGGTAAAATGAAACGTTAATGGTAGTAAAGTTTTAATAGAAAGATGGATAAAATAATATATTTGTATCAATTAAACATTCTAAATATAGGATACCCACCTTTTTATATAAATATTTTAGGATAAAATTAGGTTAAAAATATTTTGAAAATATTTTTCTAAAATTTAGACTAAATATGAAAATTTCATACTTTTAAAATATTTTTAAGAATATGAAAAGATTCTGCAAACTAAATATGGTTTAAATGAATGATCAAAAATCTAAAATAATGTTTATTAGCCAGAGCTAGTATTTGAATTGTATTTATTCTCTAATGATAATTTATAATGAAAAATCAAAAGAAATCATTTTAAATGGAAGTGGATCATTAATTCAACAATATTTATTCTCTATTGATGTAAATCTTGTTTCTTTTAAATAAAACATATTTTATAAAATAAATAATTTTTCAAATATTTTCACATTCATTTTATATAAGTTGCATTGAAAATGAGATCTAAAATTATATTCTAAATGTAATTCAAAAGGGCAATCAATTAAATATAGGATGATGAGTTAAATTTGCAATGCTCAATTTAATAGATATAAAAGATTTGAAACCTAATTTTAAATCTCATTTTTTATGTAATGGGTTAGCTAATCCAATGGGTTAGATTAGGGATTATCATATGTAATGGTTTGATTTGATCATAAAATCATTTTTCATAAATTAGTCAAAATTAGATTAAAGGAGAAAATTGATTTTTTTTCCATAAAGTCAAGGAGCCTAAGCCAAAAAAAAAAAGAAATAGAAATTAGAGGATAATTTTTTTAGAAAAGGTGACCTCATAACATCAGTAATGGAGAAGAATCCTTAAATTTAGGGGGAGGGTTGATTAAAAAGCTTGAGATCATAACTTCTCTTAACTCTCAAATTCACTAACTAGTTTGTACATTCATTTCCTTCCTTGCAAATGTGGCTTATCTACATATTCTAATCTTCCCTTAAAAACGTTTAAACCATTCTAAGAAGCACAAGATCCATTCTAGAATTACCCTTTTCATTTTTTAAACACTTAACTAGATTTAAGGAATCATGCTCTAAAATAATATTCCTTAAATTTAGTATCCAAGCTAACCTTTAATTGCATTACAACTCTTTAATTACCATATATATATATATATATATATATATATATATATATATATATATATATATATATATATATATATATATATATATATATATATATATATATTAATGAGACCATTATAACTAGCCTGCCTATTCCCATTTGTGGCAACTTTATTAGTATTTAAGATCACCTAATTTTGCAAAGGAGCATTCCAAGTAACTTAAATGCACTCTTTTTATCTCATCTAGTTCCTCTGCTTTACCTCAAATATGCTTTTTATTACTTTCACAAACTACATGATTTCTTTAATAACATTCTTTAGCCATGAAAACTTAACATAAAAATACTCCTATTTTACGAATCCCATAACTTGTAGATCATCACTCCCCAAGTTGTGCACCACTGACTTCAATTGTTTGGCTAAAATCTCCTTTTAAGTTTTTTGTAACCCATTCCATTAAACTCCATGTAAAGAATTGTGACACAATAGTTAGTTTTTACACTAACTTCCATACTTTTACAACTTCTTTATAGTCCTACAAAGCATGAAGCATTGTCTCAATGTGGCTCTAGCATTGCACACCATAAAGAGCCATGGATTGCTATACACTTCTACAATTATTAGTGTTCAACCTATTATGGTGTACACACCAAATCAACAATCTTATTCTTTCTAAACCCTACCATTTCCACATTATCCTTTATATTGAATCTTTAACATTCTATTGCTTTTTTGCTAAAGAGATATACACATTCTTCATATTAAAATTCTCTAAATTGTGATTCCAAATCATATAATTTGATGTTACATCCTTTTACAAAGGCTTTATACTTTAAATATAGGCTCCAAACTAAGGTTCCACCGATACCTAAAAAATAGGCCAATTCTAACATCCACTTGTATCCATATAGAAAGCCACTACTCCATACAAAGTCTTTAAGAGCATGCCCAATATCTAGCCAATCATCCTCCTAAATTCTAATAGTACAACTACAACATTTCCTAAAATCTAATAGTGGTTTCATAAACAACAAGGCCAAAGGTCCATTAAGCTCTTTTACAAAACTAAATCAGATTGTTTATAAATAACATTCCTTTGCATATCATAGCTTTTAACAAATATGGCTTGTAAAACTTGGCTCCATTATCCTTTTTACATATTTTGGAACACTAATTTAAAAGACAAGCATTATTTATCATATCCAAATTCTAAAAGCTCAAACTTTCACATTCCTTAGGCTAATAAATATATTCCAAGCAATAGATTGATGCTTTCTAGTGTTCATATCATGCCCATATAGAAATGCCCTTTGTATCTTTTCCATATGAAAATACACATTTATAGGAAAATTTTCCATTCAAATAACATAAAAGGGAATTACTAAGATAATAAATGAGATAATAGTCACTTTTACTACCATAAATAAATAACTCCATTTCCATTTTTTGAACTTCTTAGTTATTTTATTAGTAATATCTCTAAAAGTTATTCACCCCTTTCCTCCATATCTTAATCTAACCCTCTAAGTATTTTCCTATGTCATTAGTTTTATGGAAATCATATATCTCTAGAATACTACTAGTAACCTCCTTTTTCACATTTTTTGAGAAAAAGTTATGAGTTTTTTTAAGAATAACCTTCTCTCCAAACATATTACAGAATAACACAAAATAGTGATGAATTCATATCATTTGTTAAGGCATTACTTCAACAAATAAAAATAGATCATCTACAAAAACGATTGTGAGACAATAGGCCTTGTTCTAGTTGTTTTCATCCCTCTTTATCTTCCCTTATTAGTTTTCCTTCAAAATAATATATGATTATAGATCTATATATGAAATCGATATATATATATAGGGAAAAAAGATCCCTTGTAAAATCCCTTTGGTTGGATAAAACATATTCTTTTTGCTTTTATTCCATAAAACTACATAAATAGACTGGATACATGTTCCATGATAATCCATGTTAACTACTAAGGCATTCTAACCTAATGCAAAATCATATTAAGAAATCCCCAGTTCAGGTGATCATAGGCTGTTTCAAGATCCACTTGAATCATCAAATACCTTTTGTGGCATTTTTGAAGGAGAAAGTTAATTAAAACTAGGGAAATGAAGCTAATTTTTACTGATTAAAGTCAGTGGATTAAAGTAATACAAAGATATAAGCTATGTTAAGTGCTAACATTTGCCCTTACTCATTTTGTTAAATCTTTATTAATTATGCATTATTTTATGGTGCTTTATTAAATTATTAATATAAATTAATGTATTGCATCTATTAAATTTTTTGTTTATGCTTCCTTAATTCATTTAAATTAATTAATTATTAAAATTCAGATGTATCAAATAAGAGAAATTATTTATTGTAAAAATGAAAAGGATAAATATTAATTATTAGATCAGATATTAAATTTTGTATGCATAATCAAACTTAATATATTATTTAATCTAATTTAAGATTACATGACCATAAAAAATCCATATAACTTTAACTTTTAATCTCTTTTTTTTATATCAATAATTTTTTTCACATGTTAAATCACTTATTTTAATTGGTTTAACTTCTATCATTTAATATGCTTATTAATAAATTAAATTATATTGATAACATTATAAGAAAAGCTACCTTTTGCTAAAAAAATTGCATCAATATTTTAATTTATAGTATAATATTAGGTATAAAGAGTGAAAAGACTTTTAAAATAGTCCTTATTACCCTAGTTTAATTTAGGTACTTTTAAGTAATATTAAAATGCTAAACCATTATACAAAAATTTTCAAGATTCACATTTTTATATAAATACTTTCCCATAAAAATTTTAATTTACTTTTTTTATTATTAATTTTAGGCATTTTTATTAAAATATTAAATTAAAGTATGTATTTTCTTATAATAAAAATTGCTTGTATTATTTTTGTATTTTATTTATCAAATTCAATTGTTAAAGTGCCATGCATATAACAATATTGTATTATTTTTATAGATTTTTAATATATTCAATGCTAATATTTGATCTCATTGACCTTTATGTCTTGCATCTTCCCTTGATCGAAGTTAATTTTTAATTGTTGTATTATTATTTTTACAATTTATCTTCAAATAGTTTTTTTTTATTTTTTAAATTATAATATAAATTTTTTAAATTGTCTAAAATTATTAACTTCTTGTATATCTTATTATATTTGTGTCACACACCAAAATTGAACATGTGGTCAATGTAAGAAATCACTATTAAGTGACTTTTCACAAATCTAACAAACATATAATGTAGACTCCATTTGATAAAAATGATATGAAAGTTTGTAAGAATAACAATTACTAAAAAGTTTGGCAAAATGCATTTAATGTTTTATAGAAAATGGATGGAGTTTCCCATCTTTTTTGGACATTAGTAGGAGAAAAAGAAAAAAAAAGACTAAAATATGGCCAAAAATCCTGAAATCAAAACATATGTTTCACACAACAAAATATCATTCCATATCTATGAGAAATATATAAATTATCCTAATGAACACGTGGATACCTACCTACATGCAAGCACCTATTTCAACTGTTATATTTCTTATTTTAAGATAATGCCTTCAAGCATCATGAGATTAGTAAAGTTTTA
This sequence comes from Sindora glabra, assembly GCA_020226215.1. NCBI lineage: Eukaryota > Viridiplantae > Streptophyta > Magnoliopsida > Fabales > Fabaceae > Sindora > Sindora glabra. The sequence continues at coordinate 56,736,998 of CM035234.1, read as the reverse complement.
TTTGATTACTTTTGAAGTTTGAAAAAGAAAAAGGCAATAGAGTAATGAGTTATGGGAACCTAATGAGTGAATAAAATACTAAAACATCATTTATGAAAATTAGTAGAAAATATTAGTTCCTTTCAAAACTTGTTATAGTTTCATAACAAGCTTGGAAACATAAGTTTAACTTTAAAAATAAAATTATACTAACAAATCTAAATCTTAAAATATCAAATGTAATTTTTTTTTTGTAAAACTAATTCAACAAACAATACTTTCATGATTCAACTTGTTTTACATAAAATAAAGTTCTTATGTGAAGATCTGAAGCACTTGAAAAACTTATATAATTAACAATTAGTAACTTAAATAGTTCATTTAAAAGAAACATATAGGACCTCATGGAATTTTCTCATAAATGACCAAATATATATTAAATGTAAAATATATGTACTAAAACTCAAAAAGTCACTCTGTATCACTTTTATAACCTACAACATTTTGCTTAAATCACCAAATAGATGTCAAAGGTATGTATTACACTTAGCATTTAAAAGATGGCCCCCAAATCACTATATGACTCATGACACTTTTCTCTTAATGCCTTTCATAATAGCCATGGCAATACAAAAGCCCAAATGCAATTGATGCTTTTTAAGGATCCAATTTTACTAAAACTATTCCATAATTCAAAATAAATAATTCGCAACTTCATTAAAATATAAAAATATACCATCCACTTTCCTTGAAAACTTAAAATATTACATTTTAAAACTAATGATCATATATGCAATTCAAATTCAAATCTAGTTCTAATTATCATAATCTTATAAAATTGTCATTTGAAAACATAGATACTCATAATAACTTCAATTTCACAAAAAATGATTTTCTAAGTATATTATGAAATAATAATATAATCATAGTAAATTTTATTCTAGATAAATTTACATTCAAACACTTTATAAAATAAATATATTGTTCAAAATGTAAAACGTACATATAATAATTGCAAGTTCGGAGAATTATTCACTCACTTTAGAATAAGCTCAAAATTTTCCCTTGAATCTAGATTACCTAAACTAACTAATTCTATAATATGAATTCAATTTACAAATATCAATTATAAAAGCAAAATTTGCTTAAATAAGTTTTTAATTTAGCATGATAAGCTATTCAATTTAACAACTTCATAAAAGAAATTCCTACCATCTCATTCTACCTAAAACAAGTATCCAATTCTTATGACAAGCATAATCACATAAGAAAACTATTGTGACATCAATTAAGATCATTATATAGATAAAAATTATCTTGAACTCTATTAAATATTGTCTCAGCTAGTAATCCCAAAATATTTAACTCAACCATTTCAAAATAATTTGAATCTTTGTCAACTTGATTTACCCATAAATTAAGCTTGAAGGGAAAGATATTATAACTTGGACAATGAAACTTTTACCTTTAATATATCAATTAAGCAATTTGTATCTCAAAGAGGTTAAAATCTAGTTCATTTACTCTTTCCCTTGTACTTATAAAATAGAAGTGATAATAGTGGGAGGAAATGAGATAAATATGTAGAATGACATTAGTGGTAATGTAAAATGAAGTATGAAGGTTCTTTGGCAAGTAAGAGACAGGAAAAAAGGAAGGCAAATGGAAAGCAAAATAGATGAGGCCTACCTTAGAAGGGACAAAAAAATTCTAGAAATGTTTAAGATAAGTAATTAATTATAGAAAATGAAAATCTATTATAAGAATAGATATAATTAGATTGTATATGTATGAAATTACTTTTAAAATAGGATGTATGGAGGATATTTAGAGTGTGTATTTCCTAAAATACCCTTAGGAAATCCTAAAATTACTAAAGTTGCCATTATGTTTCTAGAAAGCCTAAATTCCTTAATTATTTTTCCTATTTCTCTCAAACGTCTTACCAACTCTCTATCCTTTTCCCTTTTCATCATCAAAATTTTCCAAAATTCCACTTCAATTTTTGTAAGTAAATTGAAATTTAAGGTAGTAAATCTTAATATAGAAGCACTCATAACTCTCTTAATAAGGTAATTTACAAGTTTTGTTTTGATTTTATGGTATTTAAGTATGAATAAAAGAAATTATGGATTTGAGAAATGATTTTATATTTGTATGTATAAAGTCAATTTTCCTTCACTTATTCATTCCTTCATCTCCTCCATTCCTTTAAATTAAGGTGAGTAGATAATTTATTATTAGTGATTGAATATAATTAATTGATTTTGTTGATTGATAGTTCATATTTATAAAATTTAGTGATTTAAAGATGAATTATTATCAATGAGTTGTAATTGTGTTGCTTGAGCTGAGAATGTTAATATTAGTGATATAAAATGAAGTGTATTAGTTTGGTGTTGCTGCATGTTAAGTTAAACATTGAACTTAGTTAGAATCTACATATTTAAATTGATTTTTTGGAATATACAAAATAAATACTTGAATATAGTATTCAAGTACTTCTTATCAAAGGTTAGTGCTTGAATACTCTACTTGATTACTAAGGGAGTCGCTAAATATTCGAGTATGATATTTGAATACTAGCCCTATTTAGAAGCTTGGTATTCAAGTACTATACTCTAATACTATTCAAGCCTTTCCTTTTACTTATAAATATTCAAGTACAATACTTGAGTATAGCCTCTTTATAAAAGAATCAAGTATTATACTCGAGTTTAAGCTATTCAAATTAATTAAAATATAAAAATGACAAATCAAGGGTGTGCAAACTTGTCAATTATAGACTTGAATATTATAAACTAAATTAATGAAAAAAAGCTAAAATATTTTGTTCACCTGAGAAAATAATACTTATGTTCAAAATATAGTATAAATTAATTTAAATTTTTTAGTTTTAAATATAAATAATGAAATATAATATAATAATATATCTAATGTTGAAATTAATTTAATATTATAAATATATGATATTATGTATAAATTATTATTATTTATTTATATATTACTTGGTAAATATTATTATTTGTATATTATTAATAAAAGATTGAAGGGTTAAATAGTATTTTTATTAAATTAAAGATCAAATGACAAAATTATAATTTTTGAATATTGAAGAAGCTGAATCTATCTTTTTTGCTGAGAAGTGCAATAAAGTTAGTAAGAAATTAATGGTCTAGAGAGTATCACGTGAGCAGGGTTGCATGCCCTACTAAATTAGCAGGGGTATGAAAGTTTGGAATTTCTATCATTCATAAATTTAACAAGTTAAAACCTCCTCATTCTTCCAAAATAGACTTTGATATTGATCCGCACTAATTTCTTGCTTAAATCAAGTGATATGGAAAAATGTTAACTTATTTTGATTTGATATTGATTGAACTCATTGATTACAAACTAAAAAATGTTGCTCACTTCTGGTTTACTAGCATAATAAAAAATATAGACATTTTCTTGCAACCTTTAACATGGCTAGCTTTCTAATTACTTTTTTTTAATTAATTCCTACATCTTAATGTCCATAAAGCTAAAATTTATGAATTTGAACACCTAAAACAAGGCTCAATGCTTATCAAAGAATATGTCTCTAAGTTTATCTATATATCTCACTATGTAAGATATCTAGTTCCTACTAAAAGAGCTAAAGTTTAGATATTTGTTTATAGTATCTAAGATCATTTCTTGAATATTGCCTATGTCATAAAAGATAACAATTTCAAAGACAGTATCAATCAAGTGTTAAAAGTGGAATACATAATAAAATATCAAAAGAAAGAAAAGGCATAACCTGGTAGAAAGGGTTGTAGGTCTAAGGGACCTAGTTATCCAACTAATGTTAGAGGAATGCCTCTATTTAATTTTCCTCACAATGGAAAGAGTTGATGTGTTCCAAATTTTCATTCTAGAAGCACTACTATATACCTTTAAAAAGGAGAGCCCATGGTTACTCTTCATCATATTCATCATATCTTAATGCTTTTGCCATCTTTACTAAGGGAATGTCTTAAAATAAAAGTAATTTTTATGTGGGAACCACTATGATGATAAGCATTTGAGATTATGTAATAACATATATATAATCTATTTTTAATTTGGTTAATTAGGCTACAAAAGAAAAGATTATTTAAGTAATCCACCAAGTTACAATATAAATTATCTTATTCCTTAGCAAAACCATCCACAACTTAACTAGTATCTCATAAGCCTTAAATGACACAAAGCCTTAGTGGTAATGACACCATTAGAGGGAGAAATTTACCATAAAACTAAGCTAAAGTCTTTTTTTTAACCCATCAGGAGGCATAAGCCTTTAATGTTATCATCTTAGGTACTATTTCTATAAAAAAATCTATTAGCTTGAGTTTTGATAGATCCAAGAGTTACACATTCTTTTATTTTTGTAAAATTTGCTTTGTTGATGAACAAACCTTTTAGTAAACTACTGCACTCTTTATTTGTATCAACATAAGTAGATAGAACTTTAACTGCTACTTAATTTGTAGATACTCATTCATGTCTATGATCAAATTATATCTATGAATTTAATTCTTTTAGAAATGATAGATTATGACATCATCTTAGGTATGCATTAGTTATTAAAATATCAAGCTCGAGTGGATTGTCTTAACAAAACAATCACTTTTGTTGTAGAAAGAGCATCTTCTATTGCATTTTAAAGAGAAAAGAATTCTAGGATTATTGGAATTATCTCTAGTACCAAGACTTAAAAGCTTATTCATAATGAACGTTCTATATATCTTATCATCATCTAAGATCTTAATCAATCTTCTGCTAAAATAAAAAAATGTTCTTGTTGTTTGTGAATTTCTATATATGTTTCCAAAAGATCTACTTAGTTTTTCTTTAAATTATGAAATTGAATTTAATATCAAAGTTGCTCTTGATATTGATCCAATATTTAGTTCATTTACCAAATGGCTTTGGCAAAATTGAAAAAACTTGAGAAGTAGTTCCAAGAGTTAATTGATAAAGGCTTTATTTATCCCAATACATATAAGTAGGACACGTTAGTTTTGTTTATGAAAAAAAATGAAATTTTCATCTTTGTATTAATTTTCATTAATTGAATAAAGTTGCAATAAAAAAACAAGTATCTATTACCTCAAATTGATGATCTGTTTGATTAGTTTTAAGGTGTAAAGTGTTTTCCTAATATTGACATGCATTCTAGTTGCCATCAATTGAAAATTAAAAAAAAGGACATTTCTAAAACGACTTTTAAAACTTACATGACCATTATGAATTCCTTGTTATGTCTTTTAGCTTTATTAATGCTTCAACAACCTTCATTGATGTCATACATAGAATTTTCAAACTATTCCTTAACAAATTAGTTAGTGTTTTTATTGATGACATCCTTATTTATTCTAAGAATGAATAAGAACATGCCTAACATCTCTAAATTATCATATAAACTCTTCAAGAACATTAAATTTTTGTAAAGTTCTCTAAATATGAATTCTACCTTACCAATATGAAGTTCTTGGGCCATGTAATTTCCTAGGAAGACATTCAAGTTATTTTATAGAAAATTAAAGTAATTTAAACCTACTCAAGTGTCATAAATTGACAATTGTGACTAGTTTGATGGGCAAATAAGTTCAATTTTGGACAAAACTTGGCCTACAAACCAAGCATAATGTAGAGATTTTGTGGAGTAAATTTAGGAATAAATTCATTTGTAGATTATTTTTCCTAATTTTCTTAATTTAGAGGTATTTTAATAAATTTAGTAAGGTTTAAGAATTCAAAGGAGTTCAAAAAGCCCATATTTGTGATATTCACATTTTTATCTTTATTTTGGAATATTAGCAAGAATATCTCATTTGAAACATGGAGAAAAGGCCTTATGATGACTTAACAAAAGCACATTTACTTGTAGTATGTTAGCTTTTGTTCAAAATGCTTTTCACAGGGTGAATTATTGGGAGGTCCGTCAAAGGCACCTTAGGACTAAGCTAGGGATTCAAGTTTGTAGGTTTGTAACTATTCTTCACACATTCAAAACTATATAATAAGGTATATACCATCAAACAAAGTTATTCTTTCTTATTTTGTTGTACTTAGATTTAGTGTGGGATATTTTTATGGCTTGATATACATAAGTACTCAAACAACTTGGTTATATTACCTTCGGAAATATTGCACAGGAAATTTTATTATATAGGCAATAAATTTTTGATGTCTTGCTATCTTTTCCATAGATGCCACAAGAAAGTTTTATAAGAAGGCTAGCATGTTGGCCTCGAGTTAGCCTCATGCAGCATATGGTTTTAGGTAAAAAGCTACCAGCTTGTGATACTAAGACCATCAATTATATCTAAAATTCAAAGCTTCCTTAGAATAGCCAGTTATTATCATTTATTGTAAAAGACTTTTTCATAATAGTCTCTCCATTGATAAAGTTTACCTAGAAAGTGGTAAGATTCAAGTGGATTGATAAATACTAGAATAACTTCCAATAATTGAAAACTTATGTAACTTCCACTCTAGTTTTTGCTTTTTCTTTAGGATCGAGTGGTCTTTCAATTTACTATGATGCTTCTCAAATTGGCTTATGTTTTGTTTTGATGCAAGATGGAAAGGTAACTACTTATGCCTTTTGGCAATTGAAGGAATATGAGTTAAACTATCCAACACATGATCTTGAGATGGCTACAATTATGTTTGCATTGAATACTTGGCACCATTATTTGTATGGCAAAATTTATGAGATATATACATATTATAAATGCTTAAAATTCATTTTCAAATAGAAAAATTTGAATTTGAGGCAATGTGGATAGATAGAATTAGTGAAAGATTATGACTATACTATCCATTATCATCTAAACAAAACAAATGTTATAGCTTATACTTTAAGTAAAAAGTCATTAGGAATTCTAGCTAATATTCAAGCTAAAGATCAAATAGTAGCAATTGCTTAGGTGGTAATTCAATTTGTATTAATAAAAAGAATAAAAAAATAATAAAAGAAAAATCCCTAATATCCAATGTTGAAAAAAAGAAGTGATTATAGATCAAAATATAGATTTATTGATTGATAAATAAGGGGTAATCCAATTTGAAAGTCGTCTTTGGGTTCTTATATATAAATAAAATGAATTACTTCATTAAGCTCATAATTCCTCCCATATCATGCATCTAGGTGTAGCAAAAATATATCATGACTTGTAATAGAACTTCTAGTGGAAAGGAATGAAAGGGGATGTACTTGATATCATACTGAAATGCCTTACTTGTTAACAAGCTAAAGTTGAACATCAAAAGCCTTTAGATTTACATTAACCCTTTCTTATTGTTGAATGGAAATAGGAAAATGTGACCATGGATTTTTTTATTAGTTTTCCTAAAATTCAAAAAGGATTTGATTTGATTTAGGTAATGGTAGATAGATTGACTAAAAGTACCCACTTTCTTAGTTAAAACTAATTATTCTACAATTCAATATGCTTAATTATATCTCAATATAATAGTTCCTTTATATGGAATTCCTTTCATTATCATTTTCGATTGAGACATTTAATTTATAGCTTATTTCTAGCAATCTCTCTAACAAGTTCATAGAACATAGTTACATTTTAGTACTACATTTTATCCTCAAATAGAAAGTCAATTTGGACAAATAATTTAGACTCCGAAAGATATGCTGTGTGCATGTGTTTTTAAAATTCAAAGATAATGGGGAGAAATACTTTACTTTAATTAAATTTGCATATAATAATAGTTATTAATCCTCCATAAAGATAGCTTTGTATGAAACTTTGTATGGCAAAAAATGCAAGTCTTATGTAGGATGGTTTGAACTAGGAGAAGCCAAACTCGCTAGTCTTGAACCTATTTTTGATGCACTTGACAAAGTACAAAATATTTAAGAAAGATTGAAAATTGCTTAAAATCATAAAAAATTATATGCTAATAAGAGAAAGAAAGATTTGGAGTTTTAGGAATGAGACATGGTCTTCCTAAAAATATCTCTCATGAATGGAGTGATGCAATTTGGCAAAAAAAAAAAAAAAACATTTACCACACTACATTGGCCCATTCCTAATTATTCAACGAGTAAGATTTGTTGCATACTAGTTTAATTTACTAAATGAATTGTGTGCCATTCATCTAGTATTATGTATCTTGATGCTTAGTAAAGACTTGCCCAATGTTTCTCATATTAATCAACACAAATTAGTTCATTTAGATCCAAAACTTTCTTTTGAAGAATGACTTATAGAAATTTTAAACTACTAAGTTCACAAGTTAAGGTCCAAGATAATTCTATCTGCAAAGATTTGTTGGGAAAAGCACAATATTGAAGAAGTGACTTAAAAGTATGAAGCTAAAATGAGAAAGAATTATCCATATCTCTTTGTTAAGTGTAAAACTTAGATTGTTTCGATTTTACAATAGTTATTTCCCAAGAATTTAGGGACAAGTTTTTAAAAGGGAAAGAACTATTACACCCATAAAATTTTAAAATTTTAATTTTTTTTAAATATTTGATAATTTTCATATACATATTGGTAATTAAGAAAATATTATGGGAAGATTTAGGATAAGTAATTAATTATAGAGAATGGAACTTTATAATGAGAATATGTATAATTAGATTAAATATTGTGTGGAATTAGTTTTGAAATAGGATGTATAGAAGAAATTTAAGATGAGTATTTTCCAAAATGCCCTTAGAAGAGCAAAAAATTACTAAAATTCTCATTATGTTTCTAGAAAGCCTAAATTCCCTATTTGTTTTTCCCATTTCTCTCAAGCCTCTCATCGGCTCTCTCTCTCTCTCTCTCTTTCTCTCTTCATCACCAAACTTTTCCAAAATTCCATTTCAAATTCCTTAAGCAAATGCAAATTTGAGTTAGTAAATCTTAATATACAAGCACTCATAATTCTCTTGACAAGGTAATTTACAAGCTTTGTTTTGATTTTGTGGTATTTGAGTGTGAAAAAAAGAAATTAGGGATTTGAGAGATAATTTGATATTTGTGTGTATATGGTCAATTTTCCTTTACTTATTCATTTCCTCATCTTTTCCATTCCTTCAATTTAAGGTAATTATATAATCTACTTACTATTGATTGAATAAAATTAATTGATTTAGTTAATTGAAAATTGATATTTATGAAATTTAGTGATTTAAAGATAAAATATTATTAATGAGTTATGATTGTATTGCTTAAGTTGAGAATGTTGATAATAGTGATATAAAATGAAGTATATTGGTTTGGTGTTGTTGTATGTTGAGCTAAAAACTAAACTTAGCTAGAATCTACATATTTAAGCTGATTTTCAGAATTTTCAGAATGGATACTCAAATATGTTATTTGAGTAATGTCCATCAAAGACTAACACTTGAATATCCTATTCGATTATTAAGGGAGTCTTAACTTTTTGCCTCTTAGAAGCCGAGTATGATACTTTAATACTAGCCCTATTTAGGGGTATTCAAGTATCATACTCGAATATCATTGTAAGCCTTTGTCTTTAATTGCAGATATTTGAGTATTGTACTCGAATATAACCTCTTTACAAGGGAATCAAGTATTAAACTTAAGTATCAAGCTATTCTAATTAAATTGAGGTATAGAAATTGACAAACCAAGGTTATGCAAACTTGTTAATTATGGACTTGAATGTTGTAAGCTAAATTGATAGGCTTGCAAGCTTGTATGATAAATATTATACTCTTGTGATTGATTTATTTAGAATAACTAGGAAGGTGGGTCATTGAATGTAAGATGGAATCATTGTAAAGGTGTGGAATATGATGATGAAAATGAAATATTAAGAATGAAAGAAAGATTAAATGTGGAATGATATGATGAAATGCTAAATTAGGACGATATAGAAAATGTGATGATAAAATGTTGAAATTGAAATGTTTAAACCAAATCCAAGTTACACGTTTATGAATAAAGAAAACATTTGGAGGGATAAGGTTGGCTTTGTAAATGGATAAAAGTGATTGGGAGGCATAGGATAGGCTATTTATTATCTAATTTTCATATATATTTGAAATTATGTTTATTATTATTAATTGTTTGATGATAAAATGAAGCATTGTATTGTTGTTATGTAGTATGAGGTGAATATTTGGATTGATCATTTCCAAATGTTTTAGTTAAATAAATTATCTATTTATTGAAACTAAGATCTCATTATTTTCTTTGAAGATATTCTACAGATGTTCAAACTAAATCTTTGCCAAGAGTAGAAATATATCAAGAAGTGTTTTGAGTAGCCATATTATAAGATAGAAAAGTAGAGTAAAAGGAACTTTAAAACCTTATAGTTATCTTGTAAATATTTTGAATATCTAATAATACAACTCATATGTAAATATTCCTTTTGGAAATAAAATGAAGTATTTAAATGAAATCCAATTAGTAGTAATTATATAATGAAACCAAATTAAGGTTAAATAGACTAGTAGAAATTGATAACATAATCTATGTCAATCACAACCAAATAGATTGTGATAAATAGCTATAATAATATAAAATATTAAACTTATTATGATAATTTCTTAAAATAAAATAAAATTTTGGAGATATAGATTTTATCATATTCAATAGTTGAAATTTCTCTTGTAGGTTTAAATAATATGTATTTTCCTAATATAGTTAGAGTTTCTACCCCTCAAATAGTTTCTTGGTGGTTTCTCTTTTTTTTTTAAGGGGGGTGAGGGCCTTTAACCTTGTCTATTTACCAAAAAATATAGCTAAAATGATCATACTTCAAGCACTTGAAATCATATATAATTTGTCTATCCCAAAAATAGTTTTTTATTAAGATTATAATTCATCAAATATGCATTAAATATTTAAAATGATAAAAATATAATATCATTTAATAAAGCTTAATATTTAAATATTTTATCATGAAATGAACTAAAATAATTATTTAATATTTGAAATAAATAGTTAGTCAAATTATTTGCACACACATAATCAATTTATACTTCTTCTTATAATAATTATTTAAAATATTTAATAATATTAAAATACTTAAAATAAATATCTTAAAATTTATGAGGATTTGCACAAAATTATTTACTAATTTTTAAAAAAAAATATTTTATAAATTTTATACACAAATTGTAAAAATTTTAAAGAAATTTTATAATGACTATTCAAAACAAGTTTGGATATCACAATTTATTATAAAATATTAATTCTTATGTATTACAAATATAAATTTATAAGTTATCCTACATGATAATAGTTTTTTATATATAATTTAATTTTATATATCTTATATTTTAATTATAATGTTATTCAATATAATTTTTAAACTAATTGGTAGAATTGCTCCAACCATGTTCTAATAAGTCTTTTTATTATAACAACCGGTTCAATTTTTATATTCATTTATGATGATTAGGATATAATAAAAAATGATAGGCTTTGTTGCTTAAGTGATTTTTTTTGGTAAAAAAGGAAAATATTATTACTTAAGAAATATTTACACTCCTATTAAGTTTTCTATCCATCCTATCAGCAAGTATATGCACAAAAGCCCTATTAGGATGAGAAACAAAAGTTATATATTCATTAGATCGACTAACAACATTTTTAACTAAATAGTTAGATAGGCAGTTTGCTTCACTATACACATGCTTGATCTTATAATCTCCCTTGTTTCCTAAGTAATTGTTGTGACATTTGTTATGTGTACATAATTACATATCTTTTTGGAGAAATGCTCACATGCTTGGAAGATAGAGATGTTAAAACAACTTAGGTTTAACAAATCAATTTGAGAATTGTATAATTTTGATTGGCTTAGGATTGGGCTTTCTTATGGCATATTTAAATTGATATGATCATGATTAAGTCCTTAATGGTTACTTAATATTGAATCAATAAATGAAAATAATTTATATGTACCAAGAGTTATTGAAGGATAAGCCGATGTTGTATTTGTTTATTTTACAATATTTACACATTCTCTGTATTTATCTTGTAGATATATAAGTCGAATCTTTATTACCACCTCACCTCCTCAAGCTAGTAGTTCCATTAAGAGTTCTTCCAATATGGTTCTAGGTAGCATACATACATACATACATACATATGATCATTGTGAGCTTTATTCTATATAAGCTTTGGGTAGAAAATGCATGAACTAAACCCTTTAAAATTAGTTAGATGAGTTCATCCTCATTTAGAGAGACTTTATTCTCTTACTTTTGTAAATACTTTATTTAAAAGTGAAAAGAATATATCACCACTGCCCCTCTATTCTGATATAACTTTAGTTAAATAATTAGGAATATAATGAATAAATAGGATTATGCTAGTAGTAGGTAGTGGGTTCCACATCGATCATAATTAAATTTAAATTGTGACATTTTCATCTTAAAAAATTGTCACAGTAGTCATACCATAATAAATATATAGATACGTGCCAATATCACCAATGATCAACATGAAGAACAAAAGGACTAATATATTTGTTAGGTAATTTTTTATCTCTATCTTTGATATTTGCTTCATTTATCTTTCAGGTGAGTATTAATTGAAAGCAATCTACTACAACAAAAACATAAATTAAACTTCACAATGTTCTATTCCCCAAAAAAAAAACAGAATTATTTGTGGTTTTTCAATGTCAAATCCAACATTAAAATGTCTGCCTCTTAATTGACAAAATAAAAAAAATGTTAAAATATATAGTTCCCTTGAAATTTTGTCGAGATTTCTCAGCATTAAAGCAAAATAGAAAGCATAAGTGTGAAAATATTGGAAAAAGCAATGAGAATGAAGACTCATTGCTTCTCTGCTCAGCTACCATCAGGTGAAAAACAATTAGATTTCAAGACAAAGACATCGATCATTAAAAGATTGGAAGCCCAAATTTAATATCACTTAGTGTGCCCCTCAAATCCTGGTTGTTTTTTATCAATTAATTTCAAACAGAAGCTATCAACTACGTCAACGTAAATTGAGAAGTATGACCTCAAATACACAAAATCAACCCGAAATCCGAAAAATAATACCCATATAAATGCATAAAGCAAAGTACATATAGTAAAAATAAAAAAATCAATAGATTGGTCTAACTCTATACTTGTAAATTCAAATTACCAGCAAAACTTGTAGAATTTTTCAATTTTTTGAACTGGTTTTTTTACTATCAGTGTAAGATAGAAACTTAAAAAGGACAACGAATTTTATGAATTCTGATGTACACAACTTCAGTAGAATTGAGTTGTGACATGCAAATGGGCTCCAGATTAGGGACGGCACAGGGCCAGATTTGGATCAGCCCCATCTGGATCCAATCATAGACCTGAAGTTGAAAATCCAACAAAGACTGGGACCTGAAAGGCCCCGACATACTCTGACCCAACCAAGACCAGATATATGTAAAGGGTCACAAGCCAAATTCTATCTCCTCAACCTCATGTAGTTGCTGTTAACATAACACACAGCATCACAAACTAGTAAGGACAAACCACAAATCACCATGCGCCACCATGCATGAACGTAAAAGATGTAATTTGAGAAAATTAACCTCAGTCTTTCATCAACATTACACGTTATAACAAGCTTTAGGTCATATATTTGAAGCAGAATGAGATTATCAATGGATGAAGGCTGTTCTCTCATGGGAGTGCCGCCTAGAAAACAGATGCTAAAAATGGAAATTGGAGAGATGTCAGCCTGATGCCACGCACAGTAGTCCTCAACTTAAAAAAAAGCGTTTTGTTGATGTTCACTACTTATAAGTATTGATTTCCTCAAAATATGCATCTGATTTTCATTATGCAGTTGCTAAAGTCAAAATTTTAAAGTAAAAAGATAAAAGGAAACAATTTTGGTACAAGCTAAAGGAATGATTGACAGAATATACGGTTGATATCTCCCTCCGAACTTCAATTATCCAAAGAGATATAGAGATGGAAGCAAGTAATATACAGGCTAAGGCTCAGAAATTAGTCCATAAAAAATGTTGAATTTCATTAACAGGTTGAATGACACAGTATTTGCTGGTGATCTCTAGCATTGTTCTTTTTGGAGCTAAAAATCTGATCTTTAGAGGTAATATACAAATACCTAGAAAAGATTTTGAGCTGGAAACCTGATATCAGTTCACATCATTTACCATTTTTCCTTTATGCAAATAACCAGAGAAGATTTTGAGCTAAAAATCTAATACCAGTTCATATCACTTCTCCCTCTCCATCTTTTTCTACTCTTTCTCCACAAGTTTCTAGGTCCAATCCCATACCTTAAATTATGCATCTTTTACACATAGACCTCAGCATGATATTTGACTTAAGGACAATGTCCCATTTGCAGTTACAAACTTGAGATTGATGACATGAAATTTTGACTTGAAAGTTAGACGGTAGGCAAGTAGTCATTTGGATGCAGAGTAGACGGTGAAATAGTTTTAAAAGGAGTGGGTTGAGTAGCATGTACATCAACACTGTTTTCTGGTTTCTCATGGTTTTTTGCTGGATTTGAGCTAATGCTGGCTTCTGGTGTAAGGATTCTGTTTATTGCAGCAGTATAAAGCTTGATATGGCACTTGCATTGTCAATGTTTGAAGAAGGTAAGACGACACTTGTTTCCTCCTGCGCTGCTCATAGGCCTGTTTCCCTTGGCCAAATACTTGTCAATTAATAATTACTACATGCGGTTAGCAAACAAAGTTTGGAATTTGAAGTTACTAAATTATGAGTTATCATGAATTTTTGATGGGGCACAATTGGACAGGATTTGATAAGGCTTGTAAGTTATGAGTGAATTAGTGAAACATGGAACGGTGCAGGCTAATCTATTCTTAAAATGTTTCCCAGCAGAAGATTAAATTTTCTTAAAATGTTTCCATATCTGAGTATATTTTATAATGCTCTATATCTTACTGCCATCTTTAAATACAACTAGCAATTTTCACTACTTTGCATGCATGCTTTCATAATTTTCAATGTGTCACAGTAGCTTACCTCTCCAATAATTTTCACAGCAACACAGTCCTTCACACTGCCTCCTGGGTCCAAAAACTCACACTTTCCAAGAATTTGAGAAGTCCCAATAAAAAAGAATGAGAATTAAACCAGTATATTTTCTAAACACACCATACAAACAATATACAGTATAGTTCTATTTCATTCACTTGCCATCTTCAAACTTCAGTTGGAAATTTTGAATTAAAAATAGTTATCATATCAGTTTAGAAAACATTTATTTTTCTCATTTCCAGTTCACCTTTCAATTCTACATATACACATTTCTCATGTTCGGATCACCTTATTTTCAACTTCCAACTAATACCATTGAACGCACAAACCCCATTACAATTAGGACAACAAACTGCCTATTTTTGGGCAACTGAAGAAAATTAGAGAGATGATAAAAGTGCATATCTGTTTATAAGAGAAGAACCAACAGAGAAGATCAACTTCTCTTCCTCACCGTCACCAAGTGCAAAGATATGAAGAAACTCATCAAAATTTGAGAAACTACTTGGTGGAAAAGTATGACAGAGAAGAAGCAAAGTTGAACCCACAAAGCAAAGTGATAGAGAAGAACAAAGCGATCTGTGATCCAGAGAAAGAGTTGAAGTTAACCTCCAAAGATAACCTCAAAGTTAACCTCCGAACAGAAAGACAGAACCATATCAAAGTTAACCCCCAAACATTTCTGCTAATAACAAACCACTTGGATTTGAAAAAGTATAAATGCAACAAATATGACTAAGAATTTAAGTTAGATACATGTATGTTAACAGAAGAATCTAGAAAGTATATGCTCCACGTTTGGAGCCAATACAAATCACTTTTGAGAGCTATCTTTCTTCTTTCTACTTGTGAGATATAATTAACACTCAACAGTCCAATAGATAACCACCACCAACTTATTCCATTTTAGACAAGCAAACACACATAAACTAAGAAACAAGAACGCACCCAATAATCATTCAACAGATAACCACAGAGCATCATTCAAAAATCCAGACAAAAAGAATAAAGAAATAATCAATCAAATAACTTATAATCAAAACAGTAAGAATAAGCAAGCAATCAATAAAAAATTCAGACCTATCAGACAATCAAATCAGGACCCACTACTTCCATAATATAAATCATACCAGTTTGTGTTTTATATGCAAATTTGGCCAGTCAAAGATCAGAATAAGCTCTCTACCCAACTTCAATTTACTGCATCCAAAACTGCATTAGTAACGCCATCCCCAATATCAGAGTTCAAAACTTCAAACGAGTAGCTCTAAACAAGTTGAAAGAGTAATGTTGAAACTTACCTTTCAGTTTGTTGAACCACAGCAATGTGGAGTAGCAAATCCATGGGGTTCAAATCAGTATAGAGAAGTTGCGAAGTAGCATGTCCAATTTCAAATGGTATCTCCCAAAATCATTGGTGTCTTTGAATCCTTACAGAGAAGTTGCAAAGCAGGCCCAAGAGACACATCCAATTTCAAATAGTACTCAAGAGAAGAAAAAAAATTCAGGAAATGAAGAGGCATGGAGCAGTTAATAGTACTCAAAAGAATATTAGAATAACTACATTTCCCACAAATTTTCAGGATCAACATTTTCAATCACCAATGAAAGAAGGGAGGAGGGGAACCTAGAAATCCCAATCACAAGAGAGCAGACTTGAAGCAATACTCAAACTAAAAGCACATACTTTTAAGATGCACAACCACAATTGCTTATTGTCAATCTTTGCCAACAGTTTTGAGTTTGAACTATAGTATTGGAGATACCAGAATAAAACCAGAATTGTAAGCTCAGAAAAAGAAAGGCAGTGCTCAGACACTTTGGCAACTAGAACTTGATGCATAAATAAATTTAAATTAAGTCCCATGCACAGTTTTAAGAATTCACAAAGTTTTCTGCAACATCAATTGATAATAATGCAGATTAACTAATTGAATTTCATAAAATAAAGGGAAAGATAATCAGGTGTAGAGATGGACACCTGGGTGACAGAGTTGAACCAACGTAGGTTTATTCAGCCTTAATATTGCCATTTCATCTACAATTCAACATCTAACTATGCTGCTAATGTGAAATACAAAATTGAACTAGAACAAGTAAAGATAGAGATACAGTATCTGAGAACTGAGAAATTTTATAATTTCAGCAACTCTTGGCAAGCCATCATATAATTCAGCGTCTCCTACTAAGGGACTTATTATGCAACTCTAGCAAGCCTTGCAGTGATTCTAAAGCCCATGTTTCCTCAGTTTGGGCATAAACCTTTTGATTTAGGGAGTCTATAATAATGCTGACATTACCAAACCCATATATCTGATGTCCATTGTGCATCCTTCCAGGTTTAAGCTTGAACAACAAACCATGTTGTAGGGCATGGGCCTCTATGACTTCTCTCAAGCTCATCTCACCAGCCACACCGTCCATGTGGGCAGCAACACCCAAGCTTGCAGCAGCTTGCTGTTGAGCATGGGCCGCTGCTTTTTGCTGGGCCTCAAATTGCCTTTGTTCAAGTGCCCTAAGATAGCTGATATTCTCTTTCAAACCAGGTTGGGCGACCTCCATACCTTCAACTGCTTGGTTCATCATATCCAGACCACAATTCAGCTGATATCGGATACTTTCATTAGCCAGAAGTTCCTTTGGAATAAGTTCTTTCCAACCCAAGTACCATTTGGTAACTTCTTCAAAGTTGGGATTTGAGCACAACCAATGATACAAAACCTGAAGCCACTTGGTGAAGAAGAACTTTTCCATCATATCAACCATTAGATGAATTGGAATAGCCGAAGCCCAATTCATTACCCAATAAAACTTATCGAGTTCCTGATTTGCTGGGTTCACTTGGAACTCTAGCAAGGCATTCTGCAACTTTGGAACGATAAACTGTCGCATCAGCTGTTCCCAACTTGCTGAATCAAATACTGTCCTCCAAGGTGATAATATAGCATAAGCGGACCCATCACTTGGGTGCCAAGCACCAAGAATAGTACTCAATTTAAACCTTATCACATGGTACAACTTTTCCAACTTGTTTCCTAACAAAGGTAGCCAAGGATGCACCCAAGTGTGGATAGGAATGGTCTCAAGATGTGGCTTCCAAGTATCTACAGCACTAGACAACTTTGGCATCACTATAGTGTCCAGTATGATATTAAGGACATAAGAAGGAAGTATCCTTTCCCATGACTCCAAAAATCTTAACATTGGCTCAGGATCCCGTGCTTGCCAGCTATTGATAGCAGATATCTTGATAGCTGGTAATACAACTTCAGAAACCAGTTGAGTATATGGTGATGTAATGTCCCATATATCAAGGCAATCTTCTCCTTGAAGCAATCTCTTCCACAGTGATACCAACTGCAATCCATGTGAGGGATTTCGAAGTGGGTCCCATCCTTGAAATACTCTAATAAACAGTGGCACAGCATATGAGCATGCGATGCATGCCAAGTTACACAACTTGTAGTTGTCAGCATATTTTTTCTGCAAATCACTAAAGCACTGTGCAAGTGAATCCAATGTCAGAGCCCCCATGGAGTTCTCTTCTGCCACTCGGTCCAAAACATTCATTATTTCCTCCAAATTATCCAGCTGCTTCTTTTGGAGTGCCACTTCTGTTTCTAACTTCTCTTTCTCATTTTTCAAGCTAAGTGCTGTCTCCCTCTCCCTCCTCAAATCTCTATCAATCTCTAGTATATCAGCCTCAGCTAACCTGACAATCAGCCCTATATTATGCTGAAGCTCTGGCATTGGAACATCATTTTCCCTTGCTTTCTCCTCAGCATTCAAATCAGACATATTTGTATATACCCGAACCTGCGGTCCCCTCATATCATAAACCTTCTGACCAACCTCCAAGCCCTGCTCTTGACTCCTTGCTAACAATTGCTCTGCAGTCATTAGGTCCTCATCTTTCTTCTTTTTTGGTTTGGATTGCTTTAACCATAACCTGTCTTTAGGCTTGCCAACTGGAGGCGGAGTAACTCCGGGCAATACCTTGTCAATAGATTCCTGCAACCTAGGCAAAGTAGTAGTTTCCTCACCAAATCCTAAACCTTTATTCTTAGCTCTCATTTTGGCCTCAATAGGAGCCACAATACCATGCTCATTCTTCCCAAGACCGCCTCCTTTATAACCCATTTTCTCCAAGAGCTTCATCCCAATCCCCTTCGTGTGCTTCTCAAAACTCCCAACATCTGCAGATTCTCCTCGAACTTGACTTTGACCCTGAGCTCTCTTTTTCTCCATTCTTTCTTTCTCCCTTCTCATTGCTGCCTCTTTAATCTTCTTTCCAAATGCCGTAGGCAGAAAGTTATCATCATCATTCTCATCATGCTCATCAATTTTCTCAGAAATATTTTCATGACGACTAGAATTGAAACCTAAACCAAACCCAGATGAGGCAGCAGCCCCCATACCAAGACCAATACCAGGCCTATCTTCGGCATCATCATCATCATCATCATTAACATCATCCCTTTCATTCTCTGCTTTAGAATTGTTATCGGCTTCCCGACTGGGATTCATAGTGCCAGTGGAGACAAAGTTCACAGGCTTGGTAAAATCTGCCTTCTTGGACAAATCACGACCTTTCCTGCGCTTTCTGCTGGAATAATCGTCGTCGTCATCATCCGATTCCATAAAGGACCCATAGATAACATCTTCTTTGGTTTGAGTACGCTTCTCTTTGCGGCTTTTGTAGTAGAACTCACCATTATACCATTGGCCACCCTCAAAATCATTCTCCATACCAAATCTCTCCATCTCTTGGTCTTCATCCATGTTTAGAGACAAAAACCCTAAAATCAAAAACAACGACACAGAAAGTGAATTAACGCACCTTTAAAGTACGGAGAAGTTAGAAACGCCTCTCTTAATTCAAATTCCCTCGTCCTGTCACTTCAGCCGACATGCACGAAACTGCTGGGTTCCCTTAGCAACAGCCACGAAATAGATTAACGGAAAATTTCGCATACACCCAGCTGATACAATGTATGAAAATAGGTCTTCCGGTCAGACTTCAACACGGAAAACTCAGAGCTAGGAGGAATATAGGTGGCCGCTTCGGTGGTAAATGCAGCAAATTGGACGGTTCTGAACCAGAACATAGGGTAAGGATCTTCTCCCCAGGTTTTGCTAAACGACGTCGCTAGGCCTCTCTTTGTACACACCGGCCGAGGTGTTAAAAACATACAAAATAGTAATTAATTCATAACTATAACAATTAATTGATTTAATTAATTGTTAATTAATATTTAATTATATTAATTAATTTAATCAGTTAATTGTATTAATTGTTTAAATAAAAATATTTAATAAAATTAATTATTTATAATTAATTATTTTTATATAAAATAATAAATAAAAATAAAAATATATTTTATAATTTATTTAAATATTTTTTATTTTAATAATTTTAATTTTATATATTATTTAATAGATTAAATTTTATAGATTAAATTTTTATAAATAATATATAATTATAATATAATTTATTATATATTAAATATTTTTTAAATAAAATTAATATAATTTTTGTAATTAATAAATTTGTTAATAAAAAATTAATAATTATAATTATTTAATTTTTATATAAAATAAATATTATAGAAATATTTAATATTATATATTAAATACTTCCTCATCGACGTAAAGCAACACTATTATAGAAATATTTAATATGATATATTATGATACAATCAATCAATTTAATATTTGTTATTTTCCTTTCTTTGGATTTTAGGGAGTGGTCCACGTACAGCTTTCTGAACGCAAAACAGGAAAAATAAAAACAAAGAAACACAGTGCCAAAGCAGCATTCTTAGAAGCCAGCTATCATTATTTGAAAATAAGGATAATTTAGTCCCATAAATATTATTTGAAAAACAACTGAGGAGAAGCGCTAACTTGTCCAGCGTCTTGGTTTCAACTATTTGGAAAATAATTAGCTGTTCAAAATAATTAGTTACTGAATATAAAAAATAATTTATTTAATAAATTAATTAACTGAATTTTGGTCAAACAACCAAAAATCACTTAAAAAGCTACTTCCCAAACAAAGATAAAGTATATTGTTTCCTCTTTAATGACCAAATTACCCATCTAATTGTTTTTTTTTTCGAATGAAACAAATAAATTCAATCTACTAATTATTAAATCTGGAGATAAATGTATAGGACAATTAAATTTTACCTCCTATTACG
The DNA here is from genome assembly GCA_020226215.1 of Sindora glabra. Lineage (NCBI taxonomy): Eukaryota > Viridiplantae > Streptophyta > Magnoliopsida > Fabales > Fabaceae > Sindora > Sindora glabra. Next base: position 56,715,821 of record CM035234.1, on the reverse strand, counting down.
TAGTGACTTTTATAAACTTCACAAAATGAAACAAATAAATTCAAACTACTAATTATTAAATAGGGAGATAAATAATTTTTATAAACTTTATAAAATTTAGAACTAATATTTATCGTTAATTTAAATTAAATAATTATTTTAATTAAATTACATTATTTTTAATTAAATTTTGAAATAAAATAAAATAAAATATTATATTAATTTATTTTATTTTTTATATAATTTTGTAATTTATTTTTTTATTATTTAACTAAAATTATATATTTAACTTAATTCATATTAATTATATAATATAAAAATAACGTGTGAGAAAATAACAAAATAAATTAACATATTATAATATTTTGATTCTTATTTAAAAATTATTAAAAATTATATGACTTAATAAAATAATAAATTAAGTTAATGGTAAATGTTAATTTTATGTTTTATATAATTTAATGGATAAAGTCTACTCATCTCAAAATTGAATAAGGTTTTTTTTGTTTTTTTTCTTAAATTTAATCCATTAAACCATAAACTCTAATGTTTACGTAGGTTATTACCACTTAAATTAGAGATTGAAATAGAAAATTTTTATCCGGATAAAGTTGAGAACAGCATTTCGATTTTCGAGTCCTAATGACTTTCATACAAATTTCATTCATATGCCCTAAAATTTTTGAATATTTTTAACTCCTAACCTTCGTAAAATACTTAACGTCGTTGACATTCATGATGCTAATTTCGTCCCATTGTTGTCGGATGAATTGGTAATCCCCCCAACAGTGAATTTGCCCCCATGAATTAAAATGCAATACAATTGTAAGACTGTAGACTATAATGAGTTTAATCCTATTATTTTAGAATCATCTTAAAATGTAAGAAAGAATTATAATTATATTATAATGATTATAAATAACAATGATTTAGTTTTACATTTGTACACAAATACAATTCACTATAAGTATGTGCCTTCATTGAACTTTTTAAAATTTTATGTGCTATTATATATGTGTCAATATATATAATTATTGGTGTTAAATCTTGTTAAGTCTTATTTTTTATTTTTGATTCAAAAATAAGGAGATTTTGAAGAGTTAAGGCTAGAGTCAATATCTCAAATTCAGTTTAAAAAGGTAGTTTGAGTGTAACAATTCAAGTTGTACAATGGATATATCGAATAATTTGAAAGGGTCTCGAAGAGAGTTATTGTTGTAATCGATATGATTTCGAAAAAGATGTCCGTTTTGATTTCAATTCAGAAAGAAAGCTATGTAATTGAAGTTTGATCATTGGAATGATTTCGATTCGATTTAGAAAACTGAGGAATGTCTTGATTTCGAGAGTTGATTGAAGATTGTTGAAGATATCGAAATCTAATAGCTTTTGATTTGATTTCGAAAATTGAAGATATCGAAGTCTGATAGTTTTCGATTTGATTTCGAAAATTAGTGACAGTTATTAGAAGCAGTTTTATGTAATGTACACTTGTTAGATTCTTAGGAATTAGCCGCTAACATTAGAAATATATATATAAGACTTTTGAATAGCGCACAAGGGGTTGGATTTTCATTTGCTCACAAATCTCTTATACGCTTAACACGTCTACTGTCATGACAATTGGCAAATAGAGGATTGAGTATGTAATTCCACTACCTTTTATTTCAGTTCTAATTTATTTTTGAGTTAATTTATTTCTTGCATTTATCTATTTTTTTCTTTACATTCTTTTTACTGTTTGTTCTTAATTCGATTGACACATAAACCTATCAAACGAAGATCCTTTTAAGGACATGATTCAAGTTTCAGATTGTTCTTTGAATTAAGAGTATTTCTAATTTCATATCAAAACGAAAATTCACCATGAACAATAATCTAAAATATTCTTGTTAGGTTTGAAGTTTTATTTCTATTGAAATATTGAAATTCACAATAATTATTTCTTTTATTATTTTTTCATTGGATTTGATTTTATCTTTTTTTTATCCCTTTATATTGTTTTGATTATTGAAAAAATACTAAGTAAAATAAAAAATATAATAAATATATTCAAAACTATTGGAATATGTGAGATTAAATATAATAAATATATTCAAAACTATTGGAATATGTGAGATTAATTAAAATAATACATAACTCTTTATTTTTAATTATATATTTTGGTATCCTGCTAACCTTCAGATTTTAACTCCACCACTGTCTGTATAAGAAGCTATTATTGTTTAGTTCAAATTTTAATTTTGATATATCATCATATATATATGTTTTCTTCCAAGTTTTTTTTCCTAGTTCAAGGACCCAGATATGTGATAAACTTCACTATGTATGCTTAGTTTCTGATTAATTCAGAATCGAATCGAGTTTGATTCCTTTTAAGGAAAGGAATAAAACTCTTCTAATAATAATTTTTTCTATTTCATAAGATTTGGATTTGAAATATTATTAAAGAAAAGTAAACTCCTCATCACTTGGATTAACTATCATTAATTATTTATTTTTACTTTTTTTAAAGGTTTTTATGAATTTTAGAATTTAATGTAAAACTTGAACTCAATCTATCTCTATATTGTGTGAACTTATTAATTATTTTGCTCTTCTACATTTCATAATTAATATTATTAGAAAAATATCTTTAATTTTGTAAAATTATAGAAATAATATAAATTTTGCATACATATATAACAATTCACAAATCGAATTGTATTCTTGACTGAAAGTTTTGGATGCAATAAATTGAAGCTGGGTAGAAAGCTTGTTTTGATGTTCGACCATAGCCAAATTTGCATATAAAACACAAATTGGTTAACTTTGAGGTCATCTTTAGAGGTTAACTTCAACTCTTTCTCTGAATTGCCGATTGCTTTGCACTTCTCTATCACTCCTTCTTAATTGCACTTTTTCGATTCTTAGAAAATGTGAGTTTTTGAACCTAGGAGATAGTGTGAAGGATTGTGTTATTGTGAAAATTATTGAAGAGCAATTCCATGAAGTCGGGGAGACAGAATTTATTCTGCCAGCAACATGATTACCACTGCCTCTCATTTCAAAGGAAATTCCCTACGATTGCTTGGTGTTGTTGTAGATATTGGTGGAGAATTGGAATCCAGAATTCAAGTTTCGCCTGTGCATCAATGGCACCAAACATCTCAATTAATCTATTATATACATTTTTAGGAATATTGACAGCAGAACATACATTACTGTTTGATCTAAAAATAAATGATGACAAATTTTAAGTGGTAGTTTTAAAGCATAATTTGAATAATGAAAAAGTTTTATATTCATGTGCTACTTCTTTTTTTTTTAAATAATCTAAATCCATGTCGAATTTTCAACTTCAAGTCTAAGATTGGATTTGGATTGAGTCAACCCAAGCTTGAAGCAATGCCATCCTTAATTTGGAGTCCATTTGCATGTGACATATCCTCAATTCTAATAAAATTGTGTATTTTTAAATGTAATGTGCATTCAATTTTGCGTACAACTAAGCCAATCCTTCATGAATTAAAATGTTATTTAATACATATTTACTTCCCATACTTATATCAAGTATTGCGCTCAACAATGCTATTTCATCGAAGAAGAATATGGCCAAATACATGTGCCGATTAATGGCATTTGTTAGATTTTATTGTATTTGAAAAGTACTTACAAAATTAAAGATTGAAGATCAAGTATACAAGTTTTTAGAATCAATCTTCAATACATGTGTTGGGTTATTTATTAATTTCCTATATAGCATATTGTGTCTGACTGACATAAAATAAAGTCAATGCATAATAAAGGAACAAAACATATTAAAAGAATGAAAAGTAGTCTGTTAACACATTGCATAAACATAAAACAAAGTAAATTTATTTTTTTTGGAGAGAAAACAACATTTTAAATATTAAAATTTGAATCATGTAAGAATTTTTATTAGTAACCCGAATGTAATTAGCATTGTGATATTTTCAAAAGTCAAGGGATAAATTTGTTTAAAATAATTTTTAAAGATAAAAATAAAACTTGAATGAAAAATGGGGACTAAAAATGCGTTTTAATCTAAAATTGATATAAATTAAATAAACAAAGGAAAAAATGGTGGTTTAATTCACTATTATTAAAAAAATTTAGATCATCATATTTTTAATATTTTCTACTAGATCAATGTTCTATGTACCAAAAGTAATATTTGAAATTGGGTCTTGAATATAAATTAATAATTATTAATTGAATACAAGCTAATAGGGTAAATTCTAAAGTTCAATCCAATAAATATAAAAGATTCAATATTTTAGATCCCACTAGGGGTGGAAAGTGAGACTTATTTTAAGGTGGACCAAAATCATTGTTAAAAAAATTTTTGGAAGATACAAAAGTAAGACTATAAATGAACCGAATCAAATTAAATATCTACTTATTCAAACTCAAATTTGATGAAAATAAATGAGTTTACCAAAATTTAAGCTTGATTTTAACATTATACGAATCAAACTTGACATCTAGTATATTTAATGATTTTTTAGTAAATAATAATAAAAAATATGGCAACAAATTCTATTTTCACATTACATCTTTCTTCTTTATTTTTTGAGCAAATTTTTTTTTATTTTTCCTTTTTTCTTTAAAAGAAAAAAAACACAATGATACTAATCAGGATGTATTCAATAATATTAATATATTTGGTACTGATTTTGAAGTGTTAAATTTATAGTCTTTGAATGGTTTCTTAATTTTAATATTGAATCTAGTTAATAATTAGAAAATTTATTATAAGATATTAAAATCTTATAAAATTTAAAAATTATCATTGATTATGATTTTAAAATTTCTATACACTTAATGCTTAATTGATGTGAATGGATTATATATCTAATTATTATCCTAAAATAGAGAAAATATTGTATATATTTATATAAGAAATTAAATCTCATTAAAATAAGAAAAACAGGATGTATTTGGTCCATAAACTTAACAAATCAAATAAATACCATATAATTTTAAGTTTTAATCCATTTAATCGATTATTGAACTAATGTTTTAAAACACATTTTATCTATTATACCATCCTTTACATTTAGTTTATTTTTCAAATAATACTTTGAGGAGCTCGATATTCTAAGAGATTGGATGTTTTTACTATTAAATTGTATTTAATTTTTTAAGATTTGCATTCTTCATTTTAATTCACTTATTTTAAAATTCGAAAAGAAGCAATTTAACAATGAAAATATTTAACTTTTTATGAGTTCGAACTTCTCATAGCTATCACACTTATTTTTTTTAGAGGAGGCCAAACTAATAATTTTTTTACACTTAAAACTTTTTTATATATAAAGTAATTTTTTTAAAATTTTAGGGGGGCCATAGTCCCCATAAATATAATAGGGCAGTGCCCTTGGATCTCGATTTTAGTATATATGTATAACATGCTTTATTCTACTAAAATGAAAATACTTTAGCACTTGTTCCAATCAAAAAGTATTTTCTAATTACCATTTGTTTCAATCAAATATACTTACTAATTGTAAATTATTTTACAATCTTTGTTGTATACTTCTATTTATACATTATTGTAAATTGTTATACAGTATGCAGTTTAAAGTTGAAACTATCCATTTAAATATTCGTATTTTTATGCATATATATTGTATTAAAATTATAAAATTGTGTTAGGATAAATCATTAATTCTTAAAAGACTTGATTTATATATTATGAATTTCCTATATTGATTTTGTTGTAATTATCAAAACGAATGAAATACTAAAATACATGTAAACATGCATAAAATGGATTTCAAAATCTTAATGGTGTTATAAAAATAATATTTTAAAATTTGGCCAGACCACTGACATAAAGAAATGATTAAGTTATGGTTGGATAGGTTTAATAGATTAAATCAATGATTGAATTAATTGATAAAAATTAAAAATTAATAAATATATGACAGAAATATTTAATTCACCACATAAATAATTAATTTTTTTAAATCATTAGAAGTGAAGTAATGATAAAGATTTAGATAGTATATAGAAGGTTTTAAATTTAATTATTTTAATGTTCATATCATAGACGTTAAGAATGAGATATTTTAGTATTATTATTTATATCATTTTATAATGAAAGGGTCTAGATATATGAAAGCTTCTTAGTGAGTGAATGGATATACAACTTATGTGTCCACTACCAATAAAAATTGAGATAAATGTAAGTAGGGGTTCTTGAAAAATTAATTATTGAAAAATTCTTATATTTATTTGAACTTCATTACATTTATTTTAATTCTTAATCGGAGGGGGCACACAAGTTGTACACTCACTGACTAACTAAAAATTTCTCCTGGATAAAAGACACATTTAGAATGTATAAGTCAAATAAAAATTTAATCATATTTTAAAGTAAGTGGAATGAATTTAACTATTTATAAAAATTACTTGATATAACATATTGATTAACTTAAATTATATCTAAAATTTTTCTATGGAAAAATTATATTAAAAATGAACTAACTAGCTTTAACGAAATTTGACTTAAATACACTTTCTTCTTCCCATTTTTTATTTTTGGGATGCTTTTCCACCTAGTAGGTGTTTTTGTTGTGTTTCTATCCCAAATCCTCTGTATCCTTGCTCTCCTACATGTTTTCACCATTTCTTTCTCTTATGTCCTACCCTCCGAACCTAAAAAAGTTTAAGGAGAGCTTAATTCCCTTGCTTTTTAAATTTTTTTTTTTGCTTTTTCTTTCCTTTTCTTCATCTATATGCCTTTTATTTCTTCTTGGCTTCATTTGTTTCACTTCTTTTTACTTTATTCTTTCTTCTTTAACTTATTCTTCTTGTTTTTTTCTCCCTAGTGCCTTTATTCTTTTAGGTTTTCCTTTCCTATTTTTTCTTCCTACCTCTTTCTGCATGATGGTAGAAGGCAAAAGCATCTCATTCAATATAACCTAGCATTAGTCCAATAAGGAAGACTTCACCTCTCTAGAATTATACAAGGAATAGGTATCTTTTATAGCTAATATTACTCTGGTTAGTCATATCATTACTTCAAAATTCTTATTTTGAATGTCATCCTTTGCTATGATTAAAAAAAAGGATAAAGGATCGTAAAGGGATGCTTATTGTGGAAGTAAGTTCTTTTACCTATATTTAAAACTTTTTGGATTATAAAACCCTTCTATAGATAATGTGTAATTCTCCCTAGAATGTTATAGATCAATTATTGTTTTTGTAATGGTAGGATCCAGAAAAAGGCAATAAATTATTTAGATTTTTCCCTTAACTTGTTATAGGTGTAAATTGATAGCCATCTATCATTGTTTCTTAAAAAGAAAAATGCTTGGGCTATTGGGCAAAGATTAGGAGAGGTTATTTCTATGAACAATCCTTTAAAGGGTTAGAGCATTAATAGAGATTACCTTAGAGTTAGAGTTATAATTGACATTTTCAATCCCTTTTTACAAACTTATGGGTCCCGAGAATAAATCTCTCATTAGTTAAAGCTTCCTTCAAACATGAAAAATTAAAAGACTTTTATTTTAATTGCAGATGTCTTGGACATGACTAGAAAATCTGCAAAGTGGCGAGAACTATAAAGCCCCTTAATTTAATGAGGCCTCAATATGGTCCTTATTTACAAACAATGGTTCAAAGGTTCCATGATTGGTGTTGTGGAATTTAACAATCAATACAATTGTGCAAGTATACATGATAAACAAGTAATATACTAAATAATTTCAAAGGTTGAATCCCACAAAGAATTAATCTAATCCTATTAAGTTCTAAAATTATCTTGAATTAATTTTATTTGAAAATAATTAAAAATAAAAATTTAATAAAAATTTTAAAAATTAAATCTTAATAATTTAATAGCATAAATTTTGTAATTTATAAAAAATCACGAAAGTATCATAGATTTTATAACTTCACCTATTTTAAAGGAATTAATTTTATCACTTCTTACTGATTATTCTGATTCCTATTTTCAATCGATACTTTAATGCATAACTCACCTTCTTGCTATAGACAAATATTATATTCTTTTAACTCAAAACATTATGCTCCTATATGAATTGAAAATTAAAAAAAAACTCATTAAGTATAGATATATTCCTATTCTACATTAATGAGTATCACTTATTTAAAAGTTTATAATTTAAATTTTATTTTCAATTGTCATTCAAATTAACTTATAAATCTCAAAATTGTTAGCTAGACATTTTAAAGAACATTTAAGATCAAAATAGTTAAGGAACAATTAATGATGAATAATAATAAAGAACTTAAAAAATTAATCCATTAACAAATAGCATCCATTACAACCCTAAAATAATAGTATTTAGTTCATAATTATAAAATTAAAGAACATGAAAAGAAATAAAGTAATCATAAAAAAGGATTAAAGAAAAAAAATTGCTATAAAGAAGAAATTTTGTGCTCCAGGTTCACTAAAGAATGCTACTTAACTCTCATCAAGAATTGTTATTTCCCTAAGATGCCTTCTTTTTGCATATGCATGAGCCCTACATAAATGGCATTGGGGTGGCTTGTAATTTAGGTTAGCTTCAATTACTTGTAATTTTCCAAGATGTAACCTAATTAAGTCATGTGCTTTAACTTTCAAATACCTATTGACCTTTTCTTTCATGAAACATAACTTGTGTTTTCTTTTTCTTTTTTGTTAAACACTTGAAAATTCCTTCCTTTTAACAATTACATGTTTCAAACTCTCTCTTTTACTTTTTTAGTTTTTTAAAAAATTCTTAAATAATCATTCTTTATCTTTCTTTTTCATAAACTTCTAGCATTTTATTTCTTGTAAAACTAAGTACAAAATATAAATCAAAATATAAAAGTATGTCATTAAATTTCTTAAAATACATGTAGAGAATATATAATATCATGGACTTATCAATCGGGAAGGATCGATTATTATCGAAATATTTAAGGTAAGAGTCTTAATCGCTAGTTGAGGAGGTGCATGTTAAATCTAATAACAATTACCTTTGCCATGCAATGTTATCCTAGTATACGAAGCTATATCAATATAATAGTGGTAAGAAGGCAATGTTTATTTCAAGCTTGATGTGTGGGGAACAAATCTCTAAAACTTTATTAGTATGGAATAATTGTATATGTTTTGTAAGGCTCATGTGTGCTAGATTGGGACCCCCTCCAAATCAACAAAGGTGTGCTACAAACTCGATAAATCTCTTTTTTAATGTGATGGGTAACTATTTAATAGGTAAATAAATCTAGGTTTAGGCCTAAAGATTTTAGACCTTTCGATTATAGAGAAAGAGAACATTGGCTGAAAGGAGGCCACATTAATAATTAATATCTAAAGCCCAATCCCTAGATTTGTTTCTTATTCCATGTGTTTTAAATAGTGGGTCAACTTGTGGTGTTATGTATTAATTAGAATTTTATAGAAGTAATATTGGAGATGCCTTTTTCTCTTATTAAAAGGTTAAGTTTCTTGAAAAAGGTGATGAGAGTGATGATCATAATGTGTTGCTTTCAGCTTATCCTATAAATTTAGACAAAGAAGAAGAAAATACTACTAATTTTAAGATAACTTTTCTTTAAGAAAAAATACAATGATCCCAAAAATGATCGATCTACTGAACAAATTAAAAGATTCTACCTTGTTATATGGTTGTGTTTCTATTGCTAACTTAAGATTACTTATAAAATCAAAGAAAAATCCTTTAAAAAAAGTTTTCAAGAAAAAAATGAGAAAAATGTTTTGGCTTTCCAAATGGGAATAATTAGGTGGAAACTCTTGTTGCTACCCATGATGGTCGATCTCTCTATACTCCTAACAATGGCAATGATGGCTAACTTTTAATGACCAAATAAGAGCCATGAGTATTTCCTCTTAGAATTGTTAAAGCTTAAGACTAGCTTTAACAATTAAAGTTTTTAAAGAGCTTAACAGAAAGTATAAGTCTATGCTAGCTTTCATCATAAAAATAAAACAACTCTATAAAGAAGTTAAAGAATTATGGAAAATTGGTAAATTAATTGATAACTTTTATGTAAAGCTTCCTAGTCACAATGGAAGTTTGACTTTTTAGTGGAACAAAAAGGTTAATATTATACAAAAAGGTTAATATCATTATCTTTTTTAATAACAACCATTACATAAATGCTAGGATGTTGATTCTTAAAAGCAGAACTTGTTTTAAAATCTCTTCCATCTAGGCTCCATTTGTTTGTAATATAAGATAATAATTTTGGAACTTTCTTCATGTTGATATTGCTTGTAATAATGAGTGATGGATTAGGTTGGGCATTTTTAATGATATTCTTTGTTAAAATGAAAAATTAAGAGGCTTAAAAAAGTTAAATTTCAAAATTCAAAAATTTCTTAGACTTTTTACTGATTTCTAAATGATTGATTTAGAATCAAAAGGTAATTTTTTCACTTAGAACAATAATAGGAAAGGTTTGGCTAATTTGCAACAAAGGTCAGATAGGGCTATAAGTAATTTACATTAAAGATTACTATTTTTAAATGCCCAAATATTTATGCTTCCTTATAGCTTATAAACATTCCTCATTCCTTTTATGCCTCTCCTTAAAGAGGAAAAAGGGCCAAAAATTATGTAAACAATTCAATCCTCATTTGAATCATTGATTTCTAATGCCTAATGTAGTGATAAGGATTTAATTATGCAAGATTTGTTTGATGAGCTTTATCTTAATTTGGTTAGATATAAAAAATCTCTTATGAATTGTAGTAAAGAAGCTTTTCCAAATAACAGAACTATTATAGATCATAATTTGAAAAGAATCTAGCTTTTCCAAAATTGCTTGCTTATTGCTAAAATTTTAAAAAAGAAAATGTCTTTGGTTGCTAAACTTGACCATATTTAGAAGGAGGAAGAAATGTTTTGGATGCAAAGATCTCACATCAAATGGTTACATGAATGTGATCAAAACACTACCTTCTTTCATGCCACCACTATGCAATGAAGATAAAAAAATAAAATTGGTGGATTGAAAAATGTTGAAGGAGACTAGATTAAGGAAAAGGATAAAGTTAATTTGCTAATTAGAAATTATTTCAAATCTCTTTACACCTATGACTCCATGTCAAATATATAAGACATTATGTTAGCCTTGTACTTGTTTGTTATCCTTGAAATGAATTGCTCTCTTTTGATGAAGGTTAATGAAATTAAGGTTAAATCTACAATCTTTTAACTTGGTGCTTTGAAAGCTTTAAGCCTGAATGGTTATTTGAGAATCATTTTCCAAAAATATTGGCATGTCGTTAGCTAAGTAATGGTCAATAAGGTCAAGTAATTTTTCTCATTCAGAAACTTATACAACTTTTTGAGGAAAGAAATCTAATTCGTATATCAAAAGTTAACATTCTTGAGAAGGTTTATCATTTTAAATCAATTAACCTTTATAATTTTTAATATAAAGTCATTTATGAGGTTCTTATATTGCCTTTATAACTTAGGATTTTATTTGACAAAGGAGGTAATTGGGTTTTAAATTTTTACTCAATTTAAGAAAATTTTAATTAGTTTAATAAAACTTTAACAATCAATTTAAAGTTAGAAACAATAAATAAATTATTGTTCAAAGTAATGATCAAGATTGTATTAATCAATTATGATAGAATCACTACTTCAACTAGAAAAATAGAGTATGACAGTAGATAAATAAAGAGATAAAGATAGAGCAAATTAAATGTAATAATTTATAGTAGTTTAGCCATAAAGATCTAACACTTTGAGAAGCACATCCATTACCAAGCCTATTTGACTTGGATTTGAAAATAAAATTCACTATCTCTTTAAGTTTATAAAGGTACTTAAAAAAACTTTAATATAATTCTCTAGTTTTTTTCCAATTCCTTTGAGATTCCTTTCTTAGAGGCTTACTATATTAGAGGATTCCACATTCTTGAATATCCTAAGGATACCTTACCCTAAAACACAATAAATGAGTATTTTTCAAATTTGAAAGAAGCTTACAAACTCTTAAAGTTGGAGTGTATAATGAAGAGCTAAGAAGAGGAATTTTTAATCTTATAGGTTCAAAGGATTGACAAGATAAATGAAAAAAGAAATAAGTATCTTGTGTCTTTGTAATAGGAAAAGCCCTTTCTTAAGTTTTTAAATTGAGTTTGAGCCTTTATATAGAAGTTAGAAGGTTTAAAAATCTATTACACATAAAACATAACTATTACAAAAGTGTCAACACTCGATGAATTGATTGCATAATTAATTCGCTCAAGCTTCACAAATTTAAAATTATCTTCGTGAATCAAGTGTGGAATCAATTCACTCAATTATGCATTTTGAAAATTATCTAGTGAATTGATTGCATAATCGATTCACTTGGAACTCATTTTAGCTCTAAACATATAGAATTGATTTTACAATAGATTCTATTAGGGAATTTTTCAAAATGAGAAGTAGAGGATGTCAAGCCTTATGATGCATGTAAAATTGATTATGTAATTAATTCATGCTAGTTGGATTACTCTTTGAATGCTTAGAATTAATTGTGCAATTGATTGATTCCTCTAAATCTTAAATTTTTTATGTTAAACATTAAAAAACATAGTTTTTCCTTAAAATTGATTCTAACTTTATCAAAGATTATTTTAACAAAAGTTTTAAACTAAAAAAAATTCTTAGGATTAATGCTTGAACCCATTTAATTTAATTTTCTTGTATAATTAATCCTAAGAAATGAAGTTCTAACAAAGTTTTCAATGGTCTTCAATCTTCATTATTGGTCCAAAGATAAAGACTATATTTTCACCAAACTTGAGAAGGCCAAAATGTGTTGTCATCATTAAAATACTTCTCCTCATTTTTCATAATGACATACCATTTTGAAATTAAATTAAGTTCAAAATTTTGGCTCCTTCTCATTAGGACACTCCTTTTCGAAATTCTTATAAGAATTTCATACGAGTAACTTTCAATTTCAAATATCCTTACATTTCGCTCCTTTTTTTAGCATTAATCAAAATAGGACACTCACACATGAAAGTAATATGATAATATCCACAAATAAGAAATATCCACAAATATCTAGCAAACTAAAAAAATATCCATAAATGAAAGCAAAATAGTTTGTGAAGATCAATATAAAATAAGCAAGTCCTGAAGGATAAAATATGGCTAAAGGGATAGATATATCTAATCATTTACCATTTTGTTAGAGTTGTCCTTAGAGCCATCCTTCTCTAAAGCAATTGCTTTGCTATCACCTTCTTTTTCTTTAACTTCCTCTTCAAATGCTATGGCTTCTTATTTTCTTTTGTGCCTCCTTTTTACTTAAGGAGAATAATCCTTATCAGTGTTATCTTCTTTTTATTTAGCAATATTGAGCTTTTCTTTAAGCTTTATGGATTGGTTTTTGACATATGATTTCAAATAATTCTAAGTTCCTTGATGCAAGGTAGTAATGTGGTCCTACAAAGCCTTCATATTAAACTCTTTTATAGTATCTCTGCTTTCAATAAACCTCTATACACCTTCTATTTTGTGAAAGGACATTTGTTTCATGTTCTTTACCTTCATTTTCATAGACTCATTGAATTTTTCAAACCTAACTTCCTTTTTTAACTCGAATCCCAAAATTATTGAAAAGTTCTATGAGGATCACGCCATATGGTAGAAAATCTCTATTGGTATAGGAGTACATGTGAAGAAGAATGTAGTAGGGAAAATTGATAGCCACATTTTGCTTTGTAGCCCACATAATGAATAATTCATGATCTTCTACTTAAATGAAGTTATTTCACTTAGGAATGATAACCTTGGCAATGGTATAGTGTAATATTTGATCCTTCATGGAAAACCCAGTGATAAAAAGCTCGTTCTTGTTTATTTTTGGTTAAGAATGAGGTTAAAATAGTCTAATTGCTATAACTTTTAAGTAATCAATAGTGTTATTGGTATCAGTGTAGGGCTAATTTAGATCTATATCAAATATTGTAACTAATTCAGGAATATTTATAGAAAAGCATTCACTTTCACTATAACGATCAATTTAGTAATACTTTCTTGACCACTCTTTTTCAAATTTGCATAAAATTGATGAACAAGACTAGGGTATATATTAGTAGAGTATCCAATAAACTTTAATAAATTCAAATGCTCTAACAAGTGATAAATTTTCAAATTTTCATTCTTCAAGAACTTAATGTCCTAACAATTTCTAGGCTTACTTTCTTTTACCATGCATCTTATGAATTTTTCAAAGGTGGTTACCTCAAAATAATAAGCCCTTTCAGGGTTATATCAACAGAAGGAAGAGGCTATGAAAATGATCTTGAAGCTTTATCTTTTCCCTTACTTGATTCAGTGTAAGGTCTTTTTAGAGCTATACTTTTTTTTACCTATACAATTTTAAATGAAGGAAGTTTGAAAGGAAAATGTATGTGTAGGATGATGAATTAGCTATTACAAGGAAGTTTTGAAGAGAGGTTTTAAGTTTTGGAAGAACTTGGTAGAGGTAGGGTTTAAGGAATGATTATGGTAAGTGTCGATTTTGGACAATAGAAAGGGTTTTAATTGATTAAAAATTGATAGAAGTGATGGAAGATGAGTTTAATCCATTAACTTTGATGGATTATGATGAAAAAATAATGCTATAGAAGGATTTTAAAGCAAAGCATCAAACATGCAGTTCAGTTTCAATGAAACAAGGTGTGCAAATATAGGACCAAAGTCATTCAATGCTTATATAGGCGCCTTTTGGAATTGATTACATAATCGATTCATGTATGAACATATTCATATGTGAATCAATTGTGTACTTGAGTCACAATGCAAAATTTGAATTTCTAGATTTCCCTTTACATGTTTTGAATTGATTGTATAATTGATTCTTAGCTTTCAACAGTGAACACTACCTCTCAGAATGGATTATACACTCGATTTTGACCTCATTGGTTAAATCAATTGAGCACTCAATTTTGACTTGTCTAAAACCACATTGCATGCTAATTTGATTAAGCACTCGATTCTAACCATTTGGAAGACTATGAATTTAACATTTTCAATTTTAACTAATACTTAACAAGGGCCTTTCAGCTTGTAACTATTTAAGATTGTTCTTCATACTTTGAATGCTGATTTTTGAGGAAAAACACCTACAAAACAAATTCTCAAGATATCTCTATTGCTAAAGTCATTAATTATTTTTTTGTAAATTAAGAAAAGCAAAGAAAGCTAATTTAGGTTTTTAGGACAAATAGGAAATTTATGGAGAAATCTCTTCTAATAAAATTGAAACTATCTTCACTAAGTGGCTTAGTAAAGATGTCTGTAAGCTAAAAATTAGTTTGGACAAATTCAAGTGTGGTATCTCTCCTTTGAACATGATCATGGATAAAATGATATCTTATCTTAATATATATTTTAATCTAAAATGCATGATAAGATTCTTAGTGAGGTTAATGGTACTAGTATTATTACATTTAATAGGAATATTTTCAAATTTAAGATTAAAATTTGATAATTATTGCTTCATCCATACAAGTTAAGCATAATAACTACCATTAGTTCTATATTCTACTTTTGTGGTAGATGAGGCTACACCATTTTTTTTTCTTATGCCATAAGACAAGTGAGTGTTTAAGAAATTGACAAGCCTGACTAGTACTCTTCCTATCTGATATACTACTAATAAATTTAACATTAAAATAACCTATTAAGAAATTTAACATTTCTCTAAAATGTCATAATCCAAGGTTAGGTGTGCTTGCAAGATATCTAAGAATTCCTTTTATTACAATCAGATGTGATTTTTTTAGTTTTGTTTGAAATCTTACGCATATATACATATTAAATATAGTATTACGTTTATTAGTAATAGAGTAAAGAGCTTATCATGCCTCTATACATAGTAACGTCTACCTTGTTACCTTTTTCATCCAAGTTTATCTTTATTGCAATACTTATATGGGTAGAACATGGTTTCACCTCATTCATCTTGTATTTCTTGATAAGCTTTTTTGTATACTTGGTTTGACTTACAAATATTCTATCACTTAATTGTTTGATTTGTAAATCGAGGAAGAAATTCAACTATTCTATCATAGATGTCTTAAAATCACTTTACATTAGCCTAGCAAACTGCATATAGAATCATTAGTGACTTTAAATATGATATTAGCAATATATATTTGCACAAAAAGGATATCACTAAGTTTAAGCTTTATAAACAAAGTTATGTTAACTTTTCCTCGTGAAAAATCTTTTTTCATTAGAAATTTGCTTAATCTTCCATACTAAGCTCTAGGTGTTTATTTGAAACCATAGAGTGCTTTCTTTAGTTTAAATACATGACTAGGAAAGAAGTGACTTTCAAAATTCAAAGATTGTTCAACATACACTTCTTCCATAATTATGCCATTTAAAAATGTACTTTTGACATTCATTTGATAAAGTGTAAATTTTTCCATGCAAGTATATGCTAACAACATTCTAATAGCTTCTAATCTAACTATTAGTGCATAAGTTTCATTATAATCAATACCTTCCTCTTGGATGTAACCTTTTACAACCAATTAGACCTTATTTCAAACTATGATGCCATTTTCATCACGTTTGTTTTTAAAAATTCACTTAGTACCAATAATTAGATAATCAATAAGTCTTGGCATAAGTTCCTAAACTTTATTTGTTTCAAGTTGATTTAACTTTTCTTGCATAGCCAAGATCCAATGTTCATCAATTATTGCTTCATCAATGTTTTTAGGTTCAAATTGAGATAAGAATGTTAAGTGATCATAAATACTTTTAAGAGAACTTCTAGTTACCTTTAAGACATATCTTTAATGACTTGATCAATAGGATGACCCCTTATGATCTTTCATTCTATTTGAGATGCATGACTTTGCTTTTAATTTGCATTAACTATGGAAAGAGTTAATTCCTAATCTCTTTCATTCTCTTTTTTTGAGCCTTTAATTCCTTATTTTGATCATTTGAATTCTTTTGGATAATCCATGTATCTACTTGCTCCTTATCTTTATTTAATATCTTTTTCACACTGAAAGAAGATTCATCACATACCACATGGATGGGTTCTTCTATTAGTAAACTCCTTTTATTGTAAACTTTATAAACTTTGCTATTAGAAGAATATTCAATGAAAATGACTTCATCAAATTTGGCATCAAACTTTCTAAGATTATCTTTGCCATTGTTGTGCATAAAGTATTTACATTGAAAGACATGAAGATATGATATGTTTGGTTTTCTTTCTTTGTACAACTTATAAGGTGTTTTCTTTAAAATTGGCCATATTAAGGCTCTATTCATTACATAACAAATGGTGCTAACCACTTCTACCTAAAAAAAAACTTAGGAAGAGAGTTATCATTTAGCATAATTCTTGTCATTTCTTCTAAACTTTTCGACAACTCTATTTATTAAGATGTTCTAGGAGATGAAAAGTTATGCTTAATGTCATGATCATCATAATAATAAACATAATCTTAATTTTTTAAATTCTCCATCATGATTATTTCTAATACTTACTATAGACATTCCTTTTTCATTTTGAATAAATTTTGCAAGCCTTTTAAAGGCTTTAAAAGCCTTATTTTTAGTAAGAAGAAATAATGTCCATGTAAATATAGAATAATCATTAACAATTACAAGCATATAGAGTTTCCCCCATAAATTCTAATTCTTGAAAGACTAATTAAATCCATATAGAGTAATTGAAGTGGTTTAGATGAAGAAAGAAAATGCTTAGGTTTGAAAGATACTTTTACTTGTTTTTCCTTTTAGCAAGCATCATAAATTTTATCTTTGACAAATTTGAGCTTTAGTAATCCATTAACTAATTTATTCCTATAAAATTTTCTAAAGAGATCCATGCTTGCATAAGCAAGCCTCTTGTGCCAAATTCAAGAATCCTTATTTAAACTAAAACGCTATTTGTTTCATTGGAAAGTATTTTTCGTAAAATATAATTATGAGGAAAGTGTTTTACTTATTTAATGCTAAATATGAAGAATTTAAGAAAAGTAACTTCCCTTATTTCAAAAAGAAAAATTGCTTTCCTCCATTTCAAAGCTTTTAAGTATCATTTTTTTTGTTACTAATATAAATAGCATATCATCCCTTCATTAATACATATGCAAATAGCATTTTCCAATGGAAAATGTATTCCAATGAAACAAATGAAGCCTAACTAAGCATTTAGAATCCAAATTATGCTTATTATCAATATCTATCATGTAGATATTATTATATCTTTTACCAATCAACTTAATTTACTTATCATTTGGGTTTTTAACAATGCAATAAATAGAATCAAAGGTAACTTTGTTTCTTTTGTCATGAGATTGACTAATGCTTAGCAAATTACGTTTAAACCCTTTCATATATAAAACATCTTCAATGCAAGATTTATCATTCTTACCAACTTTACCTTTTTCCTATGACTTTGTATTTTGAATTATCTCCAAAAGTGATATTTCCTCCTTTTTTAATTTTCAAGGAGAATATTTTTTATTTGTCTCCAATCATATGCCTTAGGCAACACTATCTAAGTACACATGTCACTTTGGGATCTCATGCAAACCTATAAAAGAAATATCATTTTTTAATTTTTAGTTCCTAAATAACTTTGGGTCCATTTGTATAAATAGCTACATATGTTCATTTCAGAAACCTAGATCTTCTTTACTACAATACAAGTGTTTCTCTTGTATGTATAAGAATAAATTCCATATCTTTTTTCACCATAGTAGAAACATGTTATTTTGGATTGTTTTTTCATGGTTCTTTTACAAATAAGTTTTTATAAAAGTAATTTTTCTTGCTTGGTATATAACCAAGGCCTTCTTTATTAAAGCTTGTTCTTTGTCTAAAAAGAGTATCAAGAGTGTCTTTTCCTTTTGTGAAGCTCTTAAGAGTTTTGTTTAAGTCATCAAGTTTCTACTTAAGATTTTCACAAGAGGTACACTTTTATGTGATTTTCTTAAGGCTATTTATTTCTTAAATTAACTTCTCATTTTCCTTCTTAAGATGCTCAATGTTTTCTTCTAAAAAAGAGATTACCTTTTATGAAAGTTCTATATTTCTTTTAGCTTTAAACAAGTCAACATTAGGATCAGAAATCATATAGTTAGATTCATCATTAGAGTTAAAGATAGATACCTCATCTCCATCTTGGTCTTTAATGGCCATTAAGTAGAAAAATGCTTCCTCATTTTTATCATTTCCTCTATAGGAGTCATCATCATCATCATTATTTCCCTAAGCTAGGATTTTTTATAAGAACTTTTATTTTTCTTCTTTTCATACTCTGGCTATTTCTTTAAGTATATAGGATAATCAAATTTGATATGACCTAATTTTTTGTATTCATAATAGGTTAGAATGCTTGCTTCTCCTTTAGCTGTGAGTTTGTTTGCATTAGGAATCCTTTTCTTTCCCCTTATTCTCTTAAGTGTTTTTTTATATTTCTTTGTAAAAAGAGCTAAGTCATCTATAAATGATATGTCAAGTATTTTTTTTTTACAATCCTCATTAATCTCATCTTCATCAAGATTTACTTTAGCTTTAGAGCTAGAGATTTCTTCTGTCTTTTACTATTGTTTGCATATCTCTTAAGGTCTAGTTCATGTTCTTCTAAGTTGCCAAATAACCAAATAAGTCTTGTAGAGTTAGCATTTTGATTTTTATGGCTTCCTTTATAGTAGTGATTTTTAGCCATTTAATTGTCAATAATTTAAGCACTTTATGAATTAATTCACTATATATAAGATTTTCACTAAGAAAACTTAATTGGTTAACAAAAGTAGTGAATCTTTGCATTATATGTTTAATGGATTCTCCATCATTCATTTTAAATAATTCATTATTGATAAACAAGTGTATGCATTTTGCATTTTTTAACTTGTATAATTCTTATATAAGTTACTTCAAGAACATCTTATATTTCTTTTTCTATTAAATAATTTGAAACTTTTTTATATTCAGTTAGGTACAAGGAATTTAATAGAATCCACTTAACCTTAGAGTGAAACTTATGTTTTCTTTTATCATCTTCACTACTATGTAGCCCTTGGCTTTAAAACATCAACATTATTTTCTTTCTTGGTGAGTGGATTGTATCCATTCTCAATTAATTCCCACATGTCAACATCAGTGACTTCTATGAAATCTTTCATCTTTTGTTTCCTTTATGTGTAATGTTATCGGTTAAAACTTGGAGGTTTGTTAAATGGAAGACATTCAAATAAAATATTAAAATTATTCACATCCATAGGACTCTCTTGAGATCATATGATCTTATCACAAAAGCCCGGCTTAACTCAAGATTTTACCTAAAAAAGGGATAAATTGGGTTTTAGAATTTTACTCAGTTAAACAAATTTAATCTGTTTAATAAAACTTCAACAATAAATTTTTAGTTGGAAATAAAAGATAAATGATTGTTTAAAGTAATGATCAAGACTGTATTAATCAAGTATGACAGAATTACTATTTCAACTAAAAAAAATAGAGTATGATATAAATAAATAAAAAGATAGAGATAGAGAGAATCAAATACAATGATTTATTATGGTCCGACCTAGAAGATCCAACACTTCAAGTAATACATCTACTACCAAATCTATTTGACTTGAATTTCAAAATAAAATGCACTATCTCTTCAAGTTTATAAAGGCACTTGAAGAAGTCTTGGTATAATCCTTTAGTTTTTCTAATCCTTTTGAGATTCCTTTTTCAAAGAATTAATCTACCAAAAGATTCCATACTCTTAAATATTTTAAGGATACCTCACCCTAAAATACAACAAATGAGTATTTTTGAAATATGAAAGAAACTCAAACTCTTAAAGTTTGAATATATAATAAAAGGCTAAGAAGAGGAATTTTTTATTTTATGAGTTTAATGGATTTGTAAGATAAATGAAAAAAGAAATAAGTATCTTGTGTTTATGTAATAGTAAAACCCTTTTCTTAAGTTTTGAAATTGAGTTTAGGCCTTTACATAGGAGCAGGAAGGTTTAAAAATCTATTACACATAAAATATATTAGTTAAAGAAATGTCAGAACTTGATGAATTGATTGCACAATCAGTTTACTCGAGCTTTGCAAATTTCAAATTATCTTGGTGAATTAAGTGTGCAATCGATTCACTTGGCTATGCACTTTGAAATATTATCTAGTGAATCGATCACATAATCAATTCACCCAGAACTTATTTTAGCTCTAAACATACATAGTAAAATTTCAAAATGAGAAGGAAGGGATATCAGGCCTTGTGATATATGCAAAATCAATTATGCAATCAATGCAAGCTAGTCGAGTTGTTCTTTAAATGCACAGAATTGATTATACAATCAATTCAAGCTCACCAAATTGCTCTTTAAATTCTTAGAATTGATTATGCAATCGACTGATTCCTCTGAATCTTAAAATTTTGATATTAATCATTAAAAAACATAGTTTTCTCCCTAAAATTAATTCTAACTTCATCAAAGATTATTTTAACATGAGTTTTAATTAAAAAAAATTCTTATGGATTAATGCTTGAATCTATTTAATTTAAATTTTCTCTTGTACAATTGATCTTAAGAAATAAAGTTCTAACAAGATCCTCATTGGTATTCAATCTTGAGTATTAGTTTAAAGGTAAAAAAGCATCTTTTCATTAATCTTGAGAAGGCCAAAATGTGTTATCATCATTAAAACACTTCTAAATAAGGCTAAGTTTGGTAGCCTTGGTGCAGCTCAAACTTCTAAAATGTTTTCATCCTTCAAATGATGGATTTTATTAAAAATAATCTCATTAAATCATGTGAAAAAGTATAATATTAAAATGAAAATATGATGATGATAAATTTAATACTTGTTAAATCCATTGTGTTGATATAAATGGATGAATCATGATTGATACAAAATAGAATGTACTTGATTACTTGAACGATGAGTAGGAATTACTCCTCCTTTTAGCCCTAGTTGTTAATAAAAAGTTTTTAGGAGAAAATCTATCATTGTTAAAGAGTAAATAGAACAACGTAGGATTTAGGAGTAGCGATCCCTATTTATAAGCTATAATAGGAAGTTGGTTGACTTATTGTCAAGAATCACCCATCACCATATTAATTAGTTAAATAACCATTTAGGCCTAACTAGATAACCACTTTATTTAGGTCAATTCTTTTACATTTTATTTATTATTGAATTAATAGGTTCAATATGAAAAATATACCAATCTCCTACTTGGACTGTATAATTTAATAATAGTAGCCACTTTAATAAAATGCAAAAGTAAATTATAGCACATTTACACCTATTGATCTAAGTTGAGATTATAAGTGTCCAGTAATATATAATATAGTATTTGACAGGAATATCAAAGAAACACATACTATACACTCAAACTTAGCTAACCAAATATAATATCCAATAGAGGTATATGTAATAAAAATGTGCTTAATAAGATTTACATAGCAAATCATGACAATATAAGTAAATCTTCATACATAGGGTTGAAATATCCATCCAAAATGCCAAATGAGAATCATAATTCTTAACATAATATTAAGATAAGGTCTAAACATCTCTATAAATATATGAAAACAAAAAATATGAATAATATATGACAAAACATGAATATTTCACTTATATATATCTCAAGATAAATACAACACAGTACTTTCATTAACCTAAAACATTAAAAAACTTAGCCAAATCTATATTCATTACATGATCATATTACATTCTTATTGCTAAGCTTTTGGTTAGTGAATTTGGGAGTATATAGTCTATAGGAATATGTTCAATATATGTAATATGCTCATATACCTTCTCCTCTACAAGCTAGTACTATACATTAAAATTACTTTGTATGGGTAGAACTTTTTTTGTTATGAGAGAAGTTTACAGTGGAAGTATTATCATAATAGATGGTTAAATGTCTATAAATAGTTTCTATAATCTTGAAACTAGCCATAAAGATCCTTAACCATACAACATGACAAGAAGTTCATAACATACAGTATACTTTGCTTCCATAGTGGTGTTACTATTAAGAACTGCTTATCATTTTTTTATGACACAACTCTTTTTAGGGAGAATTATCTTTGCAATGGTGTAATGTGGAATTCTATTCTCCATTAAAAAGGCCTATAATTTGCATCTTATTCTTTATAATTTTTTGTTAGGAGTAAGACTAGAACATTCTTATAGCAGCCCCCTTTGAATATTCCTCAATACTTCTAGCACTTATGAAAGGTTAGTTAGCATTCATGTCAAAGACTATAGCCAATTCTTAGAGACTAATAGAAAAATCTTCACCCTTTGCATAGAGTATAACTCAAGCAGGGTTTCTTGTCTATTCTTTTTTAGATTTGCATAGAATTGATATACAAGACTTAGATAAACATCAATAACATATCTACCAAATTTTAGGAGTCTCAAGTTTTCTAATATGTTATAAATCTCCAGATTCTCATTTCTCAGGAATTTTATGTCCCAACAGTTTCTAGGTTCTATTTCTCTATTCATACATTGAAGAAAAATCTCAAAAGCTGTCACCTTAGAGTAATACACCTTCTCTAGGGTTTGATTAGCAGAAGGTAAGGGTTGAGATGATGACCATAAAGCTTTTCCCTTATCCTTACTTGATTTAGTACATAAGCATTTTGTAGCCACATTCTTCTTCCCCATATGATGATTAAGAAGATTAGATGGAGATAAGAAGGTTTTAGATGAAGGGTTTTGGGTTTGAGTCAGAGAATCAGAATGTAGGAGATTTGATGTGTTGAATGATGTCAAAAGGGATGAAAAATAATTTTAGATGATGTTTCTAGGGTTTTTAATGAGAGGAAGTTAAAGAGGTGTGATTGGAGATGAAAGGGCCTAACTATGTAGGAAATAGAGAGGCAAAAAAAAGGTATGAATGACATAGTTATTGCACAATAAAGTTTAAATAGGGTCCTTATGAATTAATTCGTGAATCAATTCATAGAAGAATTCAATCATCTGTGAATCGATTAACCACTTAATTTATGGCCTGAAAAATTTAAATTCGAGATTTCCTTTCATATGCTGTTAATTGATTGGTGAATTGATTTGAGACCTCTAGAGACTAACTTCATCATTAGAATCCATTCACCACTTGATTCCTAAAACAATGAATTTTCAAATCAATTCACTACATGATTCTTCTTCCTAGAACCGATTCATCACTTGATTCTCTAAATGCTAAAATCATTTTTCACTTCATTTCACTTCTTAAACACTTTGTAATTCATCTTTTTGACACTAAGGAAGATTAATACTTATCATTCATTTAATATTTGAATGATTGTTCCTATAGAATAACTTTTTGGGATATCTCTGATTCTTAAGTTAATATAATTATCATGAATTAAATACATAGATCATTTCTCAATAAAGTTCATCATGCCCAATTCTCTTCTAATAATATTGAAATGATCTTCATTAAAAGGCTTAGTAAAGATATCTGCCAATTGAAAATTCATTTTAACAAATTCTAATGAAATATTTCCTTTTTAGACATAGTCATGAATAAAATGATGTCTTATTTTTATATGTTTGGACCTTGAGTGCAAGATGGGATTCTTGGTAAGATTTATAACACTTATATTATCACATTTGATAGGAATATTTATAAAGTTGAGTCCATAATTAGATAGTTGTTGCTTCATCCATAAAAGTTAAGCATAATAACCACTTACTGTTATGTATTTTGCCTCAGCAGTGGGTAGTGCCACACTATTTTATTTCTTGCTATGCGAAAAGACTAGTGAATTACTGATAAATTAATATGCTCCACTATTACTTTTTCTACCTAACCTACCAGCAAAATTAGCATTTAAATATCCTATTTCAAAATTTAATTTTTCTTTAGGAAACCATAAACTAAAGTGAGGTGTGCTTGCAAGATATCTGAAAATTCTTTTTACAATACTTAAATGTGATTCTTTTATATTAGCTTGAAATCTTGTGCACATACACACTAAACATAATATCTAGTATGCTAGTAGTTAGATAGAGCAAGGATCCTATCATTCCTTTATACATTATTTCCTCAATCTTTTTGCCTTCCTCATCTAGATCTAATTTGGTTATTATGCTTATAGGAGTTAGAGCTGGTTTAGCTTCATTCATCTTAAACTTATTCAATAACTGCTTTGTGTATTTGGATTGACTTATGAATATACCATCACTTGATTGATTAATTTGCAACCCAAGGAAGAAATTTAGCTTACCTATCATAAACATTTCAAACTTACTCTACATCAACTTAGCAAATTCTTTACATATAGATTCATTAGCGGCACCAAATATAATATCATCAACAAATATTTGAACAAGCAAAATGTCATCAGTAATTTGTTTTATGAATAAGGTAGTATTAAATTTTCCTCTTGAAAAACCTTTTGCCATGAGAAATTTGCTTAGTCTTTCATACCAAGCTCTTGGAGCTTGTTTCATACTATATAAAGCTTTCTTCAATTTAAACACATGATTTGGAAAGAAATGACTTTCAAAACTTGGAGGTTGTTCTATATACACCTCTTCCATGATAACACCATTTAAAAAAGCACTTTTAACTTCCATTTGATCGAGTTTGAAACCTTTCATGCATGCATATGCTAATAACATTCTAATACTTTCCAATCTAGCCACAAGTGCAAAGGTTTCATCATAACTAATGCCTTCCTCTGAATTATATCCTTTAGCAACCAATTTGGCTTTATTTCTGATTATGATGCCATTTTCATCTAATTTATTTTTAAAAACCCATTTAATGCCAATAATTGGATAATCATTTGGTCTTAGCATAAGTTCCCAAACTTCATTTCTTTCAAATTGGTTTAGTTCTTCTTGCATTGCTAAAACCCAATGTTCATTAATTATTACTTCATCTATATTTTTAGGTTCAATTTAAGATAAGAATGCTAGATGATCACAAATATTTTTGAATGAGCTTTTAGTTACCCTTTATATGATATTACCAATGAATTAATCAATAGGGTGACTTTTCATCATTCTCCATTCTTTTTCATGTCCATGAATTGGTTCTTGTTTTATATCTTTGGTATGAGCTACTTCTTTGAATTCATCAACCTTTTCTTCCTTTTTCATCTTTTCATTTAGTTTTTTTTTAAATCATCCAAGAGTCTTCCTGTTTCTAATCTTTATTTGATACTTTTTTTCATACTAGAAAACTCATCAAATACAACATGTATGGATTCTTCTACTAGCAAAGTTCTTTTGTTATAAACTTTGTATGCTTTGCTATTGGAAAAATATCCAATAAAGATAGCTTTATCAAATTTGGCATCAAACTTTCCAAGGCTATCCTTTCCATTGTTATGAACAAAATATTTGCAATAAAAAACATAAAAATGTGAAATATTTGGTTTTCTTCCTTTGTAAAGTTCACAAGGGGTTTTCTTTAAAATTGGTCTTATAAGCACTCTATTCATAATATAACAAGTTGTATTTACTACCTCAGCCTAAAAAGATTTTGGAAGAGAGTTATCATTAAGAATGGTTCTTGCTATCTCTTCTAAAGTGTTTTAGGAGATGAGAAGTTATGCTTAATTCCATTTTCATCACAAAATTCAGTGAAATCATAATTCTCAAACTCTCCACCATGATCACTTCTAATGTTTACTATGGACATTCCTTTTTCATTTTGTAAAGATCTTACAAGTTTTTTAAAAGCTTCAAAAGATTTATTTTTGGAAGGAAGAAACAATATTAACATAAATCTTGAGTAGTCATCAACAATTACAAGCAATAAAGATTTCCCCAATGAAATTTAACTCTTGATGGACCAATTAAGTGCATATATAATAATTGAAATAATCTAGTAGTGGAAACAAGATTTTTTTTATTTAAAAGAGGTTTTTGTTTATTTCCCTTTTTAACAAGCATCACAAACCTTATTTTTGATAAACTTCAATTTTGGCAAACCATTAACTAAATCATTTTTGAAAAATTTTCCTATAAGATCCATACTTGTATGGGCAAACCTTTTATGCCAAATCTAAGAGTCATCATTTATGCTAACTAAGCATTTAGTGTCTAGAAAAGGCTTATTGTCAATATCTATCATATAAATATTTTCATACGTTTTACTAATTAAGTTAATTGCTTATCATCTTGATTTTTTACAATGTAACAAGAGGAATTAGATATGACTTTGTTCCCTTTATTACAAAATTGACTAATGTTAAGCAAATTATGCTTAAGCCTTTTGATATATAAGACATCATCAATATAAAATTTAGAATTCTTATCCACTCTACCTTTTCCTATGACTTTTCCTTTTAAGTTATCTTTAAAGGTGACGTTTCCTCCTTCCTCTAGTGCTAAAGAGAAGAACTTGGATTTATCTCCTACCATATGTCTTGAGCAACCACTATTCAAGTACCACATCTCACTTTGAGTTCTCAAGCATACCTATAAAAGAAACATTAATTTTTTACTTTTGGTACCTAAATAGTTTTGGGTCCATTTGTGTTAGCTAGTACATATGTCCCTTTAGGGACCCAAATCTTCTTGATTTTAACATTTATATTCTTTCTATATGCATAAGAATAAACTCCATGTTCCTTTTCTTCACAATGAAAGCAAGTTATTTTTGTTTGACTTCTTATGGTCTCTTTAATAAAGAAGTTTTTGTAAAAATAATTTCTTTTATTTGGTATGTAACTAAGACTTTCTTTGTCAAAACTAATCTTTTGACCAAGAATAGTGTCTAAAGAGTTTTTTCCCTTTGTGAACTTTTCAAGAGTTTTAGTTAAATTATTAAGTTTTTGCTTGAGAGTTTCACATGAGGAGTATTTTTTAAAAGACTTCTTAAGGCTTTCAACTTCTTAAATTAGTTCCTTATTTTTTTTTCAAGTTATTCAATATTATCTTCCAAAAAATATATCAACTTCTTTGAAAGTTCAATATTTCTTTTACCCTTAATCAATTCTAGATTTAAATAAGAGAGAATATATTCTGGTTCTTCATTAGAATTAGAAGAGATACCTCATCTCCATCCTTTTCTCTAAAGGCCATTAAGCATAGAAGAGCTTCTTCATTTTTATCATTTACATCACATAAGTCAATCTTATCATCATTTCCCCAAGTTGCTAAATGTGCTTTCTTGTGAAAATTGTTATTCTTCTTTTTCTCAAGCTCCAATTGCTTTTTCAAATAGATAGAACAGTTAAATTTGATGTGTCCTTACTTTTGCATTCATAGCATGTTGGAGTAACTTATTTATTGGATTTACTTTTATTTGTATGTTAATTTCCTTATGGCATTCTTCTTCTTCCACCTATTCTTTTAAGTGCTCTTTAGTATTTCTTAGTGAGAAAGACCAAATTATCCTCAAATGATGCATCAAACATTTCCTCTTGATAGTTTTCATCACTGTCATTCTCATCTGCATTTGTTTCTACTTTAAGAGCCAAATACTTTTTCTTTCTTTCATTGTCATTTGTATATCTCTTAAGTTTCACTTCATGCTTTTCCAAATTCCTAAACAGGTCTTATAGAGTTGGTATCTTTATCTTCATTGCTTCTTTAACAATAGTTATCTTTGGTTACCACTCTATTCTCAATGATCTCAGTACCTTATGGATTGGCTCTCCATCTGTAAAGTACCTACCAATGAGATTTAATTAGTTAACAAAAGTTGTAAATTTTTGCATTATATTTTTAACAAATTCTCCATCATTCATTCTAAACAATTCATATTGATAGACTAATATATGCATTTTACTTTCTTTAACTTGTGTGGTGCCTACATGAGCTACTTCAAACACATCCCACATTTCTTTAGCATTTATGCAATTTGATACCTTTTCATATTCATTAAGCCATAAAGCATTTGGTAGAATCCATTTAGCTTTGGAATGAAGTTGATATTTCCTTTTCTCTTCATCAGTCCATTCAAGTCTTGGTTTCAAGAATTCTATATTGTTTTCCTTTTTGTTGGTAAACTATAACCATTTTCAATCAAGTCCCACATATTAATATCAATAGCTTCTATAAAATCTTACATTTTTTTTGTTTCCAGTATGTATAATTTTGTCCATTGAAACTTGGTGGTTTATTTAATTTGGGACACTCAGGTAAAATATAGCACTAGACATATCCATAGGATCCTCTTGAGATCATGAGATCTTATACCAAAAGATAAGTTTGGATACTAATTGTTAGTCAATACTTTACCCAAGAGGGGATGAATTGGGTTTTAAAATCTTTTTGGCAATGGTGACAATGATGACTATTGAAGTTAAAGAAAGAATGTATGCAACTTAGCACACGAGCAAATAATATTAAGAAAAAAAAGTAATAAACAAATAAATAAAAAGATAGGGAAGAGAACAATCAAACACTACTATTCATAGTGGTTTCAATCTTAAAGATCTAACATTCTAAGGTGTACATCCACTACCAAGCCTTTCTGACTTGGATTTGAACTCTAAATCACTATCCCTTTAAGTTTGAAAGCACTTGAAAAAGCCTCAATACAGTCTTTGCTTTTCTTGCATGAATCCCTTTAAGAATTCTCTCTCAAAGCCTTAATCTCCTAAGAGATTCACCACTCTTAATGTCCTTAGGGATACCTCACCCTAGTGTACAATAACTAAAAGAATTTGATTCAAGAATGTAGCTCACAAACTCTAAAATATGGATTGCACAATAAAGCACTATAAGAGGAAGTTTTTAATCAAATGAGCCCAAGGATTTTTATGTTATAAAGAAGAGAAAAGATGTTTCTTGTGTCTATGTAATAATGTAAGCACTCTCTTGTGTTTTTTATTTGAAATGAGACCTTTATATAGAGGTTGGAGGAGTGAAAAAGCCATTACTTAGAAAATATAGTCGTTATAGAGTAGTTGGTGCCTTATGAATCGATTAGTGAATCAATTCAGGCTTCCTTCAAATTTTTGAAAAAGTCTTAATGAATCAATTGATGAATCGATTCATACTTAAAAAACTTATGTAGTGAATTGATTGGCTAATTGATTCACTTGACCCTATTTTAGCTCTAGGTATGTAAAATCCATTGGTGAATCGATTCATCCTTTTTTAAAATAAAGTTTGAGTAAAAATTATAAAATGAAGAATAGGTCCATTAGTTGATTCTTAGAAATTGAAATTTAAAATTTTGAAATCATGAACCGATTGGTGAATCGATTCATTTTGCGTTAATTACTCTCTGTATGCTTGGAATTGATTGGTGAATCAATTTGGGCATTATAGTTTGCTTTCTAGATGCCTGAAATCGATTGGGCATTCCAATTTGCTCTTTGGATGCTTGGAATTGATTGATGAATTAATTCAAACATTCTAATTTGCTATTTGGATGCCTAAAATCGATTGGTGAATCGATTCATGCTCAAATTTTTTATTTTCTCACAAGAGTTAATTTGAAAAACAACAATTTTCTTTAAAAAACACAATCCAACCTCATTTTCTAAAGATTTTAGACACAAGATTTGATTTTTTTTTAATGAAAAATTTGAATCCCTTAATGATTGATTCCTTTTTCACAAGATTTCTCTATAAACCTAACTAAACTTGACAAGATTTTTATCCTTTGATCTTCAATTTTTGCACTAAGATTCTAGTTGATCAAATGTCAAATCCAATAGTATCAAAGTATTTTGTTATCATTAAAACTTCTTAATGGGGCTAAGGTTAACAATATTTCTTTCAATTAAGAGGAAACTAGAACTAATGTTTTAACTCAAAAGGAATTAAACTCTATTTTTCTCATAAGTTAAGGAAGTTATATATATATGTATATTATTCTAAAAAAATTACATCCTAACTTCTATACAACTATTTCCACCATAGTTAAGAACAAATACCAATTGTTATACTTATAGAAAATACACATAACACAATTTGTTTGAGTAAATCCTCCTAAAAGGATAAATCTCATTCTCTGCCTCTATCTCAACTAGAATTAGGAAAGACCAAAATGGTACTAAAAGGATTAGTATAAAGAAAGCATAAAAGGGAGAGGATATAGCTGGCAAGATAAATGTTTATGCAAAAAAAATGTAATGAAGTGTACTAATGAAAGATTATTAGATGTGTTTAGATATGTTTTTTTTTCAAAAATTATTTTAATAAATTATTTTCAAAAGCTATTTTTAGATTCAAGAAAAAATAAAAAAAAATAGAGGTTAGTGATGGAGGAAATAAAGAAAGATTTTATTTAATTCCAAAATTGCCATAAAAAATTTAAAAAATAAACTAAGTAAACATTTAAAATTTATTTCTAATTTTAAGTTACATATTTAAAGTTATAATTTTTAAAATAAAATTATGAAAATATTTGTGAAACAGGTACTTTTAATTTTAAAAACATAAATTTTTTTAAATAGTATATGAATAGATACATTTTCATTTTTGTGAAAGCAAAAAAATTAGCATAGCATTTTAACTACAAAGTTCAAGCCATATAAGTAATTAAACTCCAAAATTAGCTTTAAGAGAAACTTTAACAACATACACCAATCTTTCAATAATCTTTTTCCTACTTTTTAATCACTACCATCTACTATTAACTAAAGAACAAATAAGCTTTGAAGGAAAAAAAATACTTGACACATATGAACAAAGGGGAAAAAAAAAGGATGAGCTTAAAACTTCATTTTTTTTCAAAATAAGGAAAAATTTAAAACTATTGAGTTAATGGCTATCAAAGACAAAGTAATACTTTTGCAAGAATTAAAATCTAGAGTGATTAGAGGGAATTAAATACAACTAGGTTTTGTAGGTGCATTTATGGGAGGAGAAACTTAAGTTCTATAACCATTGTGATGTGAAAAATGTGAAATGTCTACTTTAGCCACTAGCTTTAGGGGTTAGCTACATAACAAAGTAATAACTTTTTATCACTAGCTTTGAGGTATAATGAAGAAAAAGATATGTTTGCTTTCCAAAGGTTCAATTTTAAGAGGAAAAAAATGAAAGGTAGTGATAGAAAGATAGGAAAAATTATTAGCAAAAGTCCATACCTAAAAATAGATTAGCAATAATTGAGTTCCTTGATGATATAATGCAAGGTTTGCTCTAGAAGTGATCAATTTTTGTTAAACTTCCCTTAACTAACTAGTCAAACTTGAACTTAATTGGTTAAAGGTGGTTAGTACAGTATCATTGGTCAAGGTTAAAGAAAAGAATAAGCTAATTTCGAGTAATGAGATGAATGCATGTGTGCATCCTTTAATTACAATTAATTACCTCGAACAAAATTAGTAGGGAAAAAAAAGAAGAAGCCCAATGATGCTGTTTATTGTTGTCATAAAGTGAAATTGGAACTTGATTTCAATTTTTAGATAATTTTCCCAATTTGCCTCCTTTCATCTCTAAAAATAAACCTTAGCAAAAGATCTTTGTAATTTCCACCTTCATCTTCTCCCTTTCCCATTATCCTACTAACTTTCTTTTAATATTTTTAAGCCATTTCACAACCAAGAATACTATGCAAGCATCTCCCAAGATCATGATAAGAAGAGGACCTATGAAGTGCAAGTTGTGAAGAGTCTTCATCGAATTATTTTTAGCTTTATGTTTTTTAACCATTTTTAAATTTCATTACTTCTAAATGAGTGATGCTTCATTATTGTGCATTCATTAGTAAGATTAACTCTATGTTAGGGCTTGGGAGTTTATCTATGAAAGTTTTCACAATTTTTAAGGGTTAGACTACTTGTTCCTAATTTCTAGTTTAAGAAAGGGTTGCGGGTCCTACATATTGATGTGAAATGTGTAATTGATTTTCGTAAATTATGGCTTGCAAGTTAGGTTATAAGTCTATGAATTTCATGTTTTAGAATATTTAATATGTGGTTTCATTGAAGTTATGAATTGGGTTTTGTATAAGGTTTGTAATTTGGATTGTTTTCATATTTTTAATGGAGATTTTGACAATGTAATATACTTTGAACTATTACATAGTTTTTTTTTGTTTCCCAATTTTCAACTAATTGGAAATCAATGTTAACCAACTAAAACCAAAATCATTAGTTAAGTTCAATTAATGTATTGCAAACAATCAATTTTCATTTGATAAAAGCATGCCATTGGTTAATATTTGTTAGTTGAAAAAAATAATATTAATTGCTTTTAACCAATCAATAATCTCACAAACATCCATGCAAATTAAACAAAATATTATACCAAAAAGATTTCTCAAAGAAGCCCATTCAAACTAAAAATTTGCATCAAAATAGCAAGGAAAGTATCCTTTGATGTATGTTAAGGACAAAACCCTTGCAAAGTGCATAACATAAGTTCAATTTTTTTGCCTTTACTATCTTGCTAAGTCATTATTGATCCTTCACTAATTATCAATTTAGTTAGGAAAATGAAATCCCTCAACATATAAAATTTTTTTGGTGAATATGGTGGAAAAAAACATCATTCTATGTTTTAAAAAATTGCTATTATTCATCATTACATGACTATACATTAGGTATACGCAAATAAGATTTTAGCTCTAAAAAAAATATTTTGAAAAGCTGCACATAGCTTTAATTTGCAACCAATCTCTCAAAGTAAAGAAAATCATTCAATTGAGTTTTTTGCCAAATGACTACCACCATTGTTATTGTTTCAATAGATTAACACATGTTTTATTCCCATTTGAATGTTTCTCTCCATTTTTGAATCATGAACTCATAATTTTTTTATGAAAAAGGAACAAGAAAATCCTTCAAATATATGGTAGTAACAACTTCTAAAACCTCATTACACAAAAACATTATGAAATAGGTAAATCAAGATCTCTCCATTGACTTCCTCCTATGTTGTCATATGCTCATAACCTTATCATGAAATTTGATTTTCTTTAGCCCAATGGGCTATAATAAGCAATGGAGCCAGCCCATGATTAATAATTAAAAATAAGTTTATATTATTTTTCTCTCCATTACATTGGAAACATTATAGGATAAGAAGATACTAACATGAGACCTGAGATAATGATAGAACTAAAAATAACACCATAAAACCTAACAAAACACATTTGGAAAGATATAAGGTTTTATTTATCACATTGTATAAGATTCAACAGTATAAGATACACTATATAATCAAGACTACTAATATAATGTTAAGATAAATCCTAAATTGTTAAAATTAAAAAAAAAAAATTGTGCTCTTATCTTCCTCATTTATCCAAAGAAATTATTTCTCTCATTGATCAAAGAAAATCTCTTTTTATCTCTCCCCTCTCTCTCTCTCTATATATATATTTTTACAATATTAATGGCATTGTTGTTTCACTATGTACTTTAAATCATTTAGGATAATTTAATTCATTTTTTATATATAAGGATATTTTTATCAAAATATTTGTCTTTTTAAACTTATACACTCTTATAAAATATGACAACAAGCAAAAAGATAGAAAAATTTTATATAAATCTTTGTCTTATACTATTATAAATTAAATGTTGTAATATATATTATCTTATCATATACAATATTATACTATATTATCTAATAGTCTTTATATTATACTATATAATATACCAAACAAAACTTAAATTACATTATAATTTAAAAAGATATAAATTATCCCTAATGTAATTTCATATTAAAAAATCAATTCATGACCATATAATCCATTTATTATTGACTATGTTAAATATATCTTTCTTGATCTATATGACCACAGATAAAATTAAGGGCATGCAGTAATGTTATTTTAGCTAGTATTTTTTTTTTTAATGATTATAACGGAGCGATTATAGAAGAGATATAACCATATCCAATTAAACATAGCGAAGTCTTATAACTGGTGAACAGAGAACTCCTGCTTCCATATTGTAGGACGCCAACCACCACAATTGTCTCCCCACCCCTATTTTCATCAAATTACCGTTGAGTTGTTATCAAGAGTGCAAACAAATCAAACTCCTTACAAATAGCTCAAAATTAATTCGTAAAATATTCAATTTGAATTTAACTTTAAACGAATCAAGTGAATCAAACTTGATTAATACATGAACCAGGCTTAAGCTTTATGCTTGGCTTCGCTTGATTCAATTCGTTTAAATTTCTAGTTGTGACAAGATTCAACGTGCAAAGACAGCAGACCACAAGATACTCTGTTTTACTCATAATTTGGGGAGTGGGATGACGTTAAGGCATATTTTTCTACTATAATAAAATCTTTTATGAAATTTTCATCTTTCTTAAGTCATTGCAATGATTCACAATCTATCCGGGCTTGTTTAGTAATATGAATGCGATAGCCACTTATAAACACAACTAATTATTAATAATTGATGTTGAAATAATTGATTATATAAAATCCATTGGATGTTTACACAGGATTTGGGTTAGAAGCTCCATTGCAATACCATGAAATAGCACTCTTTTATTTGCTCTAGACTAATATGCTTGAATAGCAAATGTGCAAATGCAACCATTAAGAGCAATAGAAAGATTACAAGCTTTATTAAGTCATGCCATGAATTCAAATTTTACAAGGTGAAATTAACAGACTTCACACTCAATACACATACAGGATGCAGAAAGAATAAGAAGCCGCAAACATAATTAAATTAACAATGATAATATTACAATCTACAAGAACCTAACAGAACTACTCTTCGGGTATGGGAAAAGTCATCTTTGCAAAACTCATTTGGCAATGTATTGACGCTACAAAACAATCAGATTTGCGCAAAAACCTTTTCAGCAGCTGCTATAGTTTTCTTTATGTCATCAGAAGTATGTGCCAAGCTGGTGAAGCCAGCCTCAAATTGTGAAGGGGCGAAATATACTCCTTCTGCCAACATTCCCCAGTAGAACCTAGCAAATTTAGCTGTATCGCTCTTTTTGGCGTCTGCAAAATTATAGACAGGTCCTTCTGTGAAGAAGAAGCCAAACATCCCTCGAATGTACCCACCACATATTGCATGCCCTTCCCTCTTCCCAGCATCAACAATACCTTGAATAAGTTCACCTGTGATTTTATCCAGGTATTCATAGGTTCCTGGTTCCTTAATACGCTTTAGAGTTTGTATGCCTGCAGTCATGGCCAATGGGTTACCGCTCAGGGTCCCAGCCTGGTACATAGGTCCTGCTGGTGCCACCATCTCCATAATATCCTTCCTCCCTCCATATGCACCAACAGGAAGACCGCCACCAATGATCTTTCCTAGAGTTGTCAAGTCAGGAGTTACGCCAAAATATTCCTGAGCTCCACCATATGACAAACGGAATCCAGTCATTACTTCATCAAAGATGAGGAGGGCATTGTTCTCCTTGGTGATTCTTCGTAATGCATTAAGAAAATCAGGTTTAGGAGCAAGGAAACCTGAGTTTCCAACAACAGGTTCAAGGATAAGTGCTGCGATCTCCCCTTTGTTGGCCTCAAAGAGCCTTTCAACAGCTGAGATGTCATTGAACAGAGCTGTAAGGGTTTCGTAAGTAGCTCCTTTTGGAACTCCAGGGGAGTCAGGAAGTCCTAAGGTGGCGACTCCACTACCTGCCTTCACAAGAAAAGGATCAGCATGGCCATGGTAACAGCCCTCAAACTTGATGACCTTCTCCTTGCCAGTAAAAGCACGGGCCAGTCGAAGCACACCCATGCATGCTTCTGTGCCAGAATTAACAAATCGAACCATTTCAATGCTTGGAACAGCAGCAATAACCATATCTGCTAAAATGTTTTCTAGCAGGCAAGGTGCACCGAAGCTGGTTCCTTTTTTCATGGTTTCAGCTAGAACTGCAAGAACCTGACATGCATATTTAGAAAGCAAAGAAATGAATATCATCTTCTAGTACTTGAATCTTGTTGAGTGAAATTTAGACACCTACTAGCAGTTCTTTAACTTCCCCTCAGCACCCCATGTACAACATGCCTAGACCACACCACTACCAAAGGTATAAAAAATGGGCTTGAACTTTAAGAAATAAGGGATTACTACTACATCTCTTTCAAAAGCATCCCCCCTCTCCCACAATGACTTATCAATGACAATGGCATAATACCTTAGCAAGAACATCCTCTAAATTTTTAAAAAATACCACAGTGGTGTCCAGATGAGGCATCTAAATAAAATAATACATGCAAAAAAAACAGAAGAATATGTAAAGTCAGGTATATTGGTAGGAGATACCCAAATCAGAAGCAGAACTAAAAACGGGGATAATAGCCACATTGCTGGTGTTAGAATGACCAAGGAGAGCATATAAACCAAATAGCAGTAAAAGTAGCTAAAGATAACAGAACCTCATCATCTGCATGACCAATTATAGCAGGCCCCCAAGAGCCCACGTAGTCAATGTACTCATTGCCGTCAATGTCCCACATGCGAGATCCCTTGACCGAATCAATCACAATCGGTTGTCCACCAACAGATTTAAATGCACGAACGGGAGAATTAACCCCTCCAGGCATCAATTCCTGAAAAAGAGAAAAGCAAAAACTCTGAACCTCATGTTGCCCAAAAAATAAAGTGATAAATGACATTCTAATAAAACCATTTAAGTAAAAATTTAGAAGCCAATTCTGCATCACCAGCATCATCCTGTTAGTTTACATCCAAGAAAATACATGGAGCCACATAGTAATCATCTGCAATTAATTAAAAGCAGCATGCAGAATGCCGGTGTCATTAAAATCGTTGCGAAAGCTCCATAAAATGGTCCAAATTGAAAAGCTGTAGACAATAAAGTGAAGATCACTTGATTTTCAACATTCTGGACTCCATTTTCACATTTGATGGCGTTCAACACGAAAGAATGAAGCTGGAATTCAAAATTCAAACGCCTAGGCGAATACTAAGAAAAATTATAGTCGAACATTCGAAATTTAACCAGGATAAAATGGAAAACCCAGTCCAAGTTTTTCTTATACCATCACAAATAATTCGCCCATTAGTTAGATTGAGAACCAAGAAAATGGGGCAAAAAACAAGAATAACAAGACCCCAAAATACAAAAGCAGCAAACAGTCCATTGAAAGCAAAGCAACACAGGATTTCGAACATAGAATCAGAAAAAGAGCGAGAAAATGGGAAACGGGCATGTGTTAATCAAACCTTGGCAGCAGCGAAAGCTTCTTCGGACTTGCGAAGCGTGAGATTCTTCTTGGTCTTCTCGTCCACTGAAATTGCCATTGTAACAGAACGACCAGAGGATCGCGACGAAGAACGGCTTTGAGAACGCGTCGTTGAGGAAGAAAGCCCTAAGCTAACCCCTACTCCAGTGATAGCAGCCCCAGCCATTGTTGAATCAGCTCTCTCGCTCTCAGCACAGAAGCGAAGGGGAGAACCAATACGAGGATGATTGACGGATGAGGATGGATTGCGATATCTAACCTTAGCCGTTTAGAAGCGAGGGACACAGCTACAGGACACACGGAGTTGCGCACCTCGACTTATCATAACACGAAGTATCTGCAATTGAAAAGTGGGGAAAAACCAAATCTTTAAATTTTTTTGATAAAATGTATTATTTCCCATTCACTTATTTCCATTTTCGAGTAAAGTGCAAGGAATCCTTAGCCTTTCGACGGGTGTGTCTAGGGTTTTTGTTATTTTATTTTA
This sequence comes from Sindora glabra, assembly GCA_020226215.1. NCBI lineage: Eukaryota > Viridiplantae > Streptophyta > Magnoliopsida > Fabales > Fabaceae > Sindora > Sindora glabra. Next base: position 56,677,268 of record CM035234.1, on the reverse strand, counting down.
TAACACGGATCAAATTTTATTTTATTTTTTATTAAATTAATTTTTTCATTTTTATAATATTTTGAATTTTAATTTATAATTTATAATTTCATCTTTATTATTTTTTAGAATAATACTACTAATATTAATCAATATCAATATATAATATAAATACAAATACAAATATAATATAATTTTAAGGACTATTTCATTAGGTGACATCACTTTGTAATCTCATTTTTCCTTTCTAGTTCGCATAGTTTTTAAAATCAGATCGGTTATTGAACCGAAAAAATTACTGATTCACTGATTCATTGGTTGAATCGACGGTTCATTAGTTGGATCAGTTTTGAATTAAAAAATGTAAATTATATATATATATACAAATATAAATATTAGTATTATAAATATTTATAATAATAATTTATGCTAAAAACTAAAAAAATAGACAATATAAGTTAATGATATAAACAAATAAATAATAAAATATAATAAATATGTTAATAATTTATGCTAAAATATTTTTATAAAAAATATAAATTTAATTGATTTAGAATTATGAAAGTATTATATTTTAATTGTTATGAAATTATAATTTTTTATTTTTTATAAAAAAATATTAAAAAAATTTGCAAAAACCAGTTCAATGGTCCAATTCACCGATTTTAATCGGTTCTCATTGGTTTTGACCGATTATGACTTGTTCACACTGATTCACATGCATTTTCAGTTCATCACTCTTAACTGGACTGGTGAATCGATTCCTTAGCCGGTTCACCAATTCTAACGGCCGATTCGATCCGATTTTTAAAATTATGCTTATTTGGTATCAAAATTTGACATCAATTTTTTGTAAAGCTTTTTTTTTATTTTTGTTATATACTTCTCTCTTAAATTTAATACACATTTTCTAATTAGTTTCTTTAATATAATAGACATTATCTTTCTCAATTGTTTCTTAATAAATTAATTAATTTATAATTAGTCATTTTATAACTAATATAAATACAAATAATTATTATCAAAATTATATTATTAACATTATATTAATTATATATTATTATATTAATTATATATTATTATATTAATTATATATTAATATTAATATTAATATATAATATGATTTTAGCAAACATTTCACCAACACCTTTACCCATAGCATTACTTCATCATCTCATTTTCTCTTTCTCTTGGGTATCAAAATTGAGTATAAATTTTTTATAAAGCTTTTTTATTTGGTACTTCCCTTTTAGTACGCATTTCCTAATTAGCCTTTTTAATATAATAAATATTATCTCTTTATATTATTTATTAATAAAATAATTAATTTATACTTAGTCAATTCTATAACTAATATGACTTTAGATCATCATCAAAATCATATTAATATTAAAAGTTTCCTTACAAATTTAAATTATGATAATAATAAATTTTTAAATTATATGATTTTAATAGATAAATATACAATTACTATAAAGAAATTTTTATCTTTTGAAAAGTACAAAAATTTATAAAAAAATTATATAATTTATGGAATAAAAATGTTATTAAAATTGTATTTATCACAATTCTCACTCTCTAGTCAATAATGACTCCGTTTCATGCAACAAATAAGTTAACTTATAACTTATTGACCTGGTCAATAAGTTAATAAGTTATAAGTTAGCCTTTAGAAATATTTTTCGTATTAGCTTATAAGCTACTCTAGATAACTTGTAAGCTCTGATTTAATAAGCTACCCAGAGTAGTTTCTAGCTTATAAGCTACTATTTTTTTAATTTCTTTTCAAATCTATCCTTATTCTTTTTTTAAATTTAAAATCCATATCTTTTGTAATATAAATTTAAGTAATTTTTAAAAAATATATTTAATTATATTTTAAGTAATTATAATTTTATAATAAATAATAAAATAAAACTTATATAAGTAAATAAATATATAAGTTTATAAAATATAATTAATTAAATATTAGAAATTATAATTTTATTTTAAATTTTTTAATTAAATTAATATAATTTAATTTTTAGATAAATATAAATTATTTTAGTTATATATATTTCTATTAATATATCTTTTTATATCATTTTATAATTTTAGTTAGTACAACAGTTAATTTTATGAAATACTTTAGTTAACTTATCAACTATCAATTATAAGCTATCAGTTATCAGTTATCAGTTAACTTATCAGTTATCAAGTAATTTATTAGTTAGTTGCGCGAAACGGAGTCAATACATTATAACTTTAGGAAATACATATATAATTATTAAAAAATAAATTTTATTTTATAGAGAATAAATATTTTAATAAAAATATTACTCATTAAAATTGAAATTGCAAGAAAACACTTGAGAAATATTACTTTTAAACATGAAAAATAAAATTTAAAATGCAATATTTATATATTCTACGTGTATAAATAAGACATCACCAATTATATTATAAATATTTCATAAAATTAGAGTATGTTATATGTATACATGTTACATGTGAACATGACACATTTTACTTTTATGTACAAAATCGTTTTAAAATAATACTTTTTATTCAATATCATCATCTCTTACTCTTTCACATGAAATATCGCAATAATAAATAAAAAATCAAGCATATTTATATAGTAATTATTTCTAATAATTATCATTTAAATGTTAAATTATGTATCAAATTTCATAATTATTGACTTCTTAAACAATAATCAGTAATTTTTAAAATTAATGTCTATTATAAAAGAATTTAATTATATTTTTATTTTGTATATACTATTTTCCAAAGAACAATTTTCAGTAAGTTGGAAAAAATTTACATGGTTATTTAAATTAAACATTTATATTCTTCTATCTAAAAATTCAATTCTATAATTAAAAACATGCGTAATCGATAATAAATATAATTGTAACAAATAAAAATTTAAATATATTTACCTAATAATTAAATTTGATTATTATTATTATCATACTCTTTAAAATTAAATTTGAGGAATAATTTTTTTAAGAATCACCTTTTTAAACAATAATTCAATATTTTTAATTTAAAAAATTGTTGGATATTATCAAAAAATTTAATTTAATTTAATTTATATTTGGTTTATTATATTTTTATTTGAATAAATCTTTTTGAATCTTGAAAAGTTGACACGTTTATTTTAAAAAAGTTTGCTATAATTTTTTTAAAAGATAAATATATATTTGTATAAAAAGAAATTTTATGGTTGTTTTATATAAAAAATAAATGTTCAATTATTTTTCATTCATTTCATAAGCTTTTCTAAAATAAAAATTCATTTCAATTTAAAAGAAATATCATTATAGTCAGAGAAAGTCAAACATAATTATTTAATATTAAATTTAACAATTATCACATCATTTATTGGTAATTTATATTAACAATTTCAAAAGATTAATTGATCACATTTAAGAGATTTTGTTGTGATTTTAATTTAAATTATATTAATTTCAAATTTATTAAAAAATATATAATGATAACTAAATATGTAATATATGTTTTTAGATATTTTTTAAGTGTAAAATAGATTTTTTTTACAATAACAAAGGATATATATATATATATATATATATGAAAATTATGAGTCTGCATAAGTTACAAAAAATATTCTCAAATGTTGTAGTTCACATTTGAGTCGCATTAGTATTGAGTTTTGAAACATCTAGATTTTATATGTTTTTCTTCTTTTTGTCTTTTCTTTATTTATCTTCTTCATTTGTCTTAGGTAATCGTCTTATTTTCTACACTATTTTTTTTAATTTATTGATTTTGATTTTAATCAGTTGTATTATAATTATGATTGTAAAGATGATACAACGATCCAATTATAACAGTGATACCTGTTTTATAAAGTCTAATTACAAAATCAAAACGTTACTATTTCATGTATAGAGCAAGATTTATCCTTAACAGATAGCATGGAGATAGTACTTCTGCATGTATGTAATTATACTTCTATTTGCTCTAGTTTTGTTTTTTTATTAACAAAAATTGGATCATAATTGATATGGCTAGCATTTTAAATTTTATGTTTTTTTTTTAGTTTATTTTTTTGAAAAAAATTATTAATTATTTAATCAATACCTTTCTAAATAAAAATGAAAAATTTAATTCGTAGATATGATCTCTATAATCAATTAAAAACTGAAAATAATTATTTAACCGATGGATAAATTTGATAAACATTACCTGTTTAAAATATTGATCTAATAACAAGTTAAGAGTAGTTATTTAACAAAAAAAATTGATAATTATTACCTTTTTTTAATAATAATTCAATGTCAGTCATATGGAAAAATTAATGCACATCATAAAAGAAATTTGATTATATGCTTTATTTATTTCGTAAAATTTTAAATTGATTAAATTTTTTTGAATTGAAAAATTCACATTTTTATTAAAAATTATATAAATTAAAAAATATTCAAATTTTCCTGCATTACATTAATGTTTCTAAAATAAAAATTAATTTTAGTCTGAAAAGATGATCACTATAAGCGGTAACAAATCAAACATAATATTCATAATAGAATATTATTATCACTTTCTTTTTAGTATTAAATCAACATTAATAAATTTAAAAAAATTAGTTTATAGCATTAATATTAATTTTTTGATAATTCTATTGAATTTATCAAATTTTATTTCTTACTAAATTAATTATTTTATAATTTATTAGTTAATTTTACAGCTAATATGAAATAACTATTATTAAAATTATACTTATTATAATTATCTTTTCTTTTTAAAAATTCTTATATCACCATAAGAGATACATATATAATTATTAATAATATATTAAAAAAATTAATAGATAATATTATGAAAATATATTATTTTTATTTAATTCACTACTTTTTTAATTTTATAATTAAAATTCATTATAACATAATACACACTATATATTTTTAAATATTTTATGTGAACATAAGTAAATTCAATTCTTAATGCTCATTTCTAAAAATAAAGTTTCAATTCATTAATCAATACAATAGCATCTTTCTAAAGAAAATAAAAATAATAATTTAAAGAATTTACAATGAGATAAAATTAATAATTTCATTCCTAAAATTATAAGGTGCTAAAAAATGATATTTAAATTATATAAAGTTATAATTTTATTTTTAAATAATAATTTATACAGATAATTTCATCCCTCCATCCAAGTTTGTATAAACAATTTTATTCTTAAATTATTGTATGGAGAGGAGAAATTTTATGTAAGGAATATTATTTAAAGATAAAATTGTAACTTTATATAGTTTATAGATAATTTTGTCAATACTTTATAATTTTAAAGATAAAATTATTAATTTTATCGATAAAATTATTAATTTTATCTTATCTATTACTAGCAGAAAAGGAATTAGAAAATTTTGGACTCTACTTTTCATTTTCCCAAAAAGCCAAATATAATAAATGTCTAATTTAAAAATAAGGGGGTTAATTTGCAATTTTAAACCATTTATATGTCAGTTTTATTTACGCTTTCAATTTAATAACTATCACTATTATGTACTAGAATTTGTGGGTTTTGATTTTTAACCTTTAACTTTTATATTATTTAAAAATAATAAATTTTTAAAAATTATATTTATAATACTATAAAATTAATTTTTAACTAACAAAATAAATTTTTCCAATGAAAAACTAACAATCAAAATCATTCAAAATTATTACAAAATTTTTTTTGAAAGTTCTTACTTTTTTTTTATGCTTTTTGACTTAATTCATCCTAGTTATTATTATATGAAAATTAATTAAAAAAATTAATTTTTAACAAAATTCTTATAACTGGTCGTTTTGACTTGCATACATCTTTTGTAATCTTAATACATTAAGATTCGTATTTGAAAATTTCAATTATTTTAATTGATATCATATTTTTAAGTTTTCAAATGATATTTACTATCAAAATAAATAAATAAAATGTGTTACTTATGGACAAATTAAATAATCTGACCACTTGTGCCCATACCTTCAAATATGTAGTTGTTAGGTGCAATAATGCATAATAGATTGAAAAAAACAATTTTAAGTTGAATAAACAAAAGAAAAGATACTCCACACACGCAGGAGTAGTAACTATAATTAAAAACAAGACAGATATAATTACTTACGAATTAAATTTTATAATTATTATCTCATTAAATAATAATCTAATTTTTGTAATATGAAAAATTAATCCATATCATAAAGAAATATAATTATATTTATTTTTTTAATGGCAAGAGTGATTAAATCATTAGATATTACATGACATAAGACGCAAAATCTTAAAAGTATAGATGCTACTTAAATTAAAAGGTCCTAATAATTATATTTATTATTTATTTTATAATATTTCCAACTTGGTTAAATTTTGTGAACTTAAAAAAAATTCTATTCATTTCAATTAAAAATATTCAATTGTTCGTCATTGCCTATTATTTATGAAATAAAAATTATTTTAATTTGTAAAAATGGTCACAAGAATTAATAATATGTAAAAAATTATTTTATTATTAAATCTTATTGTTTATTAAATATTAAACATGTAAGTAATTTAGAAACTTATAATGCACAAGATTAAATTTAATTAGTGACATTTTTATTAAATTTATTACATTTAATAAACTGATGCGATAACTATTAATAACTTTATCAAATTAGTTTAAATCATTTAAGAATTTTATTATAATTTATTTTATTTATAATATTTTTAAAATGAATAAGATGAAGTCTAAAAAAACTTAAAATAAGGTATAAAATATTTTCTTAAATTAGATAATTACTTACAAGTTAGATATAATCATTTAAGAATCAAATCTAATAATTATTACATTCTTAAATAATAATTTAATGTTGATTATAGTAGTTTCAAAAAATTAATTGACAATATTATAAAGATTTAATTGTTGTTTTTACTTAATTTATAATATTTTTAACTGAATAAAATGGAGTCCTAATAACTTGATGATTAATATATTTTTAAACATTTCTTTGAGAATAAAATATTTTTTTGGTAAAAATAAATGAAATATGTGAGTCTATATAAATGATTGATAGCACATTCTCAAATGTACATTCAATAATTCAAATTTGAGTTGCATTAGTATTGAGTTTTAAAAAAGAACTTAAATTTGATCTATTAATAGTGTAAAAAATTTTACGATATTAATGAATGAGATTAAAAAATTAATAATAATTGAGAATTTTCAGTTATAGTAAAGAAGGTTTAACAATCTTCTATTAACATGATAATATATGAACGAGTGATAGTATAAAATTAATTTAATTAATAATAGATTAAATCTAAATCCTTTAAAAATTTAAGTTTCATATGTTTTTCTTCATATTTTAAGTTATGTTCTTTTTTCTTTTTTTAATCTTCTTACAAATATATTACTTCAACTTCTGACATTGTATTTCGTATTTCTTAATTTTGTTTTCATCAGTTGCATTCAAATAGTAAATATGGTGCAATAATTTAATTGTATCTGTGATACTGATGCTATTAGTAATATTTATTCTAAAAACTTGTTGATATTACGACACAACTAATTTGTGTCAAGAGAAAATTTTAGTATAAAGATCCTTCCCCAGCAGGCAATATACTGATGATACTTTCTGATTGCATGTGAGCAGTTTGAACTACATTTTATTATTAACAAAAATTTGATTATAAATATTATTGTTAACATTTTAATCTTTTTTTTCTAATAATTGTCCTTTGGTAACAGGGTATAAGCATTTCTTAAACATCATTGTTATAAGTTTCAAATATTGTTGAAGAACGCTTATACAATAAAGAATCTTACAATTGATTGTTAAAAGACTAATTTTACAGTGATAATTAAGGGTTACTTTTTTTACAACCGCCAAGGCTTTATATATGTTTTATATATGTTCACATAAGTTTTATATTTTTCTTACATTAATTTATCTTTCATACAAATATTTTTATGAAATAATAATGACAATTATTTAATTAAAGAAGATCATGCCCCATATATATAATATAAATTTGTAATAAATAATATTATTTACTATCGTGATTAAAATTATAAAAAAAAGAAGTACAATAAGTTAACATAACTTCGCGTGAGGTTCAAATTTATTTAAAAGAATCAATATATCACTCATTTAATCAATTTTAATATATAATATATAATATAAATATAATTTTAACGGTCACTTAGGCATGTGCCATCATCTCCTTCAATTCATTTCCCTCCTCCTTTATGTATGAAAATTCTGTAGAATTTTTTGTTTAGCTTTTTTGTCTTAACTTCTTTTCTAATAATTCTTTCTTAATTATTATGTCTAATATAATATCTTTCCCAATTATTTTTCTAAATATATTAAATTATAATTAATTTATTGTATATCTAATATATGAAATAAAATTTTCATCAAAATTGTATTATTATAATTCAATTTTTGTGTTAATAATAAACATATATCAAAACATTTTACATTCTTAACTAAAAAAATTCATTTTGTTCTTGTTGGAGATGGTGAAGGAGCGAGATAAGAGTAAAACTTTTTGTCCAATTCTCCGTTGTCATGAATAAAATACTATCTTGTTCCATGCTCTATATTCAAAACAAAATTCACCTCATGCTCCACGAGGCAATAAAGTTCCATGAAAACTTGTGGAAATAGTAATAAATAAAAATAATTAAAAAATTATAAATCTTAAAAAATTAAGTATTGCAAATTTATATATAATTATTAAGTAATCTTAATTACTTGTGAATGAAAAAAAAAAGAAAAAAAAGTCTAGATTTAAACATTGTAAGTCAAACATAATAAATAGAATAGAATGTTAAAATATAAGTCTCAAATCATATAATTAATTTAAATAATTTAAAATTTATAAAAAAAATCAAGTTAATACGTAACAAATGGATTGTTATTGTTTTATATTTTTGTCATCATTTGAGGTGAAATTTTAATATACATTCAATTTTTAAATAGTTAAACTATTAAAATAGCTAAAATAATCATACATATATGTGTGTGTATATACATATTAATATTAATATATAAGATAAAAATATAATAATTTCATAATATTAAAACTCCATTGAATAGAATAAGATGTTATTGTCTCCTTCCTATTATTTTATTCAGGTGAAAATTTATCACATACTTGACCTTATAGAACAAAAATTTATACCATTTCCAAACTCTAGTCAAGCAATTCCAGTGGGACATCATATATTTGGAGCATTTTGTCATCCTTAGTTCTTATTCAATTTATAATATTTTTCAATTTAATAAAAAAGATGATGGATATAACTTAAGCTTACAGAGTACTTTTAACTTTTGCTTTTTGGTTTAACTTTCGTTCAGAAAGAGACTAAATCTTCCTGTTCATCAATACAAAATATATTATATTCATTTTTATTAAAAAAAAAGTCAATTCTTCCGTCAAATCAAATTAATTCATAATCTTTAAAATACAAAATTATTTTTTAACTTATAAGGATAGTCAATTAATGTATAATAATAATTATTAAAAAATTTAAATTCGAAAGTTATTTGAATAACAATTTAAAGTTCATTAATGTTTTTTATAAATTAACGGGAAGCATTAAAGGAAATTATTTATATTTTTTATTTAATTTATTATATTTTCGAATTTATTAATATAAATTGTGATATATATTGTAAAAATAATTTTCAAAATTTGATTTATAATCAATTACATATTAATTGTTATTTTTAACTTTCAAATATATAATTATATATTTTATTTAAATAAAATTCTTTCTCCTTTATCACAATAAATATCTAATTTAAGCAAATTCATAGAAATAAACTAAGGAGCTCAATTATTAATATAAAAAATTAAAAATAGAAGTAAATTAAAAGTATAAGTCTAATTATTTATTAATTTAGACATAAATAATTATTCTATTATTTCTAATTAATTACATTATTTTAATTAATTTATATAATACAAAAAATATGAAGTATTTTCCTGCAAAATAACCTCTGAGGCAAAACTTTATCTATAATTATGAACATGAATTAAGTACTCTTTAATTATTTTTAGCTTTTAATTACTCAGTTACTTTTCATTTTGAAAGTATTTTTTAATTTAATTTTTTTGTAATCCCCTAAATTATTTGAATCTTTTATTAATATATCAAAATGTGATTAGTTTTTGACAAAAATTTTCAATTCCCAATATTATCTATCCAAATAAATTTTTTTATAGAATTTATGGTTCAAATTTTACATATTATTTATTCTCACATTAATTATTAATTATTTATCTTTTTATATTTGTCTTCTTTTATCAATCTATTTTTAGGTATAATCTTCACATTTGCCTGTATTTAATATTTCATTTTGATGATTCAAATTAAAGGTCGGGTTCTATGAATTTAGTGATGATTATTTTTAAGTTGGTCAAAATCATCGCAAAAAGTATCAATGAGTCAAAATCATGGTTTGCGATTCTTTCTTTTTCATTTTTCTTTTTATTTGATTCCAATGAGGTATGAGAAAGTACAATAAAGTTTTACTAATCGAACAATATACTGATATTGACCTGTATACATCTATTTTGCATGTTCATTTTTTTTTAAAAAATGTTTTTTTTATAAAAAATAAATATTCAATTCTTCATTTATTGCATTATTTTTTAAAATAAAAATTCATTTGAATTTATAAGAAATATCACTAAAGTAAATAAAAGTTCAGATATAGTTATTTAATAATTAAAGTGATAATTATTACATTTTAGAATAATAATTTATTATTAATTGTAAATTAACAGCCTTTAAGAGAATTAATTGTAGTTTTAATTTAAATTATATTATTTTTCAAATTGAATAAAAGATGTCAAGATAACTAAATACTTATACTTATTATTATTATAGACATTTTTAAGCATAAAATAATTTTTTTAAGAATAATGAATAAAATATATGAAAATTTTGAGCCTATATAGGCTACAAACAACACATCCAAAACATTGAGCAGTTCACATTTGACTTGCAATGATATTGAGTTCTAAAAATATGTAAGTGTCATATATTTTCTACTTTCATTTCTTTGTTTGTCTTTTTTCAAGAAACATGGTCTTGTTACAAGCGTATCAGCTCATCTTCTCATATCATTTTTTTATTTTATGATTTTATTTTTAATCAATATATGCCAATTAAAAAGATAGTACAACAACTCAATCGGACTAGGGATATCCATTCTATAAAGTTTGATTGGAGAATCAAACCACGACTAGTTCGTCCATAGAATAAACTAGATTACAAATTTATATTTAACAAACAAAATGAAGATATTGTTTTTAGATGTACATATAACTAAATTTCTATTTTTTCCAATTTCATTTTATAAAAGTTTAATTATAATTATTATTGCCAGCATTTTAATTTTCGTGTTTGTTTTCTATGTTCATTTTTTTTTCCAAAAGACTACATTAATGTCTTTCAAAAGAAAATAAAAAAAATATTTTTAAAGGTTGTCATTACAATTAATAATAATTCAAATATAATTACTTAGGAATTAAATTTTATTGTTATTATTGTCTTAAATAATAATTAATATTTGTAATTTGAAAAGTTAATGCACATCATTAAAGAAATATAATTATGTTTTTTATTTATTTTATAATATTTCTGACATGATTAAATTTTTTGTGAATTTAAAAAAACTATGCAACTTCATTTAAAAAAAAAAAACTCATTTCTTATAAAAAAAATATTTTTTTTCCATGTGAGGCTTACCTAAATCAAAAGAAGGAAACAGAACACAAAAAACAAAAGATCGGCCATGAGTGCTATTTGTTTTTACATAATTAACGGGCATTCATAACACGAGCTACATCATCATACAAAAACTGAGAAGTCTCTAAAGGAGGACTGCTAAACAAAGTGAGAGGAGATTGATCTCTTTTTGCTTTCCTGGCCAATGCATCAGCACATTGGTTGGTTTCCCTGAAAATTTGAGAGATTTATGGGGAATCTCCTGCAGAAGCCTCCTGCACGCAGAAAGAATAGGATTCAAGAGATAATTGGAGGTGTAGTTATTATTCAAAAGATAAACTAAAACATGAGAGTCTAATTCCACATTCAAATGAGAGATTTGAATATTGATAGCAAGCTTTAATCCTTAAAAAAGACCTCATAGCTTAGTTGAAACATTAGTAGCGAACCCTATTCCTTTATAAAAACCGGCTACACTGCATCCATTATAGTCACAAAATTAAGCCACCAACACTAGCAGCACTTGGGTTACCAGAGACAGCTCTATCGGTGTTCAGGGTGAGCCAACCAATTTGTGGCGGTCTCCATTTAACTAATAACATGCAAGTGGATTTAATAACATTCGGAAATTTTTCCCAAAAAGACAAATGTTTCAGCCGCTCGAGACTGAATATTTGTTTTTAGTCTTTGCAGAATACCTTGCTTGTCTTGTTCAAATAATTTCTGATGAAAGAGTTTATCCCTAAAAAACCAAATGCACCAGATCAGTGCAAAATATAAGGCACTAAGGAATTTTAGTAACATGGTAGATGACGTAAGTAGTGCAGCTAGTCTTTAACCAATCAAGAATGCCCTTTTGAAAAGAATAAATTAAAGAGTGAAGGATTTGGAGCTCCTTCCAAACATTCGAAACAAGAGGGCATTTTCTGAAGAGCTGGTCAATTGTTTCCTCATGAGTCATACAAAGAGGACAGAGGCCGTTAGTGTCCAATCCCTTATGTTTCAAAACAGCATCAACTTGTATACTATCATGAGTAATTAGCCAGAAAAAAGCTTGGATTTTTGGTGGTATAGGCAACTTCCATGTCCATTTATTATCAAGGATTTGACCTGAAGTAGAGAAATTATCATGGGAGGTTATGCTTATGAAACAAGTAAATAAGATTATACCAAAGCAATCTTCCTTCAACCGACCCAGGACTAGCATATATAGCAGAGAGAAGCCAAAATTTATTAGAATTACGCGCCTGGACAACCATATGTATTTCCTGTTCCGTTTAATTTATAGAGCTTAACATTCTACAAAGGCTGTCTTTCAAAGAAGCCATATGCCACCAGCATGTCCAATAATGTTAGAAGCAACATGATAATCAAAAGGTAAAGAGGAACAAATGCCAGCTGCTCTATTTCCTAATAAGTGAGTTTCAGTCAAGATGAGCATGTTAGGAGAATATTGAGAAATAAGGTCCCGAATAGTCCTCCCAAACTGAGGATTAGCAGAACCTTATAATTCCACACCAAAATTTTCATTTTAAAATCTTGTGGAAGGAAGCAATTGATAAAAGCTTGTTCAAGGATGGCCTACGATCTCTCCCTCATCCAAACATCTGCCGAAACTTAGGAATTGTTTAATGTGTTGATTTCCAATGGATCGTAGTTCAGTTTGTGATGGGTGTGATTTGTTGTTTGATCGAGAGTTATACTGAAATCCAAACTGAATGTGAAGACATTCTTGGCCACCATTAGGACATAGGCTCTCCTCCAGCTGCCCATGATGGTCATGCTAGATGAAAACTGAATGAGGTTTACTCTTTCCACTCTTACTGTATAGGTGTTTCTGAGTCTTAAATTCAGATATTCGGCTAAGCTATGAGTTCGCGATGTTTGAGAGGGAGGTCTGAAGCCTGGCCTAACTAGAGATTGTGTTTCTGGTACAGATTGAAGGCTGGGGACAACTATAACTAGATCAGGGACTGCCAAGAGTGGGAAGTCGTCCATGTTCTCTATTGTTGAAATCAGGACTGGGTTGGTCCAGCAGTCCTTAACTTCGTGTCTGTCCAATGAGAGGTGTTGAGAAGATTGTATGAAGTGTCGCCTAGGAGTTGGTCTTCTATCAGAAAGATCCTGCCCTTGTACACTATGCCCTAATATTCTTGGGGATGAGATAACAAAGGAGTTCTCTGAGCATTTGAGTTCAGAAAGCTCTAGTTCAGAAAGCTCTCCTCTAATGACGTAATTATTGTCTTTGGTCCGATTGCATGTTGTTGTAGTTCGGGCGCCTGGGAAAATTGGATGCCATCTGTATTAGTTGGGTGAGGAATGAGTGAATTTACATCAACAGCACTGGAATCATCCTTTTTATTGTCATCAATCATTAGTTGAATTGAAGAAATCTCCATTGGAGCTGGAAAATCATTCTGCAGAGAAGTAGTATCATGAAAAACAAATGCCTAAGCAGATTCTTTCTGCTCACTCTTATTCTCTGATGTTGATGGATCTAAACCTACATGGGAAGATACTCTTTGAGATGCTACGGTGGAAATTTTTAGGACCTACATTTTCTGAGTCCTCTGTTCCTTAATAATATTCATTGAGCTAGAAACCTTGCTATCCCCTCCTGAGGTTGATTCATACGAGTGACAGGCTTAGCTTTATTCTTTTTAAATAAAATAATTAATCAACCCTCTTATTTGTATCACCACGAGAGGATGAGGAATCTACAGGTCCAGAGTTAGCATTTTGAGCAATAGAAATGTCCTCAATAGTCCTATTGTTATCTTTATATAAGCAACTTCCTATATTATGGCCAATCTGTCCACAAAATTGAGAGGAAGAATTAAGCCCTTCTTATTAGATATCTTGTCTTAAAGTTCTCATTCTTAGTCTATTGGGTAAAGGCTTATCAAGATCTAGCTAGACACAAAAATGAGCATGTCTACCTATAGTTTTAGCAGCAGTATGAACATCTATACGAAGAATAGATCCTATCTTAGAAGCAATTTCATGAAGGACCAAAGAGTCATAATACTTAATTGGTAATCCTAGTAACCTAACCCAAACAACCACTAAGTAAAGAGTAGCATTAGAGACCACAAAATTATGAGTCCAAGATAAACCAAGGCCCTCCTTTTAAGACATCTGTAAATATTCTTTTGTAGAAAATTTTGTGATTAAAAAGTCTAATCCCAAGATCAATATGCTTTAAACTACCTCTAGGCTTCTATAAGTTCTGTAATTTTTAGATAAGATAATTACAACTAATTATTTTACTGAAAAATTTAAAAATTAAGAAAGTTTTGCTTTTCTGACAAATTCTAATTTTAGCTTCTTTAGAAAGGAAATTTTTACCTCATGAGGTGCCAATGGTTCATCTTTAACATCTCTATCCATCATTGTATAGTTATTCAAAGAACCTTCAAAGGAAAAGATTTTTTCATATGCCATTGGGATGTGACCTAATAGTGAGTCTTTGTAAGATATCTGCTTGTGTTTTGAAACCATAGCATGGAAGGAATTTTGAAACCAACTAGCTGATTGTGCATTCTAGTTAGATCATGTTTTTTTTTTTCTTTTTTTTTAACTTTTTATGGCTTTTATGGAGGATGTCTTTCAATTGCATGCGTTGCTACATGCCAAAATTGATTATAATTAGTTTGTTAAAAGTAATGTAATATAGGATGACAAACTAAGTCATACCTTAGAGATCCCTTGAAATATCCTTTCTAAATTATTTACTAACAATAAATACATAATTATTTAAACTATTTATGCACTAAAAATAAGAAGAATGAATGTAAATAAAAGTAATTAGAATATGTTGACAAAATGCACATAGAATGCAAATAAATCTAGATAGTATGCTGAATATAAAATGGAATTAACATAGAACCAAAATTAGGGTGTGGTATGAAATAAAATAATTGCATTAAACAAAGCAAAATATAGTAGCAAAATAGAAATAAAGAAAATTGATATATCAAAGCAGTTAATCCAATGATTTGAGAATTCTTAGTATGAATTAATCATAAATCACAAAATATTTAACTATTTCAATTTTTTTTAACCTTGAATTATTCGGAACCCCTGCAACAATTTGTGAATCCTATACTAGATGACCATCTAAAATTTGATTAATTGAGATTAGCCAAATTAAACAATTACTATAATCTATAAGGAAACTAGATCAAAATTGATTTAAAAATAGAATTCTACTAAATTGAGGAATTAAATCAAAGACCTATAATCTAATCTCTTAACCTTCTGTCCTCATGTGTAAAATCATGATTAACTAATCATAATTCAACATAAAAATAGCAAAAAACTAGAAGCCACAAGGTTAAACACAAATTACACCAATAAGCATTCAACTCATGCTATTTCAAAGTAATTAGCACAAAGAATTAGGAAAAGAGGAAAATCAACTAGAAGAGGTTAGCATTACAAATTAGGATCTCATAATCTAATAGAGATAAGCTTCAAAATCCTTGAATTAACTTAAAGTTTAGCCCTCCATGGATGAAGAACAAAAAACTTAAAAGAGAAAAAAACTATCTTATTAAATTGTGTAGTACCTAGAGTCTAATATATGTGTTCTTGCCTCCTCATTTGACTTGAGAACCCTCAAAATCTAATGGTCCAAAATCTTTTGCCTTTTAGGGTTACAAAGAATCGGGCTTTCTTAATTCTGAAAGCTTGAAACCTATTTTACAAAATAATGAATTACAAGAGTTAGAATAAGAAAATTTTATAAATGTGATTTCCACTTAATGTGAGACTACTAAAACTATGCATTTTTAGTAAACCACAAACATAAAAGTTGTAGATTAGGTCTCAGGAAATTTTGAGCTAGTTTCCCATTAATTGGATCTCTAAAACTCTAAATATAGCCTAAAAATTGAAATTGACTCAATTGGAATAAAAACAAGACTTCAAATTCTTGATTAAATAAAACTTTCCAAAAGTTTGAATTGGAATTTAACTAAAATATAAAAGTTGTAGAGTCTTTTTTAATATTTCTAATAATATAAGAATCATTTAATTTGACATCCAGAACTCAAGATATAACTAAAAACTTGAAATATTATAAAAAATTAACATTAATAGAATAATTTTAAATCATTATAAAACTAAATCCATATTATGAAACAAGGTTAATTCTATAAAATTAAGTATATGTTATACATTAAGAGGCATGAAATAGAAAGAAATAATATAAATAAAATCTTGCACATAATTTTCTTCTTCTAAGCATTGTCCATCACTAGAACTTCACTAGTGAAGTTTCCAAACTTAACTAGATTTCTTTAATGTGGATGTAGCTTCATATTAAAAAAATATTTAATTTTTCATCATTAAATTAATATTTCTAAAATACAAACTTATTTTAATTTGTAAAAATATCACAATAATCAATAAAAAGTAAAATATTATTATTTTATTATTAATATTTCTTTTTAACTATTAAATATGTTAATAATTTAAAAAATAAATGCACAATGTTAAATAGAATGAGTAATATTTTTATTTAATTCATTATATTTAATGATTTCATTTGACAATTATTATCATCCTCTTATAATTGCTTGTTAATAAGTTTAGGAAATTAATTAACAACATTAAAAAATGTAATTATATTATATTTTATTAATTATATTTTTTAAATTAATAAAATAAAATTTAAAAGAGCTTAAAGTATGGCATATGTTATTTTTATCAATTAGATAATCACTTACAAGTCAACCATAATCATTTAAGAATTAAATTTGATAATTATTACATTCTTATGTAATAATTTAATGTTAATGATAATAATTTTAAAAAAATTAATTGAAAATAATAAAAATATTTAATTATGTTTTTTATTTAGATTAGAATCTTGTTTAATTGAATAAAATGCAATCTGAATAACATAATATTTGACTTATTTTTAAACTTTCTTCAAGGATAAAATAACTTTTATGGCAAAAATAAATGAAATATATGAAACAGGTCTCTATATATTATAGATAGCATATTCATAAATGTACATTCAGTAATTCAAGTTTGAGTTGCATTACTATTAAGTTTGGAAAAAATTATAATTTTTTTATGTTTTTCTTCATTCATTTTTTATTGTGTCTTCTAATTACAAATATATTTCCTCAACATTTAAAGGTTTTTGCTTATTTCTTGATTTTTTATCAATTAGATTTAAATTATAAAGATGACAATTTAATTGTATAAATAATATTTATTTTAAAAAATTAAAGGATTAGGACATAACTAATTTGTATCTTTAGTAAAACTTATTATAAAGATTCTTCACTAATATATAGTATGAAAATGATTCTTTTTTTTTTGGGCAAATATTGGGGGCCAAAATCTAAAAAAGAAAAATTATATATAAACTAAATGAGGGCTAGACACTTCAATAATATCACTAAAAAGTGTATTACTTAACCCTGTAGGAGGATTATCTAGAATTTGTAGTTCAATATTATGATTAAGACTATGGTTTGCTAACTAATCTTGTCACAACCCACTTGACCATAATTGGCGTGAATCTCATTACTGGTAATCACAAGCACATCTACCTAATATGATATCATCACATAATAATAATTAATAGGACCTATCCAATTGATTTACTGCATTTCATTTATCAAAATAATATTTACATTAATGTTTAGTTATTATGCATTTAGGTATCTACATTTTTCCCAAAAGTTCTTATTTAACTCTTATGCTAACTTCCTAACTCCTACCTATGGCTACTTACAACATATCACTACTTTTGAACCATCAGTGGTGGGCGGGCTTCACCTTGATCATCCAAAAAGATTTTTAAAAGAAAATAATAAGACTTAAAGCCTTAGTAAGTAGATGATTTACTTTTTTAATACATTATCCAATAGTTCCTTAATTTATGATTCACTTTTCATAGTGACCATGCAAAATAAATCAAATTTGTTACAATTAAGTATCACATGGAACAAATAGTACATAATCAATAACAATAAGTCTACCTTATGCCTCTAGGTATTTAATAGTCATAATCTTAACCTCATCCCTCTCAACATTTTATCAGTCACAATTTTAACCTTATTCCTCTTCATTTATATAAATCAAATATAATCATATCATCTAGACATGGTGTAGTTATTTCATCAACAGTTCTCACCAATATCACATTTCACCAACAGTTATGCAGAGGGAAAGACAGATTATCGTGCCAGGATTCGGTTGATCAATCAAGACAAGAACAAGTACAACACTCCAAAGTACCGATTTGTGGTTCAATTTGTATCCTACTGTTAAGTCATATGTTACGACATTTTGGCTCTTTAACCTCTTTCCCTTTTAAGTGAAGTTCCCTTAAAAATTTATCTTTCTTTTTAATCTTAATTAGAAAGACTTTCTTGTTCCAAATTTTTCTTTTAATTCTCATTTTTCTGTTGAAGGCATGGTTTTATATGCACAAAATGTTGCATTCGTTAATTATGAATGGTCACACATTTTAGTAAAATCACTTGTAAAATATCATTAATGTTGTCAGTTCTTTTTGTTTGTCGGATATCTTTGTATATATATGTGTATATGATATACATTTTAGAGGGTATACGAAATTTTCTTATCCTTTTCTTTAATTTTGGATTTGCAATGTGGCTTCAGTGATTGTTATATATTCCATGCATGCATACATGCTTTTGTCTAGCGGGCACATAATATGTCTATATGTACTGTAAATATATTTGTGGGTTCCTGTGAAACCTTAACTTTACTACCAGACCAACAAGGATATCATCGCACAAATAACATCTGCTAGCATTGCTGGTGATATTGTTATGGCTGCAGCTTTTGCTCATGAGCTGCCTCGATATGGTCGTGAAGTGGGTCTTACAAATTATGCTGCTGGTACTTTATTAAGATCTCTCACACTCACTCCATCTATATGTCCATGGCAATCTAACCTGCATTATGCTCTCATATAATCCAATTCTCTTTTGTTACCAGCATATTGTACTGGACTCCTCTTGGCTCGTAGAGTCCTGAAAATGCTTGAAATGGATGAGGAGTATGAGGGAAATGTTGAGGTATTAATCAGTTTATATTGTGTTTGTGTGTAACTGAAGTACACAAAATTCTGTATGATAGTTGGTGGTGTTATTATTATGATGCTACTGAAGAGGACTTCTCCATCGAACCTGCCGGCACCTGGAGACCATTTCGCGCCCTCCTTGATGTTGGTCTTATTAGGACTACAACCGGTAACCGAGTCTTTGGTGCACTAAAGGTACGCTCCTCTATGGTACTTTTACCTTATTATTTTTTGTAAACACTTGAAGTTAATGCATTTGCTTGTAACTTAGAATACACTTGTTTGCAAAATTGAGCAATTACAACTCACTACAGGGAGCTTTGGTTGGGGATCTGGATATTCCTCATAGTGAGAAAAGGTTTGCTGGTTTTGATAAGCAGAATAAGGAGCTTGATGCTGAAGTTCACCGCAAGTATATCTACGGTGGCCATATTGCTGGCTGCATGAAGGCATGGGCCAAGTTTTTATTCGATTTATTTATCTGGAAATTCCTCTTGTGCGTTCTCTTTTGACAGCTCATAGTATATTATCAAGCGAGGAATTGAGGCTGATGGAATTGAGGAAATGTACGAGAAAGTTCATGCTGCTATTCGAGTAGATCCTACAATGAAGAAGTCAGAGAAGCAACCGCCAAAAGAACACGAGGTATTAATAAATAATCCTTATCAATCCTTCAAATATTGGTTCTGAAAAAATGTTTTGCCGGATGTGCAGTATTGTCCTGTTGTATTTATCTATAAATTGCCGTGACATACTTTGTGGATTTCGATAAACATTTTTTACGTTGTTCATGCATTCTTCCCTTCATGCATTTAAGTTCTTAAATATCCTTTTATGTGTTTGTGCAGATACAACTTGAAGAAGCTTACCTTCGAGGAGAGGAAAGCAAAATTGATTTCACGTCTGCAGGCTCTCAACTCTGCAGTTGATGAAGATGATGATGAATGAATATGTTGTCTGGATGTGCTTCGTATCTTGATTTTTATTGTAGCTTTGCATATTGAAATTATTTACCTGGAAATTTTGTTTTATTTGTAATTTTTGCTCGCAGGATGACAAGGTTGGACCGTTTGATCTTGCGGCCCGGATTGTCATGGCAGAGTCGAACTTTTTTGAATTGAGTTTACAGAAATTAAATTCATATAATTAGGCCATATATTGCTTCAATATATACCTTGATGCTTTTAATGCTTATCTGGCTGACTTTGCGGCCGTCATTATGAATGATTACTCTCATCATTTACCAAAATTATTTGTTGTTAACTTATATGTCAAGCGGTTTCGTAATAACTGTAATGGTCTATGTCATTAGAGTATGGATATTCTGAAATTAACCTTGCATGGCAAAATTAAGGGGCAATTTTGAGAAATGCAATTTTTTCAACGTTTTCATTCAATTTTTGAGGTATTTTGTTTCTTTTTAGAATGCTTATTTTCTCATTAATTTCATTCATTTCATTTTTGTTTGTGCATTCAAACGAGTGTTCGATCCACAAGTGAAAATGTTTTCTCCCAACTCTTTTTCTATCTTCCAATTTCCCTGCGCTCTATTTTCATCCCAACCGAACGTGGCATAGCGTGCCCGGGACAAATCAAATTGAAGCATTGAAATTAGTCAACTTTGCCTGCAAATATTCTGATTTTTTCAACCCTACCTTGCTTTGTATTTAAACTTACTGGCATAGTACTCCACTATCTTAGATGGAAGAAAATGAAATTGTATTGAAGTCTCTCAAAATGAACTGGGCTGTGTTTTCAAAATGATCAGGGCTTGCTTTTTTCTCTTTGGAAGCATTTATCAATGAAAAATCTCATGATAAAAATAACTATTATAAAGGATATTATTTTCAATCAGATTCTCTATATCTAACATTCATGAAATATAATATTTTTTATTTTTTAATATTTTATTATTATAAGTAAATAAGATTATAATCCTACAAAGATGATCTGTCGAAGCAAACTAGTAATCATATGTTTTCCTGTTATTACTTAAAAAGGTAGTTCATCAATCATTTGAATAAGCCGCAAGGTGTTTCCTTTTGATAGTGTCAAGCCACTGGGATTGATAGCCAAAGGACAAATCGTCGCCAACCAAGAATACTTTTACTTGTTTTGGTCAGTGGCATAACTAAAAATAAAATAAAATTTTATTTTTAAATATTTTTTTATAAAATTACTTTAAATAAGAAAATATTTTATTTCATTTCATTTGCAATCTCTTTTTTAATTACATTTGTACCATTATAAAATCCATCAAATTTAGTATGAATTTCATTAGAATCATTTGACTTAAAATACATATTATATAAAATATTTATCCTTTTTGTAACATTTTATTTATCATGATATCATTAAAATCTATGTCTTAATTGAATTTTATAAACTTTTCAATACATTCTAAATAAAATAATTTATTTACAAATAAATTGAAGTTATTATTTTTAACAAAATTTTCAAATAATAGAATCCACTTAAAAATGAATTAAAATTATGCCTATAAAATAAAATAAAATAAATTTTAGAAAATTTGTATGTGAAACCCACTTTAAATATGACTGCAAAGTAGGAAATTTTGAAGCCTTTCATTCCTATATTGTGATGAGGGGTTCTTCTCCAAATAAAATGCATCAGTAGCTATCCCTTGATTTTTTCTCAATTTGGTCCCTTGCAATAAAGAAATGGGCTAAGTTTGAGCAAATCCAAGCTATCCTTTGACAACCTATACACTAATTTTGTTAAAGACCAAAACCTATTAAGACTTGGTATGAAAAATCCAAATCTAACTCATTTTGAATTGAAAAATATAATTGTGGATTTTTTAAAATGAAATGGGAAAGCATAAATTTATTTTTTCATTATTGATAATAATTAATTAGTTATAGAATATGTTATCTAAGCAATTCTAATGTGATAAAAATGGAAAAAGAAACTTGTTGAATTTTTAATGATTAGAGCTAAATTCAAACCATTAAGTAGTGAAACTAATTTAACTTGTTAGATAAATATCCAATATGTTTAGATATCATTGTCATCCCTATAACAATCATGGTTGAATAGGCAAGATGAAGGATGAAAATAAGTTAAGTTATTCGCAAGTAGTGCAAGATTGACTTGTAAAAGACTCAATTCAAGTTCGACTTTAAATGACTCAAGCTTAAATGAATCAAGCTTAATTAATATACGATTTAAGTTTGAATTTTGTGCTATTTGAGTCAAACTATTCATGGGCTTAAATAAATTTAATGATAAAAAATATATTTTTATTCTTGTTTAATATATAAATAATATATTGCATAAAAAAATTTAATCACATTAGTGATTATTAATGTTGCATAAAATAATATAATATTTTAATTGAAGTAATTAGCTTTCTAATGGATGTTATTTTTTTGCTAAATGTAATTGTTATTATTATGCGAATATTGTGTTAATTTTTTTAATAGATTTGATGATCATTGAAAAATTTGTATCAATGATTAAAAAGAGATAAAAAAATATGTTATTTGATTTATTTGTGAAAAATAAAATCTCAAATTTATGTGAAATACCAAACTATTAACGTTGGATTGTATAAACTCGAATTGAAATTTGAATAATCTAGGTTTAATATGAAATTAAGGCTTAATAATATACTATTTGAATGAACTCATGTAAATTTATTTAAATTCATATTGAACTCATACTTGAACTTGAGTTTGAATTATTCAAGTTTAATAATATTTGATTTGAGTTCAAATTTATGTATTTTTATGAAATTCAAATTTGAATATATAAATAGTCGTTTGCATTCTCACACCAGACTTGGACCAAAAGCCTAAAATTATAGGACTTGGGTTAAGATCCAAATCAATTTTGGCCCACCAACAATCTTCAGCTCGGTCTTAAAGTTTAACAGGAATTATTTTAGATGAAAGCTTTCATGAGTTGCTTGTAACCTTAACACGTGGCTGGTTGTGGACCATATAATTCCGTTCGCAGTTAGCACATTCCGCCAAGATAATACTCCTCATAATCTTCAAAATCCCATGATTCATAATTGAACGTATTCTTACAAAATATGTAAGCAAGTCTTTACTTTCAAACCTATTACACAATCATAGATGTACCATTGTAATACAATTATAAATAATTTTCTAGTTAAAAATGCAAATAAAAAATCAGCAGTAATAATATCCAATATTATCTTAAAAACTTTAATTATTATCATGTCTAAAATTTAAATTTAAAATTTTACGTTTATACATCAAATAAATTACTATTCTTACTATTATAAAAATAAATAAAAAGAAAATAATTATTAGAAATGCAATTTTTTGTGAGTAGATTTAAGTTAAAATATCCATTACTCTCATAATGTGCCAAACACCAAGAGGATTTTTTTCCATCAAACCCATTAATACGAAAAGAAGTAACTTAGCACTAGAATGTCGAGCGGTGCAATTTATCCCTCTTATTTTTCATCTAAATCCCTAATTGACTCCACAAATGCACTGCTTGCATTAATCTTCAAAGCATCCTGCTTATTCCATAATTACTCAGCAAAACCAGTAATATTAACTCCATTATAACTTATGCTGAGGTGGAAAGTAGGCAAAAGTTTACAAGTTCCAGCCACTGTCTCTCCCTAAAATACATCAGTAACAAGTCTAATGATAGACTTGTTCATAATTTTGGTAATATCAAGATGATTTTTCAGGACCCTTCAGAGTCTCGTGGACAGCTGAGAAGTCGAGATCCCCCAAGCCCATGCTTCTAGCCTTCTTGAAAGCCTGCAATCAATTTCAGGTTTGGAAGTCAGCATCTTTTCAAAAATTTGATGAACTATCCAATGTTCCATTCAAATGTGAGAAAATTTCAATATTAAGGACTTAAATTTATTATGCTTCTTTAAAAAATTTTCAACAAGACTTCTATGCTCTAGATATTTTCCTAGGCATGGACACCCAAAACATATGGAAAAATTTCATTGCGGCATGTATCAAATTAAATGAATTAGTTACCCATTTTACCAAAGAAAGCATGAATATAGGTCCACTCAAGCTTCATTTGTTTTGAAAGAAATCTTACGTTGGAATATAATTATAAATTAGTAAGATGATGAAAAACATTTAATATAAAATATAAAGAGCTTAATGAAAAACGACTTCCTTTTTTTTCTTTAAGGGAAAATTGTTTTTCCTCTATTTTTATTGTCTCTAGATATCATTTTTTTTATATAACAAAGTATAAAGACAATATATTACTTCTTTATTTATATAGAAGTAAATGAGACTTTTTTTACTTAAAATATCTTTCAAAAATCAAACGGAGCCTTACTATAAACATAAAGTGTATTGCTTTAACCGGTTGAGAGAGTTATCAAATCTTTAAGTTTCAATTACTAAAATACATGCCACAATGAAATTTTGTCGTGTGTCCTGAATGTCCATGCTCAAGAAAATGTCATGGCCGTGGAAATCTTGCCCGAATTTTTATCCTAACATTGCAAAATTGAAGCATATTGATCATCCTAACATTATCTTCAGAATCCTTTGAAACTAGGTTAGAACTGGCAAATAGGACTTTAACCTTAAAATACAGCACTTGATGTGTGAAACTCAACGTCCTATTAACAGCCATCATATTTATTTTTTAAAAAAAGAAGGAAGAAAAAGGAAAAAGGAAAGAACCAAAAAAGGAAATGCCCAAAATAGTTCTTCACGTCAACGTATCATCTGGGCAACCAACTACTGCACTATCTTTACAAGATTCACCATTATTAAACCATGAAATAGATCTTATGAATGAAAAATTATCAATTTCTAAACCATTTGATCAGAGAGCGTTATTCCCAACTCATTTGATAAAAAAAAATAAGCTAGTGGATGATAAATGCAGTAGCTTTAGTAACATGACGCATGCCTTAAGTAATTTGTATGCCAAGAATGAGCTAAGAATAATGCAATGGATAATCATAAACAAGAAATGGTCATCCTAAACACAAACTGATTATATGTGGCAATTTGAAGCCAAGACAATATTTGCAATGCTACTCCAAACGGTGAATTGCATAATGACAGGCTATCTGAAAGGAACATCAAATTGGCCTCCAACTACATTTAGTATCCGATAAATATTTAAAGCCATCAATTGATGGAGAGACTACATCCTAGTAGATATCCAGACTCAGTTGCAATCAGAATTGCTGAAATTAGTCATGCTAAAAGCACCGAAGTTTTGTTGAACAATACACTACACATGTACAATGATGTACTACTGACTTGTAAAAAATTATCCAAAAAACCAGGTGGATTTTCGGGATTGTACTACATATATTATTGCCATCTTTTCAAGTGAATATAATTATAACAAACTCAATATTTTTTTTGAAATTTTATGTAATGATAAAGTTGTAATCCACTTAATGTACATATGCAAGATTATACATTCAAGCCCTAAACATGATGGGAAGTAAACTCCTACAGCAACATCGGATGCTACTGCACTACTACAGTATGGACAACACACTCAATATTTTAAGAGTATGTTCTAAGCCGAACTTCAATGAACAAAGTTAATCATGCTCATGAGATTAAGTTTGCATAGGGTATCTGGTCAAAGTTCTGGTTGTGCCCTGCCAGCGGCTAGCAAAAGAAATGATCAACTAAATTTTGTTTCCCAGTAATGGCTTTTGCTGGCAGACCTGCAGGAGTGATTATAAAATATACTGTACACTTTTCTTTCATCTTTAATATCTTTATTATTATTGAACAGAAGATTAAAATCACAATCTCACCATTACCTTATCCTTAGCAAGATACACTTCCCTTAATTTCCAAAAATATGTTCCAGAAAGTTTTATTTTATATAAGAAATGACATTATAGTTGATACATTTGGCTTGGCAGCAGAAGAATTGATCTTGAACAAGTGATTTTCAATGTGTCAAAAAAGCAGAGTTCATGTTTTGCAGCAATGGGTGTGAAGACACGCTTGGAGTTCAATGGACAACAGAAATGTTTTATGTTTGGGAGTGCCACTCAGTATACCTAAGGATCCTAACACTAAATTGGCAATAGACCATAAAGAGTCACTATTTGATCTTTATACATTAAGGCAGCTAGCAGGCGACTGAATACTAGAACAGCAACTAGGGTGGACATCTCACTCTCCAGCGGAGAATCTTGTGCGAACAGCATGCACCACATGTATGCACTAACCAGCAGGTAGATGAGATAAGTAAATTGGTGATGTTATAGCACAAAAGTCAATGATGGTGCTCTTATTGAAGAGAAAGAAGAGTAAAAATTCAGGAACCGATGATACCACTACTTTATTCTCTCCTCTAAATTATTGTCTAGGTATATATAAGGTGGCACATGTTGTGCTTACAAGAATTTCCCCCTCCACCAGTTTAGTGAGTCCGTTCTTGGATACTTCTGTAAGTAGTCCATTAAATACAGTTGGGTGCAATTTAAAAAATAAGAAGCATTTTCTGATAATGTCCTATTTTTAGCACAGAAAACAAACATAAGTTAGTAATCTCTAACCTCATTTGCAGCAGCTGCTACCGGCATTGATACAGCATTCTGATCCCCAAGGGCAAGAGCCAATCTCATATCCTTCTGCTGGTGCTTCAATGGAAATGCTGGGGGGTAATTGTTCTGGATCATTGCAGGCCCTTTCATCTTAAACATTGGATTACCAATGGCAGCAAGATCCTGCCAAAAACTATGTTTAGAAATTCTACCAACCCATTTGGAGATACTGTTTCAAATCACCATTTCTTACCAGTACATCTAGAAGGGTTTGAGGGCTCAAACCACTTCTACCAGCTAGTGTGAGTCCCTCGGAAAAAGCATTCATCACACTACCAAAAAGACACCAAAATAAGTAAGCAGCATCAGACTCAAGGGTTAAAATAGCTGAATCAAGATTCAGAAATATCAATGCTGCAGTATGAACAAAATTTTCTTGTTTGTTAGCCTGTTCTTCAAATATGAAGCCTAAAAGTGAAAATATCTGAATCAGGAATATCAATTTTTCATTAAAAGTCACTGTCCCATCTCTCCCCATAAAGGAAAAATAATAATAATAATAATAAATAAATAAATAAATATGAAAGAAAAAGCTTACCTTCCCATTATCATGTTCACGACAAGTTTCATTTTTGCACCATTTCCAACCTCACCCAGGAAGAAAGACTTCTTCCCCAGTACATCAAATGCTGGAAGAACTTCATCATACAAAGACTACATAAAAAATAGTCAAACCACCAAAATGTAGTTGCACTGGAAGTACAGGCAATTCATAATTCGTAATACATAATACATGATACTTTCAGCCTTTTTTTTTTTTTCTGGGAAACTAAAATGTTCATTACTAGGACCACAGATAACTATATTATCAAAAAAAAAATATAATTACTTGCCCATCTGTGTCTAATCTCAAGAGGAGAGAAAGAATGACCAAAGGATGAAGTCTATCTACATTGAGAATTTTTTGGCCCTCAATGTTCCTATAAGTGTATTATAAAAACATGCGAGTTTAAGATCTAATTTCTAGATGAATTATATGTTTTGGCCAATAACTGTAGTGATTTACACCACAAGGATATGACAAACACTAACCTTAACATTAAGCACATAATCGGCCTAGCCTACATAGTTAACCATGCAAAATTTAGTTCTATTTTGTCCTCCCAGTGTAATATAACAAATCTTGATAATTCTACACACCTGTGTAATATAATAAATCTTGATAAATGGCCACTGTCAATATGTGAATGAAATTGTGAGTTGGAAATGTTTATTTTGGTCTTTGAATAGATTGCATTGTGAATTGTAAGTATCATGTATGAAAGTACAAGAAGCCCACAAGTTATGATGAGAAGGGTCAATATATGCCAAAAGCTTAAAATAACAACATATATTGTTTCACAATATTTATATCATGTGACTTAATTACATAGTTGCATAAAAATACTAAAACTGACAATGCAAAAAAGTAATGAAACCGTTCCAAAAAGTGACATGCAATTGCATGTACTCAATTCAATACATGATGCAGTATCATAGTGTCCAACATTTATGATGTAGCCAAATAGAACATAGGGGCAATAGTCAACAGCCAATTTATTAAAGCCTTGATGATAAGTGCTGGCTAGCAAGAAGCCTTATAGTGTCTCCCATACAATCAGCATTTCCTTCTTGGAAAATATCTTAAATAATAGGTAACTTATTCATTAAGCAAGACTTGGATTACCTTGTCCCCAGCAGCAAGGATTACTAGTTGGCCATCTTCTGCAGGTTTCTTGCTACCTGAAACAGGAGCTTCAAGGAAGTGACCACCTCTTGATGCAATTGCCTGCAGAAGAAGGATCAAATAGTAACATGATTTTGAGAAACTTTCATTTTATTTCTAAGAAATTCAATCATGAAGCTTGTAAACTTTCAGCTTATGCATATAGACGTGCATGCACAACAAAAAATACCATACCACCACAGACCTTGTATGGTCTTGTATAAAAAGGAAATATTAAGAAAAGTTATCTGCAGTCAAACATTTCATAGCAAAGAATCAGCAAAAATACAACCACCACCACCAAGACCTTTCCTATTAGATGGGTTTATTCGGTGACATTGAGCTCTATTAAAGGCCATGTTTTAAGTGACACCATTTAAGATCAGATTGTTTTTTTATGGTTTCCTTAAAGAAAAACAAATATCATATATCTTCATGGCCATTCTTGCTTTCATTTATTTACTAAAGTTCATATACAAGAAAGTTTATTAGAGAAGAGAAGAGAAAAGTACAGGGTAAGTTGGTCTGTTGGAGATTAGTCTGTTAAAGCAGGTAGGGGAAGACCTAAGAAAACATTAGGAGAAACAGTAAAAAATGATGTCATTTTAAATGATATTACTGTAGATATGGTCTTTAATAGAGTACAATGGCTTCATTTGATCCCTCCAGCCAAGCCCCTCAAATATCAAATAGGATAAGGATTGCTTATGGTAGTTGTAGAAGAGTAAAGAAAGGAAATAAAAGCCAGACGACAGGTATCCTCTCAAAGGTATTAATAATTAAAAAAAAAAAAGAAATAAAGACAAAAAATCCCTCGTCAGGAAAGCAAAGCCTGTGATAGACAAAGGGACGCCACCAAAATGCTCATCATCTGAACACCATAAAGATGCATCAAGAAGACAACTTTGTCAACAATCATATCTCTTTTAATGCGGGATAGCCTAATCACATCAGCAATGTTCAATTGGTGTAGTTGCGCTTAGCAGTATTCAAATCGAGAGAAAGAGAGAGAGAACGCCCTAGGTGTGAGCCAGTGGTGAGGTTCCTGGGTAGTTTACACGAGGTCATAACTTTAAAATTTGTGCATCATTGTACTAAAACAAAGAGACAAGAAAAATGTAGAAAATTTAAGTAGACCCAACCCAGCAATGCAGATTAGGAGGAGATATGCCGGATGTATAGAAAGATCAGTAATAACATTCTTCAAAAGGAGCTACATCATAGTGTAGATGGGTTGGGTCCAACTCTACAACAAATTGATGTAATATGAAGGAGATATTGAGAGAGACAAAAGAAGGAAGAGTTGAGAGGGTAAAAATAAAAAAAGACAAGGACAGAAGTGACAACATAATAGATTGGGTATTTATGAATCATCCATGACAAACCAAGAATTAAAACCTAGTACAACATCTCTTTATGTAGGCTAGGCTAAAAAAATAACCAATTTACTGGAATGAGAAAGCTTAACCTAATATTCATATATTTCAAGTCCAAAACTGAAATCTGAAGTTATATAGATCTTAGAGAAATTTCATTGCCAAAAAAATATTCTAATTGCTAAAACTTATTAATTAGATCCTATCATCTTTTATACACACTCCCAATTATATTTTTACATCTAGTGGTTTATTTTGGAGAGTTTCCATGCTGGACATGCAGAGATATTGGCAAACTCATTTCGTATTTTCTCTTTTGGGTTTTCCCCTGTCTGATCATTTCTGGTTTCTCTCATGAGGATACTAATCCTCTGAAAAGAAGCGAAGAAAGAACACACTAAATGAGGAAATCTAGAATCAAGATTAAGGGATCGGGGACAAAAACTTATCTAGAGAACAGAAATTTTGAACTTCAACAGAAAATAATATCAGGCTATATGGACAAGGAAGCCAATGAAAAAGAGAAATTGAAAGATTAATTCTATTTATAAGTTTTTCTTCAAAAACAATCAGCAATTGAAAACTTCAGGCAACTCAGCTTCAAACATGACTATAATCTCATAAATCACCAGAAAATAAATTTCCCAAACACAGAAGACATTAAAGAAAATTTTAAATCAGCAAGTTATGCTAACCTCACTTATCTTGCAAGATGTACCTGCATTAACTGTTGACATGTCAATGTAACCCTTTCCATTACCAATTTGCTCGAGAACACCATCTTTGTCAAAAACCACCTAATGAACCATCAAAGAAAGCACTTTGGGTGAGTTCAAGAAAAGAGAGTTACACAACAAATATTTAACATTTACTGACCGATAGAGCTGCTGAAGGATCAGATAATATTGCAATTGTATACTTGCATTTCTTGACTACAGCTGAAGGGGTTTCACCAACCGTTGCACCATGTTCCACAAGTTCATCGCACTGAAATTACAGGATGTAATGAATAAAAAGTCAGAAAATCTTGCTTCAAGGAACTGGCTGACAATCTGTGTTAAACTTGGCAAGGCTCACAAACATTAAGCACTTCATAAGAGAAAATTACAATAATAATAATAAAAACAAGTTTTTTCTCCCCTTTCTCTAAAGTCATACAATGGAATAAAAAATTAATTAAAATTCAAATACAATATTAGTTGAACTACATGAAAATTTGAAGCTGGCACCTGAGTTTAAAGCATTTAAGAACTTGGTTAGCTGCTATATTTGTGAGTGTTGAGATCCTCTTATCAGAGAGGGATTCTTATTTATAAAATAAAATAACTGCTCTCAGTATTGGCAAATATGCATGCATTGCAAGATCTGTTATATCAATGATTCAATGGGATGCAAAAACATATATTAGGTTAAAAAAATATAACTTTATTGAACTCAGTTACTTGCAGGGCCCAAGCAATTATGTCTTCATTTCTTTCTTTCTTACTATTTTTTCTAACTGTTCTATTATTTTGCAACAACAGTCCTCCAATATATAGTTAGCACGGAAATGACATACTAATGAGGAAGCCCCTTAATTTCTCACCCCAAAGTCAGATATCATCATAGCTGAAAACAAACATCCCAGATTATTGATTTGAAAAGTAATGACAAAACTGACCTAGAAAGTGTCATCATCCAGAAAGAAAACACAGATGTTTCATCCCATTTCAAAATCAGATGAATACATTCAGCAAACAAATTATCAATACCGTCGAGCTAGTAACAGCAACAGTAAGTAACGAAAGTAAGTACCTTGGAAAGTGTCCTGTTCCATACGGTGACCTTGAATCCATTTTTTAGCAGATTCATGGCCATAGCTTTGCCCATTATTCCCAAACCCAAGAAACCCACCTCCATCTTTCTCCTCTTCTCTGCAAATCAATTTTTTGATCTCTCGATTCCTCTTCTACCACCCAACAAAGCACTACTCGAACACACACAATAAATGTTTATCCTTTTACAGTGATCCTTCAAAGAAACATCAAATAAAATAAAATTCAGTACCCATCATCAATTCGGCGTCCTCAATAAATGACAATGATTACAATCCGAAGAAGATGAGTATTAAATTTGTATTATTGATTCTTCGGCAGAAAAGTAAAATATATGTAGAGTATATAAAGCAATAATTGTGATTTGTGAGAGCGGAAGGAATTTTTAATTTATTGACAATGGCAATGAAAATAATAATATAATATAATAACAACCATTGTTATTTTATTTGTGAGGATTTTTTTTCGCCTCAAATCCAACAAAGTAATTCGTGGTTGGCGGAAACCTGAGGATAGATAGATGCGTCACACGTTGCCTTGCCTAACTATTGTTTCTGCCTTTCCAGCAACCTGGGATTTGGCTGCAGCTTCTGTGGAGTATGATTCTACGTTCCTCCTTGTCCACGGGCACATCCTTGTACCAAACCAATTACACCACGCTAATCAGGTCATGTGGTCCCTTTTATTCTGTATTTTTGAAATTAAAATAAACATAATATCGTCCCCCCATTAAAAGAAAAAGAGAAAAAATATATATAACCCACTTAAAATATGATCTTTTATCAAATATCCCTCTTGAACTTTCAAATTTTACAAATAATTCCTCCAAACTTTTCCACAATATGAAAAGGTGATATTTTGAAATGATTAGAGTAACTGCTGATATCATATTTTATTACTTCAATTGCCACTATATTTATTAAAATTTGAAACATTTTTCTCTTATCAATGTTTTAAAATTACTGTTTAGTAAATGAACTTGATGTTTAGAACTACTCTTAAGTGATCATAGAGCCGCCACTAAATTATTCAGTCTATTTTTTTACCTTTTACATATTTTGAAAAATTTTAAAAAGATTATTTATAAGATTTAAAAGTTTGAGAAAGTTATTTGATAGAAGGTCATATTTCAAGAGGATTATGTTTATTTTGCCCAAAAAATTAATTTACACTAAACTCAGCTTTGATTAAAAATCCCACACTTTAAGAAAAATGCATAAATTTTAAATGACTACATTTCAATTTTATTCATTTAGAGAATAACTTTCTTTGATTGTTTGTATTTGTGTTAAAGGATTTTTAAACTCTTATAATTTAAAACTTAAAAAAAATACATTGCTACTATTAAGTTTATAATTTTATTTTTTTCAATAAATTTATTTTATTTATAATAATAATATTAAATTCTCATTAAATATTATATACATGTCAATTGTTTTGTATTGATGTAATTTATTTTATGTTATTATATTTTATATCTAACTAAAGATAATAATGCAATAAATTAAGAAATTACCAAATTAACCAAAATTTAATATTTACTAATGAAGGTCAAATTGTACTACAAAAATTAAGTTTAATAGATAATTAACTATGTATATCTATAAATTTGATCTCCAAACAAGCTTTGGGTCTTATTTCATAAATTACCTTAGTGGACCATTATAAAGCTGAAATAAAAGGAGAATGTTAGGCCAAGTTTCAAGACCCTAACTCAAAAGATTATTTCTATTAAAGAAAATGAAGTCTTTACTCTAACCTAACAACTTGAGTCCAATACTTTAACCAAATTTGTTACTTCAATTGAGTCCACTTAAGCAAATAATTTAGCCAAACCTTACTCAACTAGTTACTTAAGATACTTGAAATCTATTTCACCCTTCTCTTCAATTAAGACTATTTGCAATGGGGGAGAACAATGACATAACAAGCAATACCTTATCTTTCAGCAACCATTTAAGCAATTCAAAATCAAATTTAACAAAGTTAGAAGAGGTTCAAGTAAAGGAGGAATACCAGTGATTTGGGAGTTTTATGCCAAGGATAGATTCATGTGAGCACCTTTAGGGATAAGTGAATTCATCTAGATGAGCCTAACCTATGCTTGGGGAATCTAAGACTCCTAAATCGAGGAACTATGGAAAAATCTAAAACCCTTTAAAAGGTACCTAAACATTTTAGGTCAGTTTATCTTTAATGAAATGGAAGAAATCAAGAAGATTCTGCCTTAAATCATCTATGAAGATGACCATTCAAATTGGAGGATTTTAAGAGTTCTAATTTGGGTGCTCAAACAAGGAGAAGAGCCCTTTATGGTATGAACTTAGGATCTATTCCACTAAAATGGAAGGAATTTCAGCGTAAGTGTAAGGGTTGCACTATGTTGTGACCCATTTTCTAGTCCATCATGATTGATGTAATGACATCCTACAGACATCTTCACCACCCTTTCTCTTTTCTTTTTCAAAAACTATGGCTATCTTTATGAAGTATAGAACTCTTAGATAACTTTTGATCATTAATTTTTTTTAATAATACTTTTGAAAACTTTAATAAGTAATCAGATTGAAATATGTGGGTATACTAAAAACAATATAAATAACAATACTTTTGAAAAAAATACTTTCTATAAGATATTATGGTGGATAAAAACTTCACAAAGGTATTGCTTTGTAGAAAACTTGTGGAATTTTATTTTTCTGATGAGGATTGATTTGACACTAGAAATAATTATGAACTTAGAGATGAAAAATATTTTCCTTGAAAAGTATGATAGTAAGAATAGATGATAAAACTTTATTTTTAAAATGAAAGAAAACTCATATCATGAAATTTTTGCTCTTTGCTTGAGAAAAACAATGAGCTTGGATCATTCATAGGTAGATGTTTCTAATTTTTAAAATTTTCAAAATAGATAATCTTGATAAATTTAAGATAAAACTTAAAAGAAAGGGAGATGATAGACTTCCTTGAAAATTTATCTTACTATAAAATGGATGCAATAAAATAGGACTAAATTAGTAAAAATAAGGAAATTTAATAATGATTATTTGAAATC
This sequence comes from Sindora glabra, assembly GCA_020226215.1. Lineage (NCBI taxonomy): Eukaryota > Viridiplantae > Streptophyta > Magnoliopsida > Fabales > Fabaceae > Sindora > Sindora glabra. The sequence continues at coordinate 56,641,954 of CM035234.1, read as the reverse complement.
GGATTGTTAACTTTAAAGAAGGGAGTCATGATTTGAAGAAAATGACTCCTCTAAAACTTTATTTTGAAAGATATTGCCAAGAAAATTTGCAATCTTCAAGGAAGGATTTCATAATAATAAAGTAAGAAAGTACTCTAAAAATTTAGCATTTTTTGCATAAAATTCTTTTGTCACTTCCTTTGGTACATATAAAAATATAAGAGTTTTAAAATTTTAAAAGATAATCTTATGTGAAATAATTAGTAGGAAAAATCATATAGGGCTAACACTTCAAGTATGATAGAAATGGAATATGCAAATATCTAAAATAGAGTGCATAAATAGTATGGCCTTATGGCTTATTACAATTTGAGTTCATCAAGTATTAGTCTTAATTATGAGCCTTTGATAATTATACATAATTAGTAGTTAAATAGTAGAAAATAAGGATAATGACAATACATGATCTAACTCATGGCTAATCATGATTGTGAAAGTTTGCATTAGTGGGATGCAAGTGTTGTTGGGGAGGTTATGGTGAATCTTAAGGTGGTTAACTGGGAATGGGTTCTAGGATAGGGTGCATAGATATTTTGAAGAGCATATATGGGTTCTTTGTAGGTCTTTTAATAATTATATCATGTAAACCCATGGGAACCATACTTAAGTAATAGGCCTATTATGGTCAATCCTTATGATAAAGTAAAACTCTAATTGATATATACCAAATAAAGTGAAGTATGGTCTCCACCAGCAATCAATAAAAATAACAAAAACATTCATCAAGCTAGTAGCGTATTTGAAAAATATCAACTAGCGAGTAATGATTACAAATACTCAGTGGATGATTACTTAACCTCCATTCTGATTAGTTTTAGCTAAAAAAACATATATATAAAAATACATTTTAAGAATAATGGAATTCTTACTAGCACTTCTTAATGTTTGATAAATTCACAAGTGTATATGCAATTTTGTCTATTTCATAATAAACGATAGGAGGTATGCAGGTTTCCTCTTTATTACTCCTATCATCCTTATCTCATTCATCACTATCATTATCCCCTCGAGTCAACCTTATCCCACTCATTAGTATAAAACGACATCGGTCATAACTTCCTCATTCATATTTCGAGATAATATATATCTCTTTGAGCAATTATTATGAAGATAACTTTTTAGCTTTTAACACTATTTAGTTTATCTTTTTTATAATAAAGATAGTCTTTTAAATTTTTAATATTATTTTAATTTATCTTCTTTATAGTGAAGACAACCTTCCAAACTTCTAACATTATTTTAGTTCATTAGATAAGCCATCATAAGCCTTTATTTTATGGTAAGGTCAAAATATTATTTTTGCTATAACCATTAATTAAATAGCCTTAAATAAAATTTAACATGTGGGCATATCAATTCAATTTATATTAATTATCAATAATAATAAATTCAAGGCCCATGCAATGTTGTTCAAAACCATGTCTAAACTATCTCAATTGGCCTAATTTTGATAAAATAATATTTATATATAAATCTAAAGATGAGTATCAAACATCATCTTTTTTTGTATAGGATCAGAAGACTTTCAAGAAGTCAAAGTAAGGGAAAAATATAGGTGATATTCATAGGTTCAATTGCTCTTATAAGTCCTCCCTACACATATTCTTTTTTCTTATATTAATTCAAGTAGGTCAAAGATCAACTTTTTGAAGCAAAAATATTTCTTTGAAATTAAATAGTTACTTTTCTTGTATAAATAAAATATAAAATATATTTCTTTTCTAAGTTTAATGTACTTGATGCACTCAAACTTCTTTTCTTACTATTTATTTTCAACTCGTCCTAATTATTATATTTATTAAATTCAAATATATATTAAATATCCCTTTTTTTCCAAAAGAAAAAGTGTAATGGGATGACTTATACTATGAGCCACCCAATAATCCTTTACTTTTCTCCTAAAAGGAAAACTAAACAAAGTCTAGAGAATGGTAGGGCTCATAACACCCTTACCACCCGTCAACATTTAATATTATATATATATATATATATATTATAACAACATCATTTATGATAACTATAACAACATAGATGTTAAATATATATATTTTTTGAACAAAAATTAAAAAGAAAAAGGTAAAGTTTTCATTTGCAAAATTTTTAAAGAAATCCTTAAAAAGTTTCCAAAAAATCAAGAATCATATTATTTTTATTCAAATAAATGAATGCTTATTTTCAACAAAATAATTTAATATGAATAAGAAAGAATTTCTTACCAAGTCAAGATAACAAAAGATCAAAGTACTATAAATTAGGGTTGTAATACTAGCTTTTATCTTGAGTGAAAAAGAAAGATTTTAAGAATAGGGTAATTTTATGATAGTTTTACTTATAACACTCATTTAAAATGAAAGAAAAAATTATGGCTTGGACTTTAACATAGCAATAAAAGAATATAGATCGGAAGGGTGGGGTGCTAGTTTGATTTTCTTTGACTTTTATAGCCAAAGAAAAATACAAAATTCATAACTTTAGAACTCATGTACGATTTGTGGAAGTAATTATGTGTGGAAAATTTTGTAAAGATGAGTGACTAGTCTGTTTAGAAACTAAATAAGGAGATGAAATAACGTTGTATTAGTGTGCGAATAAAAATAATATTTTTACATAAAATTTTCATACAGATAAAATAAACAAAATTCGGTATACCAAAACTATTCTTATTTTTGTGAAATTCACCTATTTTACCTTTAACCATATATCATATTTTTGACATTGTATATGAAATGAGGTTAGAAAATTATGATTTTATTATAAAAAATTTTCTCTTAAACTTTTCTTTCTAAAACATATTTTTCTCAAATTTTTTAATGTTCCTTTGATTGTATATAAACTAAAGAGTCTTGAATGTTGTATAAATTAAAAACATGTATGCAACTACTCTCATAAGTCCATATGACCTTTGTTACCATTTTACTATGACCTTAAATGGCAACCCGAACTTATATTTTTAAATCTAGCTATTTATAGTATCTCAATATTATATATTTATTTATTTTCTAATCATTAAACCTTTTTTTTTTGTAAAATTCTACTAAACTTTTTATAGCCTTTAGTTTTTAGTTTTCTTGCTTTTCCAATAATTCTATTAGGTTTTGTTCTAACTTTTCTATTAGGCTTTTCTTTTACTCACTTGCTATTAACCATACTTCTAATTATCTTAAGTAATACTAAATGAATAAGTTTCTCAACAAATGTTACACATTGCATCTTAAAGAACTAAATGTTAGAAGAATTGAAACTTTTTAGGAGGATTAAATCCTTCATCTTCTTAAATGTTTTTCCTATAGAATAAATTGTTAAAGTAATCCTTGGTCTTAATTAGAAAAGGATAGAGTTTGACCTTTTTAGTGTTGGTGTTTAGAATGTAAAATGTGTTCAACACGTGGACTTTAAGAAGTTTGTTGTTTAGTTTATAGTTAAGCAAGCATTAACATTTCAATTCTAATAAAAACTAGACTTGATGGGCTAATACTTGAAGCCATTGCCTCTTAGCTCCCTTTTTTAAGGTGTATGAATAGTTTTATTAGTAAGATTTGGTTTTTATAGAATGAAGATGGTTTAAAAGTGGAGGTGGTTAGCTAATCCAAGTAAGAGATCCATGCCATTGTTAAGGCAAGTCCAAACTTTAGACCTTGGTTGCTTAATTATATCCATACTAGCCTTAAATTGATAAATAGAAACATTCTTTAGGAAAATGTTAAAACATCGTTTTGTTACATGATATGCCTTTTCTTGTCCTTGGAAACTTTCATGAAGTTACTTATCAAGCGAAAAAATTAGGAGGTTCCCTTATTAATTTACATGGAGTCAATTTGTTTAATAATTACATTGATTCTTGTAATCTCATAGATTTTGGGTTTTCTAATCCTATCTACACTTGGTTTAACTTGAGGTCATGTGCAAATTTAATCCTTAAATACCTTAATCGTGCTTTAAATAATACCATTTAGAAACTTTTATTCCCAAAGCTAGTTGTCTCTAACCATGCTCGTATCTTATTTGACCACTCCTTTATTACTGTCAAACCATTTAGGTTTAAATTCTACTAGTTCTCTTATCTTAACTTGCTTGGTATCATTCTCAGCTTGTGCCAGTTCTCTTCCTATGGAACTTGTCATTAATACTTTTATTAACTTGGTGCAATAGGAATCCTTTTAAAAGGAAAAATAAAGCCTTAGCTAGAATTAGAAGGGTTTAATCTAATATGTAAAAATTTTCATGTAAGAATTTAGTTAAATTAGAAAAATCCCTTCAGCAAAAATACAAAGATATTCTTAAGTAGAAAGAAGAGTTGTAGGCTTTCAAGTCTTGTCTAGATTAGACCTATGATGAGGATAGAAATACTAAAACCTATAGTCTTTCCACAATTGTCAAAAAATGTAGTAATAAAATTTCTTGGCTAAACAATAAAGTTATTGAGTGGATAAAAAATTTACTAGATGTTAGGAATCTCATCTGTAAGGGTTTTATTATAAAATTTACTGGCTCTAAGGAGTATTCCCATTAGGTGATAACTACTTCTATTGATTGGTTTATGGTGGTTTCTGATGAGTGGGGTGAATCACTTATCAAAGTCCCCAATAAGGATGAAATCCTTCCTAACCCTAAATTAATGAAGCTTAACAAGGTGCTTGGACTTTATAGTCTACATCCCAGATTCCTCTAATAATGTTAAGGTGAAATTAGCGACTATCTTTAGGAATATATGGTTAATGCATTAAGAATAACCAGAATTCTTGATTGGTTAGACAAAACCTTAATCACCTTTATTCTTAAAGGAAAAATAAAGGAAATAGTTAATAGTTTAAAACTATCCATCTATATAGCTCCATTATTAAGGTCCTCTCTAAAATAATCTTTAATAGAATCAAACTTAGACTGTATGATCCCTAGGGAGGTTTTGCTTTCTATTAAGGTTAAAGTTAGGTCTGTGCTTATCAAATTGGATCTTGAGAAAGCTTATGACTTTTCAGGGGGGATTTTATTAGAAAGGTTTTGACTTTTAATGGATTAAATTGTTATAAGTTGCATCTTAGGGGTGTCTTATAATATTCTAGTAAATAAGGGCAATTAGAGATAATTCACCCTTTTAAAGGTCTCAGGTAAAGGGATCATTAATCCCTTATATCTTCATCCTTTTCTAAGAATACCTACATCATTGTATTGAAGAGGTTTATGCAAATAAACAATGGGCACCCATTAAGGTTAGTAGGAATGGTCCCTATTTCTCCTATTTATTTTAAACAAGTTGAGGTTGATATTAATTGGCAACTATCTCTTGATGGCTAGTTTAAATTAAACACAAATGAGGCATCCAAAGGCAACTTAAGGAAAGCAATAATGTTACCATAATTAGAAATGATAAGAGAGAATGAACTATAAGTTGCAGTCATAGCTTGGGAATAACATCCAATTTTATTATTGAATTGAATGGTCTTCAAGGTGGCCTTAATCTTGCTTTGAATTATAATTTACTCCTTTTGGCCATTAAACTAGGAACATTTTCAATTATTAATGCTATCAATTTTGATTTTAATAATGTCCTTGTAGAAATTTTTAGTTATCTTCTATTTATCTATTGTTTATCATTTATGATTGCTTATGTAATTAGATAAAATGATCAATTAATTAATTATCTGTTATAATTCATAATGGAAAAATCAATTACTAATGATTTTTACTTATAAAATTGTTCTAATTGATTATTGTATGGAACAATTAGATATTAATGATTATGAGCCTAGTTTTTGTTCAACACCTAAGATAAATAGGAATTGAATTAAATGATCTAACCTAACTTAAAGAGGGTTTGTTTAGGCTTAGTCGTGTCTTAAGTACTTAATTTTATTATTTGGGTGCTAGGTTCAAATAATAAATGATTAATTTAAACATTTGCTTTGAATTGATCAACATTAGGATCAAATAAAGATTGTTATAGCCTTTAGGTAATTCTTGACTAAGTAATTAAATTAGGGTCAATTCATTACATTAGATATCTATGATAACTTAACAAATTAAAGGTCAAAATGTCTCTTCAATTGGAGTTTTTTATTACTGTAATCTTCCTTTCATTTAATTTTGTCATTGTTTATTTTGATTTTTATTTTGTTTCGCCATTTATATAAAATTCCTTTTTTATTATTTCTACAATTAGATTGATTAACTAATTTCTTAGGTTTGATATGGTTTCAAAAGTGCTACATGTTCCTATAAGAACAATTAAATAATTTTAATATTTCTACAAGCATCAAGTTGCATACCATACATAATCATAATATCGTAATTAATTTCATATATCATAACTAAACAAAGGAAGGAACCTTGTATATTAACCAATATCATTACTTTAGGAGAAAGTTTATGCAATAAAATAAGACATCAATCATTTAAAAAAAACATCAATTTTGCTAGAAAACCATTGTTAAAATGTAATAGTAAACATCAATGGTTTTAAAAATTTGATGTGCAATATCTCATCATATCATGTCGGTTTTATTAAATAATTGATGTGGTATAATTTGCCCTAAAAATACCCTTGTTTCTTTTGGTACATTCCTCTATTTTATCCAACTTCTTAGAACACCTTTTTTTTTTCACTTTGTACACCTCTTGTTTTGCAAAGCCTTTTAGAACACCTTTTGCTCCCCTTTATACACCCCTTATACTTTATATAGTTTTTCAAAACATTTCCTATTATACTACTAATTTCAAATACATGCAAAACACCTTAAATGAAATAGAAACTAACATTTGCTAAAATACTCTTAATTTCAAACATATATTGAACATCCCAAATGAAATAGAAACTAACGTTTCATGTTACATTAAATAGTCCTAATTTCATCGATGCTATATAGAGCAACTTGACAAAAATAGAAGCTAAATTTCCAATTACCTTTTAAAAACTCAAATTTTAATAATTCCATATAATAAGTACATTGGATCTAATAAATTATATAATACCTTACAATGTTAGGGCAGAAAAATAACCACATGACTGTTTGGTAGGTGTAGCAATCACAAAGAAAAATGTTTGTTAGTGAAAGAACAAATATCTTCAAATTGTCCTAAATGTGTTTTCTTTGTCCAAGGATATTTAAATCCTTATCTTATCATCATAATTATCTCTCATATGAAACTTGCATTAATGAAATATAAACTAACAAGCAAGCAATTATATATGTAAGCATAACTTTAAAATGAGAACATTAGTACCTTAAAATTATATTAGGAAATTTCTTTAAAAGGATCATTAACCCTTATCCCTTTACCATGATCTTTTTGTACATAAAACTTCTCCAAAGCTGAACATTTTCCAAGCATACACTTAAACCTAAAACAAATATGAACATTCATATGAAAGCTTGTGTGTGTAATCTATTTCATTCCTAGGGTTATAATATATATTCATAAGCTAACAGAGCATCAAAAACATTTTACAACTACATCCAAACCATAACCTTAATAATCCTAAGTTAAAGATTTTTCAAGCATAAACACAGAACCTAAGCAAACAACACCACAAATCTAGAATGAAATTATTATGATATTTAGTGAGTATCCTTTATTATAACAGAAAACAAAAGCAAAAGAAAATATTTTTCTTCATAATACTCTTGGAGTTCCTCTTACACTTGAAAGAGCTTCGTATTAGAAGAATAATAAGTTTACAAATAGTGCTACAACATTTTAATCTTCTATTTCATTCTTCTTCTAGTCCTTCAATAATTTTTGTTAATAAGAATGGCAATATTGAGTGACATTATTTTAATTTCCATGTTAATTATTAAAGAACTAATTCTAAATTGAGATCACAAGTAAACTATATCAGATTTGAAATGTTAGTTTTATCATAAAACATCATCATCTAAATAAAAATGACATTGTCCTACTAAAAAAGGTTTAACATTAGTTAACAAGTAAAATAAATGTTAAATATGTACTTTTATGCATCACTTATTTAAACAAAATCAACATTGTAATATTTTCGAATGTTAATTATTAATAAGCAATTGATGTCTTTTCTTTAAAGAATTTTTTTCTATAAGAGTTACATTATTCAATAGAACATATTTATTATAACTTAAAACTCTACTTACCAGCAAAACCCTGACATCTTTTCCATTAATATATATATATTATAAAATTATGAGCAACTATTTTATAAATTAAGTATAAATAACACTTCGATTATTTGTTAGAACCTTATCATTTTCTTAACTGAGCAATTTTTTTTTATTCAAATAACAATATTTGAAATCTATAGCATTATAACTTTTGTATAAATTACGATGTTGTTATTTGTAATAACCTCAACATCTTTTGTTAATGTAAGTTCTTTTTTTCTTTATACAAGTAAACACAAATAGTAACACATTAAATGTAAATCTAAAAAAAAATAAGAAAAGAGATAATCAATTATGAAAATATATTTTGTAATTTTATTTGTTTCCATATCATTACATTGGTATATATATATTGAAAATACTATCATTTACAATAAACAACTAACACTAAATCTAGAGTGCCATTTATAATAACTAACCTAGATTAAGTTTACAATAAATAGATGAAAAAGAGGACAAATAAATGCTACCAATTCCTTCATATTAGTCCATGTAGATTTAGTCCATCATAATTACCAATTCTTTAATTGTGTTGAATAATGCTTTGTCTAGATCTCAATTTTTTCACATGAGGTCTAGGTAATACTTTTGCCTCTAATAAGTCTCTAGTGTTTAGATGGAATATTAAGATAACTTCCCCTTTATTTCATGTTGCATATTTAGAATTATTATGATTCTTGTTAAAGGATTCACATTTTTTGATATCTTTGCTTTAATAATTAATGTCTCTCACATAAGGATCAAGATAGCTCAATTTCCAATGTTGGAAGATTTTTCAATATATGAAAGAAGAAGATATCAAAGGAGGTGAGTCCTTTAACAAAATTTGCAACATTTCTAAATGTGTAGCAAGAAATGGAAGGTGAGCTATCTTGATATTTAACTAAAACACTAAAGTTAGATAAAAGAGGCTAAGGTATCATTGATATATTTCAAATGGAAAGTTAGAGAAAATTTTATAGGCATTATATAAAACCTTATATGTTGGTTGTTAACACCAAATTGACATCTTAGGTATGCTCCATTTCTAGGAAATTGGCAGTTGCCATGTCTTTAAATATCAGTTAAGTCCAAAATGAATGTGTAAACTTTTTTACATTTTGCAACAAGATGCTTGAAATGTCTTTAGATAAAGGTTACCTTAAAAATCAATATATTATTTTGTCATTGTTTCCTTGTAACCTTGTAATTGCCATAAACATATATCTCAGCTCAATCTTAAACAAACATGTTAATGTTTGATATTTCCTTACCAAACTTTTGGAATACCTTTAGATGACAATTACTTAAAATCTATTGTCTAAGGTTTTCTCATTTTCCTAGCAATATTTAAATGTGACAACTTTAAACATTAGTTTAGTACTAAATTGATGTGTAAATTTTTTACCTTTCATGACAAGACATTTGTAGTACCTTTAGAGAAAGGTAAAGCTATTGTTTGTGATAGGATAACCTTATGTTGAGTATTGCAACATTTCTAGAGGATTAACCAAATGCTAGCTGAAAAAAAATTTAGTTGACACAATTGTTAGTTGAATATGGTTGAAAATTAATAAAGGAATAGAGATTATGGGTAGTTGTTTTTCAAAATTGTTGGGCCACTTTCTCAAACCACTTAGACACATGGCAACCCCCACTTCATGAAGTAACCACTAATGATGTTAACATGTAGCCAGTTGCTTGAGACTAAGGACTTATAAGTACTTTCATAATAATATGTAAAAGGCTTTAATTTTCTTAAATTAAATACAATATTCTACATGCACTCTATATGTTTTCTATTTTTAACACTTTGCTAGTCTTGATATTGCAGCCTTTTTGTTGCCATTTAAAGGAATTCCACACAAGATTCCTCCAGCACCTCCTTCCTTAAGCGAGCAAAGTTAGGATAATCCTGGAGTTTCTAACTTTATTAAAGCACTTTTGTCCTCAAGGAAAGCTTAGGAAAAGCTTGGTGACAATGTAGGTTTCATACTCGAATTACTCCACTTTTGTGCAATTTTATGTAATCACCTTCAAATATTTATATACTTTGTATCTTTCTTGCCCAAATTGCATTATTATTGTGTTAGATTTTGTTAGATTTTCTACCAATAGATTGTGTGCTTGGACCCTAATTTATTTATTAATTGTTAAAGTTACTTTCATTATCATATTGTAATTTTAACCCTTAAACAAATTGAATAAACTCAACCTAAACCTACCTTAAATAATAATTATGTTTTGTTGGATTGACCAATTTATTAAACATGTCTAATCCGTTAACCTATTTACTAATTTTAATTACTAGAATTTATATGATAAACTCATTTATTAAATTTAATTACTTATTAATTTTCATAAAAATATTTTTAATTATTGATAAAATATTTTTTAAAAATTTTTATTGGCATTTTATTAAAATATTAATTTGATATTTTTTATTATATAGTTATTTATAGTTTATTTATTAATTACTTTTCAAATAATATTTTTAAATTTTTAATATAAATTTTTTAATACGTTAACATGTCAACCTGTTTGCAACTTTAACTAAACCTATTTATTATTTATATTAAATATGTTAACATTTTTCAATCCAAATCCATATAAAGGTTATATTTGTATTGGATTATCGTGTTATATTATAAGTTGTCACCCTTAGACATAGTTAAGGTAGTTAAAATTTAACACCCTTCTATTTATGTAATTAAGAAGTGGTACAATTATACCACTAATAACAATGGTTCCATTACCTTTTATTTTTAGGCTTCTCATGAAAATGCTTTGTTCCAAAAAAAGAATTTGAAAGAAATTGATAAGACCTAGCAGTTGGAGATTATAATCAATAATGTTGAAAACTCAGATTATCCAAATTGCTCATAAGAAGAGTAAGTCAGTTGTAAATATTGGACATAATTAACTAAAAAATGAATAAAAGAAATGAGAGTCATAATAATCATAATTAGTTAGGCTAGAACAACAATAACACCCATAATAATAGGCCAAATAATGGTTAGAGGAGCAATATTGAAGGCCTATAATGTTACCTTATGGAATATCAATGATCAATGAAAATAATTGGGTAATTACATTTAATGATCAAAATACTCAAGCAAATCTAGTTAAAGGTTATAATGATGGCTTGACTCCTTAGTATTTGGCAATAATAAGATAGCAAATGGACAAAAGTGACTATGACATAGTCCATATGCTTTCACAAATAATTGCCACCATATTAAGACCAGTTTTTGAAGAGATAGTTGTCAATTGAACCTAAATGAATAAAAAACTAGAAAGAATTGCACAATAGCTCAATTCCTAACATATCGATGACTTACTATCAAAATAAAAACATTTAAGTTTAAGTATGTCGAGTCTAAACAACCTAAATACAGTTAAGTAAGACTAGCTAGATGAGGCGAACAAATCAGAAAAGTGACTTAATTATATAGGCCTTATAACATGGGTGCTTAGGATTGTGCTTAATAATTGAATTAGGAAATACCATAAAATTAGTAAAACCAAGCACCTCAAAATCATCAAGATTAAAGTTAAAATCAAAATGTGGTTGAAAGATTGCTAAACCAATTAAGTAGTCAAAATGTATACTTTAATTACTAGGAGCTTTCCTGAAATGGATCCATTAACTTGAACTCCTATAGGATTTCAAAATTTCAAAGTTTACCACCTTGTTTAGCAAAGATAATTAATTAACCATATAGTTAGATTTATAGCCAAATATAGGAAATTAGCCCCAAATAAATTCTTAAAGCTATAGCATTTTTCCCTTGTTTTTGATAAAGATAATATTTTCATGGTATTTAAGACTCTTACCAAATTAAAGACACTCATAGACCCAAATGGAATGGAAATTCCATGATTAGTTCTACCATAGAAGGATAAAAATAAGGTTAGTTAACTTATTCAATATAAAGAAGAGCCTTACAAAGTCGGTTAAGGAGTATTTATAAAGATTTTAGCAAGTAAGAAGTAAACATTTTGCTTAAGTTGTCGAAAATTAAATTGTAAAAATAGCAATGATAGGGGTTTGACTATGGTATTTGTAAGCAACTTGTAAACCAAAGCTTTATTAATATAGCTTAATAGGTTGAAAAGGTTCGATAAATTAAGCAATTGTAACAAGAAAAGAATATAAAGATACATTAATCACATTTTAGAAAAGAAAAGGTTACTTATGTTGAGGAAGATTCTAATGATGAAAGTGAAAATGAGATCCATTTGGCTAAACTCAAACTTAACTTTCATTACATATTCTATCCATTACAACATTTTGATATAAAAAAAAAGATGGATCATATTAGTAAAAAAGTTTATTTTTTTGATACTAATAAAGCTGATCAAATATTTGACTTGTTATTGAAGGATAAATAAATTAAGTTGTCTATAGGTCATAGAATTTTATTAAAAGAAGAAATAAGAGACAAAAAGTATTTAAAGTGTCACAATATGTTTAATCGTCATACTAATAGTTGTGTTCATTCCAAGGAAATGATCAAGAAAGTCATTAAATAAGAAAAGTTAATATTTGCTAACAAAAAGTAAGAGAAGGAAATGTTGATTGATAATGACTTATTTTTAATAAGGTCAAGTTATGTTGAGCCAATAGATAATTTTAGCTTTTTTGATATGGATGTGAACATAATATCCTACTATAAGTATGGTGATTTCTTGGATATATTATTCCTCCCATAAGCTTATCTAAAATAAAAGGAGTTAAATATTGACTTCATTAAGAGAATCCAATGTAAAGGTGGGATTATCAAGAAGTGCCCCTTAATATGAAAAATATTATGATAAGCTTGAAGTGCTAATGTATAGTAAATGTTTGAAAAACTAAATTGACCTAAAAATTTAGAAACTTACTAATAAAAGAAAAGAAGTAATGAAAAAGGTTAAAGAGTTTGAGAAAGAGAAAAGGAAGGAGAACTTTATTTTCAATATATTAGATTATCACTAATCCATATACTAACTAAGAAGCGAAAAGGGATCCGTATTGGCACTTAAAAGCCAAGAAGTGACCATTTGAAAAGATAATGGATTATAGATGAGCTTCGACATAAAAGAAGATAAGCTTGGAAGCCAAGGTTCATGAATCTAAGGAATAAGTGGTATAATTTACGATATGAAAAACCTTTTCCAAAAAAAAAAACTTAAAAAAGGTAGATATAAAGGAATGCAATGTATTGGAGGAGAAAGGAAGAAGGTTAAGAACTGAAACTACTTTTTGGCTTGGGAGAATCAAATTGCTCTAAAAAGGAAAACAAAATGTCCATTTTCTAGCAATTAAAATCCAAAAGGCAACAGATGGACATGGATATGGATATGATAACTATCTTATCACTATCTTTCACAAATATCAAGTGGAAAAGGTTGTAAAAAACTATGATAATAATACTTATATTACAGTAATTGAGTTTAATAAAAATGTAATTGTAGAGTTTGAAAGATCGACTAAATAAATGAAAAATTACTTTAGACTTTTTCATGTTAAAAAGCTCATATAGATGGTTAAACACTAAATAAAATGTTAATTGATAGGGGATTTACGATTAATTTCATGCCAAAAACCATTTTTGTTCAATTAGGAAAGTAGTTGAAAGATCTGATACCATCTAATATCATTGCAACTTATTTCAATAGTAAAATGTCAAATTTTAAAGGCATAGTACTTTTCGATCTTAAAGTGGGTTTTATGATTAGCTAGACGCTATTTAAAGTGGTGTTTTCCAAGGTAAACTACAATTTATTGCTTGGTAGAGATTGGATCCATATTGTATAAGTAACCTTTTTTTATTCCTTAAGAAAATGTTGATGTGGAAGGAAAATAGGACAATTGAATGTGTGGAAGCCAATAACAAACTATACTACATCTAATAGTTTAATGCCAAATTTAAAATATACAATCTTAACATGTAACCGTTATACATTGGTGAAAATGTTGACCCATCAATTATTGAGATGTATATGCTAGACACATCAAGTTTCAGAGTAATTTTAAAGGTTAAAATTTGAGATCGGCCAACATTCCTAATGAATAAATACGAAAGATAACTTGCTTGATTATTAGCCTATGTTATTGAGAAAGCTCAAATAAAGGTCTTAGACTATAGTTATGATGCTAGCCTGCTTGGATTTCACAAGTCTCATTTCAAAGATGATACTAAAAAGATCAAAGTCCAAGATTCTTTAAAAGAAATCAATTTAGAAATTGAAAAAGATAAGAAGGCAACTTATATTAGCTTAACTTTATCAAAAGATATCAAAGCATAACTAGTAGATATACTAAAACAATATAAAGATTGTTTTGCATTGAATTATAATGAAATATTAGGGTTAAGTAGAGAGTTAATGAAGTATAAGCTACTGATTGAGGAAGGTTATTGGCCACACAAATAGCCTCCTTAATGTTTCTCACTAAAAACTAGGTTAAAAATCAAAGAAGAGATTGGAAGAATATTAAAAGCCAAGTTATGTTGAAAAGATCTTGAACATGGTTCTATTATATAAAAGAATAACAAATTAAGGGCATTAACTTCTAACATTTGAATAATGTAACACCTAAATATTAGTATCTTATACTAGTTGCAAATATACTAGCTTTAAGGCATGTAGTAGTAAGTTTAATGGATGAAAATGCAAGATACACTGAAGTCTACATAGTTGAAGAAGATATGTTGAAGATAGCTTTTTAATGTCCAGGGCCAATTAATGCATATGAATGGGTAGTTGTGTTATTTAGGTTAAAAAATGCTAAAGCCGTTTACTAATATAGCTTGAATATAATTTTCCATGACATAATCAAGAAATCAATGGAAGTATGTGTAGATAATGTGGTGTTAAAAAGTGTTAAGAATTCGGATTATTATATGCAGCGGAATTTCAAAATTTTGATTCGAATTCTACCTAAGATCTATGCAAAAAGCATAAATCAATGATTAGGGTTTTACCTATTGGGCACTTGTGTTTCTACTGATCAAAACTTGAGAGTGGATGAATCAAACGTTGGCTGGAAGGTACAGCATCTCTACGGTATCCACACGGAGTGAACAACGACCTCTCGCCCTCCATGAATCTGCTAGGATGCGTTTCTCTCTTTAGGAATTAGGATTTGATGTTTTCTGAGTGATTTAGGATTTTAGGAGACTTATGAGCATGTGCTTAATGTACTGCCCTCAAGCCCCTTTTTATAGAACTTAGGTAAACCACAATCCTAGTCATACTAGGATAATGCTTTCAAAATCCTAATTACACTTAACAACTCATTTTATCTTTATCCTTATCCTAAAGATAATGAGGAGAGATAAAACTTATTTATTAATTATTTAATATTAGATAATATTATCTCATAATATAAATATCTTAATATTAAATAATTGCATATAGTTATTAAATATTAAAATAATATTATCTTATAATATATTTATCTAATATCTAATAACGTAATTATTTGATATTACTTTACTATCAAATAATATCACATAATACATATATATATATATATATATATATATATATATATATATATATATTTTACATGAATAACACATTATTATTCTTAATAATAATATATATATGCACGAAAATAAGTTCAATTAATTGGATATTAATATAATTAAAGTTCAATTAATTATTATCTTATTCCTACTCCTTTTGTGTGACCTTGTAGGTTCTTACTACGTTAACAATGACTCATTATTAAGCTATAAATAGTGAGCGGTATCTAGTAATACATCACTGCCACTCAAGTAGTAAGAATGTCTGTGATTCGATATCCACCTAATACATGATCAACGTTTTGCATCATAATCCTTTTGTAATAATATCCAAATTGAACTGAAGGCATGGAATATGTCATCGTCGTCAATGTTCAATTTATATTTCTTAATACTTAGTAGACTTAAAATAAATGATTAATATCACATATTAATTCAATTGAGCATGGTCATGCATTTCTAAGTTTCACTTAATCAAGGGGTCCAAGGATATTTCTCTTTTATACAAGAGTAACAAAATTTCATCTACATCACTCACTTCCCTCTGCACAATTTATGACACACCTAATTAATGCCCTATTCATCATCCTGATTAAAGGTGACATATGACAATATTAAAGTAAGTAATTCATCATGTAGGAAACCGTAGTGACTTCAGGTCAAAGGTTTATGTGTATTTGTGATCATATGAGAATAACTTATGACACGTCTATCCATGCAATATTCTCATAATGGGTCAGTCCAATACATTGTTCACTAATAATGTACTCATGTATTGACTTGATATCACATATCCATGATTTGTAATCATCAGTCATTATACATGTTAGTCTCGATGTATTATTACTATCATTTTCATAATAATACTTGATTAGGGGCATTTTAGGAATAGCGAAGCTATTCCAAGGATAATTATTATATTAAGTTATAAATTGCGCAAAATAATAATAAAATTATAAAAATAAAATATAATAATTAAATTTTCTAAAATAAAATATAATACATTGTGTATTACTTCAATCATCTATATAATTAATTCCTAGGACACACACCAATACTTATAAGTTAGTATTTGATCATGATGTGGTGTTACTTGTTGAAGTGACAACGTAAGCCCTAAGAGTTTAGAAACAATGTGAATTGCCATAAATTAATTATTGTGACTTAATAATTAACAAACTAGAAGATTTGGATGAACTGTGATGGAATACTTTAGATTTATTAATATGCAATAAGGAAATATTAGTTGAATAATACAATAAACATATTAAAAATAAGAGATATAAGTAAGGCTAATTAGTGTAGAAGGCCTAACTAACAATGCAAATTAAGTTAGGGTATGAAAAATAGTCACCTTATTAGGAAGGACCATTTATGATTGTTAATTGTTTTAATGAAAATAATTACAAAATTTGCAATGCTAAGAATGATAAAGTCGAGACTATGAATGGCAAAATTTTTAAGTTATATAGGTAAAGCATTCATGGAGCCAATATAGTATATGCTTTGGAAAGATGTTCATGAAATAAGAGCATTCATGAAGTCAATATAGTAGATGCTTTGGAAAAATGTTCAAGAAATAAGAGCATTCATGCAAAAAGTTGAAAACATGACTAAGTTCAAAAACATTTAAAACCATCCAATTCAAACAAATATGAAATAACATACAAAATAGTTAGCAAAAAGATTCATTCGTTCCAAAATTTATAACCAAGAAAAAATGGCTTGAAGTATCCAAATTATACAAACCCAAATTAGCTAGGAAAAATATTCAAAATTAAACTAAGCCCTTTTTAGCTGACTATCTATACATTGAAATATCTGAAAGAAAACTTGAAACTTTGCCATTGAGTCATGGTTGTATCTTTATACTTCTACATTGCTTGATGTTCACCTTCTATGTTAACCAACTTTGCCTTGGTAGCCTTGAAATCTTTTAAATTTTCCTTAGCTTATTGTAGGAAGGCTTGCTCTTCATCATTGGCTATTTTAAAGGCAACTTCCAATTGAAGTTAAGCTCCTTGAACTTCCATAAGCCACTATTGAAGGTTGATAATTTGCTACTACAAGGAAGAGATCTTAGTTGCATTCTTATACATATCCTTGATATAAGCTTTTGTGTTTAGATGTAAAGTTAGCCATCCTCTATTCACCTTAAAGAATTCAAAATTTTCATCATGGTATTAATTGAGAACCTGTCAATTACATCGATGGTAACTTTACTCAAGTTTTTAATCATCTTAGGGGAAGTTTTAACAAGGTTGTTAATGAAAGACTTTAACCTAACATTGATGCCCTTATTTAATAATACCATCCCTTACTAAGACTTAGGATTCTAAAGCAAGGTCTTTAACTCTTATTGAGCAAAGATCTTAGTTTACCTAATGCTTTTTGGATGGCTTTCTTATGCTCTTTATCCTTATTAATTGAAGGTTATTCAACCATAATTGTTGGAGCTAAACTTGGAGTATCATTTGAAATCAAAGAACTCCAAGTAGTAAAAGGATCCTTTTCATCATCTTCATCATCAACTTGACTTTTCTTTTGATTTTTCTTATTAATGTTAGTTTAACCTTTGCCATTTTTAGGTTCACTTCCCTTTTCTCAAGTATGTTTAGCTTAGTGGGATTCTTAACCTCGTTACTAACTTTTACATCTAAACCACTACCTTTTGTGGGTGATTTTATCTCCCTCATATCATCCTCGACATTCTTTCATTGAATAAGTAATGAGTTTAAGTTAGCTTGAAATTAATCTAACTTAATAGTGATTGTTTTATTGGAATCAACATAACTTGATTCATTTTTATTATAGATATCAATAGGAGTAAAAGCTTTAGCATTTTGCACTTGACTATTTGAAATCAGAGGCAATTAGATAGCTAAGGGGACTAGGATAATAAAGAGATTTTTTTTAAAGAATGGAAAAAGATTAAAGGAATGGACAAATAAGTTAGTGAAAAAACACTTAAAAAATGGAATGAACTTACTTGAGGCTATATAGCCTTTTCAATGGCATCAAAATTGATGTTTGATTAGGCTACAAAATCTCTAGGTTAATAAGGAGTAGAATTGTCTCCTAAAGAAATCACAGTTAAAGCGTAGAGTCGATTTGAAGCCATGATCTTTCTTTTCTTATTAATAACTTGTTTTATGGTTTGGTTACCACTAGCTTTGGAACTAAAACATAATTGATTGTGCTTTTGATGTTAACAGGGATGTCTTCTTCCTCTTCATCTTTAAGAAATGCTTTATTAGTTTTTTCATGATATTTTTTTATTTAGCCTCTTTGACCATTTAGGCAATTGAATCAAATAGCATTCACTAAAACTTAATTAGAATTGTAGTACCTATAAAGCAACAATTCAAAATCTAAGTTAAAAAGATAAAGTGATACCTAAAATGATAAATTCTAGGGCCAATATATTGCTCATCCTCAACTTAAATAGTTAGAAGAGTTTAGCCAAAAGGTAAACACTTTTATGTTTTTAAGGGTAATGATAGGCTACAGTGACACTAGGGCTTAACTTTTCTTTCTTAGGTATCAAAGGTATGTATTTGATAATGCCAAAATAAGTAAGTAGTAGTGGAATTGGCTATAGTTTAAATAGTAAGGTTTGAGAAAGGTTAATGTTAGGAATTTTTTTTTAGTATTCTTTCCACCTTTTCCTCCTATAATAGACACTATGTTTTTCTCTCTTTTTCCTAAGTGAGTGCTCAACATCAAGGATGGTAACCTATATATGTTAGTAATAATAATTAACTTTATAAAATTTTTCAAAGGTAAAAGTTTTTTCATTGTGCATAGTTATGATCTTTTAGGAAATGTTAATAGTTTGCATAGCAAGATGTATGTTAACTTTTTATAAATAAACAAATGAAAATACTTATGAGTATTAGTGTATCACTAATCCTTAAAAAATATCAATATAGGCATGATGGAGTGAAAAGTCATAGAGAACAAAAATATTAAATAGACTTTGGTTAAATGGCTCAACTATGGGGATGTCAAGGGCTATGAAGGTCCATCCTTGAAAATGGAAGTCAAGTGTAATTAATGGTCAAGCTATTTACCCATGGTGTTTAGCAAATGCCACTTAACTGACAAGCATAGAAGAGTGGTCCAAATATGGATACTTTGTAGATGGTTGGGTTCAAGATTAGTTATAAATTGAGAAAGTCCATTAGACTTCAATGCAAGGAGAGTTAATCATCATATTGGACGCATGATAGTTCATGCATAAAAAACTTTGAAATATAAATGGAAAAAGTCGATGAAAGAGAATATTTATAAGATGGGTGAAGAATAGCTTGAATATATTTGTTGATACCGAAGCCTATGAAGCTTAATATCAAAAAATTATTTTAAAAAAATGCAAAATTTTAAAAGGCTAATTAAGTTGCTATAAGGAGCTCAAGTCTTCATAAAAAGAATATCTCAAAAAAGGCTAAAAAATGGTTAGCCTTCTTAAAAAGATCAAAAGATCTCCTCAAAAGAGGATTGTAAAACATCTCCTTAAAGGAGGATTATGAAATACAAATAATTAAAAGATTTTCTCAACAAGGTTCTAGGATACGATTAAAAAATCACTTCAAAAGAAGGCTTATGAAATAATCTTCTAATACTATTGAATGTGTGAGTGAATCCATAATAATTGTTTTCTTCCTTGTTCATGCTCAAAACTTCAAAAAGAGTTATTTGTTTGCCTTCGATTTGCTAAAAAATAAAGGTTCTTGCTTTGTTTTAGGCACTACTTCTACCATAAGGGTTTGAATGATTAGGGTCCCATAGAGGCTAAGAGCCAGCTAACAGTTATTTGATTTAAGGGAAAGAATTTTTTTGGGTATGGAAATAGAGTAATTCTTTCTCATATTCTTTTTAAGAATAATTGGATTATGTGACTTGGAAATATTGGAATAAAGACCTCACTGTAGTTTTTTAAGAGAGATAGACATCTCATGTCTAACCTTTCTCCTTTGGATTATGAAGAATGAAAGAAGTTTTCAAACTTAATGAAACATTGATAAAAGCTTTACCTCAACATAATGCTTTTAGTTGCTCTGCAAGAGCACTACCACAACCATTGCCATCATTATTGCTATCAATACTACTACCACTACCACTACCACTACACCATTACTATAATTGAAACACCCACTACCTTACACCTTATTGCATTTTTTTGTCCCCTATATTCTCACTAACTTGCTCTTCCATACAAAATTGTTGTCTCTATAACCTATATCCACATCAACCATCTGCCATTTTATAATTACCATTTTATAGATCTCAAAGACATAAGATTAATAAATAAAGAATACAGATTGAGACACCATAAGAGTGAACTAGAAATATAAGAGAAATCATAAAAAAGAAAATCTAAAAAAAGACTCTTGGAGCCTCTTGGTTGATATGCCTTTATGCATCCAAAAACCTAAAAGGCCAAAAGAGCTTATTGAGTACATGGAAACAAGGCCTTTTTTTGGTCCTATTCCAAAAGTCTAATCCTAGAATGTTTATTTTTTGTTTATTCTTATAACTACTATAATATCCCAAGTTAGAATTTAAAATTTTATAAGTTTTGATGCTTGTGAAAAATTATTTATTATTTAGTTAATATTTAATTTTAATTTATTTTTCATATTAAAGGTCCTGAAAAATTGAAAATAATATTTAAAAAAATATTTTTATATGACCAAAACTAATTCAAGGGTTGTTTAAATGATTTTTATAAGGAATGAAATAATTTGTAGGTATTAAATAAATTAGTTTTGAGAATTGTGAAAGTTTGAAATAGATTATTTTTAAATGGCTACTTGAGGCTTATTTAAATATTTTTTATAAGGATTTATGAAATAATAATTTGCTTGTATTTTAAAAATTATAATGGGAATTGAAGAATATTAAAATATTTAATTTTTAACTTCTATTTTATCAAATTACTATAAAAATATATTTATATATATGTTGAAGGAAAATTGGAAATAATGGAGTTGAGCTTTTAAATAAAATAAATTTTATGAAAATTGAATTTTTAATATATGAAAGA
Source organism: Sindora glabra (assembly GCA_020226215.1). Taxonomy (NCBI): domain Eukaryota; kingdom Viridiplantae; phylum Streptophyta; class Magnoliopsida; order Fabales; family Fabaceae; genus Sindora; species Sindora glabra. Next base: position 56,620,241 of record CM035234.1, on the reverse strand, counting down.
TTAGGATCAATAATTATAAGGATAGATGGATGAGATTTAAAAGAAATTTAGGCTTACCGTGCATCGCATTACGTGAAAGCGAAGCCCGTGGCTTATTTTATTTATCATTTTCTCTCTATCTCTTCTGTTTATCTTTTTTTTGTTTCTGGCCAACTTTTTATGGCTTACCCGGTTCTTGCTCTCTCTTCCACACACCACTGCCTTTCTCTCTTCTTCCATGTGTTTTCTTCTTCTTTGCTGCAAGCCACTTCTGTTTGCTGCCATTGTTGCGCATCATGACGGCGAGAGAAATCTTTTCTTTCGCAGGCGGGTCTCCACAGCACGAGAGGAACTCCACGGCCAGCCGAGTATCAAATTCCATTTTCTCTCCCCTCCACCGAGTCTCTCTCTCTTTTCCCTTCTCCTTTTTTTTCCTTCTCCATGGCTAGCTTCTTTTCTTCCTCCCCTGTTATTTAACGTGTCTGACCAGCTGGAGAATTGCCGCGGTGCATGCTGCGGTGTCACTCATGAGTTACTGTTCAGCGGCAGCAAGGGGAAAATGGCGTTTGCAATTCAGAGCTATCAGGGAGTGACCCAGTCACATCTGGGGTCTGGGTTCCAATTTCTACATGCCGTCGTGACTACTGGTGCCGGCAGCCCTTTGGGAGGTGATAAAATCCTTTCACAAAAATAGTTTCTTTGATCCCTGTTGTTCAAGAGCTGATTTGAAGATAAATTGTTTTGTGCTATGATGGAGAATGTTAAGGTAAGATGATTAAACATATGAAGCAGCATATCTGAGCAAGTATGTATGATCTAGAAAGAAAATTATTCATGGGTATTTTGAGTATATGATGATACGTATAAAATATATCTGTATGTATATAGTTTAAGTTATAAAGTGTTTTAATAATATGAATTGAATCATGATACAACATTATACTATAATATTTTTATAGGTGGTATAATATTTATGTAAATTATGAATTTTTAGCAATATTCCTAAAGGATGATATTTTTATGCTATGAAGCAAAGAAACTAAATGGTTGAAACTATTTATGGATAGTTTCTAATAAAATTGATCTTTCTAGTTCTATATGGAAAGTTAAATATACAAGTTGATGAGCGTATTTTAAGATTTTGTGAGGGCTAGGGGTTAATTTAGAAGATCACCATGGTTATATATATGTATATGTTAAATTTCTTGATGTATCTTATAAACATGATGTTTCTATATTATGAATTATTAATGGAAAGTGACTGGGGCATATATGGAATATCATATTCCAAATATTGTACTAATGGTCCAAGAAGGCTCTCAATCATGTAAAATGAAATTTCGATTATCTTAAGTCAAAGTTAAGGGTATTCTTGCTATAGTGAAGTAAATGAGATCTTCTAAGGTTATTAAGTATTAATCACTCTACTTGTGTAAGTTGAATAAAATGATCTATTTTAATTCCACTAGTTGGTATTATAAAGAATGAGAAGTTAAGATATGGAACATTAGAACAAAGCAAATAGATACTTATTACAACATTAAGTTCTGATATTTTGTTTATATGGGTTGAATTGAGAACCTTCATATTATGATATATTCTTGACTTCTTGAGGTTAACCTAAGAAAAGTTAGTGAGATATATTTTAGGAAGTTAAAATGTCATGATTAGACTTTGGAATAGTAACTGGAAAGAAAATGAGTAATGCTCATATAATTATAAATTATTCTTGTAATTTGTGAAATAGAAAGAAGGAATGATAAGATGAGTATATGTGCATTGAGGCTTCTACACTGAACATGTCTCACAAACTAAGTATATATCTCACCATATACTAATCTTTAATAAAAGATTGTTTAAATGTTATGGACTATATTCTTCTTTTGATAGTATAACTCTTCTACTTATGTATAAGCTCAATTCTATGGAAAAGTAGTAATTAGCTATTTGTATGGAAGTTAATGAATCAAAGTGTGCAATAGAAGCATGGTAATGATCTTTTTACCTAATGATGAATTGTAATTGAGTTTCTATGATATCTACATGTTATGGTCGTGTGGGTAAATATAATGGCATTAATATATATACACACACTATGCTATGCTTGATATTCTTCCATGAAAAATTAGTGACCTTCTATTGAAAGTCTTATAGATAAATATGATATGAGAGCTAAGGTCTCCTATGCTTACTATTTATGGATCATGCCAATGATGGCATTGGAAACTGTGAATGATTATGGATGATGTGAAAGCTAGATGGTGAATTTTTGGCAAACAATTGTAAAGGATATGGGATTGATCTAAAAGCTAGATGGGAAATTCCTAGCGAACCATTGAGAAAAATATAATATTGACTTGGAAATCAAATATGGTTACATGTATATTGTAATTGGTCGTGTGATACGATGTGATGTTGAAAATTATCTGTGATTGGATGTTTCAGTTAGTATGATTGAGATGATTTATTCATGTTTAAGCCTTAAAGGCTATTTAAGATTATGATGTCTACCTGGAATGGGTGGTGTATAATATGATGATGTTGTATATTAATGGATAGTTGAAATTTCTATGAATTGTGATATGAGATACAAGGTTTAAGTCATATGTAGATGAACCCTCATTTCGCGGTATGTTTTATATATTTCAAAAATTGGTTTATTAACACTTTCTAATTTAGTATATGATTAATCTACAATTATGATATATATAAATTTGATTACCAATAATATAATGGTAGATATATGTTCACTAAGTTCATGTAACTCACCCCATCTTGTGTTTAATGTTTTCAAACTAAAGATAAATGCCTTTAAGCCTTATAGCATTTATAGAGAATAAAAAACCACCTTAATTAGAAGATTTGACAATATGGATCATTTTGAATTAGGATTAGAAACGAATAGATGATTTTGATGTTAATTTTAACTATGATATGTTGAATATTTATTTGTACATATGTTAAAATTATGTTGCATAGTGTATGTATATAATTCTATCATATTTAGAAATATATAGGCATTATATTTTAAGATGTGTGACCTTTGGCAAGCGTCTAAAAACAAAGGAGATTTTGTCTATTTTTCCTTAAAAATTTAAAGTAAAATTTTGAGTCTTCTTGGAAATTTGAAAACTCCTATTAAATAGAAAAAGTAAAAAGTTTTAAGGTTTGTGGAAACAAGAATGAGATCCATGCTAATCATGATCAGAGTTGGGTTATGACAATTACTTTCCTGTACTCCATTATTGTGCTTACACCTCTTAATCTTATAACCCACTAACACCCCTCAAATATTTTTGGTGATTTTATGGGTAAGTATATACATTGATGTCATCTAACAAAGAAGTGGTTAGTTAAAGTTCAAGTGGAAACCATAAACCTACAAGCATTCTTACTAATAATGTTTCTATGCTTGTAAGCTTACTTGACCTAAATCAATTCCTTTATAGCATGTATATCCTATATAACTTAAATGATTTGAATCAATAGTAAACTCAAACCGCTAGAGTTAGTGGTGGCCTTCTGTAGTCACAATAGCTTTTTTAAACTCTAATTTCAATTGAAATTTCAAGTTTTAGTTGTGGGTTATTACTTTAACTTCTTTTTGGTCATGGAGTGTTGCATTATAGTTAAGTAGTTCCATAACGTACCAAGTAAGGAATATTAACTTTATGACAATAGTGTTCATATTACTACTAGAAGACCTTTTTTGGGAACAATGACAAATACATTAAGCTATCCTTAAAATAACATAGTATGTAGACAAATCCCTTTAAGGAGACATTTCTTCTACCCCAAGCATAACTAGTTAACCAAAAACCTAATGGACACTAGCCCTGCATCCTAAAGCAGAAGTCCTTGAGGCTTAGCACATTATACACTAAAAAAAACCATATATTAAAAATGTAGACCTTAAAATCCCTCTTTATCAAGATTCAAGTTATCAAAATTCTAAACTAATTGTTCTGTTTCCATTTATAGAAGAGCATATCTAATGTTTTCTTGAAAAAGCAAGGCAAAAGGTAATGGCTATTATTAATTTTTGTTCACTTTTCCTTTATAGTATTTCTATGCACTTCTATCCTTAAGGATATTAGCCCCTATTTTTATGAAATTTAATGGAAAAGAAAATGCTAAAAAGCACATCCACCAATTCATTAATGACTTTAACATTTTGAACAATGATAACAACTTATGTTTGAAAGAGTTCTCTCTAAATCTCTTTTTGATAAAGCCTATTCCTAATACACCAAGTTATAACTAGGGTCTATTCTTGCTTACAATGCTAAGGTTATTGCTTTTTTGCAATAATTTCTTTATTATACAAGGAATAGTCCATTTGATAGATCTAAACAGGATGCTGTAGTGGAAAAAAAAAGATGTAGTAATTTTCATCATGAGATATAGTGATTAAACTCATGATTATCAAGTGAAAGTCTTTGAATCTACCATGGTTTAGAGTTATATTGCCAATATAGATTACTTTGTCACTTTATACCTTTACCAAGGTGACATTCAAACTTTTAATGAACTAATCACTACAGATGGAAGAGTATCAACCTTTCTAAAATAATAATTTAGAAGAATGCAATCTTATAAAGAAAGAGGTATTGATATTGTCACTGTGGAAGTCACTAACAAGAAAAAGCCTGTGTTTAGCCTTCATTTTATTCTAAAAAAAGGGAAAAGTTATAATCAAGCTCCCTACCAAGCAGTAATCAGCTCAAAAGCTCTAGCTTTGAACCATTGGTTGGAAAAGTGATCTTTCATTACCTTTCTTGTATTTTATATAAAGGTTTATGCTATGGTAAAAACATAGGTGGCAGATGAAAAAGATAGATCTATCATAACTAAAAGACTTTGTTATTAAAGCTTAAAGGAATGCACCTCACTTTTACCATTATCACTAATCCCTAACTTATATGATTTTGACTATTATACCTTGAGATAAATATGCTAGAATAAACTAAAAATAGAAGAATTACAACTCGCTTAACTTAATGAGGATGAAATCAATTGTAAGCCTCTTTTCAACCATAGCATTAACACTATTGCTTACTCTTCCAATCTTATCATTGAAATGCCTATGAAAAGTCCTATAAAAGAACAATAATTAACAAAAAAATTTTATGATTCCTTAGCTAGGGCTTTAACTAACTCTCTTAGAGTTAGCCAATTATTCAATCTTATTAAGTTCGATGAAATAAAAAAATATCAATCTTCATTAGTAATCATAAATGGTAATCTATATAAAGTGGCTTAGGCTTATGGTAGTGCTATTGTATTCAAACGAGTTTATAATTAAGTTTCTTATACGAATCATAATTGACCTTTATATTTAAAGGCCATTGACTAAAGAAACTAAGATCATTTTGACATTAGAGGATAATGGTTCAGGAGTCAACATTATCCCTTTGTTTTTACTTAAGGTAACTAATTTTTCAAAGAATCGTATGAAAAAAGCTCTAACCATATTAAACACCTTTAAGGGAAACGCCATTTAGATTGTTAAATACATCAATCTAAATCTTGGGTTGGGACCTATTAAGATTGCTAAGCACTAACTTACCCTTTCTTGTTAGGTCACCTATGGTTGAATGCTTATAATTACATGCCATCCACACTATATGAATATGTTAAAGCAAATTTCATGAGAAAAGACATTAAGCTTTATGCTACTAAGATTCCATTAGATGAAAATGAGGCCTATTTCACAAATGCGATCTATTTTGAAGAGTTATCTTAACTAGAAATGAATACATTTGTTAAACCCCACATCATCCCTATCAATGTAAGTAAAAATAAAGAAAAGGAAATCGCTATGTTAGAAGTATCCCACCTTTGCAAGAGAGATAATTCATCTACAAGCAAGTTAATAGATATTACTACAAAAAGAACAATAGCTCTTGTGTATGCCAAGACTAATGAAATGGAATCACCCACTAAGAATTTCAAGTTAGAATATGTGGTTGTCTATTATACTAAAAATGTAGATAGAAAAGTCATTTACCACTTTTGGTAGGATAAGGGTCTTAGAAGACTTAAACTGGAGTTGTAATCAAATACAGACATTAGCCTTTTAGACTATGAACTTTGGAAAGATATTGAAAGAGATCCATTAATCACTAGAAGAAGAACTAAAAGAAGCACTTCCAGTGTTTCAAGATTACCTAAAACCTTTGAACAAAAAATTTGAAGTGATAAATTTAAGAGAAGAAGATGAAGATTGACTAACCTTTATCAATATAACTCTTGTGATGAAAGAGTGAGATTAACTAGTTACACTGCTTAAAGAATTCAAGGATGTCTTTTTATAAGAATATTATGAAATGCTAGACCTTAGTCTTAATTTGGTTTTTCATTAGTTGGATCTCTACCTAAATGAGAAGCTAGTAAAATAACTACCTCGATAGTTCTTTCCTTATGTAGAAATCAAAATTAAGGAAGAAGTTAAAAAGATTCTCAAGGCTAGATTCATTAATTAAATTAAGCACCTAACTTAGATTACTAATGTTATTCTAATCAAGAAAAGGAATAGATAGATTTGCATTTCCATGGACTTCAAAGATCTAAATAAAGCTTGTCCAAAAGATAAATTTCCTCTATCTCATATTGACATGCTAGTAGATTTAATAACTAGTCATGAAAGATTCTTATTTCTAGATGGCTTTAATGGCAGCAATAAGATCCTAATGTACATCTAGGATGCTATCAAGATCATATTTTAGACCCTTACAAGAAATTTCTATTATACTATACTGCTTTTTAGTTTTAAGAATGCAGAGACTACTTACTAACATGTTTTTGTGGCCATATTCCAACATGTTGCATAAATTGATGTGAATAATATTTTATTAATAATTTTCCTTATATTTAAGCCTCTTAGGATGAGATGATACTTACTTGAATCAATTCTACATTGATTTGAGACTAATTACATTAATTTGAACTTGATTCAATTTCGAGCTTAATGCTAAATTTTTAAGTACTATTTTAGTTTTCTAATCATAGCTTGAGTTCTGAATGTCGTATTTAGATGATCTTAGTACAGTTAGAAAGATAAGAAAAATTTGTACAACTTTCTAGTTTGTTTGAAAGCCCAGTTCTTCTATATTAGAGGGTAAAAATTAAGAACAAAGTTAGCTAATGTTGCTATTCTGATCTAGACTCGACCCTATTGCAATGATTAATTCATATATGGAGCTCCAAGTATCCAATTGATGCAAGGTTAAGTCCAATTATTCCATAAAATCCATAACTTATCATTCATGAAGCCTTTTTGAAGAAATTGAGTCATTTTGAAGGCTAAAGAAGATAGATTGATGCCTGATTATGTTAACTTGGACTAGATTGAGCTATTTGTAGTATTTTAGCTATAACTTGAGCTAGGAATGTTGAATTAGGATGAAAGTTTGTAGTTAAGGCCTAGTCCTCATTATGCCTCCAAAGTTATCAATAGTTAGGGTATAGATTAGAACAAAAAATAGATAGACAATTTTGTGAACTCTTTGAATTTTTATTATATTTTATCTTTTCAATGGAAGGCTAATTCCCTCTAAGTTAATTCAAGGAATTTTAAGGCTCTTGTCCTCTTGGATTATGAGATCTTAAACTGTATGGTGATATTTGTAATTGATTTCTCTTTTTCTTCATCTATCTTTTTTGATTTACATGAGTTAGTTAGTTTGAATGTTGATTTGATATAATCTTGGTTCAATTTTGAGATTTATGATTTGGAATTGGTAGTAAATTTTAGTTGATTAATCGTAATTCTTTATGTGAGAAAAGGAAATGAATGGATGGTTTAGGATTTTGAATTAATCCATTTGATTTGCCTGAATTCTATCTTTAAATTGGTTTTGATCTAGCTTAGGGGTTATGACGATTGTCTAACTTTGTAAATCTTAATCAATTAGACCCTAGATGATTATCTAGTTTAGAGTTCATGAATTGTTGTAGGGATTCTAGATAATTCGAAGCTAAATAATTAGTTATAAAAATTCAATTTATAGTGATCTATGATTAATCCTCTGAAGAGACTTTGAATTCCTTGGATCAGCTGTTTTTATTCATTGGTATTTCTTGTTTTTACCGCTACTATGTTGTTAATTTTGTTGTTGATCTTTTGTTATTACTTTCTACTTGTTTTTAAGTTAGAAATCCTTCCCTCTAATTTAGTTCTACATTTATTTTGCATTGTGTTATCATTTTGCATTCTGTATTAGTTTAAAGTTTGCATGTTTTGTGTTTGATTAATTGCATAAGTAGTTAGCATTTTATTTTTCTTAGGCATTTCAATATAATTTCACATTATAAACATGATTAGTAAGTAATCATAAATGACTAATTAGAAATGGCCTCTAGAGGTTTGACCTGGTTCGCACCATTTTGCTACAAAATTTCTTATGAATTAGTAATTTTAATTTGGCTGGTTTGACAGTCACGATCAGTAATCAAATCCAAGAATAAAGAAGATCACCTAAGTTATCATAGAAAATTATTTGAAAGATGTGGGATATATCACTTGAAGCTTAACTTATGAAAGTGTTCTTTTAGAGTCTTATCTAGCAATTTGTTAAGGCATAAAGTGCACAAAGGCGGAATTGAAATAGATAATGAGATAATAAAGATAATTCTAAAAATGCCATAACCTACTAACCTTAAGATACTAAAAGGATTCTTAGGAAAAGTTTTTTTACATTTGAAAATTTATACTTGCATTTTCAGAGTTCATAAATCCATTCAAGCCTTTGCTTAAAAGATGAACTCTTTCCCTTGACTAAAGAACACCAAATAACTTTCTTAAGAATATTAAGCACTCTTAGCTTCACTCGCACTATGACTACTTTATAATGTAACTTAGCACTCATCTTGTATTTAACCTTCATAATGAAATTCATGAAGCTTTACTTGTTTAAGAAGAAAATAGAGTGAAAAAGTTAGTCTATTACCTAAATAGATTACTTAAAGGATTGGAATTAAGATATTCCTTGATGGAAAAACACTACCTTGCTCTTATCCATGCTACACAAAAATTCAGGCATTATTTCTTGGTACATCCTATTTGCATCGTAACCTAGTCTAATTCGGTCAAGTTCTTGCTTAAAAGATTTGTGTTAACAAAAAGAATGGCTAGATGGATATTATTAAGTAGCGAATTTGATATCACTGTAAGGGCTTTTAAAGGAATAGAAACTCTAGCTTTAGTTGATCTTTTGGCATTGTTCCCTTATGTGGTTCGTATAGCCATGGGACCTTGGAAGTTATACTTTGATAAGTCCCTATTAGCTTCAAAAGAGCATGAAAAGCGCATGAGAATTATGATAAGAAGCCCTATTAGAGAGTCATATTTTATAGCTTATAAGTCAAGGATTTTCATGCACTAAGAATGAGGTGAAATATGAATTTTTGATCTTTAGCATAATAATAGTGAAAGATTTAGGAATGGAGACTCTTTCTATGCAAGGGGAATTAATGTTAGTCATTAAGCAAATGATATGGGATTTTAGAGTAAAGGAACCTATGCTAGTAATTTATAGAGAGGTTGAACAAATTTGGGCCTTAAATTTCTATATGATAACTTTTTATCACATTCAAAAATTAAGAAATTATCAAATGGATGTGTTAGTTACTCTAAAGGATAAACTTTTGATGCAAGAAGAAAACCCTTAAGATACAACCCTAAAAGTTGTATAATTAGTCAAGGACTATGTTGAATGTACACCTTCCTTAACTAAAGGAAGATGATTGGCAATATTCTTAGATTCAAAAACTCCTTAATCTTATTGTGGTTCTAATTAAAGCATTGAAGAAATTTCATATGAATAAGGAGGCCTTTTGCAAAAAAAAGCATACATGGTCTACTGATGAGGTGTTTTTCTAAAAAAGAAAGGAACAATTTAATGGGCACAGTACATGAAAAAAATTATAGAGAAGAAGGATCATATTTATATAGGAGGTTATAGCAGTAAGGACTTTTTTGCCAACAATGAAAGAAGAATGCAACTAACTGCAAGCCAATTACTAGGAATATGTAAGAGAAAAGATGAAAGTAGGTGTCATAAAAGTTAGAGGCTAGAGAAAAGATATGGTCCATTACCTATAAAATGGTGTCTTTCTTACAAATCCAAAACACTCTAGGAAAGTCATAACATAAGTTAATCACTATTTCCTTAAGGATAGAATTCTTTATAAGAAAGATAAGAGTAATACACTAAGAAGATGTTTAAACAAAGAACAAGAGACTTTGATGAAAGAAGCTTATTAAGGAGAATGTGTAGAACATTAAAGTAGGAGGAAACTCTATTAATAACTTTTGTACTTAGGATACTACTAGCTAACCATAGGACTAGAAGCCATGACTTTTGTACAACGTTGTTAGACTTGCCAGTTGCACAAGAATGTCATTCACACTCCAACAGTAAAGTTACAAGCACCAATCATGCTCTGGCCATTCAATATTTGGGCACTTGATTTAGCTAGACCTATCAAGCTAAGTGTAAAAGAAAAAAATATGGATTTTAGTAGCAATTGAATTGTACATAAAATGGGTGGAAGTCATTGCTTTAAGAAATGCATATGGAGAAATTATTGCAAATTTTATCAAAGAAAATATCATTTATCATTTTGGTATTCTACAATGGATCATTTTTTACAATAGTATGCATTTTGTGAACAAGTCAATCACAAAATTGTTGAAAAAAATACAAGATTAGACTTAACAGGTTTAATCCTTACTACCCATAAGGAAGTATTCAAGTTTAGGCCATAAACAAAATATTGTTAAAAATCCTTACTTAAATGATATATGATAAACCTAAAACTTGGATTGACCATTTATCTCTCACTTTATAGGCATATCAAATAAGCGAGAGGGAGCTTATTCAAGTAACCCCCTTTCTGCTAGTTTATAGGATAAATGCAACAGTACTTATCAAACTACTAGTTGAGAGTTCAAGGATCATTCTTAGAAATAACCTTGAAGTTAAACTAGAATAATGGCTTGATGTAGTTGAAAAACTAATGATGAGAGCATTGAATGCTCACATTGTCTATGTCAACTATGTTGTCAAAGCTTATTGAGATAGTAAAGCCAAGATTCTTCAAAGAAGGGGAGTAGGTCATTTTTGCTAGTGAATATGTTTTTGAGAGGATTACATGCTTTAAAGTTTGCTCTTAAGTGAGAAGGTCTATACATTGTTAGTAAAGTTAGCACTAATGGTTATTGCATTATGTTTAACTTGAAGACTGGGTCCAAAACAAGATTATGCAATTTTAAGTATATTAAGCATTGTTATCTTTAAAAGGGATAATAATTATGTATTGAAAAGGAAAGAGCAAAAAAAAAAGGAACAATTTAATTCTATGAATGAAAGTATTCTTGACTTGGAAATAAATTGCATCTGCATATGAAAGAAATAAAATTAAAAAGTAATACATCATATAAAAAAAAGAAAAAAAGATGCAAAAGCTATAATAGTTGTAAAGGAATTTTTAGAGAAAATATCTTAATTTATAGGAATTGAAAGGAGTGATAAGTGTTTTGAGATCATAGTCTTTCCTCTTAGTCACACTTACTTGAGTAATCTCTTTATTCCAAAAGACCTATATTCCATCCATAATGCTTATAGTTAACGTCATTTCACTATCAATAAAAAGAAAAGTAAAAGAAAAACATATTGGCTTGTGACTCTATTAGACACATTTTCATCAGTATTAAAATAGATATCTCCTTAAGATATAAGAACTATGCAATAATGCAATTAAAATTAGGGTGGAGCCTTCCTTTAACATTCCAAACTTTGATACCAAATGCAACATCATTTACATACTTTTTGGAAATAGGTAAACTCAATAGGAAAGATAAATAACTCCTGGATAATTCAACTTTGATAGTGATAGAAAACTATTTATAGAAAAGGAGAATTAGGTCTAGAACTTCAGAAAATATAATGTTGGAATCCCTTCAATATACAAAATAGTAAGAGGATGATAAGAAATGACTTCTTTTTAAGTTTATATGGCATAAACCCATGCTCTCAAAGCGGTAGCATAAGCAATGTGCATAATTACAAGCATTCTAGGTCTTTCATTAGGTAGGCTTATAAGGACTCTTAAAGTTTCTCAATTGGGATCATCTCTAGCATGACAGAAGATAAAAGATACAGTATGGAGCTTTTTTGATATTGCTTGTAAGGTTAAATATCTTTCCACTTGAAAGTATGATTAATAGTTAACCAACCCCTCCCAGCCAGAGGGTTTTGATGAATACATCAAAGAATGGCTTCAAAAAGTTTAATAAACATCAATCCTTAATGAAACCCTAAACTAAGGCTGGAAAATGATTCTCCTTATCTTTAGAAAGAAAGGAATAAAATTTATTAAAAGCATTTATGTTTGAAAAGAAGTTTTAAAGGTAGATAAGTCCAATAAGTAATGAAGCATATTTTGAAAATAATTATAAGAGCCAAATTTATAGTCTAAGTTGAGTTTTCTCCATTGGGTCATACATTTACTCTATAATGGCATGGAAGATACAACAGATATGTAGAAAGAAATGATAGAAGTGAAATTGTCTAAAAACATGAAAATCACTATATAAAATATAAAAAAAAAGCAACTAACAAATGTACAAGATCATAACGTACTAAAAGGATAAATCTTAAAAAAGGTATTGTCATTTATATATATATATACAAAAAGTACAAGAGGTATGTATGATATTTATAAAAAAGAGGACACTGTAAGAAAATTGTCATTTTCCAACGTCTAAATGTGTCGGAAATATGTCAGAAAATGTCAATTTCTAACGTCCACCAAAACGTCGGTATTTGACTTGTTGGAAAATTCTTTGATGTACATGGTTGTTGAAATTTTTTGACATCATCTCTGACATCCATGTACGTTAGAAATTCTGATGCCCAAATATGTTGGAAAATCCATAAAAAAATTTTGATGTTATTTTTTATGGCTAAAAATGTCAAAAATATATGAACGCCAATGCCACATAATTTTTCTTGACAGCCACATAAGTCAGAAATATTGACATTTTGGTTTTTTCCAACGGCCACGTACGTCAAAAAAGATAACATGGCAATGATATATCACACTTCTAACATTTTTATTCATAAAAAAGATGTCAAAAAATATAATATGACAAAATTTTTTTTGGAAGAATTTTTTTTAAGAAAAATTTTGCCATCTAATTAAATAACTCAGTGTCAATTTTTGAATATATATAACCTACTTTAAATTCAATCTAATATGCAAATGCAAATTGAAATATATTAGAAATCAAGATTAAAATGATATAGCTATTGTCCATATAATTTAACCAAAATAACTTAAACAAAGGTATCAAACATTTGAACAATTTAAATTAAAAATTATTTCATGATCTAATGCCATAACCTTCCTCATCCTTTACTTTTGCATTTTGGTTTGAAGGTTTTTTTTGTGAAGCTTGTGATGATCCATTAGAATGTTGTTGTGACCATGATGTTGGATATGCTAGATATGTTCAACATGGTCGGATTAGTTGTTGTCCAAAAAAAGGTCGCATCGAAGTGTAATGAGAAGTCATATGTGAAAAAGGCATTTGGACAGACATTTGAGTATGCATATAGGGAGCAAGCATCTGAGTAGGTGGTCCACATAGAAGGCATTCGAGTATGCATATAAGGAGCAAGCATTTAAGTAAGTGGTCCACAAGGCATATAAGGCATCTAAGTAGGTTTATTACAAATATAACAAAATAATGTGCCATGTACCTTCACTTAATGTTATTTTTCCCATTTGTTTATTATTTATTAATTATTACTACATTTATTATTATTGTTTTACTTTTAACAATCAATGAGTATGTAATAATTTAAGGAACATAATATGAGTATTCTTTATCTTGTAATTAGTGAACTCTTAACTTACATGCAAAAAGAAGTGAATAATTTAGAATGCTAAAAGCCAATTCTAAAAATATCCTCATTCTAATACATAAGTGTACCTTTAAATATGTAGTATTGAATTACAGTAAAAGAAGAGAATAATTTATGCAAAAGTTAGTTCAAAATGTGTAAAGTATGTGCCAATGCATAAAGTTTAAGAATCCCAATAAGAGATTAAATACATTAAGAGAAGAAGTACAAAGAATCATCTAAGTAGAGTATTATACTTTGGAGACAATGCAGAAAGGTGCAGTAGAAACAGACTAATCCTCAGATATATTAGATTGATCACACTTAAATTTTAGCTTTCAAATGTTAAGGAAAAAAATAAACATTCAATATCAAGAGAAACAAACATGGTGGGAAAGTTGAATCTAGAAATGTAATTGAATATAGATATATAAATAGATTAAATATAACATTCAATAGATATATTAATGCAATGAAAACAACTGACTATTAGAGATTAATTACTTTTCCCTTGAATTGTCTCTATTAGATAGTCACAAACTCTTAACAAAGTTATAATCTTATAACCCCTGATGCTGATTTCAATCAGCAAAATTCATATCATACATATAATGTGGCTATCTTTAGTTTCTACTAATTTCTCAAATGAAAAAAATAGTTAAATTGTTAGATTACAATTTCTAATCATAAATAACTTTTAAATTAAAAATATTAATAAAATAAGAATTATTATCTTTAAAAAAATAATTTGATAATAGAAATACTCAATTCAATAAATGAGGAAGATAACAATATAATGATGCCACTATTTTCTCATATAAAATTTGTGAAGAATTTCTAGAAGAATTGGTATGAGTGAGAAAGGTGGTAGTGTAACTATACTTTGTCGTAACAAAGGTGGTTGCTAGGCTGAAGACATCAATTGCAAAGTTGAGAAACTAGGACCACCTACCAACTATAAAAGGGAATTAGGCTTACTTGCTTTAGGAAGAGTGTTTGGATGTGTCTAAATCAAAGTGTTCAATCAGAGAAGTTTACAGAGAATTAATAAAACTTCCATGAGAAGATAAAGCTAAAAGTTGCTCTTACAAGTCATGTTGAAACTTTGCTTTTTCCAAGATGTCACCTTTAGATTTGCCTTAAAGAAATAGGTTTCTTAGTGACATTGCGCATATCATTGTATTTAAAATTGGATCGGTGGTTGAGGGGGTTATTTTTCGGGAGGATTTTTGGTGGAAATATCTCATATATTTTTTATAAATAAAAAGATAACATGTTATTTTTATATTTTATTATAAAAATAATATTTAAAATTACAATAATAAAGAAAAATAATATTTTTTAAAACTAAAAAATTATTGGGTTAATTAAGATGATGAAGAAATATTTTATAAATAAAATTATAATAATAAACAAAAATAATATTTTTATTTATTTTTCATTTATTGAATAAATTTTGTCACAACCAAATTATAAAAATTTTAGCATAGAATCCAATCACTATTTGACACACACACATGCATACAATCCATTTAATAGATTTGACCAATCACATAATCACATAAATTATGTACATCACATGTATAAATAATTCATAAAAAATAAAACTTAATATTTATATATTTTATTCTATTATGTATATTATGTATATAATATTTTAAACCAATCACATAAATTATATACATCTCATGTATAATGATTCTAGAAAAATAAAAATAATGTTTATTTATTCAATTATATAACCTCTTTAACATTTTAGACTAATTATATAAATTATACACACCACATGTATAAAATATAATTAATTCATTAATAATTATGATCATTATCTATATCAAAATATATGACACTATTATGTATTATTTTAATCATTATTTCAAAATGAAAGCAATGGGATATCTTACATTCGATGTTCTTGAGATTATGATTCAAGTTTCAAAAGATGTGATGTCAAGAGTTACACAAGATCAACAATAAGACCATATATGCCAAATGAAGACCATATTACTAACGTTATCATATCTTATATGGATCCTATCTCACGGATCAAGAAGTTCATTTCTTTTTTTTTAATCGACTTAAATAAAATATTTTATCGTGTACTTTGACCACTCCCATTTAAATCCATTATTAGGTTTTTTCAACAGATGAATAAACTATTACATTAAGATCATTTGAAATTTGGCCAATGTACCAATTATTGGAACAACCACATCAGAGAGGGACTCTGTAAGGTGGACCCACCATTTTCAATATGGACAAGTTACTTCTATTACCTCTTGATATTCTGCAAGTGATAAGAAAGGAAAATTAAATTAGAGAATAAATAAATAAGCATAATAAGAATGTGTAAGATGAAGATTTAACATAAAAGAAACCTGTGACTCCCAGACTTACTGAAAATCCTTATCCAAATAAGTAATTTCCAATTCATCTCGATCACTTCCAGGTGATTTGATAGGTATCTGTTGGCATTATTGTAGTCACATTTTCCAGGAAAGTTAGTCATGGTGCAAAAACCATTAAACGAGTGTCTTGGCATACATTAAAAAAATAAGAAAGTTACATTAGCTTTTCCTAATCCTATTTATGAAATTATAGATACTCCCCTGTATATTCTTTAACCCCTTGAAGAAGTTCCTCCTTCACTTGTAGATTTATTTACTTCTACTAGTTTCTACCTCTGATATAGTCTAGTATGTGACCTAATAAATATAAATCTTTCTATCTTATATTTACTTCGACCCCCTGTCTCTCTTTCTCTCATTTTTTTCTTTTCAATTCTTGAAAACAAATTCAAGAACCCAAATCCATCCATCATTCTTGTTTAGAACCAAGCTTTTTAAACTCTATTGCCTGGATTTTCTATTACAAATAGATTGCGATTAAAAGGACAATAACAAAACATAAATTAAAGGGGAGGGTTTAGACACAGCACTATACTGAACCCTTTAGAATGCAATTTTTTTCCTGTCTAGCTTCAAATTTTGATAACATCAGACTGTAATCTAGGTTTAATCTAAAAAGACCTATGTAATTTCTAGTGGACAAAAAGGCAAAGAATCTTGTCGGCAGAAAGAAGAAAAGAGTGACATTGTGAGAAGCCTTTTTGTTAAAATATGCTAAATGAAAGATTTATTGAGCTTAGGATCATCGAACCTTTTATTTACTTTATAATATCATTCAAATTAATTTGGTTTTCATTACTGAAGCCCTTTCAAATGTTTCTGATTAATATTGCAATATATGTTGTAGCCTATATGGCTAATAATATTTTAGGTACCAGGTTAATCATAGAATCATATACAGACCTATCCTATGCAAAAATTAACTATAATATAATCCTCTAAATTTCCCAACAAATCATGAGAAAGTAGTAGATTTACAGTGATATATTAATTTGAAAAACTCATATGAAGGATGCTTAAAATTTTAGAACATAATTAACAATCTCTAATAGCAAAATAACTACCTTAAGCAATTTTCGGGACTAATCAGCTACAGAATATAAGAGAAGGCAAAATCTATCTATAGAATAGATCATATATGAATTTATCTTAAATAAAGAATCCTTGTAGAATAAATGGCCAACAAATGGCAAATGCTAGATCCATTGAGCAAATTATAAGACCATCCTTTAAATTAATTAATTTTTAGCATAAACATTCAGATAAAAATAGACAAACATGAAAGGGACCTAATATCATGAACTTTTGGAAAGGAAGGACGAGTTTGATTTTCTCCCATTTTTAAGCTATCAAGGGCTATGGTTCTGTCAAATAAAGAGAGCACCTTCATCTGGTTGCTCTTGTTAGCTTGATTGATAGAGAGGGTTTGGTTGCTCTTTGTTGGCTTGATCGACAGTGAGAAGTGTTGCTCTAATTACTTTTAGTGGCTCTTTTTCTAGGTTCTATCAAATAAAAAGGGCACCTTTGTTTGGTTGCTCTTATTGGCTTGATTGGAGTGATGATGGATCTTAATTGATGATGAAGAGTGGCACGAATTAAGGTAGAAAAATGTTAATTAAAACCAAATGAAAGGGGATCGGGCCACTTTAGGGTTTTGGATAAAGAGTCCAACCTTTCTAACAGTATTTTGATATCCAAGAATGTTGCAAATATGTCTAGCATACAATATTCTGATGCTTGTAAATGTTGGAAATGCCACATCAACCACTAATACAAGATTTCATGGCTTTTTCAATTTCATAAAATTATTTATTACTTTTTTTTTTTTACGTTTAGAGGGGATTTTTTTATAGATACAAACATTGAAAAAAAAACATATATTTTTTAATTTACAATTAACATTTTGATGAATTTTTGACATTTAGAATTGATCATTGGAGATCCGTTGAAAAATGATGTCGAAAATTGATTGATTTCTTGTAATAGGAGAAAATAAGCATTATCATTCGTATTGAAAGATGATTACCCCATAAAAAAAGTTCAAGTCTCATTTTCTATAGTCCAAGATCACTATACTTCCATGCCATAGATCTAAACTTTGCCTAAAAATAATATTGGATAAATCTTTTTCATATCAAAATAGGAGAGCTTCTTTAAAACATTCCTAATGTAGCATCTTCCTATATAGGTCTTAATCATGATTAGCACCAATAGTTGATGGCAATATGTCATTTTTATCATAAGCTATTGGAAACTTAAATGCACCATACCTATAGCATTCTAAATACATGCTAAGCCTATTAGAAACTTATGTGTAAGGCTTATGATTAACTTATCATTGCTAAAGGTGAATCATTATTTGGTTTTGGCATGCATATTGGCTAAATTTATAACTTTCTACCACTATAAATGTCACGACCCAACATACTGTAATCGTAACCGGCGTAAAGATACCCAATCAGCATTCCACACTGATAAGATACCCTTACTAGCCTCCAAAGACGACACAATATCGCATATACTTGTAAAAATAATATTAGGGCGCACCGAAAGAAAGTAGGTAATAAAGAGTTAAAATAGCGAAATAATATACATATAACAGTACAAAAATATTTACAGAGATAAGTCTATCATAACTTTACATACAGAAAACCTAGTCATCTGACTCACTAACCCGATTAGGGCCTTCCTCCTCAGGATCAGATTCCGGAGGAGAACTAGAATTAGGTGTTATGGGCCCTAACGGTGTCTCATTGCTCCCGGTATCGCCATCCGAGGGGACTAGGACTAAGGGGAAGAAAATATGAAGGACATTTGGCTCACTGTCTATGGTCCAATAGTCCATATGATACAAAATGTTTATCTCATTGGGAGTGACCCGAATCTCTATTTGCAACTCTAATCCATACATTCCGAAGGGTGTTGTGGCATGTCCTCTGTAAGTGTTACCGCGCGACCACGGATCCATGGTCATTATCTGAAAAGACAATTTAAAGAAAATACAGAATGAGTATAAACATACTCAGTGAGTAATAACCTATTATTGCCTCATTTTGGTTTTCCCATTTAAGGTTGCTTTTCTAATTAAAAAGCCCAAATTTAGATATTACGTTATTTGAGGAATGACATTAGTTAGTATGCAATGTCACCTTATATCTTCGGTCTAACCTTATCCCCCGCCACCCTAGGCCCGAGGCCACCAACCTTTTCCCTCCACTACTTACCCCTCCTCTCCTTCTCTGCGAAGGATGTTTTCTCCCTCCCACATTTTTGTAAGTAGAATGAACAATTGCGGGACACCACATGCATCAACCATAATTTTTCCTTGAGGAGTGTGTCAAAATACCAACAATGCCATAAGTGTTTTATGCTTCATTTATCCTTCTATGCTCATTCTCATATCAAACTCTAAAGGATATTCATGTATACAAATTAAATCATTCATATGTCATACACAAAATATGTTGTATGTAGACCCTATCTAGGCAACATAAGGGTAGGAATTATTTGAGATCAAATTGTTCACTGGGCAAAAAACACGGGGGTAAACATGGGCCGTGTTCTACCCCGTGTTCAGAACATGGGATACAACATGGGCCGTGTTCTACCCCGTGTACAATACTGAATCAGCTTTCGACAAAGAACACGGGGGTGAACATGGGCCGTGTTCTACCCCGTGTTCAGAACATGGGGTAGAACATGGGCCGTGTTCTACCCCATGTACATTACTGATGTTCCAAAAACACAATTTACATGGCTAAACCTCCTTCTCCCTTTGGCTTCTCAAAAGGGGAGTTTCATACACATTTTCATAACTCAAAATTTCATCTTCCTTAGGCTTCATAACTCATAAGAATCATCCTAATTTCATTAATTTAGCCAAATTCCAAACAAAATCATGCCAACCCACACATGCACCATTATGCCTCTAAAGTCCTAGTGTATACATCATGGTTTCTTATTGCTTTTACACCAAACCAAGGCCATAGATCAACATAACAACATCTAAAAACACCATTGGATATGTTCAAATCATCCAAAACTAAATATCTCAACAACTAACACAAATCATGTCCTAAAAATCATATTCCTCATGACCATCCAGCATTAGGAATTCATAAAGTGCATAAGAAGCTATTACTCACCTTAAATCCTTATTTGCTTCTTCCTCCTTTCAAATTTGACTTCTAAGGGAGAGGGAGATGAATTCAAGAAAACAAAAATTTAGATATTTAGAGTCAAGAGGAAGAAGAATTTCACAAGAGTATTAGGGGTATCAAAATCTACCTATTTAACTTGCCAATTTCCCTTGAATTCACTTTGTCTAGCTTCCCTTGTTACTTCTCTGTAGGGTCACATTTTTTTTTGCTGGTGAGGAGCAGCAAATGTGCTACAGCCAAGCCTCTTTTGCTTTATATAAAAATGCTTAAAAGGTTTCTAAAAAAAAATCTCACAAATTCAATCATTTCCAACATTAAATGTGCCTTGGATTTTGGGAGGATCTTGGGGACACTTGGTGGGCTGCATAGCACGTCCAAGTGGCTGCGATTTAGGCCAGCATATCATGCTTTATCCAATAAAAATGAGACACAAATTAAAAATTTTCAAATATTACACTTTTGCCCTAAATTTTATCATTTTCTTTCATTTTGGTCCTTGGCTTCCCTTGGAAGTTTGGGCTGGTGTTAGATCACGAAATTGGGCCCTATTTTTTTCACATTTGGGTCTGAAAATAACATGGGCTAACCCAAACTGCACAAAAAAAAATTAAAAGGGCCAAAAAGAGAAAAGGGTTTATTACAGTTTGGCCCCGACTCACTTAATTTCTTTACATTTTCACCTTTAGGCTTTCAAACATCTTAAAAATTTTATTTTTACTTCCCATAACCTTTTTTGAGCTTTCAATATTATTTTTGATCATCCATTGATTTTTGAATTAATTTACTATAATTTTGACTCATTTTCTCACTTTTTCACTTTACCGGCTACAGAAATTCAACGAACTTCTAAATGAAATTTTCTAAAATCTATTCTTAGGTTTCTAAGCAATTTTCACTAATTACAATCTCAATAAAATTTTTTTTTATTATTATTATATATATATTACTATTGTACTAATTTAGGGTCGTTACAATAAAAAACTTCAAATGAAGAGGGACATTAGCAAGAATTTTCTATAGTAAAAAGTAAAGGGACCTTTCTTAGAGCCTAGGTATGATCTTCAAAATAGAGCCATTCTATCAGTATACCATTCCACTAATGCTAGAAAGTGGCATGTCAAAATTTTTTCTAAGTATAGTTACTGGGAATTCGTGTCCCTTTACAAGTGAAGATATACACATACTTAACTATTCTTAATTTGGTAGATCCCTAAAGTGATTCAAGAAATGAGGCAATAGCTTAACCTTATAGGATAAGTTAATAAAAAAACCACTCCTATTAGAATATAACAATGGTAAAAGCTGATGCTTTATAGTAATTCCTCACCACAATGACCAACCTTTAAGCTTGTTTGGGTCCCTCCTAATGTTAGTAAAATCTTCATAATTAAGGAATATGAATTCTTAACTGTGAAAGAAGCCCTAAACCAACATTTTTTCTTTAATATTCTCAGCAAGGTTAACAGCTACCTTGTTGAGGAGTTTTAGCCTTTGCTAGATATTTTTTATAACAAGGTTGAAGGAGGAATGACATGGATTTGTTTAAGAATGCTTTGTTTAACAAAACTAAATATGCTCAAGTTGTGAAATAAGTAACTAAAGAGGAAACTTAACATTTTATAGGGGAGGAAACAACCATTCCCTAAGCATTATTATGCATAGGAAGTTAGGAACCAACATTATTATAAAAGTGTTGCATCTTTTGCAAAGCTATAAAGGGGGTACCAAGGCATCGTTCCTTTTCATGAGGTAATAAAAAGAAACCAAGAAGCTAATGAAAGTAGATTTTACTCACTAAAGGTGTAATTTGCAATTTGCAATTTAAAAAAAGAAAGAAAAAAATGCTGAGTTCCATTCGAGCATAATGGTCCTCAATATAAAATTTGAACCTTTTTTAAAATCATCAATTAAGGCTTGCCTCTGGTTCCATGAGACCCAAATATCTCCTACATACCTTTCGAGTTTTATCTCTTCTACGTTAATAAAGAGAATGTTATTTAAGATAATTTAAGAATGATGACCCTCTAACCATGTCTCAATGATGATTAGTACTTACATGTAATACCTTGCTATTGTTTCCATCATTAAGTGGAGAAAGCCTAAATGAGTTAATCTCCTAGCCATAAGATAACATTAATAGACCTTGTATGGTACCTTGTTAGAGGAGGAGATGATGGTTAATAATCAAAGCATACTCCTCATTTGTTTATCCCATTAAGAGGGCTACATTGGTACCTTTGCACCTTCGTGATAAAGGTTAAATGGAAAGTGCACACATGAAAAAAAGAACAAGCAAAGATGCTCGTTGTGGAAACCTAAGTCGTTGAAAGTGACAAGGGCATTAATCTAATGAATATGCATCCCATTCACCAATTTACAAATGCCAAGTGATGTTAAAGATCCAAGGCAGGATCAACAACTGCCTTATTTTTATCTATTGGTAGTGGTAAGTGTGCCTTTAACCTCCTCTAGTTAGGGCCATTACCATGATAGCAAATAAATGGAGGAATTTATAGCACCTTATGGTACATATTTAAAGGGATAATGTGTTCACTTTCAATGAAAAGGTTGTAAGGATAAACCTTTCATAACATTTCCTTTAAAAGTTATCTTGACAAACCTCCACATTAGTAAAGATTTTAAAAATTTTATAAAAAGAGTTACTAGAAAATGTTAGAAAGTTCAAGGCATTATAAACCTTTCTATATTAATTTAGTTTCCTTCATGCCATCAACAATAGGATTTTGTACAGTATGAGAGTCAAAAACTAAATGCTTCATCATTATAAGAAAAAAAGAAGATTGGATGGGTTACTTCTAAGGAATTACTAATTTTAGAAAATTTGCTTAAATTTGTAATTAAGAAAACAAGTTTGAAAATTTATTTTTTATAGCATTCTAAGTGTGCTTCAATTAATTCTCTTAGTGCATGGAAAATTGGCCTTATTAACCATTTTTCCTTTCACAAAATGATTAGTGTGGATAAAAAGATAAAAGGATCATTTTGACTTTAAAGTATTAAAGTATGAAAAATGAAAAGGCAAATAGATTATTCATTATAAAACAAATTACAAGAAAAAAGTAATATAAAATGTTTCTTGAAAAATCTTGAAGAAATAAAGAAGACATTATAAGATAACCTAGTCCATTGTTTATCTTGGCCATATTTGCTACATCTCCACCCTAAAGTACCTAAGTGTTGCTTGAGAAGCTTACTATCTTTATCATATCCAAGTTAGTGAAGGGAGGTTCCTTTGCAATTTGCTGAGCTCTTAGCTAATCTAAGCGTGTCTTGGTAATGATGAAGACATGGAATTCTTGCCATCAAGATCTTATTAGCAAAGGAACATAAATATAAATGTAATATGCCACTAGCATTTTAAATTAAAATTTAAATAAGCAGAGGCTCGATAATGGGATTAGTAAGACTAGAGTGGTAATATGTTAGGAAAAAACCTACATTTACTTAGTTTTGTTCATTTTCCTAGGTCAGATCCTCAAGGAAACACATGCCTATAGAAAGTTTGGTTAGATAATGGCAATAGACCTCCTTTCATCATAATGTGTTGTTTATTTACCTCTATCTAATCTTACTTGAACCATCTACATGTCTCTTTAGCATTCTCTCTATGCTATGAGTTGACATTAGCTCCAATATGATGAACTATCTCTATATCTATATCTATAGGAAGATATAGAGGGTGAATCAAATCATCCCAATTGAGAAAATCATGCCTATGGCAAATTAACAAAGGAAGCATATCTGCCTTAGTTTCTATATCTAAATGTACTACTTCATTCACTTAAGGGATAAACCAATAAGGACAGAGATTATTCCATAAAATTTGTGGGTAAGCACCTTGTTAATGCTCATGATTATATTTAAGATCAACCATGATTTCATAGAGGGTTTCTTCATATAGCTTTTCAAAATGATGATTATGGTAAAATCCTTACACAATTAGATACTCCTTAATAAAGTCAATGCTAGAATCAAAATCAAAGTGATCTATAATTCTTCAAAGCTAACAAAAGGTAAAGTTTTTTTTGTTAATAAGGATATATGCCTAAGAGATTGATTGCTTATCTATGAACAAAATAGAGGTATTTATAAGCCATTAAATGACTTTCTACCAACTTTTATAATATCTTGAAATTGCAGGGGTCATTTAAAATGTTAAACTATTCATTAGTGAACATAGGAAGCAAATTATAAGAAAAACCAAATTTCATAACGAAGAGCATTTACTATTGAGAATTTTGGTTACAAGCACAAAAAAGGAAAACTCTTGATATAAAAAATATAGTAACAAAAAAGAAAGAGCAAAAATGTTATCACAAACTCAATCCTTCATAACAATCACTCATTTATGAAATAACTCCCTAATGGCAAGATTAGGGATAATGCATATCTTAATATCTTTAGGATCCCATAGCATCCGTATCCATCTAGTAGAGCTTAACATGTCAATGACCTTCACCTTTGGCAAAGGGAGGGCATTAGTGATCTCATGGGCATTGTTACTTGACATGTGCATGTCAGAAAGGGTTAAAACTTTTGGATTTTGCTTTCATATAAAGTCAATAGCCAAGTTGATGAAGTTTAGATATGACATTCTTAAGCATTCCAAATCCCTATTTCCTTATTCAATAAACTAGAACCATTCTTAAGAAAAATGGACTAGAGAAAGACTTACTTCTCTTATTGTTTTGTAAGTAAATTCTTTCTTGAATGCTTTATAAGAAATAGCTTCGAAGTCCAAATACAAGTGAGCATTTATAAGTTGCCACAAAGATTGGGTTTGTTCATTCCATATCTTTATTAGGTTAATATTTAAAAGCTGTTCCTCGACTCATGTGGAAAACTACCAATCTCATAAAATATGTTTAATATTTTTAGGTTATAGAATTTAAGTTTTCAATCTCCATCTAGAAATGTTAAGGAAGTTCTTAATCTTTCCCATGGAGGAAAGTCCTTTGCATGATGGATAGTAGGCAAAATTAGTTGATATTATTTGATCTAGACATAAGAATGATAGCCCTGGAACCATGATAATGATGATAAGCATGAATGTTATGGCATAAGAAACTAGGTCCTAAAATATTTTGACTTACTCCATTTGTAAGGTTAGCTGTGATTTAGTCCAACAAGTCATCATTTAGTTTAACAAAGTGACCTCTCTTATAAAAACCTTAAACTGTGTTTACTTCTAAAGATCTCACTTCTTTAATAACTTTATACAAAACAACTTGACAATGGTGATTCATGATTGTAAAGAAGAACAAAGACTATTCTAAACAAAGTTAATATGAAAGAATATGTAGAAAAAAGAGAAACTTATAAGCCAAAATATGTAGGGTGAAGAAATAGTGTAATGACATGATTGCACGTATATCTATTAATGTAGTAGGATAAGATGTGCAATTTTTTCAAAAGAGCATAGTAGTTAAATGCAAAATCATTGATGATAGTACCAAAAAATTTAATGCAAAATGTGAAAAATATAAACACAATGTTCAAGTGTGGCCAAAAGAGAAGGTTATTGGAGTCCCCTTTAACAAGCATAAAGGAAGAAAAGAATTGAATGAGTGTAGTATACAAAATATGATCATTTCATTAATATCTTGAAGATGTCATTACAAGTTAATACATCAAAAGAATTGTAGTATTTTCTTACTACATCAATCTAGTTGCAACTAATACTTAACTTTCTTAGCCTCCATCTTGCTCGTAACTTGCTCAATTTCTTCAATAGTACAATTGGCACCTTTATATGATCCTAACTTTTTTTATGCTTAAATCAAGACAATTTATAGCCTAAGATATATTTCTCTACTCTAAGATTTTTCTTGTGAACTTGCATTTATTCTGTAACACTTACAAAGTAAGATTTATGGAAAAGCTAAACAAGGTACTTGATCTCTTCGTAAAGGCTAAACTCTTCTTCTTGTGATAATTCATTAGTGTTCTTTTCCCTCATCTCTTAAAAACTAAAGCTAACTTGGCATATGTTATAGCTATTCCTTAATTGTCATCACCTAAGTTAGCAAAAATCAGTTGGGAGTGTTAGTGCAAGACCTACTTTAGTGTTTCCATTAATGCTTCAGAAATCAAAATTAGAGCCATAGAACATATTGTCATCACCATTATGTACAAATAAGCATTTGTAATCTCCTCATCTTTAAAAGGAATATCAAAAGCACGATTGGTAGAAGCTTTTGAGCTCTCGTTAGATTTGGGTGAAGTAAGAGAAAAAGGCATCATGGGAAGCTCCCTTTAAATTGTTCCAAGATTACTTTTTATGATTTAAAGTTAGGTTGAAGAATCTCCTATAGCAGAAAGTAAGGCCTTTTCATCTGCTTGAAAGGTTAAACAATCTTAGAAAAAGGCGCAAAGAACAAAAGAACACAAAAAGATAGATAAAAGTTACTTGTTAGAGGAAAGCTTTTCTCTTGTAACACAACATTAGTATCCAAAGCTTCATAGCAACCTTATCTACTCTTTACACATGAAAAAATATAAGGTTAAGATAAGTTTAAAATGGAATTGTAAGATATAAACAAATTAACCTTTAAGATAATTATACTCTTCTTAAGACCTATCTTCTACCTCTTTCTACTAAGATTCCTTTGAAATAGGAGAAGTTTCAAGAAGGGGTATAATCATTGCTTATGTTGTCTCATCTTTATTACCACAACTAGTTTCCACTTGAGCCTTATTTGCACCCCCTTTTTTTTCTTGTATAACATTGTTATAAATTTGCATTTGTTAATATAATGATATTTAGAATGAATAAAGTTACAAAATAATTTTTTTATATTGATATCTTCTTTTTTGTATTTTAATATATCCACATTCAATGTGTTGGTATTTGTATCATTGTAAGAAAAATATATAAAAAATATAACTTATTTTAAATTTATAACATTTAATAAAATTAATTAAACATTCTTTATTAATTTCAAAATTAACTTTATTTAAATTTAGAAAAATTAATATTTTTTAAAATAGAGCAAGCCTTTCATCCAATTTATGTAAATTTTAGGATTTTTCACATTTGATCCATCTCTTAGGCAGTTTGTAGAATAGTTACTTTATTTTAAAGTAGTTAAAGTAATTTTCTAAATCTTGGTGTGCTATGTAACTTTATTAAAATTATATGGGAGAAGGGATGTTAGTTATTTATTAAAATTGATGTTTAGATTCCTATACCATGATGAATGTTATATCATAATTAATGTCTAAATTTAATATAATAGGTACTTAACATATAATAAATATTTATAAATTTGTAATAAATATCTACCAATATAATAAATAGGTGCTTGCTATGGTACCTCTAGGGGTTTGGTGCTCGGGATGATGTGGTAAAATACAAGCCATTGGATGAGATTACTAAGTCAATGCTAAGATTTTTGTAATCTCATCCAGTGACTTGTATTTTGCCACATCACCCAGGGTACCAAACCCCTAGGGGTACCTTAGAATTTACCTAATAAATAATATTTAAAATTTTTTAGTTGAACAATGCTATTTATTTAAAATGTCAATTTTTTAATTAATCGTAAAATATCTTATATTCCCTATAAATCATATTTATATTTTATTTTCTTTTCCACTTTTATTTTTATTTAAGATTTTATTTCATAATTTGTCTTTGACTCCATTTTTTTATTTATGTAGCATAAGAAGATAATACAAGAGCGCCCATTTCCCACGAAAAGACGGTCAACGGACAAATCAACCTACAGAAATTTAGTCCACACACTGAAGATTGCAAATTGCAAAACCAAAGAAGATTTGGGAATAATTTTTATTGAAAATTGAGGTCATGCAAAATCAGAGAAGGAATGAAGATTAGAAAGTGAAGGAGAGAATGAAAAGGAAAACAAATTTTTTGGAAGCTTATTTACAAAGAGAGAAGTAGAGCGTGCTGGTGCCGTAACAAAATGAACACGGATGGACCCTTTCATTTTTTAAAAAATACAGTGAATTAAAAATAAATAAATAAATAAATTTTTCATTAAAATAGAGAAAACTACAATATTTAATCTTCCTTTACAAAGGTAATGACTATTATATCTCCTAAATTTGGTAACTAGTACTACTAATATTATATTTTTTATTATAATTATTCATCACTTTTTTATATATAACACTAAAATAAGGCTTTGTTTCATACAAATAGTTGATAAACTAATTGATAACCGATAAATTATTTGGTAGCTGATAAACTAACTAATAACTGATAGGTAATAAGTTAATTAAAGTATTTTGTAAAATTAGTTATTGAATTAGTTGAAATTATAAAATAATATAAAATGACATATTAATAAAAATATATATAATTAAAATAATTTATATTTATCTAAAAATTAAATTATATTAACGTAATTAAAAAATTTAAAATAAAAATATAATTTTTAATATTTAATTAATTATATTTTATAAACTTATATATTTTTTATTTTATTATTTATTATAAAATTATAATTTATTACTTAAAATATAATTAATTATATTTTTTAAAAATGACTTAAATTTATATTACAAAAGGTATAGATTGTAAATTAATAAAAATAATAAGAATATATTTGAAAAAAATTTAAAAAATAATAATTTATAAGTTATAAGTTATTCTAGATAATTTATTAAATAAGAGCTTATAAGTTACCTAGAGTAGCTTATAAACTAATGCGAGAAACACCTCTAGAGGTTAGCTCATAACTTATTGACCAAGTGAATAAGTTATGAGTTATCTTATTTGTTACGTAAAACGGAGCCTGAATCATTAAAAGAAAGAATATAACAAAAAGTAAGCATATATTTGACATTATTAAGGTGTTATTTAACAATCAAATTCAATATTTTTTTATTTACTTTAATATTTCAAGTGAATGAAGAAAAACATAATTATAATAAAAATAAAAATAAAGGATCAATAATATTAATTATAAAATTTAAAAGATATAATAATCACCCTCTTATAAAGAAGAGATTAAATATTATATTTACTTATTACAATAATAAACTTCAATAAAAAACTGTAAATTTTAGAATAAAAATTATAAAATTATTAATATAACAATCTAGTTTTAGTTTTTCTTTTTTTTTTCTTTTAAGGCTTTTTACGTTTAGTTTTTCAAAGAATTCTATAAAATTAAATGTTATAATTCGAAGAATTGCAATATTTAATGAGTTAAAAAATGCCACAATGGACTTTCGTCGTCCACGTTGGCAGGTTTGTTAAAAATTTAATTGATTAGATCGACTGTGAGTTGATTTATCTTTTAGAAGGACATAAATTGATTTTTCATTTTTAAGAAATTAAATTCGATCAATTTATATATTAAAAGGATTAAAAATGTATTTAAGCTTTGTCATAAATTAATAATCTCATTTTTTTCATTTAAATAAAAAAAAAAAACGAAAGTTGCTAACACCTGCGCATAGATATGAAATATATATCATCACAACCAAAATTAATGTCACATCATCAAATATCATCTCCAATAGAGGTTTTGAAGTTTGTTTATTTGAGAGGTATGAATCAAATCACCTTGCAAGCTTCGAATACATAAAGAATCATTTTAGGAACCCATGAGGAACATTTGATTTATTATGTTAGCTAATCTCTTGAAGATTTCAATTTAAATAACATTATTCTAGTTTTTATGGAAAGATCCTAACTAAATTTCTTAGGAAGACTTGAAGTTTTCGCAATGTCCTTAAAGCTCAATTAAATCACATCTCCACGTCTATTTAACATAATTAAAAGCTGAGGTTGATTAGAAGTTAGAATAGAATAATATACACTCAAAATTTTTACTAAAGGTATGTTTGTTTCGGGAGAAAACAATTTTCTAGAATTTGTTCTCTAATTTTTCATGTTTGGAGGTTTAAAAAAACTGGTCAACAGAAAATTGAAATTCAGTCAACTGAAAAGTTATCTTAATTTTTTGGAAAACAACTTTTCGATTTATAAAATGCAATTCATTTTTCCTGCACACATTGCTTAGTGTCTCTGCCAAGCTGCCGTTGAAGTTGTTCTTCATGGTGTGACTGTTACGCCAGTTTCTTCCAAGTTAGCTTTCGGTGGCGTGAGTCATCTGCTTAAAACATGTGATATTCATCACGTTGCAAAAAATGGGAATTCTACTGTCTCTAATAAGCTCCACAAGATCATTGTGATATTATTTTGATAAAATAAGAAAATTTTGTATTTTTTGAAATTTATAAAAAATTATAACTTTTTAAAAATTTGTTTTCTTATGTAAATATTTACCTTCATGTAAGTAAATATAAAAATTTGTTTTCTTATGAGTATATGCTTATTATAAAATTATAAAATTGTATATATTTAAAAAATTATTAGAAGAAATTAATTTTGTTTGTACCCTGAACAGCAAAAAATATTTTTTTACTTACCAAATAACAAAAAATTAATTTATTTTTCAAAAATATATTTTTTTAAAAAAACCATTTTTTGGAAATTTTATACCTTAGATGGAATTAAATTTTTTTTTACCAAACACTAGAAATTTTTTTTTTCTTTATGCACCAAAAAATAGAAAATTAATTAAAATTTTAGAAATGTATTTTCTTATAAAAATATTTTCTAAAAATTTCATTTTTCAATGTAACCTAAGATTAGAAACATAATACTCAAGTTATAGAAGAGAAAGTTAGAGAACTCACTTAGTTCATCAATTGGAAGCCTAGAAAAGGGTGGAGAATTGTGGAAGACGATGAAAATTGTGAAGGGTATTGACCTTTTTTTGTGGTTCACCATCACCGTGCATTCCCCGAAATAAAATTATTTAAAATTTATTTCTCCTTAAAATATATTTTTAGGGGCACTTGGAAATTTTATGTTTTAACTTTTTCGACAATTTTTTTTTCACATAAATCCTAAATTGAATTACTGACATCTGTTGGCAACAAAACTTATATTGAAATTTAATTCTTTTCGAGAGTTTTTTAATAAGTTTGTTAAAATCAAACCACAGTGATGGCCAAAAAAAAAAAAAAACCCACAGTGACTAGGTACGATTGCTAACCAGTCAAAGTTTAGTCAATTTTGTAAGTTTTCTTAAATTTATCCCTTTTTTCTGCTTTTGGAATCACCTATGGCTATCACACCGAAGCTTTAAGACCCCATGAAATTCTAGGAATTTTTCTAAATTTATTCTATTGAAGTTGTTGGAAGTATGAATTAAAATCACAAAAATATAAAATTAATTATAATAAAATTATAAGCGTACCTGGAGCATAATTTAATAAGGCCATGATTAATCTGAATGATGATAAGTAGAATTACAACCTACTTTGCTCCTTAGGTTATCAAGATAGAGAGAAAGGGAGAGAAAAATTTAGAAGAGTGAGAATCCTTATTTTCTGTGTGTTCAAATAATAACCCTGATCTCTCTATTTAAGGTCAGACTTGTGATAGGAAACTACTGACCATTAAAGGGTTGTAAGTTGGGACCTCTACCCATATGAGCTTATGCATGATCCAACCTATCATGAATCATACATATTAAACTAGGGCCCAATCTGTTCTATGCTTAATGTTAAAATACAAAATCAATTACTTAAATAAATATTTCAATAATTGATTAATGTTAATCCATATAATATTTCTAATAAAATTAATTATTTTATTTTTAAATACAACAATTTTCCACTTGGATAGCATTAATTAATTATATGGAATAATTAAAATATCAATAATTAAGCAATTAGCTATACATTAAGCTATAAACTTAATTCAGAGAATGAGACTACACAGAATCACTGAATCCGATAGGGAGACAAGTGATATAATGTCTCATAATATGAAAGGAATAGAATAACGTTTAGTCTTTCAACTATAACTCAGAAGAGAAACAACTTAAAATCATTGAATCTGATAGGGAAATAAATGATTTATATATGTATAAAACATATTACCAATGTTTCAATATCCAAACTAGTGACGATTACAAAAGTGGAATGAGACCATATAGAATCACTGAATTCGATAGGAAGACAAGTGATGTTAAATTAATGTCTCATAATCCTAAAGAATTGGATATATATATATATATATATAAGGTTACTGAGTAATGATTGCATAAGTGGAATGAGACCATATAGAATTACTGAATCCGATAGGGAAACAAGTGATGTTAAATTAATGTCTCATAATTCCAAAGGAACTTGATATATATATATATATATATATATATATATATATATATATATATATATATATATATATATAAAGTTAATCTTTTTTTTACCACAGCTCATAAGAGAAATAACTTAAAATCATTGAATCCGATAGGGAAGCAAATGATTTATATATGTATAAAACATATCACCAATGTTTCAAAATGAGCAATTACTGGTCACAAATATTAACAAAATGAGATAAGCATATCTCAGACTCCCATTAAACTAAGGTTTCATAAAAATTTAACAAGACTCATATGAGTTAGTTAATTTTAAATACTTCTATAGGTAAGCCTTAAGTCAACGGATCCCTTGCATGTCTCCACTAGGGCTATGTTTAATGTGAGTATGAAATTCAGCAATCTTTTCTCTCTAACAAACAGGAGTTTATCATCAAAAAAATATGTTCAATATGTCTAGAATTCCTATTGTTTTGAGAAAAGTACAAAACAAAAGCCTTATCGTAATAAAAAATTGGTAGAGATCGCGATATAGAATTAACTAATTGCATGTCAAATATCAACTTCCTCAACCTTACAGCCTGTCAAGTGGCTTCATAATATGCGATACACTCTGCTTCCATTGTTAAGGTAGCTGTGAGTGTTTGTTTTAACACTTTCCCATGAAACAGCTCCTCCAAACATAATAAAGATGTATCTCGATGTTGACTTACGATCATTTATATATATACAAGGCATAATCAGAATCTGAATAACCAATACTTTCAAGTAAATTAGATTGTCTACAAGTCAATATATGATTCATAGTATCTTAAAGATACTACATATTACTATCTTAGTCGCTCTCCAATGATCCATCCTAGGGTTACTTGATAATCTTCCAAGCACACTAATAGCAAAAAGCTATATTTAACGAATGCAGACCAATGCATACATAAGATTATCAATAGCGAAAGCGTAAGAAATCTTATCCTATCTGTTCAATCCAATTAGCTGAATACAAACCTAAAATATTACAAGTTCTGTTACGATAGATTTAAACTCAATGGTTAACCGATCAGGTTCTTTAACATGAGAATCTTTATTTATTTGAACTGAGCTATCAATATCATCTCCTCTAGTGATAAGGGAATCTAAATAGGTACAGACAGAATGTTGGCCTTGTTACATAAATTGATAACTCTAAGCATCAAACTCCCACTATCTAAGTCATCCTCAAAATAAAATGTCCAATTAAATCTGATGACCTTGGTACTATAAAAGGAACAAGAAAATCTACAACCTCTTGATCTAGTCTAATTTCTTTAACTAGGGATTATAGAGTCTCATCTCTACTTTATAACTCCAAACTAAAAAGTTTTAAGATATGAGAATTTAAGTTTAATAACACATCTTTGTTTTACCAATCTTTCTAATCTTTTTTTTTTTAGAAAAATGGCCTAAAATTGATCTCATAGAATGGAAGAATTTTAATTCATTCTAAGTTATTTATGCCTAATTATAACATTGATGGGAATATCAGAAGATACAACAAGAAAATCTTTCAAATTCAAAATATACGGATCATTTTGTAAGGTGGCATACTAAAATAGTAAAACCATAATAAATTTTCTTTGTCAAAGGAATAACTACAATTATTGGAATAGAATTGGAAATTAAATTTGAAAGAAAAACATAAATGACATAATTCAAATTAAAAATATCCAAAAGATAAACATAAAGAAAAATATGATCTTATGTAATTAATTTTATTCTACTTCCTACTACTCCCAATATAGTCTTTTCCATCTTACTTGGGATCTGCTTGTTTTTGAGCCCCTTCTTGCTCACGCTTGTTCTTTAGCTTATAACATTGAGACTTTTTGTGTCCAGGAATCTTGCAATAATTGCACTTGCCTTTAAATTTCTTTTGTTGTCCCTTGCCCTTATCACCACTTTTCTTGAACTCAGGCTTTCTAGATATATGTGTCTCTAGTTTCTTTCCTGACTTATTGTAGGAGTCCTAAGATAAGTAGTTGATAAAATGTATTTGTGGATTACTTTTCATAGTCTCCTCTTCTTGAGTTACTATAGAAATCATTTGGTCTATTGTCCACTCTCCCTCTTGTGAATTATAGGAGGTTCTCAGGTAATTATATTCAGCTGGCAATGACTGAAGGACTCTATAGACTAAAGTACTTTCTCCTAAATTAACACCGTATGATCTCAGCTTATTGTAGTAATGAATCATTTTCATAATGTGTTCTCTAACACTTGAATTTCCATCATAACGAGTGTTATCAAGCATGGAGAGATAGTAGACTTTTTGAGTTTTATCAAGCTTCTTGAATTTTTCACCAACAGCTTTCATATACTCCACAGCAGTGTCCTTATCTGGGACACTTTCTCTAATTCCCTTCTCAATAGTGAATTTAATCACTGCCAAACAAATCCGGTTCGATTCATATCATTATTTATAATAGGTCTTATCTGCAGCACTAGATTGGGGTAAGAGATCAGCCGGCTTTGGTTTTCTAAGAGCCAAATCCTCCTTAGAGATTGTCAGATACATGTTTAAGGACTCTCTCCATTCATCATAATCTGTTCTATTAAGAGTCCTCACCACAGATAGTTGTTGAAAGGCCGAGACTGATGCAATAGGATTGGAAAATTATTAATTATGCGTGCACAACATAATTACAACACAAGATTCCCAATTAAACAAATTAGTCAAACAACTATTTAACAAAGTGGTATTCAAAATACATGTACCATAGATTTGGCTTGTACAAAAATCTACATAAAAATATAATCAATATAACCATACCGATAGGGTACAAGAAATATTGAAACATTAAAATTACTGCATGTCTATTTAAGGAGTTTAAATTCTAAAATTATATTAATAATGTCACACCGATTGGGTGTATCTATCATTAATGCAATATGCTCCTAGATATTCCAAAAGGATAATGTTTTATGTAATATAGTCTTATTATATCCATAATCTATCACTAGTATGAAATAAATAGTTTTAGGTATTTTTATATGTACTAAATTATATAATTAAGGGCAAAAAAAAATTATCTAATATACCTATGTTTATAATTAGAGAGAGTGACAACACACCAAGCTCAGAAAAAATACGAAGAATGTCCATGAATTTTTTTCAGGCCAAAATTCTTTGAATAAAATATAATTTTATACAATATAAACTTTACAAAATTTAAAATAAATACTTACTGACTTCAAAAAATTATGGAAAAATTTCCAATAAATAGGAAATTTAATTCTATGTAATTAAACCAAAATTTGGCTCAAGAAACAACGCGAATAAGTTACACGCGCCATCACTCTCTCTGGTCCACGCGTGGGAAATAAAGGCCACAGAAAACTGCACAAAAGGGCAAAAAAAGCTTCTGTCACGTGCCACTAAGCACGTGTACTACACGCGCTATTGTAGAAACATTAAACCAGGCGCGTTCATCTCACGCGCTTTTGTCGCGAGTAGGATTTGCTCCCAGCGCCTCCTGGATTTATTTTCAGTAACTCCTTCTTCCCAGTTTCGTCCATGGCATCCATTTTTTGCCATTAACAAGTTTTTCATGTTCCAAAAAATTATTTTGTAAAGTTTAAACAGTGACTTCAAATTTTGTTCCAAACCAGTAATCGATCAATCAAACCAGACAACAAACGAAATGCAATATTACGAATTTAGTGCGTATGTGACTGACATACACACTTTATACATAAAAAAAATTTCTCATTAAAGAGAGTGTAAATAAAAAACCTACACGTGGAGATAGCATTTTCCAAGATTTACTAACTAAAAATTTCGAAACTCTTTTCTTATTTTTTTCTTGAAATTAATGATTTTTAGGTCAATTAAAGCAGAGAACTTTATTCCATGGCATATGATTTTGAGGCAAAAGGAATCAAAATAAGCAGCTTTTGCCTTTAGGAAGCTGTAGAACAATGCATACTGACATGCCAGAAAAAATAAATAAATCTGGTGCATTAAGGAATAATTAGGATTCGAAATTCCTCATGCTTTTGTACCACAATAATTATGAAATCAGAACACAATTAAATTGTAGTATAATATTTTAGATGTGTATAAGAACAAGATTCATGATTTAATTAAAAGAAAAAATAGATCCAAATCATTTCAAAATTAAAATCCAATGATTTCATGTACGGAAACAAAAGGAAAATTGGGAATTTTATAAATTTTCTTTAGATAATCAAAATTACTCATAATCAAATTATTCATATTACCAACATGCTCTGATACCAATTATTGGAAGTATGAATTAAAATCATAAAAATATAAAATTAATTATAATAAAATTATAAGCGTACCTGGAGCATAATTTAATAAGGTTATGATTAATCTGAATAATGATAAGTAGAATTATAACTTACTTCGCCCCTCAGGTTATCAAGATAGAGAGAAAGAGAGAGAAAAATTTAGAAGAGTGAGAATCCTTATTTTCTGTGTGTTCAAATAATAACCCTGATCTCTCTATTTAAGGTCAGACTTGTGATAGGAAACTACTGACCATTAAAGGGTTGTAAGTTGGGACCTCTACCCATATGAGCTTATGCATGATCCAACCTATCATGAATCATACATATTAAACTAGGGCCCAATCTGTTCTATGCTTAATGTTAAAATACAAAATCAATTACTTAAATAAATATTTCAATAATTGATTAATGTTAATCCATATAATATTTCTAATAAAATTAATTATTTTATTTTTAAATACAACAGAAGTTCTTTAATTCAGATTTGAGGTTTATACTACGTGCAATTTCTCATCTTGCAATCTTCCATCTTTAGAAAATTCAATAATTTTTCAAAAATATCTTAAATTATTGCATAAGAATTTTCAGGGCATCATACAATGAATATTATATGAAAAATTTTATAATATACTATTGATACAATGGCATATTAATATATTATTAAATTTAATTATTAATATATTATTATATAATATGTAAAATTTAATTTAAAAAAATAAATTTAATGTACGATTAAAGTATACTGATAGAACATTACATTAGTAATGTATTGAAGTCTCTTCCATACTATACGGTGAAGTCGAGAAGTTGGCCCACTACACTAATTAGAAATGCGATGTTTGAGCATGTTACTATAAGATAATTAAGCTTTCCGGCCATCTTTCTAAATATCTCAGGGTCTTGAAGTATATGACCATCTTGTGTTGCGAGTTTTACATTTGGAACCACTGAAGTATCACGTGATCTAATTTTTAGTAGCCAAACATTACTAGGAAGATTTAAGATATACTTCCTTTGTGAGCGAAAGATATCGTTTTGTACTCTCATTCACCTCAATTTCCCAAAAAAAAAAAAAAAACTTTAACTAACCTAAATCCCTGGTTTGAAACTTGGATGGAAGGAAGTCTTCATTTTTATAATACATGATGCCTCACTCCTACTATCGTAATAGTAATAATAATTAACTTCCTTCAATTCATCTGCATAGATAAACCAAATAATAAAAATATAAATCATGTGATTTCATTCATTAAATGAATCAAACAGCCAATAAAAAAAGTCATTGTTATTTTACTTTTACAATATCTTATTCCATTCTATTCTCTTTCTATCTTTACAGTGGGATTGAATACTTCCAATTATTTTATAATAAAAAAGTTGAAGGGTATATATTGAAAATGAGAGGGACCTTTATAATTTTTTCTTACTACAAGATGATTAAATGGTTTCGATAATAAAGGAGAAGCATTGTAGTTTTAAGATTCTGAACGACGAACTGTACTCGAAAATATTTTCAAAAAAGTTCACTTCTATATGTATGCGAGTATCAATCATTTCATGTATCTGATCGGGGACACATTATGACTTATAACACTCTTTCGATCTTGCATGTTGAGATGGTGAAAATAATATTAAGAGAATGTCAAACAGAATTGTGGAGAAAATGTCAGACATTTCATTCAGTAAAAAAGTGTAACGAACAGAATTCTATGGGAAAATATTTCAGACAGAAATATAGTTAAAGGGAACATATCATGTGAGCAGAGATAGATGATTTTACATGAATGTTGGAAAAAATGAATTATAGTTATCAGATGTTATATTGATATTCAAGATTAAAAATATAATTGAAAGTTATATAATTACTTAAAAAAATTTACATAATTTTACATTTTAATTCTAATCTTTTAATGGAAAATCTAATGATTATAATTTATTTCTTTCCTCTCTTATATTAAAATGTCCATCCCATATAGTTATTAAAATGACATAAAATATATTATTTATTTAATATTAAATATGAAGAATACGTAGAAAATAACATTGTTTATTTTGAAGTAAAAGTTATTGTTCTTTACTATTATATTATTATCTATAATTTTTCAATCAAAATATAAAAATGATATATCCTTTGTTTTCTTTGCAGAAACGAATAAGATTTTATGACAAAAAATATTTTATGACGATGTAAATGGACCTCTTAAGAAATCATTGGCACTGGCTCCCTAGATTTCATCCGTTGTCTTATCTCTAAAATGACTGCAACAATGAACAACACAGCAAGAGCAATTCCATAACCAGCAAACCACATCGATCCTTCTCCTCCCAAATGGAGTCCATAGAAGGTGTTTACTATTGCAAAGGCGATCAGAATCCTTCCCAGATAATGATGATACCAATTCCAATATTTCCGTATCTTTGATTCCTTCCCTGGTCTTATCTTAATGGCCAGTACCTGTTAAATAAAATAGATTTAAATTAAATCATTGTTAGAAAAAAAAAATATATGAAGAGCTAATGCTATCATAAATATTGTTATGCCCAGATATAATCATACAAGAATGGAATCAAGTAGGGTCAGGTTGGATTTCTGTTGGACATAACCATTCAAAAACAGAAAGGAGTTTGATTTCGATTTGTAGTTGAATTAATGTAAATATTTTGGTCGAAGCTCAAACTCAGCAAAAAATTATGAAGGTTGAGCTTGACAAAAAATTGTAAACATTATGAACTTTAAAAAAATTCAAATTGATTCAAGTGGAACTCGATTTTGATTCGAATTCAATAACAAGAATAAATTGAACAACAATAAAAATGTGTTTTTGAAAGAATATTAATATTTAATATTATTACAAAGCTCATCAAATACTATATATATTTAAAAGAGTAATATTGAAATTACATTGTATTACATTATAGTGATAAATATACAATAAAAAATTATAATCAAAGAGGTTGGAAGCTGAATGAGTCAAAAGAGAAAATATTTTACTCCATTCTCTTAGATAAACAGGCTAATTTTTTTATTTTAATTTCAACGTAAATAAGTTATGAATCAAATATAGTGAAGCAGCTGGTCACACCACTCAGCTCCTCTTACGTTGGGTGGTGAAGAAATTTAATTTCTAATATTGTCCATTCAAATTTGAATACAATAACATAAATAATATAAAGTTATAAAATTATTTTACACTAACAAGAAATTGATAATAAGAATTAATAGATTAGAGACAAACCTGAAGGAATCCAAGGACAAGAATGAGGACTGCAATGTTTTTGTGATCCTTAACATTTGCATCTACTTTCTTTGATAAGAAGAATCCACATATTATGCCAAATACTCCCACAACAAAGCTAAATGCTTGGATTGAAGCATGCAAATAAAACCAAATGGGATCCCATTGCTTGAAGTGGCGAGAAGTTATGGCTCCTATTATCATTAGGAGGCTCCATCCGACCATATTCAATATTCCATGGCTTCTTTTCAGATTGGAGGTTGCGGGGCTTTCCCTCTCAACACTTGTACCTGCGCATCAAACTGAGAATATTAATGTTGAATTTCACCCAAATTCAAACTATTATTAGTTATTGGTTATTTTATGGTGAGGTAACTTTTTATTCAAATTAATTTCTTGAATTAGAGTAAAATTAATATTTTTTTTATCAAGATAGTATTTATGAGTTATAAGTATTTGTATTGACTAAAAATTTGAGGTATGAAAGATGTAATATAAATGCCTATGAGATGTAAAAACTTCCATTGAAGTTTTATGATAGATATAGGAAAAATAATTAGAAAGTTATAGTATTATAATTAAAAGCCTTAACATGCATTTTCCTATTATCTTTATTGATATACTAAATATTTTTTTATTTATAATTTCTTTCACATTAAATTTATTTACATGTTATTACAAGTTAATTTAATTACTTGATGCTTAATGTTAGGAGAGGAATATTTCTCCCAACTATTAAGTTACAAATGATTGTAAGTTAAGCAAATTACATTTACCACTTCTAAGATTTGGTTCAATTGCATCAATACCTCTCATTTTTCAAAATTATAAACTTCTTTTGTCAGCTCATTCTTCCAACATTATAAACTACAATATGATTTTAATTTTTTAAATACAGTTTCTTTCCTAATATTATTTCTAACTATTAAAAGATAATTTTTTTTATATTTTTAAGTATAAATGTGCCCCTTTATTGAAAAATAGAAACATAATAGGATTATAGTTTCTTCAAAGAAATAATAGATTTGTATATAAAAATATAGGGAAATAATTTTATCATCATTATGGATGACATTAGAGTGGAAATTGTAGTTGAAAAATTAATATTGTTATATTTTATAATAGTACTTGAAAGAATGATTAAGGGGGAAGAAGCATATTATTTTAAAAAATAAGAAATATTTAGTATAATTGGACAAATTTCAAAGGAGATAAATTATAATTTTTATATATAAAGTTTGGTAGACACTTGGATAACTCTTATTTTTATAGTGCAATCAGTATTACTCTACCGGGACTTATATTATCATAATTCTTTATTTTTGTGCCTGTGAAGTTTCGAAATATAAATAAGGGATATAATGTGAGTATTTATGAAATTTCTGTAAGAACTCTCATAAAATTTTTATGAAAAATAAAAGAATAATAATTAAGAAATTGTGTGGTTATAATTAAGAATATTAATACGTATTTTTTTATAATTTTTGTTTATATAGCAAATTTATTTTATCTGTAATTTTTTTCTATATTTCAAGATTTTTTTTTATTAAACTTCTGTGTATTATTATTAATTAATTTAATTATCTAATATTTAAATATTTGGTGAGGAACATTTCTCCCAACTACAAAAGATATAAATGACCGTAAGTTTTATATATAAAGTTTGGTGGACACCTGGATTACACTATTTTAATACGGCAATCAGTATTATTGTATCGGCACAGAAAATCAAGTGCCCCATTATTACTATTATTAGCGGATGTTACGGAATCTTGGCTAGCTAATTTTCAACCCAAATACGAAAGACGAACAGAAACTGCCAGCGGATTGTACGATGGGAGAAGGACAACAATCCACACATGCAACGACAATGATAACAATAATAATAAAATTTTATCTCAATAAATAAAGTCGGTTACATGGATCGCATGACCTTATTAAATTTTATTAGAAATCAAAATTTTAATAATATTATTCATCAAGAAATTCCTTTTTATAATTTCCTCAAATATTCTTTTTGATCTCTCTGTGTACTTTTTTCACAAGATTAAAGATCATGCGATTAACTCTTTTCGCTAGTACTTCAAATGACCTTCTTTGCACGTGATTAAATCACCTTAACATATTTTTTTGTCATCTTCTCCTTAATAGATGTTACGCCAATATACCCTCGTATGTATTTATTTCATATCTTATCTTTTCTTGTATGACCACATATCTATCTTAACATTATCATTTTTATTATCCTCATTTTTTGCTCTTGTTATCCTTTTAAACCCAACATTTACTACCATGAAATATAACTGATCGTATAGTAGTTCGATAGAACTTCTCTTTAAGCTTAGTATGTACTTTACGGTCACAAATAACTCTAAATGTCTTTCTTCATTTTAACCATTCAGCTTATATCATATATGTGACATCTCCATCAATTTCCCCATTGCTTTGTAAAATAAATTTCAAGTACTTAAATTTACATATATGTGGTATGATATGCTCATCAATTCTTATTTCCAAATAATTTCTATCTTACTTCTTGTTAAATTTGCAATGTATATATTTTGTCTTACTCATACTCAAGCGAAAACACTTTGATTCCAAAGTCTTTTGTCTCCAAAGCTCTAATTTATAATTAACTTCTTTCTGCGATTCCTCAATCAAGAGTATATTATTTGTAAATAGCATACATTTAAGGATAATATCTTGTATGTCCTTAGTAAGAACATCCAAGATTAGATTAAATAAATAAGAACTCAAGGCTGAACCCCGATGTAGACCTATCCTTATAGTGAAATCCTTTGTCTTTTATTTGAGAGTTCTTATACTTGTAGTTACTCCATGATACATGTCCTGTATAGCCTGGATATATTTAACATGAACTTTTTTCTTTTCTAGAGCCTTTCACAACACTTCTCTTAGTATTCAACGATAAACTTTTTCTAGGTTAATGAAAACTATATATAAGTCTCTTTCTTTACTTCAATACCTTTCCATCAACTCCTGTAAAAGATAAATAACCTCTATTGTAGACCTTCTTGGTATAAATCCAAATTAGTTCTTTGCAATTCTAATCTCGTTTCTCAATCTAAGCTCAATCACTTTTTCCCATAGTTTCATAGTATGGCTTATAAGTTTTATCCTTCGATAATTTGTACAATTCTGTGTTGGAAATTCGGATTATTACATGCAGCGGAATTTCAAAATTTTAATCCGAATTCTACCTAGGATTCATGTAAAAAGCATAAGTCAATTA
The DNA here is from genome assembly GCA_020226215.1 of Sindora glabra. Taxonomy (NCBI): domain Eukaryota; kingdom Viridiplantae; phylum Streptophyta; class Magnoliopsida; order Fabales; family Fabaceae; genus Sindora; species Sindora glabra. The sequence continues at coordinate 56,576,826 of CM035234.1, read as the reverse complement.
TTAAGGTTTTACCTATTGGGCACTCGTATTTCTACTGATCAAAACTTGAGAGCAGATGAATCAAATGCCGGCCGGAAGGTACAACGTCTCTACGGTATCCACACGGAGTGAACAACGACCTCTCACCCTCCACGAATTTGCTAGGATGCGTTTTTCTCTCTAAGAATTAGGATTGGATGTTTTCTAAGTGATTTAGGATTTATATGGAAGCTTTGAACGTGTTGTTAAAGTACTGCTTTCAAGTCCCTTTTTATAGAACTTAAGCAAGTTATAATCCTAGTCCTACTAGGATAATACTTCTAAAATCCTAATCATACTTAACAACTCATCTTATCCTTATCCTAGAGATATTGGGAAGAGATAGGACTTATTTATTAATTATCTAATATTAGATAATAATATTATCTCATAATATAAATATCTTAATATTAGATAATTGCATATAGTTATCAAATATCAGAATAATATTATCTCATAATATATTTATCTAATATCTGATAAGATAATTATTTGATATTTCTTTAATATCAAATAATATCACATAATATATATATATATATATATATATATATTACGTGAATTATTATTCTTAATAATATATATATATGCACGAAAATAAGTCCAATTAATTGGATATTAATATAATTAAAGTTCAATTAATTATTGTCTTATTCCTACTCCTTTTGTGTGACCCTGTAGATTCTTACTACGTTGACAATGACTTATTTATTGAGCCATAGACAGTAAGCGGTATCTAGCAATACATCATTGCCACTCAAGTAGTAAGAATGTCTGTGATTCGACATCCACCTAATACATTATCAACGTTTTACATCATAACCCTTTTGTAATAATATCCAAATTGAACTAGAGGCATGAAATGTGTCATCTTCGTCAATGTTCAATTTATATTTCTTGATACTGAGTAGACTTAAAATAAATGATTAATATCACATATTAATTCAATTGAGCATGGTCATGCATTTCTAAGTCTCACTCAATCAAGGGGTCCAAGGATATTTCTCTTTTATACAAGGGTAACAAAATTCCATCTACATCACTCACTTCCCTCTGCACGATTTATGACACACCCAATCAATGCCCTACTTGTTATCCTGATTAAAGGTGACATAGGACAATATTAAAATGAGTAATTCTTCATGTAGGGAACTGTAGTGACTTCAGGTCAAAGGTTTATTTGTATTTGTGATCATATGAGAATAATTTATGACACATCTATCCATGCAATATTCTCATAGTGGGTCAGTCCAGTACATTGTTCATTAGCAATATACTCATGTATTGACTTAATATCACATATCCATGATTCGTAATCATCAGTTACTATACATACTAGTCTTGATGTATTATTACTATCCTTTTCGTAATAATACTTGACTAGGGACATTTTAGGAATAGCAAAACTATTCCAAGGATAATTATTATATTAAATTATAAATTGCGCATAATAATAATAAAATTATAAAAATAAAATATAATAATTAAATTGCCTAAAATAAAACATAATATATTGTGTATAACTTCAATCATCTATATGATTGGTTCTAGGACACACACTAACATTCTGGATATCTCCTTTATTCTTATATATAGGCACCAAAATGCTCCTCCTCCACTCATTTGGTATTTTCTTATACCTCAAATTTTCATTAAATAACTTGGTGAGTCAAAAGATATCCTACTCTTCTAAATATTTCCAAATTTCAATAAAAATACCATCAAGATTAATGACTTTACCATTATCCATTCTGTTAAGAGTTTCTTTTACCTCCCTAACTTGAATCCTGTGATAATAGGCTAAATTTTGTTCGTTCTTGAATTTCTAATCCTTCTATATCCCTAATCACTTTTTATTTGTTATTGAAAAGCTGTAAAAATTAGGATCTTGCCTTGGGATTCTTTTAAAAAAAATCATCTTGATATATGTTTTTGTACTTTTTTTATTGAAAGTTGTGGTTTTTTAAAATAAAATTTTGAAACTTTTATTAAATATTGAAACATTTTTGTATAAATTCAAAAAATTTTAAATTTTTTGTTGCAATGTTAAATGATGAAATTGTAATTTTTATGTATTTATTTCACACAAAATTTATGCACAATTATAATATTTAATGAAATATTATATTTCCTTTTTTAAGTGTCGTTTAAATTTAATGTATAATAATAAAAAAATAATAAATAATTTTAATTTTAAAAAATATAAATTATAATTAATTAATATATCTTTTATTAAAAATTAATTAATAAATAAAGTAATTGATAATATATTTAAAAAATAGGATTAATATTTGAAAGGAGATAATAAATATAATTTTAATTTTTTAAAATGATAAATAAATAAAAAAAAATTTTTAAATAACATTTAAAAAATAAAGGAAATAAAATTATATATAAAATTTACAAATTTTATGACTCATACGTACGTTGGACTCTCATAAATAGTCGTTAACCTTTTAATTGGGTACCACAAAAAGCCTCAAAATAATAATTAGAAAGGAATGGGAAGACTGACAGGAAGGTTAATTTCTTTGACTAAATACCATATTTTTTAAATCTTTATTTCAAAGTTCTTACTTCACAATCTATTTCCTAATTTGTTTCGACCACGTGAATGTTTAATATTTTCTCTCTCTCTTTTATTAATCTCCATAGGAATTTACGTTTAAGTCCCCATAATATTTAGTTCTTTCTTCTTATGAGTTCGGAAAAATAATTTATAAGGTGACGAAGATGTCATTTTCTAGAGAACGACAATTTCATAATTACAATGTTATAGACTAATAATATTTGAAAATTTAAACCAACAAGATAGCTTGTATCCTACATGTTCTGGTGTTATACTATGCATAACTATATTTGTATAAATATATGTATATGTTAAAAATGAAGTTCAAATCCGTTTAGGTTTGTCAACTTCAAATAATTCGATTTTATTTTAATTGTCTGTATTAACTACTTTTTAAGAAAGGAATACTTCACTTTTTTAGTGTATATTAATATATTTGTTCTCTTGTATTTAATAAAATACTCCTTTCCTATTGATTGGGTACATACAATTTAAATCTAAGTGCATTAAATGGAATTAAGAATTTTTTGTACAACATTTTTGTTCGACTTGTTATTGTCTTTGCAGCCCCAACCATTTTAATCTAAGCGAACTGGATAGTATGCGTTGAAAGTTAAAAACTCTCTGCCTAATAGTGTAAAAATAACAATTAATTGTAGCATAATTACAATCATAATTTAAAACTCACATGCAAAATTTTGTTAATTGCAATATACACCGTCCATTCATTTTCAAGTGTTATTTTAGAAAAAAAATATTTTAATTTATTTGTTATTTTGAGAAATTAAAATTATATTTATTTTCTAATATCAAATATTACCTTTGCTATTTATTACCAAAAAATTACTTTTATTATTTAAATAAATATTTAACAACTTTACTTATTAGCTAATTTTTAATAAAAAATATATTAATAAATTATAATTTATTTTTTTAAAATTAGGATTATTTATTATTTTTTAATCTCCATGCATTTACTTTAAACAATATTTAAAAAAAGAGAGTAATCACATTTATGATTTAGGGTGCACACACATCTAGGTAGTTTTGTGCATATTCAAATAGCAATTCTTATCAAAATTTTAAATTGCGATTTGCAATTATAATATTAAATATTATTATTGTTATGGGTTGCACTGTCATTATAATTTTTTTACTGCAATAATTACTCTTGTTTGTATTTATTAATAAATTTGCTAATATCGCATAAAAAAGTGCTATTGCATGATTCATATTTACAATTGAAGGAAGATAGGACTAACCTTTTTGATAATTTATCACAGTGGAAACTTTGTCAATATGTTGGGTCAAAGCAAAATCAGGCCCTGAAGGGAAGAAGCCTTTTGGTCCAATGGCATATAACAGATTTGAAGAAGGCTGGCTCATTTCCAACTGGAAGGCGAAATAAACACGATTCTGCTCAATATAACCACGACAAACCGCGCCGGAAATTGTTATATTCGGGCTGCCGATCACGTCGGCCGGCGATTTGCCGCCGAGATATTATCCTTTACAAAAATTGTCCTGATCATTTTTGTCGCCGGGGTGGGGAATCCACCATGCTATTGCATTTGAACTCAACATTTTGCCATCGCGGGAGAATCCGATTGCCACGTAAGAATTTATGTCATCATAGTTGTAGGAGAGAACAAAGTTCCACATGGTTGGTGAAGCTTGAGCATACTGTTTTAACGTTTAATAATAATAATAACAAAAATAATAATAAAATAGTTAGAAGAAACAATTAGTTTAGTGATGATGATGCATGATTAATGGATTCATCCAATTCCATTTGTCTAAAAGGTAAGGTGCATTTTATCCAAAATTAGGCTTTTGTTTTTGGCATTTCAAGTTTTGAAAATATTTTCTTAAATAAAATATTGTTTTAATTTTAATTTATGCAGCATATATATATAATCAACAAAAATTGTAAATGCAACAAATTAAACTTGCAAAAAATTATAACTTTAAAAAAAAATTAAAAAGATGAATGGACATTATATTTTTGTTCAACATGTACGGATGGAATTTTCTTCTCAGTAAATTGCAATATTAAAATGTTGCGTAGTGATTAGCGAAGTAAATGATTAGAACTTTAAAATTACATTTTTAGTTAGTCGTGAAAAATATTAATCACCCGAAAACAGACTTCATTTTGTTAGATAAAGTAGCGAGTTTTTAAGTAAAATCATTTAAATGCAAGAACTTTATTTTAAAACACATCTAAATTTCAGTATAAAAATTCATTCCAATAATGTGTTTTAAAATAAATTTGGTGGGACTTTATTTCAAAATTCAGTATAGAAGCAGAATAAAAATTCCCACCAAATTTAAATTATTGGAATGATTTAATATCCTCATTCACAAAAATGAAAGAACTTTATTTTAAAACACATTTAAAACAAGTCGCTGAACGTACGTGTTTTAGTGCCGAGGGACTTTGGTACTTAAATTTTATAATCGGACTTCTTTATTTAATTTTTTTATAGTATGAATAAACTACTAGACATGAGTAAAAATTAAAGATTGAATCCTAATTAAAAGGTTTATGGGACATCAATGCCACTTAAATTAAAGGCTTTTTATTTCAAATTCATTATTATTGATATGCCAAAAAAAAATACATTGAAAACAAAAGAGTGAGATTTCTAGGTCGGCACAATAAGATAAATGGTTTTATATGAGAAATAAAAGGATAATTCATGATTACTAAATTTTATATTCAACGGTAAGATTTAAATTATAATTAAAAATCATATGATAATTCAAAAACATCACATGATTTTGAACTTTAACAGAACCTTTTAATGCAAAATTTGATAGGCATAATTTACTTCTTTCACTTTTGTAATAAAAATACTCATATCATTTAATATATACATATCTAAGTCAGAGAAATAAATTATAATTATCAAATATTATATTGATAATTAGAATTAAAATATAATTAAAAGTTGTATAATCATTTAAAAAATTATATAATTTTATATTTTAATCCTAAGTTATCAATACATAATTTGATGATCATAGTTTATTCTCCGTCAAACCTGTATGCTATGCTACACATGTACACACACTTACTCTAAGGATGAAATTGCGAGCATGCCAAACAGTAACGCAGCGAACGGAAGATTGATCAATAGTGAAACAGCGGGCAAAGTTAGAAAAATCAACATTGGAGCTACAAGATTCTTGTGAAACCACAAGGGTCGATGAACCGCAGAAAACAATGAGGATTAAGATAAGGAATATTGGAGAAGAAGGCCTCATTTTTGTGTTGAATTTTGAGGTTAGAAGCAAATGCAATCCACCTAATGAAACACACCTAATGTTGTAGTTTATATTAAGAGGAAAGGGTTTCATTATCATTGGAGTTATCGAACTGCTTAGCAATGCCGACTAGACAGCATATTATATGTCATGCGAACTGCGTACGATGTTTCTCTTATGAAGAGAACAAATGGGTCAATATCATAATGAAATTTTGGAGGAAAAGAAACTCTTATATATAGAAAATCATTTGAAATTTCTTTTAACTTGTTTGCGAGTATAGTGGAGAATATTTAACTTAAAATGAAGTAAAATATTTATTTGGAAAGCTTGTCCTTTCCTTTTGTATTTTGAGTTTAATCTCAATTTATTATGTATTAGCTCTATTGTCACAAATATATGTGTGTAATTTCATAAAAATGATACTCACACAGAAGATTTGAACAATTAAATATATTTATTATTCATGTGGCACAATTTGAACAGGTATAGAAGTGAGATAATTTAATTAAATTGTGATAAATTCAAATTCTAATTTTTATGTGTCATTTTAGGAGAGAGATAACTATAAAATTATTGTATACAAAAATCATAATTACGGGTGTACTTCAACCGACTAGTATAAAAGGACAAAAATAACTGATTCAATATAATGGGAATAAATTCTTATCTATACTATGTAGAAGTTACATAAATTAAGCCAATTAACAAATAAGGCAACGTTTTATGGATGTAAGAAAATATATATTATGATATAATTTTTATATTAGTAATGACTATACCTGATTTAATTATTGGCTCAATTTGCACAACTCACATGAAGTAAAACATCAGAGTGCAATTAAAAAAAAAAAGTGAATTTAATACGGTTGGGTAAACAAGGAGAAATATTATTTTACTCTATGAGTAAGGTATTGTTTTCAAATAAATAAGAGAAATAAGTAGAGAGAGTTAAGTGGAGTGGGAATGGAGATAATATTTCTGGTAAATGAGGCCTGTAACTTGGAATTTTGCCATCCAAATTGAGGGAGCCTTTTGACTTGGCTTATATTCTCAGTATACCATTGTTTGGAGGATCTGCTTGGAGTTTTCTCCCAATAACTTGTAATCCTCTCCATATGTTTGCACTGCATCTGTTTATCTTTTTCGGCTTGAACAACGCAATATTCTAATAGGTTTCAACCTTCAAACGAGGAAAAGGCTAAGCATAGGCGGAGAATACCAAGATGATGCCAGCGCCACAAAGGGAAGGATATGAATATCCTTTCCTTTATTTGGGCTGTATACGGAAGAAGGAAAAGATAAGAGTACGTAGTTAATCTTTCAATACCTTTTATTTTTTAATATTTTATATTTCTTCAAATTAAAATTTTTGAAAAGTTATTTATTTAATTTATAATTCTAATTCTATTTTATTTTTATTTTGTATTTATATTTACATTTTCAATATTTCATTATTATTTATATTACTTATTTTTTTGAAAGTTACTCAGTGTGTGAAAAATACATATTATAATTGAGAAATTTTTTAACAAAAATATAAAATTATCTTTTTTAATTGATAATAATTAAACTTAATAATTGTGATCCATATTTATTCACTCATATACATTTATCTTTATTTTAACTCATTTATATTAGATCTAATTTTAAAGTAATTGTAAATTGAGTCATTATTGATCTTTCAAATAAGAGTCATGAGAATTTTTTTCATAATTCTTTTATAAGTAATAATTATAATATTATTGTATGTTCATTTATTATATGATTCTTCATAAAAAAAAATTATAAGGGACAAAAAATATTATATAAAAAAATAAGTTGGACATATTTTTTCCAAAAAATTTCTTAATTCTCCATTCTCCTCTTCCTCTTCCTTCCATTCTCCCCCATCGTCTTCTTTTTCCATCTCTTCCTAACTTTCAAACATATCATTAGGCTTTGCTTGTTTTGTTGAAATTATTATTATTATTTTTTAAAACATCATTTGCATGAGTATTTATTAAAGAATGACATGTTATTTGTATTTGTAATTAAAAAAATGAAATATAGAATCATGTAGTGAAATAAAGCAAATTCTTCTTTAAAAAAGAGAAATATATTTTATTTAAAATTTTTCACATTTAATTTAAACAAATAGAATACTTTTCTTAATTTTAATATTTCATATCTATATTTTATAAAAAAAATATTTTCTATTGAAATATATGGAATCTTAAATTATTTTTTCTTTTATAGTGTGATTGAATCAACCTTATGACATCCAAACAATTGTATAAATAAATTGGTGTAACAATTTAGAAGTTTTGACTTAAGTATATATGTATTTTTTGAAAGTTTTATATCTTTTATTATATTCAGAATTTGATCACTTATCTTTATATGTATATGTACCTTTTGTGGTTTGACCACTTCTACCATCGTCAAAATAGATTGGCGCAACACAACAAATTATTCTTTATCAAGAAATTCTGCTCTTTATTTTTTTTTTTTTAATACAACAACAACAACAAGAATTGATGAGATTCAAGCAAAAAATCTTCAAGGTAATTTCGGTCCATTGGGTATAATTGTATCATTGAGAAGATATATTTTTCTTTACTTATTTTTGGTAATCGCCCTTTAATTTTTTTGTTTTGGGGTAATTTGCTCTTTAATTTTTTATGTGATTGATGACATTATCTTTATTAATTTTCTAATAATAAGAGTAATAATTTATTTAATACATACACAATATTAAGTTTAGAGTTTGAACTCTAAATATAATAAAAAATAAATCTCTATATAAATATTAAGTACCACTGCACAGCTAAGATATCGGCATACCTATTAATTTTAATTTAGATATTCATGAAAACAATCAATATATAAGGTAATAAAAAAAAGTTAACGAACAATTTTTTATTCCTATTAGTCACTTGAAGGGTCAACGCTATATTCCCCAAGTTTTCCATCACGCGAGCCAGCGAGGGAAATTGTAACGCCTTGTTAATCAGAGTTAACAGTTAAAAATTTGATAAATTATTATTAGTTATCACCTTTTTTTTTTCAATTGTCATTGTTTTAATTTATCAACGTCAAGATATATATATGGTAAATGTTGTTTTACATATATTTTAAGAAAACATATTCTAATATGCAATACTTTCGAATAATTAGTATATAATATCATATATTTTCCCAACTATTTTTGCGCTAATAAAAATAACAAATTATTTAACAACATATATGAAATCATGGATTTAAACTCAAATTGCCAAAGGAAAGACGTCTCAAAAATATTATTAATTAGTAGCCATTGCATGACCAAATATCCGAACTTATACTTTCACAAATTAAGTCATTAAAATAAATCACAAATAGCTATCAATCTTTTCCATCAATTTTTTTTTCAATTGTAAAAGTGATAGTTTATTTAATATGCACACAAAATTTTAAATTTAAATCTTAAACATAACAGAATAAAAAGTGCCTAAAATAATATCAAGTCACATTACATTAATAAGGTGCCAACCATTTTGTTCAATAAAATCCTAATTATAATTTATTTATAAGCATATATCATATCATCCCAGGTTGTGTCTCTACTAAGGATCTATTTTACACAACAAATAAGTTAACTTATCACTTATCAATAATGTCAATAAGTTATGAGTTAGTTTTTAAAGGTATTTCTCATACTAATTTATTAAAAAAATAAGTTTTGATTTAATAAGTTATCTAAAGTAACTTATAATTTATAAACTATTATTTTTTTAAATTTTTTACTAAATTTATAATATAAATTTTAAATTTTTTCATAAAATATAATTAATTATATTTTAATTAATTATAATTTTAATAAAGTAAAAATTATATAATTAAATAAATATATAAGTTTATAAAATATAATTAATTAAATATTAAATATTACATCTTTATTTTAAACTTCTTAATTGTATTAATATAATTTAATTTTTAAATAAATATAAATTATTTTGATTATATATTTATTTTTATTAATATATCTTTTTATGTCATTTTATAATTTCAACTAGTTTAATAACTAATTTAGTAAAATATATTGACTAATTTATTAGTTATTAACTATCAGTAAACTTATCAGATACTAACTAATTTATCAGTTATCAACTATTTTATCAGCTATTTGCATGAGACAGAGCCTAAATAGATAGAATATATAAATAATAACCATATTTTATCTGATATTGATGGAAGTGGGTATGCTTTTAATGAAAATAAATAATAATGCATATTCAAATGGAAAAGTAATTAAAATTTTGTTATATTGTACATAAAAAATATTTTATATGCAATGTTTATTATAAATAAAAAACCTCAATTTACCAATTTATTAATGCAAATAATAATTACATTTTTCTAATCCCACGTAAACACACATGCTTGCTAGAATTATTTAATTAGATTTTAAGCTCAAGGTGATACACGAATGCATATGTATTTTTATAAACAAAATTTCTAGTAATTCTGAATAAAAAATCTATAAATTAAATAAATAATAAATAATTGTTTAGAAATTCAATTGCTAACACCATCATAAATATATAAATTGTAGTCATAATAAAACTCCAAAATTAAATTACAAATCATGAAATATATATTTTGTATGACATAGATAGATTAGAATTGAGTAAATACAAAAATTAGTCTCTTATTTATAAATGTGGTAACTATTATATCCTTCAAATTTCATAATTAACATGATTAGTTTATTATTTTTGCTTTTGTTAAAATTATTCATTTCTCTATTCACTTATAATGTAAAAATAAAAAAAATATTGCAGTGTATTGTTAAATTCCATCTTAACAATATCAAATACAAACTGGGTTTTTTGTCATATTCTTTTTTAACCATTTATTTTAGTATTACAAGTAAAGAGAGTCATAAATAATTATAAAAAAAATAAGAGACTAATAGTGCTAATTTTGAATTTTAAAGGGTATAATAGTCACCACTTGTACGACTAATACTATAGAATTGTAAATAGATGTTGGTTAAATCTAACACCAACATCTATTTTGACATATTTTCATTTTTAAAATTATATAAAAGCTTATAAATATAACTTTATATCTATATAGAAGCCTAACATTTTTAAAATTTTGGAAAAATTTAAAAATATTATTTTTATAAATAATTGACATTTGAATATTGCAAAAAGTTTAGTAAGAAAATATCAAATATTAACACATTAGTATTTCACTTAATGCTTAAATATATGGCACTTATGAAGTTATAGGAAGCCACAAAAGCTTAAGATATGTGTTTTTAGCATAACCATTATCTAAGGGGTATTTTAAGTAAGTTGCTTTACAATGCAAAACTTTTAGATGTCAATTTGTGAATTAACCAATGTCTAATTCTATGGCAATTACTAACATTATTAGAAACTACTAATATATAGAATGTCAATTTTAGTTAATAATTGATGTCTATTATTTTTTATTATTTCTATAAATTTTACTCTCACTTTTCAATTGACATCTTTCTAAAATATGTTTGCTACAAATTTTGTTGAAGTAACCCATCCATTCTCTCATTTCATTTTTTAAAGAATGGATGTGTTACTTCAAAAAGTTTCATAGCAAATTTATAAATTTACACCAAAGGGTTTGCAGAATTGCTATAAATTTTTCTCTCACTTTCCAATATTTTAACTATAAATTTGGAAATATTATTAATCATGTGGAGCACTTTTGTTCATTATGGGTAATATTCAAGAATGATAGGAACTTTTATCACATGATTTGCAACATTTTAAAATGTGCAACGAGAATTTGTGAGTAAGAATACTTGCTTCAATAAGGATAAAGATTTTGTAAACTTTGACATTATTTTTTTGACTCATAAATTCCAATTTGAAATCTTTGACGATTCTCCACTTTCATTAACAAGGCTTGCATGAAAGAATTGAATTATTTTTTGTTCTTCCATTCATACCCTTGTAATTAAAATGGAGAAAATTGAGCAACAAATAAAAATTTGTATTAAGGATGATAATTTTGATACAATTGTATTTGTGTTATTTAGATACAATTGTGTATTGATTATGTAGTGCATTTTTTATGGAATGCATATATATCTAATGATTTGGAAAAAAAAAATCTTATTAAAATTTATAGAATTATTTGTTCTTTAGTTGATATGTTGTTCTTTTATAATGAATTATTCAATAGAAATAAATTTTATGCTAAATTTATATAATCAATAGTTGAATTACAAAATTTACCAAATAAAATACATCAAAACATAAATAACTTTTTTGTTTAAAATAGTTAAAAAAATAACTTTCTCTTTATATTCGCAATTTTAATGCATGTATATAAAGAAATTGATACAAAAAAACTTTTCAATGGTAAGATGTTGGATTTTCAAAATAACCAAAGCTTAAATAATTTATAACACTAGTTATTTTTAGAATATATGTGTAAAGATATTCCAAATGTCTCTAATGAAAAAATGATAAATTTTAATGCATCAATTTTTTATTTAATTGACATCTAAATGAATGACATTTATAAGGTAATAAGGAAATTGTAAAAATTTAAGACATCGATTTTTTAAATAACCATCATCTAAGGCCATTTTAGTCATCATGATAGTTCAAGTCAAAAGTCTATAGACTAGTTATATATTTAACTGACATCTTAAGGTATGAAAACCTTTAATTCCTTGGTATATAGTCAAACTTAAGATGTTAATTTTTTTATTAATAACCAATGTCTAAGTTTTTGTATATTGCTCATAAATTTGATTTCATTGCAAATTTGAAGCATCTTAGTAATATTTTAATCTTCATTATCTAATTTGAGAATTTAGGTTGAATATATAGATAGTTCAACTTCCATTTCATATGGTACATTAAGAGATTATGCAAATCTTGTCAAATAACTTACTTACTCTAATATTTCTAATTTCATATATTGGTAAAGACTTGTCAATATATGAAACTAGGGATATCAGAGAAGGGCAAATCCATTGACAAGAATCCTATCATCCCTAAATATGCTAGAAGAGATGGAATTGGAGCTACCTTTGTGTTTAACCTAGACTATCACATTGGTAATGGAGATAGATATATTGCTTAGACTTGACAATGTTGAATGCGACAATTTACACTCTCTAATTCAGAAGTTTTGAATCAATACAAAAAAAAATCTATTTCTTTATCAAAATCAAAATTGAAGGATACCCACTTTTTACTTTCATTATAGGGATGAGCAAATGATAGTTCTAAATGTATAATGCATATGTTTATTGTAAATAATAAATTAATTTTTTATTATTAATTATAATATTTTTACTGTATATGTAATGAAATGGAAATATAAAATTGCACAAATATATTTTTCCTTTCTCATATATTTCTATATTATATTTTATTTGTTGCAATTTGTATCTATTTAATTATATTAGAAAAATGTTATAATATAAAGAAGAATTTTAATGCTCTCAATTTCACTTAATTTATTCTTCACTTATAAAATGAATTAGTTCAAAAAAAGATATCAATGTTCTTATAAAATTTATACTTAATTTATAAAATTGTTGCTTTGAATATTATAAAAATTCCTCAAACAAAGGACATTAGTTTTTTTTATTAATAGACATTAAAGTATTATAACATTGATTCTTGATTAATAACCAAATTTAAACACAATTTAGTATGATGATATCATTTTATTATAGACAATGGTATTTTATAATAAACTTAATGTCTAATAGCTAAAGTGGTTTACTTGAACTAACTTTACGCATCAATGTTTTTTTAATAAATGACATGGAAACTAATATGATGTCATTGCCATTCATACCATCAAAAAATATAAATGGATTGATAGGAAAACAAAAATAGTAGTGATGCCATTTATAGAACTAAGATTCCTTTAACTTTTTAAAGCCTAAGACAAACTCCAATAGAATAGCAAAGTATAATTTTTTTTTGCTCTTATGTTGAAAACAACTTATACTCTTCAAAGCCTATAATTTTTTCATTCTAACTATGTGGCGCTATTTGTTTGAGCTTTGTGTTTGTGTATAAAAAATCTTCTGCTTAGGATGATTAAGGTTAACATTATAAAGTGTCACCACAATGTCTTTTATGCTCTATCAGCTCATATGTATGCACCATAACCCTAGACAATAAATAAACCATACATAAAAGCTTGCATATAAATGTATTTTTTTTATTTTTAATTCAGCCTTGGATAATTAGGGTGGCAGTTTGGATGCATATAAATATATGATTGTGTTTGGGCTTAGAGTACATAGTTGAGAATATATACATACATGATTTCTTGATTACTTATTTATATTTCATTAATATGGGTTTCATATGAGAGATAATTACAATGAAGGGACAAGAATTTGAATATCCTTGGATAGAAAAATAAATATATTGACAATTAAAAGGTAATTTAGTTTTCACCAGTGAATTTTTTCTTTGTGATTGTTATAATTACCAAATTGTCAAGGTTTGTTTTTCCTTTATAGTTTGAAATGTGGTATAGCTATATGTAAACATGTAGCAATTTAATCTTACTCTTGCGAGGTATCATCTAACCCAATGTCTTATTTATGTGGAATTAATGTAATGGAAAATGTAGCTTCTACTTCAATTGATTTTTTCTTTATTGGATTGAAGAATAGGGGATTATGTAATGTAATATGAATGTTGGTTTCTATTTCATTTTAGTTGTTTTATATGTATTTTGAAATTAGGGTATTATAAAGTTATTTTTTATTTCACCTAGGGGTTTTGTATGTTTTTAAAATTAGGAATAGTGTAGTAGGAAATGTTCTAAGAAGTTATATAAAATGAATGATTGGAACCTTTTTTTCTTTTTGGGTTAAGGACATACAAGAGATTCCGCCTTGGTCACATAGTAAACCTAACATTTAATATTGATTTTTAATAGTAGTTACATAGTAAAAATTGACATCCTATTTTTAGTAACTAAAGTCTTATCTCATTGCATTTCTTACGAAGAAATGATGATGGTTTAGGCAATGAAGGAACAATGATATTTTAGTTTTTCATGTAACAAATATATAATAATGCTTGATTGGATGTTAGTTGGAAACAAACATATAATCTAATAAACACCTAACATATATCAATAATTTCATAGTAGAATTGTTGTGTTCATTTTTTCAGAAGAAAGCATTTATTGTGCAATCATTACTAGAAATCTCGCATTTACTAACAAATTTTTTTAACAAATATAGTCCATAAAAATAATAAAAAAATTCTATTAGAAAATGATAAACTAAATTTAGAAGTTTCATTATTTCTAATGAATTTATTTCCATCAAAATTCTATTGGAACATTGGCAAAATTTTTTATGTTAAAAAATTGCTATTTCTAGTTCAAACATTAGAGATCCATTAGAAATTTCAAACAGTTTGAAATACCATGTATAAGCTCTTCCTCTCACATTTGCAATTCCTTTTTTGCATGTTTTAGGATTCTTAAAGTTTGTTAAGCTTTATTCTTGCACTTTAAAAGTAAATTTGAAAATTCTAAACTAATTATTTTGTTTTTAGTACTTTGTTTGCTAATCCTATCAATTAATTTTAACTTTTTTTGGTATTTTGTGTAATTTTAGCCTATAATCTCAAGAAAGCATTTTTTTTTCATTTTCTTCATGCTTACACAGAGATTAGTAGTTTATTTTTTTCATTTACTTACAAATATTTATGTTTAATTTATTTAGTTAATTACTTAAGTCGTTTATTAACTTAATTAGAATAGTTAACTAGAAATGTTAAGCTAATTTTATTTGGTTAATTACTTATTTAATTAGAAAGTCTTATATATTAATTAATTTCATTAGTAAGTTGATTAGGAATGTTTACTTAATTTTATTTACTTTATTAGAATAGTTAATTTAATCAATAAGTTGATTAGAAATGTTTTGTTAATGTTATTTAATTACTTGTTAGGAAATTTTAGCTAGCATTAGAAATTTTTTCTAATTTTAATTTTGATACACACACACACACACACACATATTAATCATAGATGACTAGATGAGGTTGTGAATGTGATCAATTAGGGCAAGATAGGGGATAAAGTTGCCTTACTCCTATCATGAAGTCATCACTACATGCACACACACCTCCTAGTTACATGTTTGTTCCCTTCTCATTGACATAGTAGCAATCTCATGTTCCTGCCAAGTCCATCTTGACATCATGACCTTTTTTCAAGGCATTTAATATGCCCTCACTACCTAAGCACCTCACTTTTGGTCTTAAGAAGAATGTCCTGCTGTATGGAGATGAACATATATTCATTTTTAATTTATTTTATGTATTTGAATTTGTTCATTAAAAAATAATATTGAATTAATTATATATTAATTTTTATAATAAATTCTTCCCCATTAAAGAGTCTATTACTTCACTTGCTCACATTATAGATAGCTAGCATGAAGGGTTATAATCTACTAGGAAGCAGATTTCGAAGCCTTTTCAAAGGATGCTTTTTGATGAGTTTAGTGTATTTTTGTTAATAGTTACAATTGTTGCTACATTTAATTTGTTATAATTTTTTCTAACTATCTAACAATTCTAATGTTTATTTCTTAAAATTACAAAAGTATTTCATGTAGAACCTTACTTAGAAGCAGATGATGTAGGAAATTTTCAACCATAAAAGTTTCACAAAACTCAAGGATATTATGGATAAGGTTAGAAAGAAGAAGCTAACCAAGTCCAATTTGATGGGGGATGTTTAGTAGAAAGAGCTCTGTAGGTATTAGGTTGACCTCAAGTTTGCTTTTCAATCCTAGTAGGCTAAAAGGGACAAGGCTTAAAAGGACAAAGTTTCTAATGCAACCAGGTAGGGGCTTCCCTACACAATAGTTAGTTCATTTCGGTGATGAAACATTAACTTCATACAATCTGTAACTTATCTTATATATATATCAGTTTTGTATTTTTAGTTACATACCTAGTACCATAAGGATTGCATTAATATTTTTTTCTTGTTGTCAATATAGGTTGTTGAGATTGTGGTTAAACTTTCTATGGATAGGTTATTACACTACACCCATCTCATGAAGAAGGATTAACAGTAGGTTTTCCTAAGAGCTTTACTAATCCTATGTATGTAAAATATTCTCATAGCATTTATTAATCAATTTTTTGTTATTCAATTTTAAATAGTTAATTGTCAAGCTTTATGCATAAGACATTTATGAAGAAAAAGGAGGTGCTGACTTAGGCTAGGATGTAGCAAGGAGTGGATAAGGGAGGATCATTTGTTAAGGGACCACTTGACCTATTTTAACCTTGACTTGTGGATGAAGATAGTTAAGGGCACAAATAAAAGTTAGGTTTATGGGATAGGGCTAGAGGTAACTATTAAGGGGATGATAATTTCCATTGTTGCAATACACTTTAGTCTATCCCTATGGCTGAAGTTTTTTTTTTTTTTTTGGTAAAGGTGTCCTCACTAAGGTGCAAGGTGGTAAAGAGAAAGGCTTGATAGCACTAATAGACATAGTAGTGGTAGGCCTAGTCGCCTCCTTACAGTTATCATGGATATATGCAGTTACCTTCACTAATTTGCTTACTAGCTACATACACACAACAAGTGCTTGGTAGATGGTTGAGAAGCCTTTCCTAACCTTCAATTCACTTAGCCTAACACTATACAAATAGAGTTGTCAAAATAAATTAACCTAATCTTATCAAACTAATCTAACAAGCAAAACTAAAGGTTAGGCCACTCCAAGGTCAAGCTTCTTTTTCATCAAATTAGGTTAGGTTAGGTTAATATAGTCTTAGTTACAATCCCAAGTTGACTTTTATTAAGTAAGCCTATAGGTTTTGCAATTCATTATACTTTATTATTATCATTACTACTACTACTACTACTACTACTACTACTACATCACTTATATGCTTATTATTAATTTCACATTATTAGTTAATTAAAATTAATTATTAATACTATCATTATTATTATCATTTAAATATTTATTATTATTAATGGATATAGTTAAATAGTAAGAAAATAAATCAAAGCACAATATTTTTAAATATAAAAAATCTCTAATTAGAAGAGTAATTAAAAATTAGGAAATCTAGACTAAAAAAATTTAGTATTAATTAAAACAGATGCAAATATTTTGTTAATTAAATTCTTATCATATATAAATGAATATATCATTATTTTATTATAATAATAATAATTTATTACTATTTAGTTACAATAATTATTTCATGTAATTTTTTCATTAATTTTTAAGTCATATAATGATAAATTGAATTTTTTGCATAATTTTTATCAAATTTTAATTTTAATATAATTATGTATTTTAATAATTTTATGTAATATATATTAACAATATTAAATATATAAACTTATTAAATTTAACATTAAATATTTTAAATTTTAATATAATTATTTATTTTGATAAAGTTATATAATATATGTTGACAATATTAAATATATAAATTTATTAATTTTAATATTAAAAATTATTTAATATTATTCATATATAACTTTAATATTATATTTATTAAAATATAATTTTAATATACTAAAATTATTATTTTAATATATATAAACATATAGTAATAAATTAATATTTTATCATTTACTATTATTACTAGGCTAATAAGCTAATTTAATAACTCAATAAGTTAATATTTACTAATTTTACTTCTTTGTTAGGTTGGACTAACTAATCCTAGTCTCTTACCAAATCATACTACTATTATTATTTTTCATATTAGTCCCAGTCTCAAGTAAAAAAAAAATTATATCAATCTCAGACCAACCCATTAAATCCAATTCACTTTGACACTTCTATATACAAATAGTAAGGGCACTCTTATTGTTGATTTTAAGTAACTAGGCTTTGATTAATCTTTTTTAAATTATATAATTGTATTTTTAATTGTATATATTATATTTAGATATTAAATTTTATATTTATGTACCTCTTTAGGATAAAAATTTTATTTGTAAATATCATATCCTTTTGAAAATTTAAAATATTTTGTGTAGAAATATAGGTATATATACAATTACTAAAATAAAATTAGCAAAATTAAAAAAAATAATTTGAAATGTTTTGGTATCAAATATGATTAAGAAGAAAAATATAAGTGTCAATGAGATTTGAAAACTTATTTCCTAAATTATCCTTTAGGCTTTTACCCTTGATATATTTCTTAAATCAACTAACTTTTCCCTATTTTTGCTCTAAAACCCTAATTCCTCTTTTTCTTCTTCCTTTTCTTCTTCTTCTATGGCAAGAACCATTTACTAATCTTCCTTATATCTTCATCTCCTATTCAAGTGAAAAAGCTAATGAATTCTATTCCTTTATTATCTTGTAAAAAATTAAGTATTTATGGTGTTCTTAATGAATATGAAGGAGGTGTTAATTTATGCTTAAAAATTAAAATTTATTTAATTATTTTTTATTTTTAAGAGCAATATTTTGGTGTTACAAAGGTTTAGTTGTGATATGGCATATTGTAAATATGATTTGGGGGTTGTTGTTGTAGGATGAACAATAATTTTATAGAAAAATCTAAAAATCACAATGTGATAGTCAATTATATATTTGACCATGTTCAATGGAGTTACCTTTTAGATTGATATAGTTAACTATACTTACTAGGATTGCTTTCGAGCTTGATGTAGTCGATTATAGCTAGGAAGATTACTCTCTATCCATATGCAATTAGCTACATAATTGACTATGGTCATGCAGATTTTCCCTTTTATGACCTCATAATTAGCTACATTATTCACTATTGTTACCAGAGTTCTTTTCTAGACACTTATAATTGATTATATAGTTAATTATGATCTTGTCTCCCTATATTATTATATGTTTTGAAGAATTAAAGGAATAGTATATTATAAGAAAATTTGCATTTAGTGATGAAAATTAGTAATAGGATTTTAGTGATGGATTTTTCATTGTTAAATGGGATTCCAAGAGTCATATCTGTCTTGTGAATTTAGCAATAGCTTTAGCAATGGGTTTTCAACTTGCTAAAATTTTCATTGTTACTTTTATTAGATTTCTAGAATTTTTCCATTTAAAATTTTATCCATTGCTAATTTCATTAGTACAATTATTGATCAACGTAGTGATGAATTTGAAAAATTAAGGTAACAAATTAATGATAGATTTAACAAAGGATTTTTGCACGAAACTTTAAAAATTTCTTCAGTTGTTGAGTAAATATTTTTTAAATGTAGTGATGAGTATTCCTTAATTCATCACTAAATTTGTTGATAGTTTAAATGCACCATTTCATTAATTATTATTTAGCAATAGAAAATTGGATTATATATTAACCTTTGATGCCAAATCTCTCATTTTTTTCCTTCCTTTTCCTTTTCTCCCTCCCTCCTTCTTTGTCACATGTCACCTTTGTTGCTGCCATCTATAACCATTATTGCATTCTCCTAGCCTTAATGAGCATTTTAATAAGTGAATTTTTTCATTTTATCTTAGTTTGTTAGTTTCTCAATTTTTTATCTTAGTTTATTAGTTTCTCAATTTTCTTTATTTTTTAGAATTTAGCTTTGTGACTTGTGATGAGTTGATGTATTGTAGTGGTATTTTATTTTAATTGTTATATTGGTGTTTATTTTGTAAAAAAAAAATTAACATTTAAGTTTTTTTTTAATTTCTTTTCAAAATTTAGTTTTGTGATTTGTGATGAGTTAATATATTATAGTGACATTTGTTTCATTTTTGAATATTTTAGTAACTGATTATTGTATTGGTGATTATTTTGTTAAAAGAATTAACTTTTAGAGAGCTTTTCAATTTTTTATTTTTTGATTTAATTTTATGGATTTTTATGAGTATTAGATGTATTGTAGTGACATTTGTTTCATTGTTAAATTTTTACTGATTTATTATTAAATTGGTAATTATTTTGTAAAAAAAATTAACTTTTAAGGAGTTTTTTATTTTTTTGAGATTTATTTTTATGATTTATGATGAATTGACGTATTGTAGTGATATTTATTTCATTATTAAATATCTTGGTGATTGATTATAGTATATATTGGGGATTATTTTGTAAAAAAAAATTAACTTTTAGAGAGTTTTTCAAGCTTTTTTAGGGATTTAGTTTTATAATTTGTAAATAACTAGCACTTTGTAGTGATATTTTTTGTGAATTTAAAAATTTCTAACTCTCCTAGAGATGAATTTAATGCTTTTTCTTTATCTCTACCTTAGCTACAACAATGTTGATGGGTTGCATGGTTGTGGTAAATTGGTCTAATGCAGTAGGTTGCATGATTGTAGTAATTTGATCTTAGTTCTCTTTGATTCTTGATTAGTTGGTGCTACTAGAATGTTTTCATTCTAATATAGTTTATATTATAATGAATATGTATATTACACAATTAAGCAAAATATAGGTTGTTATTTTCTATGAAATCAATACAAATCAACATATCTCTTGTTTATCATGATGTTTTGTATATTTTAAATTGTTTACATTTGTAAATGAATTGACATGTAGGTTTAAGGTTCTATCCTTTAAGGTATACAAACATAAGTTCTTAAGAAATAGGTTTTAAATTTAATTTGTGGATTTATTATAAATGATGTTTTATGAAGTTTCTTATGTAGAATCTATAAGCCTAGGTCAAACTTCAAAATTTTTTAAAATAGGCAATTTTATCATTAAATAAATTAACACTTTTACAATTCAATTGAAAATGGTATATGTATCTAGTATATGTCAAAAATTGAATAAAATTTGCTTTTAAGTTATATATTATGGTAGCTATAGTATTTATAGTGAGGTTTATCTAAATAATTAAAATCTATTAGAAACCTCATATGTTCAAAATTTGATTATGCTATAGACACATTACTTCATATTTCAATAACAAATGAAAATTTGGAGGCATTTAATCGGGAATTATGAAGGATTCTTAATTTGCAAGAATCATAGGACTTCTATATGTAATAAGTAGTGGCAAAAAAAGAAGATAATAGTAAAAACCTACAAAGCCTACAAATTAACAATCCTTTCTAATTCCTAATAAAATGCCTTGAAATCTTCATTTGTTATTGAAACATAAATTAATAAGTCTGTAGCATAATTGGATTTTGAATGCATGATATTTGCAATGAATTTTAGCTATTTAGGTAAACCTTATTATAAATATAGTAGCTACTATAATAAATAGCTAAAATCCTAATTTTATGTCATTTTTTACTTATACTATCTGTATATATCATTTTCAAAATATAATACTAAATTTAAAATTAAATATAAAAAATTATACCCACTGATCATGGGTTCTTGGCTTCACCAATGGTTCCTTAAGATAAAACACACAACAAATTCCTTATTAGGACTAATCCTTAATTCTTATCTATAATTAGTTCTTGTATCAATTCATTCATTGCCAACTCAATAGAATGAATTCCATACTTGTATTATTAAGAATAAAGAGTCCATATTTCAATTAGATTCATTAATAATGACTTTTTTTTTAGTTCATTCACTACTAACTTAATAGAGTGAATTTGAGAGTACTATTAGATAGAATGAGTAGGTATTTCTATAATCATTTTCTAGTGATAGCCTTAAGGATTAAAATGGTTATTATAGTTGTGAGAACAAGGTATTACTTCAAGGATACCATAGTGTAGAAAATTTTCATCACTGGTCATTTTCTTTGTTATATGTCCATGTCTGAATATCGATTGTCTTGCATCTTTTCTTCAAAGTTGTGAAGCCCGTACCAAAATCTTTGGCTATTTGTGTTATGAGCATGTAAAAGTGGCTTCTTTTGTCATAACTAGGAAACTGTTGAATAATCATAATGAAGAAATTAAAAATACTACTAAGGTTGTAAAATGATATGTCATCTATAATTTACATATAGTGCAAAGAATTTTGAACCACAAAAAGCATTACTTTATTTTTTTTTCAACTTGAATATGTTGTTCCATATTAAATAATGAATCACCTCCTTCACTATTGCTTCCCTTATTCCCTACATTTTATGGGGAGAAGCTATCTTACCAATGCCTACTATTTCTACATCCAACAATATAGGTTCTTTATTATTTGGCTCTCTTATAAATAAGGTTACATAACTTCTAATTTGGTGGTGGTAAAGATAAGAGCTAACCTAAGATTTTGTTTAGCCATTTTGGATTGCACTTAATTAGTTTTTAGCAATGCAACAAAGATTGTCTTGTTAGCTATTAAGTGTAATTAATAAATAGGTTAATAAGGATTTTAAGCAATATTGTAAATTTGCCTTTTAATGTTGATGTATGAACTTCAGTTAAAGTAAAAGTCAATATATATAATTACATGTTAGTATTTTTGTAAATAATCATAACATATCATGTTAGTTCAAATAAAAAAACTAACATCTAAAGAAATATGAGGCTAAATTAGACATTAATCTTTAAAAAAATTATCATATTTTTTTCTTGCAAAATTTTATACATTAGCTCATAGGATAATCAACATAAAAAATCATGTAAGCAGTGCTATTTTTAAAAATAGTGAGAATGCTTTAGAAATTAATTATTAGAAAAATTATCATTTTTTCTTGTCATAAGACTCTAGTGTTAGTTCATAAAATAATTGATATCTGAAGTAATGTGAACTGATGCTATTTTTGAAAATATAAGGATACTTTAGACATTAATTCTAAAAAAATAGATCTTTTTACGAGACAATTGACATTTAAGATTATGTGAGTAATGCCATTTTTGGAAATACAAGGATATTTTAGATGCTATTTCTTAAAAATAATCATTTTTTCTTTTAGTGAAATTTTAGACATTGATTCATTAAACAACTAACATATAAAATCGTACAAGAAGTGAATTTTTGTGCTATAAGGTAAAGCAATCTTATTTTTTAATCATTATCACTCTCATTCTCTTTCATATTTATTTCTAAACTTCCAAACTTAATCTTCATCTCCATCTAAATCTCTCTACTAAACACTAGATCTCACTCTATTTTTTAGCATATGCTAATAAGTTACTAATGCCTTTTCAATTAGCATTGAGCATGAAGTGAGTTCAAAATGCAAAAGCTATCTTTCTTAATTTTTTTTCTTAAATCTATTATTCTTCCATTTCTCTAATTTTTTACACAAGTTTTTAATGAGATTTTTGTTTGTGTTTCTTTTACATATATTTTATGGTTAGTTTAAGTTTTAGATGCATATTATGTGTTTAATAAAATAGTAGTATAGAGATTGAAGCTCATTAAATAATATCAAAAAATGCTTATTGCATAAGCTTTTATAGAGATAATTAGTTATATAACTTCTGAAGTTGTATCAAAGTTTTAAATGCCTATTATATATTTGAAAAAATGTTGAAAGAAGTCCAAAATCAGCTAGTAATGATGATAGACGAAGAAAAGTGAAAAAAATCTTTAAAAATGACCATTTTTCAGAATTTCAGAATTTAGGGAGGTACAAAACCTTGTTTAGATTTTGCAAATGAATAGGTTTCGAAAAATTGTATAAAATCGACATAAATTTTACCCTATATGGATAATTGAGCATGAAGTTATAGCTTTACAAAGTTTCTAACACAAAATACATGTTTTTTATAAGATGTGAGGCTTTATTTAATTTTTACTATAAATATTTTGGTGAGGATGCAAATCATTGATAACAAAAATGATTATTATGTTAACATCTCATGTTAATTTAAAAAAAATGAAATATAAAAAAGTAGATATTTTTGAAAGAAAATACATTAGTTTCTTAGCTAAAAAATTGACTTCATTACATATATTCCACGTCAGTTTTGAAATCAATGTTAAATATATTGGATATATAACAATACTTGTATATATGATGGATAATTGATGTAAAAAGCCTAAAATAATCGACATCAAAAGGGCAAATCTATAGTAGAAAGGTAAGCTATTCTCTTTACCATCACTAAACTCGATAGAGGTGCAACCTCTTTTATATGAGAATTAAATGAGAAAAAATCTATATCACTAAGCATTGAAATAGTAAGTATTTATGAGATAACTTCTTTTAGCAGAAAGCAGGGACTAAAGGAAGTAATAGTGAAAGAAGTGACTTATTGCTTAATGTAGAATAATACATTCAAGCTAAAAGAAAAAAGAAAAGAAAGTGATGCTTTTGTGAGTCAGATATTTTCTCTACTAAGTTATGGATGACATCCCTTTCTCTCATGTCTACTGACAATAATTTTAATCATTAAAGCCTTAAGGATTAAATGGTTGCATGGACTATAGAAGCAAAGAACTGCTTTAAGGATACCATAGCCAAGTTCAATTTTTATCATTGCTCATTTCTTCAAATATGCAATCATCTTTGAATAACCAATTGTCATGCAAATTTTCTTCAAAGCCGCGAGACTTGTGCCTCTTTCACTATTTCTTCCCTCACTTTCTAGCTTTTACTAGGAGAAGTCAGCTCAATACCTAGTATTTCCATAACTAGCAATATAAGTTCACCTCAATTTGGTTCTTTTAAAAAAGAAGTTATACCTTTACTAAATTTGATGGTGGTAAGCATAAGAGCTAACCTAAGATAATCTTTAGGTTGCTTTAGGATTACCTTTTCCTTTTAACAATACAAAGCTTGTATTGTTAACTACTAAGTAAAAACCTAAAGTTACCTATGGAGGATCTTAGCTAAGTTTTTCTCCCTATTACCACCAAATTTGAAAGAAGTGTATCTTCTTTTTCATGAGAACCAAATGGAAAAGAACTTGTATTGCCTAAATGTAGAAATACTAGGTATTTAGATAATTTCTACTTAGTAAAAGGCATAGAATGTGAAAAAGGTGTAGGTCTCACTAATTTTGAAGAAAATGTACAAGATGACTAGGTATTTAGAAGTGGTAACATAAAAAAGGAAATAAATAGTGATAAAAATTAAACTTGTTTACAATATCCTTAAAGCATTTCATTACTCTCATGCCTATGGCAACCTTTTAATTCTTAAAGTTTTAAGGATTAAAATTGTTGCCATGGAAATAAGAGAAAGGAACTACTTCAAGGATACAGTAATGTAAAGAAATTTTTATCACCATTAATTTCCTCCATTAAGTAGCCATCTTTGAATACTTAAGTTACTTATACCTTTTCTTCAAAGTCATGAGACTCAGCTTGGTTGCTTTTATTATGTACATGTAAAATGCAATCTCTTCCTACAATTTGGAAACCATTAAACAATTATACCTAATAACTACATACTCTCTAGTATTTCCATATGCTTATTTCTTAAAACTTAAGCAAATGAACAAATATAAATTATATGTAAATATGTTACAAGAAAAATATACTTATGGAAATTGTCTTAGAAGATAGAGTGATAATCTTTGCTTTACCATCCTATTTAGACAAAGTAATGGCATTCACATGTACATTATCCCTTTCGTATTTGTTAGAAATGTCCATATCTACATTCTTTCAGATAAGGAAAGCTTATAAGAGAAAATTTAAGTGAAAGGAGAAAAGGAAGTTTCATGTTAAGGAAGATTTAGAATTAACTATTTTTATGATAGACTAAAATCTAATTTCCTTATCTCTCTCTTTCTCTCTCATAATATCAGTCTCACTTATAATTTCTTTTCTAAACCCCTTTTATTTAGGGAATATAAATATGGTCATTTTTGACAAATATGAAGTGTGTAATGTGCATGTGAATGCCATCACTTTCTTTAAGTAGGTCAGTAAAGCAAAACTTGATTACTCTATCTTTTAGAATAATTTTTGTAAGTATACCTTTTCTTGAGCTGTTCTTGCAGTGCAATTTATATTTTTTTCTTTTGTATAAATCTTAGGAAATAAACGTGGAAATACTAGAAAGTATGTAATTATTAAGTATGATTATTTAATGATTTTCTAATTATGAAAGAAGATTGCACTTCTACATGCCTATAACATAAGCAACTAAAGAGCCTAGTATAAGTCTCCTAACTTTAAAGACTAAGTGCATACAATTAGGTATTTTGAGGTAGCCATCTAATAGAGGAAATTAAAGGTGATGAAAATTCTCCTACACTATGGTATCCTTGAAGTAGTTCCTTGCTTTCATATTTATTATAACCATTTTAATTCTTTAAACCTTTATTAGGGAAACCTTATAGAAATAGCTACTCATTCTTCCTAATGATACTATCAAATTCATTTCATTGAGTTAGTAGTGAGTGAATTAAGATAGAGTCATCTTTAACTATTTTGAAATGGTATTTTGACATAAATTGTGACTAAGGGAGGATAACATCTTAGGAATAGTGATTTGTATCATAATAGCTAATGATTCAGTAGCATAAATGCAATATCAATGCGTTCTTCAAAGGATTAGTGATTTTTGTATTTATTTTTGTGTTCATGTGTGTAGAGCTTGGAACATCAAAATTTTATATTATATTTTTACTTGATATAAATAAAATTTCCATATTAAATTTTATATTATAAAATTCAATTAGAGTATTTAATTGTTAAAGAGGTTTAAGTTTTATAAAATTTGATTAGGTAAGATTTTCACTATTTGGATTGCTATAAAATTGAATAATGCATAAATATAGTGCTTAATATTAATAACAAAAGTTTGAGTATGACATTGCAAGCTTTTTAGGAAATTTTCAATTAAACAATGGATTTCCCAACAATTCAACATTAGCAATGGATTTAGTGGTGAGCAAAAAGTACAGATGAAAAAATATATCACTAATTTGCATTTCAAGGATAGAGATTCCCTTACTGTATATAAATTTAGTGACAAAAGATACATTAGCCTAATTTCATCTTGTCATTCATTCCTTCCATCATCGTCTTTGCAAATTAGTGATGGCTCTAACAATGGAAGAAAATAATCCTATCCCTAATTAATAACTAATGCACTATTTAATGACACCTTTTTTGTCACTTTATTGTCACTAAATATTTTAATGATAGAATTTTCCTATTTAGTGATGAATTTTTCCACTACTAATCATTTTTTCGGTAATGGTACCTTCTTGTACATATAAGATAAGGATAGATAACTTCGAGTAAAATGAATAAGTAACCATGATTATTCCTGTGAAAGGAATGAAATTGATCATTAGATTACATTAATTTATGAATACTTAAACAATTGAACTTTAAGACTTGTTAAAAGGATAAGTGACTTATAGCCTTACTTATGTATATAAATTTTAATATGAATATTGTCTTATAAGATTTGAAATTCAAGTGTTAAATGAGTTGCTATCATCATTATGACTCACTTGTTCATTTCTTAGTTGTTACATGATAGTGGGTATTACATTCATATGATACAAAAATTTTAAATAATTTATTTAGATTGATATGCAAGTTAAGACCTTACTTGCATTTGAATATATGGATATTGTTATTATTGTGATAATGTGATTGAAGTGCTAGTTGAAACATTTGTGCTATTAAGATAAATTATGCATTGAATGAGCTTTCATAGTGTTAAAGTAGATGATATATATACTGTGGCTTATTACACTAGATTCATGTGCTCATTTGTGAGGAGATAAGGCTAATCTTAAAGAGACAAAATTGGAGTCATGGGGGACAAGGCTAAAGGGAGTTATAATGAGGTTTACTTAATTATTATATTTAGAATTATCTTATTTTCTTTAATATTTTTGTTTGACCAATTATTACACTTCTAAGAAAATTGAAAATAATTAGAATATTTTTATGTGTGAAAGTAACTATTTAAATGACATGAATGTATTTAAAATGAGAATTTAATAGGAAATAATAGGATTTTATGGTAAAATATAGGTGAAATAGCAAGGATAGGAAGACATAAAATGATTAGATGTTAGTGTAAATGTGTATAGAGGAGATTTATCTTTTTCTGATTTTACCCTCAATATGTTATTATTTCCATAAAAGTGAAAACCTCTTATTGATGTTTAATTTAATGATTAAGTTGAGTTTGGAATGATATGTGTTAAAATCTTGAAGTAAAAATACTAAATGAACAATTTTTGAAAAATTTATAAAATTCAAGCTTATAATTAACTATAGCCTTACAAATTTTTCTTAAAGAGCCTATAGTTAACTATATAATTAATTATCTTATAAAGTGTACTTTTTAGATGCTTATAGTTAACTATAACATCTAAAGTTACTTTTAAGATATAGATAGTAAACTATATAGTCGATTATAAGGCTAGATTTTGCCTCTTAACTCCTATAGTCAGCTATTGCCTTGTTACTTCCTATTTGCATATTTAATATGATTCTATGATAAAGCTATGATATAAGATTCATATATTTACATATTTGGCATTTTAATATAATTTTAATTAGGACATGATTATGATGTGAGTATGAAAGAAGGAGATGAATGTTTCAAATGTGATATGAATTAGATTTGAAAAAAATGTTTATAAAGGGATAAAGCAGACCATGGATAGATAAGGTTAGGTTTGTAAAGAGATAAGACTAATTAGGAGTTAGACAAAGATTCAAATGCTTTCTATTTTATCTATTTATTATTGTTCATTCAAATGAAATTATTAATGTTATTTTTATTATGGAATATAGGCATATTATTATATGTTAAGAATTATTCTAAATGACAAGAATATGGTTAATATTCTTCCTTACACCACTAAAAATAGATTATTTACTGATTTAGACTTACTATTTTATCTGTTTAATTTTGTAGATACAATTATAAAAGCTTCTCCACTAACAACATGATAGGAGTAAATCCTCCATGGCATATTTTATATAAGGCAACTATAATAATTATTTTGTTTAGAGGTATATATATATGCTCTTTTAGGCCTTATGGTGTGAATTTGGGTTAGAAGTTAAAAGGTTATTTGTACATTTAGGGGTAGTTAAACCTAATAACCCCAATTTATTAAAGTAAGTAAGAGAGTTTAACTTTTTTTTTAAGTTTTTAATATACGTATTTGATTGTAAATATTTTAAGTTATTATCTATTTTTTATTACTTTAATTATAAAACATGGGATGATGCTAAGTATTAGAGTTAAATTAGTCTTTGGAAATCAAGTTATCGAGTTCCATGTTGATCATAGCCTAGGAAGGCATGACATTGTATATGGAACTATAGATATATTCTCACTACATATAGAACTAAGTTCCTAATTTTGATATCATCTTTTAGCTATTAATTGGGCAGATTCCTACTACAAGCACATAATCATAAACTCTTAGTCTATTTGAAAGACTTGTAGGTCAAGTGAAATCCATTTTATGAAATGTTGAACTATTCCCTTATTACTGTATGAAAGGGTTTCTCTTCCCTTACAGAGGAAACAGTAGTCAATGTCTTCCATAAACATGAACTATTGAGTTTTCTTTTATTATTTGATATAAGATATAAAATATTTCCACTTTTAATTAGAATGATTATTTATCAAGTTTAAAAAAATTACTTATTTTTCTTTCTCTTATTTTCTTTAGGGATACTCTCCTTTTAGGTACCCTACTACTACTAGATGGATTGGAAATGAGCTCACTCAATAACTTTAGCTTCGAGATAAATGTTAGGATAATTAGAATAGTCTTACATGATAGACTATTAATGCATTTCATACTCGATTTTTTCTAAAATCATATACTTTTTGGAAGGCATGAATGTATACAATAATACACATTTATATGTGTTATAGGATAGCTTGGAAGGTTGCCACCCTAAACAAATCCTTACATAGGTTACATGCCTTGAGAATAGGATATGATAGTAAAACATGTTAAATAACATTTGAAGTTGCTGACACTTTAATGGTGTAATGATAGTTGACATTACCATAAGAGCTTTACTCCTCATTATATTTAGGGTTTAAACCTAGGAATTTGTATATGTGTGTTAAGTGAATTACCATTCTTATTATTATTAAAAAATTACATTTGAAATTAACAATAAAAGGATATAACACTTACCCCTATTCTTAGAATGAGTTCCATGCATGACTTTAATAGGATTAAAAGGCCATATTTAATTAGACCATGGTAATCCCACAGGTAGTATAAATATTAAGAGAAGAGATTAGATAAACATATTAAAAATTGAGGTTACTATTATTTACTATAGTGTCATTATGGCTGAAGCTATAATGATGAAAGACTCTATAATAGTTGTTGTATTGCTATGGCAGTGACAAATAGAAATGGCTTTAGGAATGGGAAATATTTTTAGTCTTACCATAGTACTAAAAATTGCAATACTACCTTTACTTGGATTTTGAAAGTAAGATAATTCTTTCTTTGCATTTTGATAAGTAAAATAACTTTTTCCTAAATTTTAATGATTATTCAATAATGATGTTAAAATATCTTATTCATCAAAATATAAGTGAAGGTAATACTAAAATCTAAATGTTATGGTAGGATTAAAAATATTTCCACTAGAAGGATGGAACTAGCAATAAATCAAGTTAACTTATGAATAGCTCAAGACTAAATTCAAATTTTATCTTGACAAGCCATAAGTTTACAAAATAAATGAGTGATCATGAATTAAATTATCTATCCCATGTTAAAAATGAGTTAAGGTTGCTAGCAACTTAGCTTTTTATATTGTGAGTTAATTTACACGGCCTTAACCTTTCTATTATTGAAGTGCTAGTGTGTCCCTAGCCAAAAAAACTTCTAAGCTCATGCTAGCAAGCAAGAAAATGAATATGCTAATGTGCAATGGCTATCATGCTAGGTAGCACACTTAATTAATCCTTTGCTTGTTGCATAATCAATCCCTTGCTTGTTCTCTAAAAAGGTGTAAGTAGTTCACTTGTTAAGGGATAAGATTCATTCACATCCATTCCTATTAGCACTACAAAAAGCTCCAATCTTAACACTCTTACTATTGTTGTGCAACTTTTCCTGAGGCTTGTAAAGTCAGGTTTCCCATTTACTTATGTCAAAGTAGTTACTCCCACCAGCTAGGTGGCTATAGGTCACAACGCATTCTTTACATAACAAATCCACTTTGAAGTTAACTTATTCACTCAACCAGTGATTGGATTATGTATAGATACCATCAAGACCCAATATCTTAATAGTATATTCGCCTAAAGCTTTGAATGACATTTCATTTCTAAAATATAGGAACAATATGAATAGAAAGCCATTTAAAACTTGATCAAAGAACTAACTTTTATTGAAGAAGCTATAGAATTAATTATAAAAGTACTATTTTGAAATGTTCATTAGAATTGATTTGTTATAGGATTTACATTATATGCAATAGATGCACTCAAAGTACTAAATATAATAGGTATTTTTTGAGTAAGGTAAACTCGAATTTATCAAGAATTTCTTCTTTTTAGTAATATGAAAGGGTAATTGGCTCAAAAATTGGATAAGGGTTAAGATATGGTTAAGTTTTGATGACCAGCTTAAATGCCCTTGAATCATGTGAAATGGTTGTCTATTACATAGCTTACTAACTTTGCTTAGGGTGTAGGGGTACTTGTTATTTATCAATGATTTGACACACCCCTACTTACTTAAAGGATGCTAGTTAATTACAAAGGAAATTCTTTCTTAATTTGGAGAGTTCCTTTTTGTTAAGTTCATCGAGCCAATAATGGGCATCATTATCAATAGAGAAATTTAAATCCTATTCATCATTTTCTTAGTTAAAGTAAAATAATAGACTAGCTTTTCAAAAAATTAGATAAAACCCACTTTACCAATACAAGAAACATGTGCTAAAAAAAGAAAAAAATTCCCTTACTAAGTGATTAAGTTTAGTTTAAATTTTCCATAAAAGTTGCTTTGATTTTAAACTTACTTCAAAGAAAGATAAGATTCGGTGATTTGACTAGTTCTACAGCAAGCTTAACTTATTATTAAGGCCTTTAGGGCTTACTTAGTGCTTGTGTTAGGGTTATTAAATATTTGACCAACAAAAAAGGATACTATTATAAAATTACCTTTTAACATTAGTTAAAGTAAAAATCAAAGTATATAATGGTGTAATGACACTTTTGAAAATAAGTGTAACTTACCACATTGATTCAAATTAAAAGCTAGCATTATAAAGCGATAATATCTAAAAAGAGATGAAGAGTTAGAAAATGAATTAAGAAAAAAACTTTCTAACATAAACCATTAGATTTGAAGAGTAACCAAACATTAAACGTCAATTTCTATATATAATCAATGTCAAAAGTAATTTTATAGGAAACAATAAAAGTTAGTTTTAGTGATATGAAATATGTAGATATTAGTTGTTTATTAATAGTTAATGTTTAAAGTGTTGTCTGCATTATGTACAATATTTCTATTTCTTTGAATCGTAAACAAATTATTATTATATGATGACTTACTCTTCTTTTTTGTATGCTCTCCACTCGATTTTCTATAGCATTTGGTCAATTATTGTGTGGTTTCAACTTTCACCATCTTCATGCATTTATTCTTATCTATTTAAGGTATTTTCCTAGTCCTTTTATGCTTTGTGAGCATTTTATATTTCTATTTATGGTCTTTGGGGCAAGATAGGTAGCATTGTCATTTTTTGTTGAAAAGCTTTCATTTTTATGTTTTAAAATTATTCTTCAATCTTTGTTTACATGTTTTAGAAGTATTATTTAGCATGGAGAATTGATATGCCAAAATACATGTCCTATTTTCTAATCATATTTTTTAAATGTCATTTTTTACTTGGATGCTACATTTTTAGAGTACTTTTCTACATTTATAAGGTTTCGTTAGTTTGATGCTATTTTTAAAAATGTTAATTTGTTGTAGGTAAATTTTTGTTCTAGGTTTGAACCAAATGTGATAAAGAATCATTCTTTATTATCTAAGTTATCACATATATGTGCTTGATTATTTATCACATGTATCTTGGCACATAATTAAATGTTTGTATTGATTTTGTTAAAACTCTTTAAATAGAAGCAACATAGATTTAACTAATTCCAATAAAAATGGTAAGAAAAGGAAAGTAGTTATAGGTCTTATAATTAAGAAAGATATGATCCTTAAGCATACCAAAGAGAATAATCTACGAGTAGACTTTAATGACATTGAAATTGCATATGGGCCTAATGGAATTAAATTAGATAGCTATCTCAATTCCTTGGTATACACCAAGGTGCTTATTAATATAAAACATTAGCATCAACTAGAAAAAGACATTAAAGATGCCATATGGGATGGTATATCTATAAGGAACCTTAATATTTATCTTATTTTCAATTTTTACATATACATAACAAGAATTTCTAAATTACTAATCTTATTTGTCTTTCATTTGTAGGTTACCTTATAGGTTATCTTTAATATTTATTAGGATTACAAAGATCACTTTTTTCTATTGGTAAACAAGAGATGGAAGGATTTTGAGCATAAGTTGAAGAAGCAAAATGTAAACCTTGTAAAGACAAAGGCAAGACTTGCCTATAAAAAATATCATTGGATTAACTAATAGATGTGGGAGAAGTTTGTGGGGATATGCCATTTATATGAGTTCTAAGTCAATATGGCCATCCTAGTATGGTTGTCTTTCTTCCACTATTCACAATGTATAGCATCTTTTCATTATTTTTTTGGTTAATAGGTCGTAAGTGCATAAAATAAAGTGAACCAAGTAAAAAATGTATACAAGCATAGGTTATCTCAGGAAAGGTAAAGAAAGTTTGAGGAGGACCTTATCAAGGGAAAGACTAAAGTTGTTGAAAAGGCTATTGATTAGTTTAAAGATGAATCATCTATCTCTATCACCTTCATATAGTGACATCAATTATAGGTAAGTGCGACAGCCAACACTTGGGGTGAATTCACAATAAAGGAGAGTTAGTAGGTTACTTAACAAATAACAAATAGTAAGTAATATTATTATTTTATTTGTCAAATACAAAGCATGATGTTCATTTATTAACAAATGATTAATTATGTTTAATTATATTATGCCAGGATGAGCTCACATAACAAGTTAACCAAGGAGAGTTTCAGCCAATAAGAAAGATAAGTATATTAATTATTGCCTTAAGAACTTAGGAGTATCTCGAGCATGTAAGGGGTTTTAGAGGATCAATGGGTCTTATTACTTTTAGAGAACTTTAAACATTTTTGTAATAATCAATTATCCAATAGCAAAAGGGTAAAGTTAAGAAAGGAATTAAAAGATCAAGTTTTGTGACATATAATGGCCAATTGATGGAAGGGTATGGCATTGGTTACCTAAGAGAAGAGGAAAAAGAGGTATGAATGGTGACTTTTATGCCACAACATGGTAGTTGCTGGTTTGTTAACCGTTACCTTTTCATGTAATTAGTATAAGTAAATTTTAATTACTCTATTGCTTATTGTTAATTACTTTTCAACATATTTTAGAGTTACATTGATGTTGATTAACTTGTTTATTTGTCATTATAGGTAGATGTGCATGTGTGCTTATAATTTTAGGATCCCTTATTTGATAAGTGGCAAATGACTTAGTCTTCCCTAACTATATGCTTTATACTATTACACTGCTAAAAGACCAATGTAAAGTTATGATAGATGTTGTCGAGGATGTTATGGCTATAATGCCATTATCATTGAAGGAGGTGACTATAATGGTTCAAGCTACTAACACCTAACTAGCTTAACCATAGTTTTTAATTTTATTCTTTACAAAGATAAGGTTTTTATTGCTTTAAGTTTATTGTTTACTGTTAAATAAAATATTATTAAACATGTCTAACTATTTTTTTTTGGCAATCTATTTTAGGTATTTTCATAGGAAGGAAATAGTAAAAGGAAGATAAAAGAGGACAAGGATAAGGATAACAAGCCCAAATAATTAAAGACTTTAATAACTCATCCTTAACAAAAAAAATAAAGGTTAGCACATGTTGGGAGCGTCTTCAATTCACTACATAAGAGATGAAAAATAATGATCTTATTTTGTTGTAGATGAAGGAGGATATCATGTGATACAAATATATCATTCTTCTATCCTAGGATCTCATCTTCAATCTTTTGAGCTTGGAAGAGATAGATGTTTCCAATGTGAAGACTTGGATTATGTATAAAATTTACTCTCAAGTTTTCTTTTTCTTATACACATATTATACATAATGAATTCTATTGTTTATGCATTTTGAAAACAATAAGTACTTGCATGGTGTCACCTAAGATTGGAACTTAGGTTCCTACTTTAATTTTCTAGATCCCTAAAAGACTTAAAAGGTAGGGATAATAATGTAATTTCAGTATAAGTATGCAAACATGGCCATATTAGTGAACAAGAAGTGACTATGCCAGGTGGAAACATACTATGAATAGTATATGAATGCAAAGATAAGCCTTAATTCATCATTGGTTATATTTTCTTCTTAGCTATCTTACTTTGATATTGATAATATTATAACAGCCATTGAATGTTAAGCATCATTTATTTGAAGGATAAAATGATCCCCTGGCTTAACCTGTGAAGTAAAAACCACACACAACTTAGAAAGTGGTACTTACAAAAGCAATGAATATATACTATAGGTTGAGAAATAACACTAGCAAGATGGTCATGGGCGCACATAAAGGTAAGGTTCTTGTACCTGTTTGGGTGCTTAATATAGTAATCGACCATTTTTGGATGAAACTAACATTATTTTAAGTTAGTTTTTTGTAATGCCCCAAATAAACATGCAACATCTTTTATAGGTACTTCACAATGAAATATATGCAAGATATAGTTATACATATGAAAAGGAGTGAATGGTTTGACAAGGTAATTGTTTGAATTTTTATTAGGTAGACATTTATGGAAAACATGCAATTATGTTTTCTTATCAAGTTTTGTATATAAACATGCAAATTTTTCAAGGAAAAATAAAGAGAGAGAGAGAGAGAGATAACATTAGTTAGAAAAGGCTATTTAATGTATAACTTATTGGATCCAATTATAATTGAAAATGTATATATGCTTGTACTTGTAAGACATAGTGCAATTACTTGTAAATGAATATATTATTTTATATGCATTATTAATGTTATTTATAAGTGTTGTTGTATAATTTAATATTGTTTAGAAGATGGTGCTCTTTTCCATTAGCAAATATGTTTACTTAGTATTTTATGTAACAAGTTAAGTTTTTTACTTTTGGGTAGTACTAAAAGTAATTTTTCAAAAAAAAAAAGTAAAAATGTTAATTTTTTATCAATATTTGATATAGATAATGTATGGCATCAATTTTATACATATATTTGATGTGGAAAAGTAAAACTATTTCTCACTCAGAATTGAGCAATAAAAGCATCAATTAAACAAAATGTTAAACAACATCAATTGCATTTGACAACTGATGTGGAAAAGTAAACTATATGGCATTGGTTTTAGTTCATAACTGATGCGAAATATTAAAATAACACCATTTTTTCTTTCCTAAAAAGTAAAATTTTATTGATATATATTTGGATTCTACATTTTTTATTTCATTATTAAGAGTTTTAGACAGTGTTGGTGTTTGTAACGACCCTAAATTAGTACAACAGTAATATATATATATAATAATAAAAAAAGGAGAGAAGAATTTTTATTGAGATTATAATGAGTGAAATTTTCTTAGAAACCTATGAATAGATTTTAGAAATTTTCATTTAGAAGTTCGTTGAATTTCTGTACCCGGTAAAGTGAAAAAGTGAGAAAATGAGTCAAAATTATAGTAAATTAATTCAAAAATCAATGGATGATCAAAAATATTTTTCAAAGCTCAAAAATGGTTATGGGAAGTAAAAATAAAATTTTTAAGATGTTTGAAAGCCTAAGGGTGAAAATGTAAAGAAATTAAGTAAGTCGGGGTCAAATCGTAATAAACCCTTTTCTCTTTTTGGCCTTTTTATTTTTTGTTATGCAGGTTGGGTTGGCCCATGTTATTTTCAGATCCAAATGTGAAAAAAATGAGGCCCAAATTCGTGATCCAACACCAGCCCAAACTTCCAAGGGAAGCTAAGGACCAAAATGAAGGAAAATGGCAAAATTTAAGGCAAAAGTGTAATATTTGAAAATCTTTAATTTGTGTCTCATTTTTATTGGATAAAGCATGATGTGCTGGCCTAAATCTCAGCCACTTGGACGTGCTATGCAGCCCACCAAGTGTCCCCAAGATCCTCCCAAAATCCAAGGCACATTTAATGTTGGAAATGATTGAATTTGTGAGATTTTTTTTCTTAGAAATCCTTTAAGCATTTTTATATAAACAAAAGAGGCTTGGTTGCAGCACATTTGCTGTTCCTCTCCAGCAAAAAAAAATGTGACCCTATAGAGAAGCAACAAGGGAAGCTAGACAAAGTGAATTCAAGGGAAATTAGC
Source organism: Sindora glabra (assembly GCA_020226215.1). Classification (NCBI taxonomy): domain Eukaryota; kingdom Viridiplantae; phylum Streptophyta; class Magnoliopsida; order Fabales; family Fabaceae; genus Sindora; species Sindora glabra. Next base: position 56,538,651 of record CM035234.1, on the reverse strand, counting down.
AAGTTAAATAGGTAGATTTTGATACCCCTAATACTCTTGTGAAATTCTTCTTCCTCTTGACTCTAAAAATCTGAATTTTTGTTTTCTTGAATTCATCTCCCTCTTCCTTAGAAGTCAAATTTGAAAGGAGGAAGAAGCAAATAAGGATTTAAGGTGAGTAATAGCTTGTTATGCACTTCATGAATTCCTAATGCTGAATGGTCATGAGGAATATGATTTTTAGGACATGATTTGTGTTAGTTGTTGAGATAATTAGTTTTGGATGATTTGAAAATGTCTAATGGTGTTTTTAGATGTTGTTATGTTGATCTATGGCCTTGGTTTGGTGTAAAAGTAACAAGAAACCATGATGTATACACTAGGACTTTAGAGGCATAATGGTGCATGTGTGGGTTGGCATGATTTTGTTTGGAATTTGGCTAAATTGATGAAATTAGGATGATTCTTATGAGCTATGAAGCTTAAGGAAGATGAAATTTTGAGTTATGAAAATGTGTATGAAACTCCCCTTTTGAGAAGCCAAGGGGAGAAGGAGGTTTAGCCATGTAAGTTGTGTTTTTGGAATATCAGTATTGTACACGGGGTAGAACACGGCCCATGTTCACCCCCGTGTTCTTTGTCGAAAGCTGATTCAGTAATGTACACGGGGTAGAACACGGCCCATGTTCTACCCCATGTTCTGAACACGGGGTAGAACACGGCCTATGTTCACCCCCGTGTTCTTTGCCAAGTGAACAATTTGTGTATGACATATGAATGATTTAATTTGTATACATGAATATCCTTTGGGGTTTGATATGATAATGAGCATAGAAGGATAAATGAAGCATAAAACACTTATGGCATTGTTGGTATTTTGATACATTCCTCGAGGAAAAATTGTGGTTGATGCATGTGGCGTCCCATAATTGTTCATTTTACTTACAAAAATGTGGGAGGGAGAAAACATCCTTCGTAGAGAAGGAGAGGAGGGGTAAGTAGTGGAGGGAAAAGGTTGGTGGCCTCGGGCCTAGGGTGGCGGGGGATAAGGTTGGACCGAAGATATAAGGTGACTTTGCATACCAACTAATGTCATTTCTTAAATAACGTAATATCCAAATTTGGACTTTTTAATTGGAAAAGCAACCTTAAATGGGGAAAACCAAAAAGGGGCAATAATAGGTTATTACTCACTGAGTATGTTTATACTCATTCTATATTTTCTTTAAATTGTCTTTTCAGATAATGACCATGGATCCGTGGACGCGCGGTAACACTTACAGAAGACATGCCACAACACCCTTTGGAACGTTTGGATTAGAGTTGTAAATAGGGTTAGTGAGTCAAATGACTAGGTTTTCTGTATGTAAAGTTATGATAGACTTGTCTTTGTAAATATTTTTGTACTGTTATATGTATATTATTTGGTATTTTAACTCTTTATTACCTACTTTCTTTCGGCGCACCCTAATATTATTTTCATAAGTATATGCGATATTGTGTCGTCTTTGGAGGCTAGTAAGGATATCTTATCAGTGTGGAATGCTGATTGGGTATCTTTACGCCGGTCACGATTACGATATGTCGGGTCGTGACAGTGTTAATATATTCCCTTTAGAATATTCCCTTGTTCTATCCTAAATACAATCCAAATCATTTTAATGAGGTTTCTTAAAGCCAAAAGGAAGGTTATAACTTCACTAAATGATTGAGATAAGATTCAAGTTTGGTTTTAAAGAAAATATAACCTTCCTTGTGCCAAATTACAAATTAGAGAGGTAGAGAGAGCATCTGCCACATGAAATCTATAATGCCTTACAAAATGATCAATTAATTTTTGTAAGTAAAAAGTCAGCTACAATTTTTTCATATAAAAGATCACTTTAACTTAAGTTCAACCATTTATCTTTTGCTCTTACTAGCATTTTCTTGTCAACATTAAGGTTACTTTGAACATTTCATTTTTGCTTTAAATCTAATGAAGAACCTATTTGTTGTGCATTGTGTTTAAATGCTTATATTCTATATTACTAATTTAATTGTTTAGAATTTCAGGTAGTATAGGTTTCTTGAAGAAATGATAGTAGATTTCCTTCTTACAAAAGTAAATCAATGGGTATTTTTATACAAAGAATTAAGATAACAGAAGCGTTATGCAAACAACACACAATAATATTAAAGTTTAATGGCATAAACTTGGTAATAATTTTTTTCTCAATAGTGCATATTATATTAACATTACACTTACAACATCAATTTTGATAAGTTTGTGCCCTTCTTTTGTCACAGTAGGGGTCTAAAGGATTTCTAGTTGTGACTATCTCATTAGAAGATAATGTAACTTCTCTTTATGCATTTAGAGGTATTATTTCCAATTTTTGTAACATGCGCATATTATATGTTTTCTATTATTTAAATCTAATTAAATGTATAAAATTAGGGTGTATTTTATTTGAATTTTTTTTATCATAAATACATTGAGATAAGGCTTGAAGACTATTATTTGCAGCTTGTATAATAATATGAGTGACTGGATTCTATGATTAGATTCTAGTGGATTAAGAAAAACCAATAAATAACATTAGTTCTTTATAAGATTGTCATCTTATTGAAAATTCCACATTAGTTATTTAGTAAAATCAATATACTATGTGAAATTTAAGATATGTAAAAGTCAATTTTTGATGGTGTTTAATAGAATGATGTCTTATATAAATAATAATGTTATTTATTAAACCAACATCAACATCTTATTTCAATTATTTAAAAATATGCAGAAAAAAACATGTTAGTTTTCATGTAAAAGAATTGATGTTGTTACATATATTTAATGTCAATCAAAAGTTGACATTGAATGTATCAAACATATAATGATGCTAATATAGACATCAATCAATAAATGACGTGGAATGGATTAAATAACTAACATTAAAAGGCATTTATATAGTAATAGGAATGAAGCTACTACCTTAATGAATAAGTAACAAAGGTATGAAGCAATTTAATAGATAAGGAGAAAGGAAAAGGCTTTTTTCATAGAGGTTAAGTATAAGGGCAAAGCTTGAGGCTTTTGAACCATAAGAATAAGGAATGAATCTTTTAAAAATGGAATGAGTTCACAATGACTACTATAAGAAAGCCAACCCCTTATCATTTACCACTATTTTTTCTTAGATTCTAGAAAGAGTTGACAACATTTGTTCTTGCATTCCTTTTTCATTGAGATAAGAAGAAGTGACCTTGTGTTCCTTAAGAAATGAAAGCTCGCCCTCACTAATTCAATTACTTCCTTGTGATTGTAGTCGTTCTTTAATAAAAGGAGAGATAAAGGAATCATTTGTTGTCGTTCATGTGATAAATCAAACATCATCAGGTCTTAAATCTATGTATGGTTTAACCTAAATTATAATTGTTATTAATTTGTGATTGTAACCAGTTATATCTTCTTTTCAAGTTATGTTTTTACATTGAATTCAAAGTGAGTTTCCTTATCAAATAAGTATTTTTGGATTATAAATATTTATATTGGCCAAAAGTTTAAAGTATGAGAGAGACTTGATGTGAATGCTTATATAGATTATGTGATAACCTTTATAGAGACTTGTGAGAGATATAGGGATAATGACTAAAAAATTATAAGATTATAGTAAAGAATCATCACATGCATTATCTTGTAACCTTTGATATATAATGAATATTGTCTTATCCATGGTTTTTCCTTAGAGTTTGGAGTTCTCAATGTTAAACTATTTATTTGCTTTATTGCATTATTTTTTATTGATTTGATTACTTAATACTTATATGTTTGGGAAAGAATTATTTTTTTATTTACAATTGATATTAGAGTAGGTTTAAATATGTGAAAATAGTAATTTTTGAGAGCAAAAGCCTAATTCAATTTCATATAAATGATAAATATCAAGATGAAGATATAATAATGATAGTGATGGTGATGATGGTAAATGTTAATGTGTGTAGCAATTGGTTGAGTTTGTATGAGAATCTATGATGATGATAAAGGGTTATGTGATGGAGAAAGGAAAGAAAATGGTATTAACCTAAGCAAGATAAGGAGAAAGTGGCATATGATGATAAAGATAATATGTGAAGAGATTATGTCGATTCATGAAAATGTTTATAAGTTTGGTGCTCTTATATAAATATAAAAGATTCTTGTAAATAAAGAGGTCATTAATAGACTTCAATGAAGCTTGTGACATTTGATTAAGGTGAAGTTATTTGATATATAGGAAGATAGTTACTACAATTTGGAGAAATTGCAATGATGGAGGATTCTTATTGTTAGTGCCCTATGATTGGTCTCATTTGTCAATAGGTGAAGCATGACAATTTATGAAGATGATGAAACTTGTGTCGATCTGAAGATTGTTAGGTTTGACACAAATTCTAATTTTTATCAATTTGTGACTATTTTCTAATTGTGAATTCTCTTTTTATTCAAGTTATCTTTTTTTATTAAAGTAAAGGTGAGATTTCTTATCAAATAAATATTTTTATGGTATAAATATTTATTGGCATAGAATTTGAGGTATGAGAAAGATTATGAGTGCCTATGTAGATTATTTGAGAAACCTTATAGTGGTTTATGAGAGATGTAAGGATAGTTTAACTAAGAAGTTGTAAAAATATAATTGAGAATCTTCACACATTATTCTATAATCTTTAATTGTATAATGAATCTTTTCTCATCCATGGTTTTTTTGCTAGAGTTTGTGATTTTTTTACACTAAATTATTTGTGTGCTTTATTATGCTATTTTACTTAATTTAATTGTTTAATACTTATGTGTTAAAAGAAAGGATATTTTACCAACACAATATACATTATATTTTCAAATTAAATATTTCACCGACTTGTATTCTAGAATAATGTATATTATTTATTACTAATATATTATTTCACTTTTTAGGAGTGCTATAACTTAAATATCACAATTTTTTTATGAGCCCTAACCTAATATATATTATATCATGTATTTTTCTTTTTTTTAAGTACAATATTATATTATGTGTTTGGAAAAGGTATATTTTTCTTGACATAATATATGTTATGTTTTTAAATACAATATATCATCAAATTGAATTATAAGATAATATTTTTATTTAATTACAGATCCAATAAGTGTTATAACTTTAATATGACAAAATTGTTTTATTGAATTTAGTTATTTTCATTATTTAGCTTTATATTTTGAGATAAGTTTATGTTGCATTAAGTATGCTTTTGATATAAATAATAGCATTATAGTACTACTTTTAACCATTCATATTTTTCTATTTATTTTATGATGTTAGGTTTTAAAAATTGCTTTGAAAATTTTTTAAATTATTAAATTACTTCATTCTTATAATTAATTTGTGCTTAATGAATCGAATGAGCTGCAAAACAAGTTTAATTTAAGTCGAACTTATGCTTAAAAAATTGTCTTGTATTTATTTTAAGTTGAGTGATAAGTTGAAAGAATTAATTTAAAGTGTTTTGAACCAAAATTTGAACTAGCTTAACTTAAAGGTGTTAAAACAAGTTAGGTTTAATGAATTAATATAAAACTACTACAATTTTGTCTGGCTTGAAATTAAAATTAGTATAAAAAATAATAATAATAATCCGACCTACTAAAAGATTGGTTAGCATAACTTAATAAAGGATTAGGATTAATAAATTTTAATCCATTAAATTATTGGGTTAATTTATTAACTTGATAATATCAACAAATAATAAATGATTAATTTATTATTGTATATATATTTATATATATATATTAAAATATGATTTTAGTATATTAAAATTATACTTTAATATATATAATATTAAAATTAATGAATTTATATATTTAATATTGTCAATATATACATAAGTTTATCAAAATAAATAACTATATTAAAGTTGAAAAAATTTAATATTTAAACTAATGAGTTTATATATTTAATATTGTCAATATATATTATACAAAAATATTAAAATAAAAGACATTAAAATTAAAAAAATATGCGAGAAATTAAATTTATCATCATTAAACATAAAACTTAATAAAAATATGTACATAAAATAATTACTATAACTAAATAAATATATTAATTAAAGTAATAAATTATTATTAATGTAGCAAAATAGTGCTACATTTATATATATCTATATATATGTTATGAATTTAATTAACAAAAAATGTGTACCCATTTTAATTAATATTAAATCTTTTTAAGTTACGTTCCATGATTTTTATTACTCTTTTAATTGAGGAGTTTTTCATATTAAAAATTATTTTTAATTGATTTTTTATCATTTTAATTATATCCAATAATAATAATAAGTTTTTAAATGATGATGATGATAATTAATCATAATTAACTAATAATATTAATGTAGCAATAAATAAACCAATAATAAAATAATAATAATAAAATATAACCAATTGTAAATTCTGCTTGAATTCTCTTGATAAAAGTTTACCTGGAGCTAGTACTAGTTTAATGTAAAGTTTTTTAATCACTAGGTTAACTTAGTAGGGTTAGATTAACCTATTTTGATAGGTCTAACTTAACTTTGTTTATTGCAAATAACTTATGCATAAAGGACAAATTTTTTTGTACATAATCAATCCCATTAAATCCCTAAATCACCATATTTGTCGCCATTTATATTTACTCATATCATATTATAATTTTTTCATTAAAGTTTTTATTTTAACACAATAATAGTTATACAAAAAAATGCTAATAATATTAAGACAATAAGGGATATCATAAACATTTAGCTGTTTTTAATCCCAACTACGTATAGTTTTAATTTTTCTATTGTTATGTTTAGGAAAAAAATACATTTTATCCATATATAATATTATAGTATTTGCAACTTGCTAACTTTTAGTTTAAAGTGTGAAAAAGAGGTCATTGATGATTTGCACCATTAATACTTTATTAACCTGTATTAAATTCCCATCCAAGTAATTAGTTGATCACATACTAATTTATTAACCTTGATATAATCAAATTGTACTCTGTTTTATCCCTAACTTTGACCTGCAACGCTCTCATCATCGTCTTCACTTCTGCTTGTTACTGCATAACTGCATAATCCGTGGGCAGAAGTTCAATGTAGACATGTTAAATTATGCTGAAGTCATCCATATTCATCTACAAATATGAAACCTTGTGTCCACTTTACTTCTTTGAATATGTTTTTTGCTTTCTGTTTAATTTGGTAAAATGCATACATATTAGAAGGAGGAAAATCATTTGATGTAATCTTTTCCTTTTTCAAAATGATTTCATCTTCTAATACGCTAACCAGAAACTTGGTATTCTATAAAAAAACGTATCAATTGTTAAATGCAATTCATGAATGCAATCAATCCATTGAACACAGGTTGGAAAATAATGGGGCTGTTTGAGGTAAAAATTAGTCATAAATTTGGGTAAAATTAAGTTAAATTGAGATTAATAATATAGCATATGATATATACGTGATTAATCTGTTAATTTCGATGGAAATTTAATACAAATAGACAAGGTGGTAATGGTAAAAATTACGCATAAATTGTCTTTTATGCACTACGAGAAAAAGAGTATTCTGCTTCAAACAATTTTGTTGCAAAAAATCTAAATTGTTGCAAAATCGTTGTAGAAAGCTTTGATGCAAAAAATTTTTCCAACAATATTTGACGTTGATGCAAATTCTAAACATTTTGCAACAGAATAATTGTTGCCAAATACTTTTTTATTCTTAAAAAGATATAGTTGCCATTACAAAATATTGTTGCAAAAAATTCAATATTCAAGTTTTCTTTTACTCCCTTAAGTTTTTGTAAAATTTTACCAAAACCACCAACAAATTTATTGTTCCCAACTTTTCCAAAAATTTATAGTAATGTTTTCTCTACAAGATATGTAATAACTCATAACAATATGCTAACAATTTCACATCAATATCTCCTTTCACTTTTTATTATCAAGAATCAATGAAATACACATAATGTATCTTTTCTGTCTCAAATAGATTTACAAGTAAACCAAAAAATACAAGAAACATTCTACAGGCGGACACATACATTTAAAAAAAATTGAGAAAAATTCCTTAGCTACCATCATAAAATCCAAGACAAGAGGGATTCTTCAGTACACTTCTTTTGGGCAATTGCATGTGGTCATGCTCAGAACGTTAGCCTATGTGTACACGAGGACAAATAAATTTTGGATACCAGTATTTGAAGGTAAAATTAAGAAAAATGTAAACTGTTGCCCTGACTTTTAAGAAAATGGGTTAAAATATGCATAATCTCTTACACCACAGTTCATAAGCAATAAGCCTCATAATGTGTTCTAAAAATTGTAATTGAACATTTAAATTAGGTATGTTATATAACTTATAACTTATTTACATGATCAACAAATTATAAGTTAGTCTTTAAAAATATTTTATACATTAACTTATTAAAAAAAATAAGATTTGATTTTATAAATTACCTTAAATAACTTATAATTGATAGATCACTATGCTTTCAAAATTTTTTCAATCCCTCTTTTTTTTATTAATTTACGATCCATGCTCTTCATAACATAAACTTAAATATTTTTTAATAAGATATAATTAATTTAATTTTATTATATTTATTTTCTAATTTTAAGCTATAAATATATAAAAATATGTATGTAATAAATATGTAATATTATAAAATATGATTAAATAATTATAATTTTATTATAAATTAAGTAATTATATTTTAATCAATTATAATTATATTATAAATAATAAAATAAAAGTTATGTACGTAAATAAATATATAAATTTATAAAATATAATTCAATAATAGATATTATATTTTTATTTTTAAACATATTAACTGTGTTAATATAATTTGATATTTAAATAAATATGAAATATTTTGATTATATATATAGAGAGAACAGGGGACTGAAAGCCTACACATCAAAGAGAGCAGTCGTTGCAACAGAAGAAGCTAACCACTAGGATTTTAGAAAAAGGGAGAGACGAAAATAATGAGAACGGAAGAAATCATGTGAAAGATGGAGCGACATTTTGTGATGTAACACAGGAAGAAGAGAAGTCTCGAGGGGGAAGAAGACTAAATGAAATAAAAATGAAAATAAATTATTAAACTAGTAAAACTAATATATAAAAAATATAGAGTGGTTGGTAGCTTCTAGAGAAGATATGGTAGTGGTATGTGAAAAAAAATTATAGCTGTTGGATATGAGAAAGGAAATTGGGATCAACAAACACTTTGGAAACAGAAATGAAATTTAGAATGTGCATTATGGAGGAAATAATTACTCTTCGAACTAGAGTGGAAATTATGGTTTAAAGTCTGAGTATTCTATTTCTAATGTAATAAGAAAGGTTCTTCCTCCATCTTTTTTAATTGTCATTTAACTTAAATACATGAAAAGTAGAAAAAATAATAATAAGATATAATTTATTAATATATTTTTACTAAAAATTAATTGATAAATAAAATTATTAAATATTTATTAATATATTTATTAATATATTTTTACTAAAAATTAATTGATGAGATTATCCTGTTTAATGCACACACGTGACTTATAGTCTCGAACTTGAACTCCAAACTTGACAAAAAAATAAAACTAATAAAATAATATCAAATATCAGTATATGATTAATATAGTACCGACTTCCCTATCAATTTTAATTTGGAAATTCACCAAAACAATCAATAAAATGATTTTTACAAAAAGCTTTTATTGACTTAAAAGGTCAACAGTATATTCAATGTCCCAAGTTTCCATCATGTGAGCTGGCCAGAGAAATTGTAACGGGTTAACAATTCAAAATTTGACATTATTACTACGAATCACCATTTTTTATTATCATTGTTTTAATTTATGAACATCAAGACATATGTTCTATGCATATATTTTAAAAACAAATTCCAATACACAATGCTTTTGAAAAATTAATACTTTACATCATATAGTTTCACAATTTTTTTTAATAATAATAGCAAGTTACTTTAACATATACATATATACATATATACATATATATATGTATAATTTTGAATTTAAACTTATGAAGAGAAAAAATTCCAAAAAATATTATTAGTTAGTAGCTACTGCACGACTAAATATAACGAGTCATTAACATAGAGCGTAAATAGCTATCATTATTTTTTCATTAAATAGTTGGTGCAATTAATCAAAGCATGTAATAAAATCATGAATATAATATTTTCAACAAAAAGGTTTGAGATGATGTTTCCATGGATGGGAAACACTTCTTCCACGGAATCTTAATAAAAAGATAAAAATGTCTCCGAATATTAACTTAATGCAAATTATTAAAATATTTTATAAGTAATGCTTTTATTGTTGTTCTGCTAAGCTGCCAAATTCTCAAAGTTTATAATTTTCATTGTCATTATTTTTCGATAAAAAATTTAGTGTTTTTATCATTTGTTTTTCAGTTATTTTTCTTTATTTCTTAAATTTAAATTAAATTTAATCATAAAATAAAATTTACTAAAAATATTAAATTAAATATATATTTAATGATGAAATTTTAAAAATACTATTTAAATAAATATGAAAGCGTTGATTCACAATGAAATATTGCCTATTTGAATTAAAATATATATCAAATACAAAAAATATTCATCCTCTTAGAAAATTAATATGGAAAAATAAGAATAAGGGGATGATTATAAAGTCTACAGTGGCTTTAGTTTAAAATTTTTGAGACCCTATGCTAAAATTATTGTTTTAGTCTTCACATTAATTTGCTTGTCAAAGTGAATTATATGTATGAACTCATTTTTATAGTTCATTCTCACCGTCATATATGACAAATATAAATAAAATATTAATTACTAGAGTATAAACTTGATGGTTTTAATACTTCTACATTAATGTAAGAAGTATTTTTGGTGGCCCATGACCTTATGAAAGAAACTTAACTATTGTGCAATCATACTTCATTAAGTACATCTATCATCAACTTGTAACTGGCTTTGATATTATTGGAGATTTTAGTGACTATGAATTTCTCAAACCTTCGTCTCAAGTAAGTTATCATCTTTTTTAAATATAACACCTAAAAGAAGAAGATAATACATAAAGGTATGTATAATTTTCTTATTTGATATATTTATTTTAACTTGAATAGACAGCACTTAAATATAAATTATGCTTTCGTATTTTAATCATAAATATATATGTTTTAATTTAATATTTTCAATAAAAAATTATTTTATAGTTGAATTCAAACTTAGGAATCAAAACTGGGAAGAAATAAAAAAATAATTAAAAATAAATAATAAAAGCTTTAATTTAAAAAAAATAGTAATAACAGACAACTTGTTAAGTTAAGGAAATGAAATAAAAAAAATTAAGAAGAGAATTACAAAATCTATTCCAACGAATTATTTGCATTTAAGTTGATTTTATGGAGTACAATTCCGTCCTTTAATTCACACCTCCGCAGAAGGAGCACTGTTCTCCTTCCGTGGAAATATCATCATCCCTGTATTTTATCTGATATTGTTGGAAGCAGGTACTTTTAATAAAAATAAATAATAATGCATTTTCAAAATGGACATGTAATTAATTTTTTTTTATATTGTAGGTAAAAAGTTTGTTATCAAAATCAATTTACCAATTTATTAATGGAAAAATATAATAAAACATTTTCTAATCCCACATAAACACTCAGTTGGCTGCAAATTATAATTACCCAGATTTTAAACCCATGCAATACACGAATACATTAAAAATTATATATGTATATATTTTTATACAAAAATGTTTCTAGTATTTCTGAATGAGAAAAAAATGTGAAATAAATAAATAATTGTTTAAAATTTCAGTTGGTAACACCATCATAAATATAGAAATTGTAACTATAATTAAACTTCCAAATTAAATTACAAATCATAAAATGTATATTTTGAATGACAAAGATAGATTAGAATAGAGTAAACACAAAAATTAGTATCTCATTTATAAAAACAATGACAATTATATCCGCAAATTTCATAATTAGTATTATTAATTCTTTATTTTTATTTTTGTTATAATTATTCATTCTTCAATTCATTTACAATGTACAAATGAATAAAAAATACTGCACTAGTCGAATCTCACCTTTAAAATATTAAATACATGCTTGCTTGTCAATTATATCTTCTCTTTTCATCATTTATTTTAATATTATAAGTGAATAAATAAATAAATAATTATAACAAGAGCAAAGGCCAATAGTATTAATTATGAATTGAGGGGTATAATAGTTACCGCTAAATATTGAGTTCACTTTTGAAATGAAAATATTCATTGTGCAATCACTACCAGAAATCTCACATTTTTCAATGGATATAGCCCATCAAAAATAATAAATAATTCTGTTAGAAATCCGTTGAAAAATTATTGATGAAGTTCAAAAGTCTCATTATTTCTAACGGATTACATTTGCAATTTCTCTCGGTACACACTTGGGTTCTTGAATTTTGTTGAAACTGTAATCCTGCACATTAAAGGTAAATTTGAAAATTTTGAATTGGTTAATTTTTTCTTGCACTTCATTTGCTAATTCCATCAATTGATTTTAATATTTTTTGGATGTTTTACGCAATTTCGGCCTACAGTCTCTAAAAAGCCTTTGCTTTACATTGTCTTTGGGCTTAGACATAAGTTAGTAATTTATTTTTTCTATTTATTGACAAATATTTATTTTTAGTTTATTTAATTAATTGCTTAGTTAACTTATTTAATTAATTAGAATGGCTAATTAAAAAAGTTTAGTTAATTCCGTAATCAATAAGAAAGATTTATATGTTAATTAGTTTCATTATTAAGTTGATTAGGAATGTTTAGAGTATTTTATCTAGTTAATCATTTAGTTAATTAGAAGGGCTTAGTTATTCATTTAATTAGACTTACAGTTAGTTAATTTTATTTAATTAATTCCTTATTTAATTTATTTACTTAATTAGAATAGTTAATTAGATATGTTAAATTAATTTTATTTAGTTAATTTTTTAATTTATTAAAATGGCTTATATATTAATTAATTCCATTTATAAGTTGATTAGCTATTAAAATGAACTCAAGCCTGTGGAGGAATCTACGAGTCAGCCAAAAAATGTGGACCAGGGCCTTTAAAATATAAATCCGTTTAATTGTGGACATAAAGTAGTCCAATTCACTAAGCATGTGGTCTATGCAGACCAAACTAAATGGTCTATGAACCAAATTGGCATTTTATTCCTTTTTTTTTTTTTTTTTAGGTTTTCACTTTCAAACTAAACTAATAAATCTTCATTCAACCAGCTCAATATTCAATTCTAAACTCAATTTTTTTAACTCAACCTAACCAAAATAAATTATTTTTAAGTTAATGATTTTGTTTCTAAATTAATAATATCAAAGTTAACAAATTTTTATTATAATTTACTTAGTTTTGAATTATTAATGTGAATTAAGAATGTATTAAATATATGAAGCTTAAACGTATAGTTGTTATATTAAATTTATAATTATTTTAAAATACCTAAAATTATTTATAAAAAAGAAAAAATTCCATGGACCTAGTACATGAATCTGTGAGTCTATAAATGTTAGGACTTGGCTCCCATTTAAGAAGTCCACAATTTTAGCGAACCAAACTTGGTTTGATCCATTTATAGCCAGTCCACATGGATTGATCTATGGACATATTGAATAGATCTATTTAATAGCTATATTTTGTTTAACTAATTACAAAAAAAATTAATTATCAATTGGTTTAATTAGTAAGTTAATTAGAATCAAATTTAATTAATTTATTCACTTAATTATAAATATTTAGTTAATTGCTTAATTAATTAGAAAGGCTTATATGTTAATTAATTAGTTTCATTAATAAATTGATTAGGGAGGTTTAGTTAATTTTATTTTGTTAATTATTTAGTTTGTTAATTTTATTTATTAGAATAGTTAATTTTATAATAAGTTAATTAGAAATATTTAATGAATGTTCTTTAGTTAATGTTGCCCCCTATGATTCTAAAGTTTAATTTAATTATTTTATCTAGTAATCCCATATCCATAGTAGTAACTAGAAAGAAAGTTGTGGAAAAGATTAGGATAAGTGTTTAGTTGTTGAAAATAGATTTTTAATACGAAAATAGGTGTAATTGAGCTAAACCTAATATTGTGTGAAATTTGAATTGACAAAGGATGCTTGGAGGAGACTTAAGATTATTTAATTTCCTAAATTGCCCTTATGAACTTCAAAAATACCAAAATTGCCCTTATCTCTAATAAAACTCCCAAATGGCATTTTCTTTCTCATTTTGCTAATAAGAAAATTGGGCTTTTTTTCTTCCAACTCCTTATCTCTATTTCTTTCAATTCTTGCAACAAATTCTTCAATTTTAAGAACTTCTTCCTTATACATTCATCTAAGTAAGGTAATCTCTTCTAGCATGAATTTTGTGTTGATTCTCTTTCAAATTTAGTAATGGTAGGAATTAAGGATTGAGTTCAAACTTGGTTTATTGTATGAAATAGGATGATCAACTTATCTTTCTAGCTCTCATGACTCAGTCTCTTCCATTTCTTCCAATTCATAGCAGGTAGAAAGTCTACTTCGTCAATTAACTAAATAAATTGTGTATTCATGCTATTTGTTAAGAATGTGTAGATTTAGTATTGTAATCATGATAAATAATGTTAATGCATGACATGACATGTTATAATACATGAATTGATGATTATATTATGGTTTTAAGGTAATATCTATGTTTAGGAAGCATTTATAGCTAAACAAAGGTGAAATTTTCACAAAAACTAGAAATTTGTAAAGGAGAATTGATTATGCAATCGATTTTCGTTATCTAGAAGTAAATTTGAATCTTGAGAACCAATTGTACAATCAATTCATTGTGAACCCATAAAACATTCCTAAATGAATCGATTATATAATTGATTCATTTTGCCTAGAAGTAATATCAAGTAAGAAAATTGATTATGCAATCAATTCTAGAGGTCTAAAACTGAAACCATCCATTGTGAATCCATTGCATAATCAATTCACAATGCTTTATTTTATATTTTACCATTTAATCAATAAGAATTAGTCTTTTATTGTAAGCTAATCATATTAATAATGAATAGACACCCTATTAAGGTTTACTGCCTTTCCCATTTTGGTGCATAACTACTTTATGTTATTCTATGTCATGATTTACAACTATCCTTAATAACTAAATAACATAAATGTTGTCATGATAAAATCTCAAAATATGGATTCTAAATCTGGATCATATAATTATAATTAGTGTTACTTAATTATGACTATGTAATATAGGTTAAATAGTTATTGATGAATATGTTTAGATAAGTAAATTATCTCTTTATTAAGACTTTGAGTCTCACTTTTTTCTCTTAGATTTTTTTCAAATGTTCAAGTTAAAGTCCCACAGCCACCACTAAAAGCATAATAAAGGGTGTGCAGCCAATGATAGTAAATAGAAAGATAGAGCAAACGGACTTGGGAACTTTAGAAGAAATATACATACTCTGAATGTGAATATTTGATTAAAAAATATCATGTAACATGTTTTCTTGATAAAGAAATTATGTATCTTAAATACTTAAGTCTTTAGTAATATTACACAAAGATATCAAATTATATATATATAGGATGGTGGATATTAGTAACAAGATTGATGCTAGTCATAACCAAGTTGGTCATGATAGTTAATTGTTAGGAAATTTTAATATATATTAGAAATTTCAGCAATTTTAATTATGTTACACACATACACACACACATCTTAATCACAAATGGCTAGATGAGATCATAAATATGGCTAATTGGGCAAAATAGGGGACAAAATAGGCCAACTCCTACTACTAAGTCATTACCACTCACACACACATACATACCTCCTAGCTACATGTTTGCACCCATACTTGATAAATAGGTACTCCTCATTGACGTAGCATCAATTTCCTATTCTTATTGGTTCTACCCTAATGCTATAACCTTTTCTAAAGGCATTAATATACTTGCACTAGGAAGCCCATTTTTAGTCCTAAGGAGAATGTCATGATGTACAAAGATTGCTACATATTCATTTTTACTTTATTTTGCATATTTGAATTTTTTATTAAAATAAAATAATATGTTAATTAATTATATATTAATTTTTATAATAAGTTCTTCCCTATTAGAAAGTTAAGTCACAACCCTTCCCCAACCGTGACCAATATGGAACACAATTTCTTGATTTTCACTAACCTCCACATTGATCTCCCCGTTGCCACTAGCGTAACTTATTCTTTTCCAATAAATAAATGTATAAAACAATGTTAATTTCTAATATTTCATCTAACAAAAGAAAGGAGGTCTTTCCCATTAAAAGGCCAAATCACAACCCTTCCCTGACTATGATTAACATGGAACTTAGTTTCCTAATTTTCACCGACCTCTATACTAGTCTCCCTATTTCCATTAGTTTAACTTATTCATTCCCAATAAATAAACATCTAAAACAATGTCAATGATTGATATTTCATTTAGCAAAAGAAATGAGGTTAACAAGGACAATCATTTGATGAGGTTCTACTAACATAAGGAAGCTAAGCTTACTTATAAACCTTAATAAAATGGGAACAAGCTAGCTTAAGTAACCCTAATTTACAAAAGAATTCCTACCCCATTTGCTAACTACATGCGCCCAGGCCTAGGAGAAACATCTATTTACATTCAAAAGGTTACTTATTACTATATCCATCAAATAAGCAAGAAAGATCTACTTCTATAGTGGTGGTGGTCATGGAAAAACCTTTAAATGAAAATCTACAATTATCATGATCCATCCCCAAGGTACATTACTAGTGTAGGAAATCACTATGGGCACAACCTACCAACCTTCCTTAAAACTTATCTAATGTAATATTTCACATGTAACTATGTTACACTTTCAAAGTGCATGAAATTTTCAAAGTTCAAATATGATATGTATTAATAAGTCATTGTGCAAGTTTACTCCAACTATCTCAAAGTTTACCTTGATACTAGGATTCTCAAGTAAGGTCAGTTTCAACCTATTTAATAGCAACTGGATACCTAATGAGAAAAGATTTCCTAAAAAAAAGAGAAGAAAAAAAAATAAACATTAAGAAGAAGAAAGTAATAATCAAACTAAGATACCATAATGTTTAAATTCACAAACACATGGGTATACATTGGAAACAAACAAATTCCACTTTACCTCACACCCACATGTTTGTACCTTTACTAGGGAAAAGGGAATGATTTCCTTAATAAATAACCTATTTAACAAGAAAATAGAAATAAACTCACTATATGAGATCATAATCATGAGCATACCATTTATTGGTTCATCACTTTTTTTCTTCATCCTGTGTTAATCAATTCTCAAAAGAGGATTCCCATTACTAGATAGTTACATATATGTTTACAAATTAATATTTTCAATCATCACACAATAACAACATTAATCAATAGAAAATAAAAGAGAAAAGTATGTAAACTTTCTTGTGACTCCTTTCAACTTTATTCCTTATAAATCCAACCTTATTCCTCTAAGGTTAGCCTTATTCCTCACAAATAGGCACATGAATCTAATGCATAATATCTCAATATGTAATGGTGCAAGTATAGTGAAGATAGCCTCACATAGTCTTCTAACATTATTTATCAAGTTAGCCTTTATAGGCTTTCATATATCGCACCACCTTCGTCACCATTTTCATAATTCCTCACAATTTTTCTCATCAAACACATAAGTCCCATCTTCATTATGATGTGTTGCATGATTACATAACACAACAAATTAACTTATAATGTGTTTTATATGTTTTAACACTACTTTCCCTTTTATATAGTCCTAGATCATATATTCAATCCTTATTTATCACATAATAACTTAAACTAATCCTGAAAAATAAAAGAATATACATTGACCCCTTATATATCATGATACCATAGGTTAAATAGGGTGTAATCAACTATATACTCAATTATAGGAGTCCAAAGAATAACTTTAAGGTACCATAGTTGACTATAAAGGTTCAAAGAGCAACTTTGATTCTTGTAGCTAATTCTCAATATCCAAAAAGTTGCTCTTTAGCTCATAGTCAACTACATAGTTAACTATACTTACCCAAAATGCACATAAACATAGTCAGCTATATAGTTGATTACAATCTAGTTTCCTATAGATTCCATATAAATTTCACTATTTATTTACCATAAATATCATTTAAATGCATTTATTATGCTACCAATACATACCAGAACATAGCTACACAAAAAATGCCTCATTAATGCCATTTCTAACATTAAAATGGAACCAGACATCACAAATTATCACATTCTACATACATTCATTTAAAAGCTTAAAAATTCTAACTAAGAAAAATCAATTTAATCTTCTAAATAGAGTTAAAATATTTACTCATATAATATGGGGGAGGATTAGGAAAGCTAGGTTTGTTATCTCATAACCTTAATCTTATAAAATCTTAAAGATTTTCATATTAGGGTTCATTCTTTCTCCTTTAAGTTATATACTCAAATCGTTTCAAATCTAAAGAAAATTATGAAGGATCCAATTGCCATTGAGATCTTACTTTGTTAGGAGGAAGGATTTGATGAAGATTGGCTCCCCAATTGCTTAATTCAAGAAGAATTTGAAGGAGAAGTAGGAGAAGAGAAAATAGAATGAGTAAAGGTTTGAAGAAAATAAGGTAAAATGGGAAATAAAGGTTGAAGTTGGGGTTTATTAAGGACAGCACATTTTCAAAAATTTATTCTAAGTCACTTCTGTACTCATATACTCAGCTTTAAACACTTAAAATCCTTAATTCCTTAATTCAATACACTTTTTCCTAACTAGAATATGCAAGTTTCTCATCTTAAGCCCACTTAAGCAATTTATTTTTATTTACCTAAAAATTCTATTTAAAACTCACTTAATTTACTAATTTTCTTTTTTTCAATATTCCATTCATATTTTCCTTATAAAAATTTACTCATTTCATATAAAATTTTTGTTTTGAATTTTATCATAATAATTAATTATTTAATCGTTCCCCTTATAATATAAAATTTTAAAAATCTAATGTAGATGCAATAAATAAATGAATAATTAAATTTTTAAACTCTTAGAGTGTAACAACAATGATAAACATAGAAGGATAAGTCCAAAACTTAGTGAATAAACATTCTATTTCAAATAAATTATGAGAAACAAATAATTCTCTTACCTACTAGATTACCATCCTTTATACATAATCTACCACTTGCACATGCTTGCAACAAAACATTAGTATTCATAACATTTCATATGCAGAACAATAACATTTTTTCACATAGTATGCTTTTAATATAAATAATAGAATTATAATAATATTTTTAGCCTTTCATTTTTCTATTTCTTTTATGATGTTAAATTATTAAATTATTAGAAAAATATTCCATTCTTATAATTAATTTGAGCTTAATGAATCAAACCAAGTTGCAAAGGAAGCTTCATTTAAGTTGAACTTAGGCCTCATTTGACATGCCATATGGTATAGTATAAAGACTATTGAATAGTATAGTATGCATTATATAGTATAAGGTAATATACTATATGATATTTGATCTGTTATCGTGTATGATGAATTATACAAAGATATTCTATCTTCTCTATCTCTTGCTTGTTGTCATTTTTTATAAGAATATATAAACTTAAAAAAATAATTAATTTAAAAAAATATTCTTACATATTAAAAATTAATAAAATTGTCCCAAAAATATCTTTTAAAAACATGATAATATGTATAAATTAAATTTTACACTATAGTAATAAAATAACATAAAATATTTCACTAACACACATACACAAAAGCACACATATGTATATGCATACATTAATATATGTGTGTGAGGATGTCTATATAATAAATTAGTAAAAAATTACATAAATCAATTTATGAATATAAGCTTTAAATACTAATTCTAAATAGGTCATTGATTCTAGTACTACTGATCATATGACAAGTTAAATAGGTATTATATCTTCTTTTCAACTCACTTCTTCTTCTTCTTATGTTACTTTAGCCAATGAATGTAAAGCATCTATTATTGGTTATGTTATGGTGGATGTTACCCCTGATATATCCTTATCTAATTTATTATGCCTTTCAAACTTTCCTTAATCTACTTTCAGTTATCCAAATAACACGTACTTATAACTGTGGTGTCTTTTTTTTTTCCTAACTATTGTGTTTTTTAGGATCTTATGAAGAAAAAAAATTTTGGTAGGGTGTACAAATTTGGTGGCCTGTATATTTTTGAAGAGAAAGTTTCTCGGCCAATTGTTGTTGTTGTTGTTACTGCTACTGCTGCTGCTGCTGCTACTATTACTGTCACTCCATACCAGCTTCATTGTCACTTAGGTTATCCATCCTTATCCACTTTGCAAAAATTATTTCCTAGTTTTACTTCTTTGTCTAGTTTGGATTGTGAGTTATATTAGTTTGCTAAGTAACATTGTTAGTCATATGTTTCTCAAGTCAATAAGTAGGTTATATATGCATTTGAGCTAGTACATTTAGATGTTTGGGGTCCTTGCCCTATAGTTTCTAAGTCTAGTATTTGGTATTTTATTACCCTTATGGATGACTATTCAAGAGTTACTTGGTTGTATTTAATGAAGAATTGTTTATAGTTATTTGAGATTTTTCATACTTTTCATGCTAAAATTTTGAATCAATTTAATACATCTATTTGTCATTTTCGTAGTGATAATGCTAAAGAATACTTTTCAACTCCATTTGCATCTTATTTGTCTCAGTATGGAATCATTCATCAATCTTCTTGTGCAGTTACTCCACAGCAAAATGGAGTAGTTGAATAAAAAAATCGCCACTTAATGAAAGTCTCACATGATTTATTGTTTCAAATGAAAGTACTTAAGATTTTTTAGGCAGATGCAATTTCCACAGCTTGTTTCTTGATTAATCGAATGCCTTCTTCAATTCTTGATGGTCAAGTACCTTACTCTATTTTATTTCCTTCCATATCTTTGTTTCCTTTATCCCCATGTATTTTTTGGGTGTACTTGTTTTGTTCAAGATCTTCATCCTCAAGTATCTAAACTTGATCCCCGGAATTTGAAGTGTGTTTTTCTTGAATATTCTCATACATAAAAAAGGTA
This sequence comes from Sindora glabra, assembly GCA_020226215.1. Classification (NCBI taxonomy): domain Eukaryota; kingdom Viridiplantae; phylum Streptophyta; class Magnoliopsida; order Fabales; family Fabaceae; genus Sindora; species Sindora glabra. Next base: position 56,517,458 of record CM035234.1, on the reverse strand, counting down.
TCGATGTTATTCTTCTGATTTGCATCATTATATTGTTTCGTCTGATGTTATATTTTTTGAATCAATTCCCTTTCCTTTTTTTTGGCTCCCCTGAGTCTTCATCCTCCCTAATTGAGACTGATTCTCTTGATGACCATTTCCTTGTGTATTTTACTCCTCAAACATCTCCGGTTCCTCCAGATAACAATTGGGTGCGCCCTCCTATTAAAAATGTTTACTCTTGCAAGAAGCAAGTACCAACAACACCACCACCCTCCCCACTTGGTAATGCCAACAATATTAAAGCTGCACCAATTTTTGATGAATCACTAGCTTCGTCCTCTCTACCGGCTTTTTCCTCATCAAATCTTCCTTCTTTGCTATATGATCTTGATATCCCCATTGCCCACCGAAAATGTACACGTACTTGCACTCAACGAGACAACGCTAATCACTCTCACTCTATTTCTAATTATGTATCCTACACTTCCCTACCCTTATCCTCAATCTTTTATTACCTCGCTTTATTCTATTATTATTCTTAATTCTGATATGGAAGCATTATCTCACTCTGGGTAGCGTGCTACTATGGAAAAAGAAATGCAAGCTCTTGCTACAAATTAAATATGGGATATTGTCTCTTTACCAAAAGGCAAATAATCTATTGTGTGCAAATTGGTATATACTGTGAAAGTTAATCCAAAAGGCAAACAATCTTTACCAAAAAGCATTATCTCACTCTCTTACTGCATCCCATAGTTAGTCCCTTTACCAACTTGATGTTAAAAATGTCTTTTTACATGATAATTTATATGAGGAGGTATATATGGAGCAATCGCTCGAGTTTGTTGCTTAAAAGGAGTATGGCAAAGTTTGTCAACCAAAAAAATCCTTGTATGGCTTGAAACAATCTCAAGCTTAGTTAGGAAGATTTAGTGATATGGTGATAGAATTTAAGATGAAAAAAAGTGACCAAGATCATTCAATTTTTTATAAACAATCAAATTCTAGTTGTATTCTTCTAGTTGTTTATGTGGATGATATTGTAATCATTGATAGTAATCAATTAGGTGTTTCAAAATTTAAAAAAAAAATTCAAATCAAGTTTCAAACTAAAGACTTGAGAACACTCCGGTATTTTTTAGGGATTGAAATTGCTCGAGGGAGGAAAGGAATCTTTTTATCTCAAAAGAAATATATTCTTGATCTCTTGAAAGAGACAAAGATGCATGGCTTTAAGCTCTATGATATTCCTATGATTCCAAATGTTAAACTTAACTTAAAAAATGGGACATTGTTAGAAGATCCAAAATAGTATAGATAACTAATGGATAAATTGAACTGCCTTACCATAACTAGACTTTATATTACCTTTCTAATAAGTGTAGTAAGTCAATTTATAAATTCTCCAAGAACTTCTCATTAAGATACAATCATGCACATTCTGAAATATCTCAAAAAAACCCCTGATCATGAAATTTTATATAAAAATCATGGTCATTGTAGAATAGAATGTTTCTCTGATGCAGATTGGGCTAGATGTCCCATAGACAGAAGGTCCACCTATGGGTATTGTGTCTTTGTTGGTGGAAATCTTATGTCTTGAAAAAGTAAGAAACAAACAGTGGTATTGCGTTCTCAAGTGCAGAATTTGAATATTGAATTATATCTCATGCCACATTAGAGCTTATATAGATTTCCTATCTTCTTCATTAACTTGAAATTAAATTTTATAAAATTATGCAACTATGATGTGATAATCAAACAGTTACCCATATTGCTACAAACTAGATTTTTTAAGAAGATACAAAACAAATAGAAGTTAATTATCATTTTGTTGAAGAAAAACTTCATGAAGGAATTATTGATTTAAGATATATTAGAATTGGGGATCAATTAGCTAACTTATTTACTAAAACCCTTCCGAGAAAGCGGGTTGATAATATTTATAATAAATTGGGCATATTTGATATTTATATCCTAACTTGAGAGGGAGTGTTAGTGATTTAATGGTCAGGTTATTAATTTTTTATTTACTAAGATATGTATAGGCCGTGTACCTATCTCTTGTAACCCTATATTTTATTATAATAGACATGCCAACTTCTTGTAAGAATATGATTTCAAGCATTATTCTCTTATTTTCTCTTAACAAAGGTATAAATCAATATTAACAGCATCTATCCTGAATCAAAATTGTAGTTTATCCTACAAAATTCTTTCACATACATCTTTACCATGTCTCTCGACTTGTTTGGCACAAAAATGAAAATGAAAAAGAAAAAACACACAATCAATGTTATACATTTCTCAAAGAGAGGAAAGAGAGAAATTAAAATCAAACAAAATTCCTAAAAAGAAAGAATTGACCATTACATGAGACCATCAAGGCATAAGAAGCCAGTTGAAGAAATATTATTCTCAATCCATTATCATGCCACTGGGATAGAATCGAGTCTTGGGAAATACATCACAATTAAAATTTGTAAGACCTGAATGTAGATACAGAAAAAGGGATTAGCACCAAACTAATCTCACCAGATCATAGGTCTTTTATTTGCTCGCCACCCTTTGTGAAATCTGATTTTCGCCGTCTGGCAGCAAGTCTGGGTCTCAGCTGCACAAAGTATAAGAAATTAAGCACTCGTGGAAGAGGCTAAGGCATGCACAACAGAAATGCAAAACAAACCAAGAAATTTAGTAGTAACTTTTATCGCATTTTTCCAAGTATTCAGATAACACTGTGCTAAAGTTAAATAACAATTCCTCTGAAAATTAGTTGCATTCAAGGGAAAAGGACCTCATGAGAGCAATACACATCCCAAACAAAATTACTAACATACTGGTCAAATCCAAGTTTAAGTCTGCAGAACACCCAGTGAAGCCTGAAAGTAATCAGATTACTGAGTTGAGCATACCATCTCTATATACTTGAGTTGTTTCAGAACATGCTCCGTGTCCATTTCCTGTAGCAAATTTAGGAGAAAAGGTTGGAATATGAATGAACGATGTTGATTTAGGAACAACAATTACAGCATTTTTTAAAGCAAAATATCATTTAAGGCAACACGAAATTATAAAGAAAGAGGGAAACAAAATTACACAAACTCTGTCACAGAGCAGATGACAGACAAATGAAAGTTCAACCTAGGACCTTTATCTTTCTAGCCTCTCTTCAATTGAGTGCAGAACTAAACATTAAAAAAGGGGGAAGTTACCATTTACCCCCATTTGGTTTAGCCCAATTTTACATTGTCAGTTATGGACTTCATAGTCTAAAAAGTAGCATCTTGCCCATTTGCAGTTAGTTCCATTAGCACATAACCCTCCAGAAGTAAAATTTCATCCAATTTTTAATGAAATGAGAATGTATACAGCACATGATTCATTTCTCCTTCCTTTAACCCACCATTTACCTTATCAATGTATTTATACGAGATTAACTCACTGTAAAATCCTTCATTCAAGACCTACTTACTCTGCACAAAAGTATAATTGCGTACAACCTTATCTTCCATTTTCCATATATGGAATAAAATTCTTATGCATAATATAGGGTTTCTGTTTATGTTACTAATTCTATCTAGGTCACATTTCAAATTTTATTCAACAGTTTCGTTCAGGTTTAAGCCATTAGATTCCAAGACATAGTCCATGCCAGTGGTCCTGGATCTTCCAAGGGCCAAGTCTTATAAAAGTAGGGTACATGCCATATGTGATGATGGGAGAAAAAATGTTTGACTTTCATATTTGCATTTGATGTATAAAACAAATAGTAAAACTCATTTTCCTTTTTTTTGGGTGGAAGCTTAAAAATGCAATGTCAGCAGCAAATTTCAATACACTGATCAACCCTTTTGGAGGTTGTCTGGTGCTAACCCTGCCAAGATTGCAGCTAAATATGACCAGCTATCACAGCTGTATGAACATTTCAACAAGTGTGATCAGTACTACAGTAAATGGCAATGTTTATATGGATAAGCATCTGGACCAGATGGTTCTTCCATTGGACCTTTATACTTCTAAAATCACAAGAAACAGCAGCACAAAGTCACCAAAAGCTCACTAAGGATCCAGTGAATGAAGATGCAAGTAGCATTGCATTAAAATGGATGACAATGTACAAAGAAAAGGTAAATTAACACCGTGTTAAAAGAAGAAGAAACAAGCCATGTGTTATGTACATGCTCATTCTGTTAAAAATTTGACAGACTTCAGTTCGAGCAGGTTTTATGTGCTAACAATATTAACCACAAGTGGGTAGTGTTAGTTATCTGAGATTGAAAATTATGTTATATTAGGAAATATCTTATATTAATTATTATTAATTTTAGACTATGTTATAAACTTCCTCATCTTACACCCAAAGTCTAAAGGTATTAATCTTTATGTTTCTTAGGAGCTCTATATAAATAGAGCTTTAGAGTTGAGTTTTATATAACAATTCAGCTGTTTATTCATTCAATAATATATATATAAATAGAGCATAAGGGTTGAGGATTCTTGGCCCTTGTTTCAGTGTTGTAATTTGGGAATTTGGCAGGGTTAAGTGGGAATCTGAACATTTTGTCTTCTATAGGCATAACTCACAGGGACCGTGTATTTATCTGGTGGTGGTTTATGTTGATTGGGAATGATCAAAATGGTATTGAACAATTGAAGAAACATTTATTTACCATTTTCAGACCGAAGTCTTGGGATTGCTTGAATACTTTCTCAATATAGAGGTTGCTCAGTCTAGATTTGGCATTGTTGTTTCTCAAAGGAAGTATGCTTTAGATATTCTAGAAGAAGCTGGTATGTTAGATAGTAGGCCAATAGACTCTCATGATCCTAATACCAAGTTCTTTCTAGGATAGGGGGAACCTCTTGTTGATCCTAGAAGATACCAAAAACTAGTGAATAAGTTGAATTATCTTACTATTACTCAACCAAATATTTCTTTTGCAGTTTTTGTTGCTAGCCAGTTTCTTCAATCTCCGTGTGATAGTCATTGGGATGTAGCCATTTGAATTTTGAGGTTTATTAAAGGCCACCTGGTCAAGAATTGTTATATGAGAATAAAGATCACCCATAGGTAATTGGTTACCATTTAGATGCTAAGTTCAGTCCCCATCAAATAGAGTATCATGTCCTTGTTGGAGGAAATCTTATAGCTTGGAACAGTAAGAAGCAAGAAATTGTAGCCAAGTCAAGTGCTAAGGCAAAATATCATGCCATGGCTCTAACAACATGTGAACTTACGTGGATTAAGTAGTTGATTCAAGAGTTGAAATTTGCGAAGATATTTTAAATGGAGTTGTTATGTGATAATCAAGTTGCTTTTCATATTACTTCCAATCCAATCTTTCATTAGAGGATCGAACACATGAAAATTGATTGTCATTTTATTCAAGGGAATGTATTATCTAGCTGTATTTTAACCAGTTATGTGAATTCTAATGACTAGCTAGTTGATATTCTTACCAGATCTCTTAGATGTCCTTGTATTAGGTTTATTTGTAACAAGCTTAATGCCTATAATCTTATCTATTCCAACTTGGGGGGGGGGGGGGGGGGAGTGTTAGAATAATACAAATATGTATTATACAATATTTAGGCTTCCTAGAGTAGTTAGACCTAAGGCATAGTCTAGGCTAATCTTTCTTATGTATGTCTATATGTGTGTGTTTAGTCCTGATTCCAAGGACATACAAGAAACTATCCCTAAATATATACTATTTGCAAATGATATAATCCTGATTAAAAAATCACAGGAAGAGATTAACTATAAACTGGAATTTTGGAGACAAGTATTGGAATCAAAAAGTTTTCGCTTAAATAGTAGTTAGACAGAGTATATACATTACAAATTTAACAAAAAGTAAAATAGAAATTATTTGGAGTTAAGAATTGGAGAACATATCATACTACAAGTATTTAAATTTAAATATCTAAGATTTATTTTTCAAGGCAATGGATAAAGATATCACACATAAAATACAAGTTGAATGATTAAAATGGAAAAAAGTATCTGGAGTTACTTGTGATTGCAAAGTATCTATTAAACTTAAAAAGAAATTTTATCAGATCGCTATATGACCAACTATGTTTTATATCAGTAAATGTTGAACTCTGAAGGAACAACAAGAGCAAAAAATTAGGTAGCAAAAATGAGAATGTTAAATGTATGATCATACAAAGAAAAACAAAATACGAAATGAATGCATACAAGGTCATATTGGCATGGCATTTATTGAGGAAAAGATGACAGAAAATTAATTAAGGTAATTTGGTCATGTACAAAGAAGGCCATTGGAAGCATCGATGAGAAGAGTTAATTACATAGTCTTTTAACCCCATGAAAAGATGCAGAGGAAGACCAAAAAAGACATTAAAAGAAATTATAAAAAGGAACCTCTTAGTGAATATTACTGAAAATCTGATTTCTAATAGAGCCCAATGGCATCATGCAATCCATGTGGCACCTTACTTATTGGGATAAGACTTTGTTGTTGTTATTGTTGTAGTTGTTGTTGTTGTTGTGTGTGTATTACAATCTACAACATCCAACCATCCTCTCCAATAACTTGTGTTCGGTGTTCCTGCGAAATCTTTTAAGCTACTTTACTACCATTTGAATCATCCTAGTATTGGAAAATTTCACAAAATGGTTGAGTCTTTCAAATTTAGATCTTTAAAGTGCAAATCTTGTCAACTTGTTAAGCATATACAATTCATTTCTTAATAGAACTCAAAAAAGAGCTAACTCTTTGTTTTCTATTGTTCATTCTGATTTTTGGAGTCCGAATTGTGTCAATTCAACTTTGGATTTTTAATATTTTGTTACATTTATTGATGATTACTCTTGATACACTTAGTTATGTTACTTGAATTCAATGAATGGCATGAGCTAATTGCCTAGCATCATATTCTATTACAATCAATTAACCTAACTATATCAATCAAAATCAATCTAAGAAATAAAATCTAATCAATCTAAAAATATTATATGAATCACATATCTAATCTAATCTAATTTTCTAACATATATAGTCCCTTTCAAGCTCAAGTATAAATGTCATATACACTAATCTTGTTACATATGTAATTAATCCTTGAACATATCAACTAGTTGATCATGAAAATTTACAAAAAAAATGTTGATTTCTTTTGAGATGATTTTTTCTCGAATTAAGTGATAGTCAATATACTTGGTCCTTTCATAGAAAATACAATTTGATACAATATGTAATACTACTTGATTATCATACACAAGCTCCATAGGCCTAGGTTCATACAATTTTAGCTTCTACATCAATTGTTTGAACCACATAAATTCACATGTGGCCAATGTCATAATTTAGTACTCACCTTATACATTTGATCTTGCCATCACATTCTTCTTTTTACTTGTCCATGAAATAAGATTCCTTCCAATAAAAAAATGCAACAACCTAAGATGGAACATCTATCACTCAAAAATCCCAATCCACTCAGCATTAAAGTAATTCTACAATCTGAGTGTGCCCTTTATCTTCATATAATAGCCCTAACCCTTTTCCTGAACTTCCTTTAATATTTCTAAAAATTCAAACCATAGCATTCTAATGAATTTCACAATGTGAGTTTTAAGAACTAACTCACCACACTTATAACAAATGAAATATCAAGTCGAGTGATTATGAAATAATCCAATTTACTAACAAGCCTAAGATAGCTTCCTAACTCTGCAAAAAAATTCCCCTAATTTGCCAAAAATTTAACACTTGGATCCATACAAGTATTAACTAATTTAAAGTCCATCATATCAATCTCACTAGGGATGTCAAAAGCATATTTTCTTTGGTAATAAAGATTCCATAACAAGATTGATCCACCTCAATATTAATAAAGTATCAAATCTTCCCCAAATCCTTGGCCTGGAAGTGATAGAATAAATATTTAAGCCAATCAGTTCCTATAATTATTATATCATCAACATAAACAATTAGATTTATGGATCTATGGATCCCAAATTAGATGAATGATCAACTCTACTGTGTAGCACGTCAAAATCCAAAATAATTTTACTACATCTTCCAAACCAAACTCGTGGGGATCATTTAATACTATAGAGATATTTTTTCATTCTACATTCTAGACCATTCTCTCCCTAAGCAATAAATCTCGAAGGTCACTCCATGTAAACCGCTTCTCCAAGATCACCATGTAAAGAAACATTTTTTATGTCCATTTGATGCAAAGGCCAACGATGAATGATAGCCATAGATAGAAAAAGGTGGACTTAAGCAATCTTTGCAACTGGGGAGAATGTGTCCTCATAATCTTAGCCAAAAACCTAAACATAACCTTTAACAACCAATCAAGCTTTCAATTGGTCAATTTTTCCATTTGAACCAAATTTAACTATATATATACAATGGCATCCAACTAGAGATTTTCCATGAGGTAGAAAAATCAGATCCCAAGTACCATCGGTGAGTAATGTTGTCATTATAAAATATTGCTTGATGCCATTCTAGGTGAGAAAGCTTCTTACACAATTTTAAGAATAGAAACAAAAGATAAGGTAGAAATAAAAGTACAGTGGGATGTAAACAGACAATGGTAACCCAAAATATTATATACAAGATATAGGTTTCAAGTAAAATAGTTACCTTTTCGAAGTGCGATGGGAAGGTTGTTAGAAGTTTCTAGTAGATTGAATTTCACATGAGGCTAGAATAGGGGACGAGTCTATAGGATCTACTTCAATAATTTAGGCTATTGCTAAATCTTCAACAACTTGAGTTAGATAAGGCCTTCACTAATAAGTAATAAAAGACTTATCCTATGGTGATGAAGAAGATACAAGTATAGGATCATAAAAAGGAATAGGTTAAACCTCAATTACCATGGTAGATTTAACAAAGAAGAGATAAAGAGAGAAAATTCAAAGAATGTAACATCAATAGAAATAAAAAATTTATGCAATGATGAATAGCAATTATATCCCTTTTTCAATCTTGAATATCCTAGAAGAACACATTTTATGGATTTAGGAGACAATTTGTCTCTTCCTGGAGTGAGATCATGAACAACCACATCCAAAACACATGAAGAGAAAGTTCATATTTGGGTTCTTTTGGAAAAAATCAGAGAGTAAGGAACTTGATTATTCAAAATAGAAAAAGGCATACAATTAATTAAATAACTTGTAATACAAATAGCATCTACCCAAAAACAAAATGCAACATTTGTATGCAACAAAAAAGTTCGTGTAATTTCAAATAAATGTCAATTCTCTCTTTCAACAATGCCATTTTGTTAAGGTATGTGTAGATATATGAATTGATGAAAAATGCCTTTAGAAGACATTAAAGAAGAAAAAGATGCAGAAAAACATTCTCAAGCATTGTCACTCCTAAATATGCAAATTTTTAAACCAAATTGATCATGTACCTCAAAAACAAAAAAACTTGAAAATAACTCAGAACAAAATGAAAAAGAAGATTCTGTAGGAAAAGAGAGACCCTCCAAAAAGAGCTCTAATACCAACTTGAATTTAGTGAATGACATAAGCTAATTGCCCAGCATTGTGACCTATTTATTTACAAAAAGTTATAATCAATTATCCTAACTATATCAATCAAAATCAATCTAGGAAATAAAATCTAATCAATCAATTCCTAATGAAATCAATCTAAAAATATTCTAGAATCACAATATCTAATTTCCTAACATACTCTACAATGTTTAATGAAAGATCATTCTGAGTTATTTTCAATGTTAAAGTCTTTTGTTTAAAAATTTGCATACTTTGGAGTGACAATGCCCAAAAATATTTTTTTACATCCTTTTCTTTTTTCATATCCTTTGAAGGTATTCTTAATCAATCCACATGCCATGAGAATAAATTTGCAAGAAGAATCAATAAAAAAAATCCAGAAAATAGCCAAAAAATCAGAAAAATCACACCAAAGTTGCTATATTGTACCACTAGCCGCTCAAATGAATGCAAAAGGAGCCAAGATGTCACCCACGAGAAGCTAGCTACTAAATGGTATCTCGCGCTTGCACACTCTACACGTGGTTCTCACACACCTCCAAGAAAGCCATGCATGTGCTGCACACACCAATCAAATGAGTTCACCGATCGCCGATATGTTCTGCCGTCAACCCAGATCCCTAAAAAATGTGATAAATTTCCACTAACCACCCCAAATAGCATCTCCGCTGTTTTGCAACACTGCGCACTCCACAGCCAAATCTGGGTTTTTTTGCTATAAGCTCCTTTGTAATCTAGTCACACATCAAAAATTGGAAAAAAAAAAAAAGGAAGAGGAAGAAAGTAGGAGCCTGTTTGGTTACAGTTTTTAAAAACTGTTTTCAGTTTTTTAAAACAAAAAGAACAGAAAACTTGATTGGCAAGTTGTTTTTAAAACAATCACTCAAATTGTTGTTTTAAAAACCAAAAAACAAGAACAACTCTTATCTATTTTCTTGTTTTGTTTTTGTTCTTCGTTTGTACGGTGGCAATTCTGTAAATAAAGCAAAATTTGTCTTCCCCATTTGCTCAGCTTCCAATCTGCCATCTTGCTGCTGTTTTCATTGTTGACCTTGCCTCCCATTGCCAGATGCTCCTATGAGTGCTATCTCCCCATTGTGTTTTTTCATTTTTTGCTGCCATAGAGATGCTTCTAAACTTGCTGTCTTTTTTTTGTTCTTTCCCCTTTGCTGCTGGCAGGATATGGAGGAAGGGGACAATAATGTCCACACCATTGGGCTGAACCAGTGGTGTTGATTTTAGAAAAAGGAAACTAAAGCTTGTAAAAAAGAAGAAAGAAATAAAACTAAGAACAATTTGCCAAACAATTTTTTTAAGCAACTTGTTTTTGAGATCTGTTCTTAAAACAGTTTTAAAAATTAAAACAAAAACAAAAACAAACAGACCCTAGGTTTCTCTGTTTTTTTTTTTTTTTTTTTTCCTGTTGAGTGTGAGAAAAATACCTAGATAGAGGTTTTAAATACCATGTTAAGAGAATAATTCTTGAAATCATACCCTTACCAAAGGCTAGCATATTTATTTATATTAAAAATATAGGATTACAAAAGATAGGCCCATAACCCATATATCTTAGTAAACAAGAAACTAATAAACTTAATCCTTAATTCACTAACAAGATTAGTCAAATCCTAAACTTTAGGAGTTTCTAATATATATATATATATATATACACACCCTTACCAGAGGCTAGCATATTTATTTATATTAAAAATATAGGATTACAAAAGATAAGCCCATAACTCATATATTTTAGTAAACAAGAAACTAATAAATTTAATCCTTAATTCACTAACAAGATTAGTCAAATCCTAAACTTTAGGAGTTTCTAATATATGTGTGTGTGTATATATATATATATATATATATACACACACACATATATATAGTGCTTATGATGAGAAAAAAACAAACATTTCTTAATCTCTTTTTCACAATAAGGAATGATAATATAGAGGGATGCTCCATAAACAAGATCTAATTAGAGTGATGAGCTCTCAATGAGAAAAGAACACATTTCCAATTATCCAACCTTAGTAATTTCCTAGTCAATGGATCTTAAAATGAAATCAAGCTTGGATTCCCACCTAAGTTGACACTTAAATAAGATAAAAGACAATCCAAAATAGCACAACCCCCCATACTACCCCAAATCCACCCTTATTGAGATTGCTACGTAACTCAAAAATATTTGACACAAATAGAACAATCAATGAATTGTCCCTTTCTTTGGACAAGAAAACAGTTGTTTCATTTGCAAAGTGCAAGTACGAAACTTCCCTTGAATCATGCGCAATAGACAACCTCACTTCATACCTCATTGAAACATTTCATTATGCATCTCCACAGCCAAGGTAAATGAAAAGGAGAAAGGATCTCCTTGATGAATACCTAGTTACACATCTAATTTTGTCAACCATGCAACTACTTGAAGCCATCATCTTCCAATGGAGCTTATTTGGAATGAAAGTAAATTAATTCAATCTATGGGGACAACAAAGACATGGCTTGTTTTTAGATATGGATTTCTTTCTTGTCTGCTCTCATTTCATATTTCAGTTTTTTATAGTTTTATTTTAAAATTATATACAATTCTTTAATATATCATTCATGTTGGGGTGATCCTTATATTTTATGTCAGGTCATCTCTATGCCTTGGTGTGCATTGCATAAATACCAATGCTTGACAGAATAGCAATTAGAAAAGACTGCAATATTGTACACATCCATGCCCAGAATATATTCAGCTAAGATAAAAGTATCTTCAATTCTTAATGACCAAAATATTCACTTACTATTCCGAACCTAAATTACGAAGACCTTCAAAATGAACCACATACTTTCAACAGATTATGGAATGATATATTAAAACTTGATCTGATGTAATTGCATGTCAAAGAAAAGTTATCAAAGCACAAACATCATTCAGAAACTTCTTACCTAAACCTATATGTAAATTAACAAAAACAAGTGGCAAATATCTCTTAAAAATTCCACTGCTAACTAAGACTTCCTGCTATAGGGTTCTCTTGGAAGATTACCGACAGATAGGAGAAAAGCTGAGAATAAAAAAATTATGTCACCTGGGGTACAGCACAATCAGCCCGAGCTGGATCCCAATGGATGGCACAGAAGCACTCCCACTGATCAGTTTGGACTTCAAAAAGGGGAGCCCTGCCACAACAATGTATTTACTAAATTAAGCATGTCAAGGACATCAACAACAACCAAGGAATAAGTAGAAATGGTATGAAGAAAAGGCAAAGGACATTAAGAATATTAGAACCAAATTCTAAAGGAAAAAACCTATAGCTATTTATCTTCTTTTTTCCTCACTATAAAATTGAGGTTGAGGTCTTGCCATGAAACAAATGTGGAAAGTACTTTGTCAATCCAGGGCACTTATATTTGTAAGAGTTAGCAGGACATAACCACATATTAGTTCTGTTAGACAATATTGTAAATCTTCATATTTGTAAGGTTCTAGTATTGCTAGGTCCTACATTGGTTGTATCTAGTAGGAAGTCCCATTATTACTTTGCATATATACATGTATCTTTAATCAACTATAGATAGCAGAGAAATATTTTCCTCCATGTGTTCTATCTAATTTCACATGGTATCAAGAGCTAGGTTACAAAAACCTCAGATTCAAAGTTTTTTTTTTTCTCTTTCCTTTATCTCTGCCTCTGCTATCCTCTCCGGTGCCACCACACAGTTCACCGCAACACTCTCTCTCTGACCTCTCGCCAGAGTTTTGCTGCCGGCAAGCATCTCATGCTGTCACACACGACTCATTCTCCCAGTAGCCTATTGCTGTTCTATCTCTGATTTGCTCCTCCACCATTCACCCGTCATCGTCGTTGGCACTGTTGAGCTCGTCACCCCTCTGCTGATCAACCACTTAAGTTTTGCCAACAATCAATGCCGAACACACCCACACACGCCACCTCTATCTGCAGGTTTTCTCACCTTTTCCAGCCCCAATCTACTTTTCCGGCAAGCATCTGGTCTCGCCATCAGTACCACCTTGCTCATCATGATCTGCTCTTCCGGACCCAGGCATCTCACCACCACTCCAGCCACCATGCACAGCTGCAGCCTATGCACTATTTTTCTCCCCTGGTTTGTAGATTCCTCTTCAAACTCTGCATCAATCACACTCCAGTCAAGTCTGCCAGTGATTCTTTTGTTTCCAGTTCTGAATTTTCTCTTCTAGCCACGTGAGTGTACAACACTGGCACACTCGTTCTCAATTGCCACCAGAGTCTCTGATTTCTTCCTTGTTGGTTCTATATTCTATCTGGTCCTATTGTTTCTGCTAATCTGATTTATTTTGCATATTTAATCTTTCTCCTGACTCATCTCTTCTACCTCAATCATGTCTGACAAGCAGCCACAGAAATCTATCACTCTCACTGGAGCTGATTCTGATGATTATCTCAAATATTGTGCACCACATAATCATCATCATCTGTTGCATCTATAGTTCACACTAGTAATTCCATTACTTGTCTTGCTCAATCTTCTCCTATTGAACCTTGGATCCTTGATTCCCGTGCCTCTAATCATATTTTTGGTAATCCTCTCTTATTTTACACATTCAACATTCCGTCACTTTGGCTAATGGCTCTAAACAAGTTGCTACAACTATAAGTAGTGCACCACCTTCCCCTACTGTGCCTTTGAATTTTATTCTGTACCTTCCCAGTTGTCCTTTTAGTCTTGTTTCTGTTAGTAAACTTACCAATGCTTTGAATTGTTCTATTATTTTTTATTGTGATTTTGTTCTTATCCAAGACCGCAATACAAGATAGGTAATTGACACAGGCCATGAATCACAAGGACTTTATCATAATCGGCAATGATCAGAATGGCATTGACCAGTTGAAAAAAAAATTATTTAATCATTTTCAAGCCAAAAACTTGGGATTGCTTAGGTACTTTCTTGGTATAGAGCTTGCTCAGTCTAGTTGTGGCATTGTTGTTTCTTAGAGAAAGTATGTTTTGATATCCTAGAAGAAGCTAGTATGTTGGATTGCAGACCAATAGACTCCTATAGATCCTAATACCAAGCTTCTTCTAGGACAACGGAGCCTCTTGCTGATCCCAGAAGATACTGGGGACTAGTGAGTAAATTGAATTATCTCACTATTACACAACCAGACATTTCTTTTCTTGTTTCTGTTATAAACCAGTTTCTTCAATCTCCATCTGACAGTCATTGGGATGCAGCCATTTGAATTCAAAGGTTTATTAAGGGGTTACCTAGGCAAGGACTGCTATATGAGAACAAAGTTCATGCACAAATAATTAGCTATTCAGGTGCTGACTGGGGTGGCTCCCCATCTGACAAGCATTCTACTTCAAGGTACTGTGTTCTTATTGGAGGTAATCTTGTGTCCCGAAAGAGTAAAAAGCAGGAAGTTGTAGCCAGGTCAAGTGCTGAGGCAGAATATCATGCCATGGCTCTGGCAACATATGAACTTTGTGGATCAAGCAGCTGATTGAAGAGCTAAAATTTGCAAAGATATCTCAAATGGAGTTATTAAGTGATAATTAAGCTGCTTTTTATATTGCATCCAATCCAATCTTTCATGAAGAGACTAAACACATAAACTGAATGTCATCTTATTCGAGAAAAGGTGCTATCCAATTGTATTGACACTAGATATGTCAACTCAAACGACCAACTTATGGACATTCCTCCTGAGTCCCTTAAAGGTCCTTGCATTGAGTTCATTTATAACAAGCTTGGTACATATAATCTATATGCCCCAACTTGAGGAAGAATGTTAGACGATATTGTCAATATACATATTTGTTAGGTTCAGTCCACATTGGTTGTATCTAGTAGATAGTCCCATTATTACTTGTATATATACATGTATCTCTAATCAGTTATATATAACGAAATATTTTCCTCCATGAGTTCTATCTAATTTCACAAGTTCTAGCTGCTACAAGTAGATACACCATATCACCAGTTCAAGATTGGTAACCAGATAACCTAGTCTTTAACATGGCTTAAAACAAGTGGTAGGATTTTACAAACTTCATAAAAAGGATATTTCCACCATCAAACAAGTAATTCAAGTGGCCTTAAGAATATAGTATGCTGCAGGGTCAGAAGTTCAATTTCTATTCCAATCCGACATTTCCAAGTAGGCATAATTACTCAACCACTGAACAAGTAGTTCAAGTGGTGCGAGGCACGAACCATGGCCTTAATATATGCATGACATAGGGTTAGGAGTTTGATTCCTTCAAGTTCCTTTTCCCCATTCCATTTTGCAATAGGCTTTAGCCACATTGAATCAGCAAAGAATCAAATAAAATGGGATATTTCATGAAACGGAGAACAAAAAAACAAATAACAATAAGAAAAGCAGATTAGGATTCCAATTGTCTAGCATTAAAATGAAATTTCATAAATAAAAAGAATGTATTTCAAGTTTTACATGTTGAAGACACTTGCCAACTTATTATTCAAAGTGCTTGCAATGTCAGGCATTGTGCTAACATAGGGGCATAAACTCTGGTAAGCAAATTAATCCATCAATAAACCTCATAGGAAATAGTTGATCCATCAAGCTTGGCTAACAAATATCCTAGCTTGAGCTCTGTATGATGCTTCATATGAAAATAAAATGCCAAATCTCCTCAGAACAAAGAATTGGATTTTAGTTCAAATTTTAACAACAAAACTGTATAACGTAGTTCTTGTTTTGGGCGAAGAAGCATTCATTGAGACCAACATACAATGACAATTCTTTGTTTTATAATAAAACTAAGATTGAGAACAACCCTTGTGCCTTACCTCCGCCATTTTCCACATGAAGTTCCATTGGTTCTATCAATAATTGCTCGGCACTGAAGCCAGTTAGCTATAGAACTGCATCTTGCAGACTTTTTGAGATTCCCCTCCTACAGAGCACAAAGTTATTTCAGTTCCTCACAAAATCATATGCAAATGCAGATCATAAATTATATAATCAATTTACCTGCAAACCAGAAAATTCTGGAGTATCAAAGACCAATGGTTCAGCAAGGTCATCATCATCACTACAGAAATGCAGAATATTTTAGTTATTATTTATAGTCTGAAACATCTGGTCAAGGTACTATTCAGTAACTATCAAGTGACAATTATTCCCAAAAGCTTAAATTGCTAGGAGAAGACCCAAGAATTGTTTTATTATAACTCTAACACGCCTCCTCATGGAATATCCCTTTGGGCTTGAAGTGTGGTCATAAAATAGGCCCACCTAACCTCATGCTTTAAGTTTAATTAGAAAAGTGAAGATGGCAACAATTTAACCCTTGACCTTCCAGTCCAAGAGGCTCTTATACTATATCAAGTGCTGCTTACTCCCAAAAGCTTAAGATATGAGGGGAAAGCCTAAGCATGGTTTTGTTATAACTCTAACAGTAACAATGAATTACGTTCAGGGATAGACACATAGAAAGCATATGCAAATTAAAATATCTCTTCCTCACCAGTAATTTCCATCATTTACAAAGATAACACTTGTTAAGGAGCAATATTAATGATTAGGTCTAGATCATAGTTATTTATGGCACATGGTGCACAATAGTGATGGAGGCCCTTGGTGCTACAATGCACTGCCCATGGCATTGTACATGAAAATTTCATTTATGGCACATATTAAATTATAATATTTTATATATTTCAAATAGAACAATAAATTAAGAATAGAGCAACAAAACATTAAATTGAAAAATAAAATACAAGATAACATTAAAATTAAGCCAGTTCAATGGAAATTTGAAGCTTGACAGTAAGGGTAGGCAAGTTTCCATGGTTACCAAACAGTTCAATAATCAAAAAATAAACTTCAACAGGAGAAGTAAACAACAAAGAGATCAGATTCATCACAACACAAGAGCAATAAAAAATAAGAATTGTGAACATTAGAGAAAAACACATAACAGAGATGAGAATTTAGGAGAAAAAGAGAAGAGGATGAGCATATAAAGCTGCTGCTCCAGATACTGGAGGGCCACCACAACTAGTTGGAGAAGCTACTTCAGCCGCTGGAGAACAGTTGGATCATAGCCTCGCAGACACAACTCAGTCACAAGAGGGAATAAGAAAAAATAGACAAAATAAGGGTTTATGTTGGACTTATTAGACAAGATTACACCTTACTATTGTGCAAATAGCGCACACACACCTTGCACAAGCAATTTTGTTTGGGCAACACTAGAGGCATTGCGTGGCGCAAAATGTGCCATGGCACACACTAAGGAAAGCTTCATATAATCTAGACTCTAGATTATATTATGGGATTAGAATATACTATAAGCTTGCATGTCTTGGTAAGAGTATTGGAGTCTTTGTATTTCTTAGAAGTTTTTTATAAATAGAACATTGGGGTTAAGTCTTATGTATAAATTCAGCTATCTTATGCCATTTTATAATATATCATTTTTCTCTCCTATTCTCTCTAGCCTTTCTCTACTTCCTCCCCTCAAAACCTAATACATTTCTCAACATGGTATTCGAGTGGTATCACGCCCCTTAAGCCCATTATATCTCATACCTCTAGCAATCTAAAAGAAGGTTGTGTTACTGTTTTTCCCCCCCAAAAAAAAGGGTTCTCTTTTTTAATTCTAATTTTTTTATTGCTAGGTATTTGAGTTTAGTTAAGGAAACAAAAAGACGAAAAAAATTAGTTGAGTTGTTCTAGTGGAAGTTCCTAGGCTTATTTATTTTTCATCATTACTGTTATTTCGGCAAAAGAAAAGAATATAAAAACAAAATTTAAAAAGGCAAGGTTCGGTGCATTTCATTGTGTGTGGCCAGGAAGGTGGCCATTGTGTTCATTGGGTGAACGGAGAATGTTGGAGCTTTGTGATTTTCCAGACTGGGGCT
This sequence comes from Sindora glabra, assembly GCA_020226215.1. Classification (NCBI taxonomy): domain Eukaryota; kingdom Viridiplantae; phylum Streptophyta; class Magnoliopsida; order Fabales; family Fabaceae; genus Sindora; species Sindora glabra. Next base: position 56,499,054 of record CM035234.1, on the reverse strand, counting down.
ACTTTCAATTGTTGTGGGGACAGTAGGTGGCAATTTAGCATTACACAACCTGAGTTTGCGTAATATATGGCTCTAGGTGTTGCAACTCATCTTTGGTTGCTTGGGTGCTGCTGGTGGGTTCCAATGGTGCTTCTGTTCCAAAAAACAAGTTTAGTTGGTTTGGCGGTCTGTGCAACCTAATTTGGTGTTTCTGAATCTGGTTAGGGTAGCAAAAGTTGCTTTTTATTTTGCTACTGTGTTGATTATCTAGAATGAATTATTACAGCTTTAGTTTATTATTTAGTCAATTTGGTGCTGCTGCAACTCAGTTTGACGGATTTCAACAATGTTGGAGACATAGGATTATGATTTCTAAACTGTTTGTTAGTTCTAGTGCTGTGTTCACAGTTTTTGGTTGTTCTATGTTGGGTTTGCAACTGTTTGGCATAATTCAGTGTGTTCTTTTTGGGCAAGTTGGATGTTTTATACTTGGCAGAATATGGTGCTACTTTTTATGGAATTTGCTTTAAATATTGAGGAGTTGCCACAATTTGATTGATTTTAAATTGATTAGAGCACATTGTGGTATATTTGTGCTATGCATGTTCAAGATTGAAACTCGTGATTATGAGTTATTTGTGGCAGATTTCTATGAAGATTGAAGTGTTGTGGTTTGTTTGGCAATGCATTTGCTTAGTTTTGTGTGATAGTTGGGTTTAAGAGCTAAGAATTTGTGTTTCATGGGTTTGGCTGTTTTGTTTTGATTATGGCATGGCTGTTTAGCATGAAAAGTTGTTGTGGTTTTGTGTTTTCCAATGTGTTGACATTGGAGTTTGCTATACAATCCACTAACATTCATTTTTGGGCCAATGGAGATGTGATTTGGTGAGATTCTATGAGGAGTGGCTTTTCCAACAATAGTTCAGTGGAAATAGTTTCAATGACAGAAAAGTGTTGAGTATAGCTTCGGTGCTTACAATTTTAATGTGGACAAAATTGTGTTGTTTGGTGCCATGCACATTTGGTTTTAGTTTGGTGCCATGCACATTTGGTTTTGGTGTTTTCATCTAATTTGAGATATTATTTGGTGACTCGTATTTATACAGGTCTAATTTGGTATCCTCTGTTTAAGGTGATTTAAAATCACTAGCTTTGCCTACCTAGCATTGGATCGGTTCATGCCTAGTTCATGCCTAGTTCATGCCTGTCAAATATAATTGAGGAACTAGTTAAAGAACCAGATGTGCAAGGTCTTAGTGGTTTTTGGCTAGGAAGTTGAGGTAACTTTTGGAGGATGCGTCCAACCTTAAGTGTTAGTGTTTTTGGCTTGGAAGTTGAAGAAACTTATGGAAGTTGTGTCCAACCATATTTGTTGGTGTTTATGACTTTGAAATTGAGAAAGCAACTCAAGGGGAGCTAGCATAAGAATTGTAGTAAGTTGTTGGTATTTCTACCAAGGTTTCAAAGTTTGTAAATGCTTCAATTCAGTAGAAGTGTCTGCAAGTTGTTCGCAAAATTTGAAGTTTGTTAAGTTTTCTTTATGATTATGTTTTATTCCATTTTGATTTTGAAAGTTCAAGTTCATGTACCAAGCTTAAGCTTTGTAGGCTTCAAATTAAGGCAAAGTGTTAGAAAGTAATATTAATAATTATGTCCTATAATGGTCAGACTCAGATGGGTGTCAGACTATGGATCTAAGAGTCCGATATGAAAAATTCTTAGATTGCAAATATGGGGACACGGTTAATAAGCGTCCAAATTACGGATATGGACACAAGGATATAAGCAAATATCATAGTTTAATCAACCATAATATATCAAAAGATATTTTATAAAATATAATATTGATATATATTATTAAAAAAAATTAGTAAATAAATAATAAAATGTTAAATATCTTTATTGAAACTTATCTGCCAACCAACTACTTCTATCCTCTTTCAAATTTATCTTCCCAATTTCTAATAAATATCTTTTATCTTCCCAATTTTTAATAAATATCCTTCTGACTTTCGGTTTTAATAATCAAAAAACCCTCTAACTTCTCTGATCACCTCGCTTTCTCCTCTAAATCCTCTTTTTAAAAAATATCTCTTTCATATTCCTTTTGTTCCTTTTTATCTCTGTATTTCTCACGCCATTGCCACCAGATTTGCAAAAATGATTAAGTAAATGCAACTTGTTCATATGAATATCAGCAGAAATTCTCGTTATAGATCACCACCAAATTCTGATTGGTTGATTGCTCTCTATAGTTATAAGCCTTAAGCTCTTCTCTCTCATCTTCATTCTTCTATTTTGTTTTTTTCATTTGCTGCTTCATCTTCCCAGCCATGTCCAACAATTTCCAGCTGAGTTGGACACATAGCCTGTGTCCATACCTGCATCATGTCATGTCAACTCTGGTACAACAGGGGAAGATGCCAAGTCCGAACATCATAGATTATGTATAGATTATATTATGGGCTTAGATTATGTTATAAGCTTGTGTGTCTTGCACTCAGTTAAAGGCATTAGAGTCTTTATATTTCTTAGGAGCTTTATATAAATAGAACATTAAAGTTAAGTCTTATGTAACAATTCAACTGTATTATTTCATTCTACAATATATCAGTTTTCTCTCCAATTTTCTAGGCTTTCTCTACTTCCCCTCAAAACCCTAATTATTTTCTCAACAACACTAAAGCAAAAGATCAGAGAGTGACAACAAGAGATACAGAGAAGGCCACAACACGACAAAATATATTAAAGCTACATTTTGTTGAAAATTGGAAAATCTTTTATCCCCATCGGAGAATTTGGATTGACAATTGACATCAGAAAAGTATATACCTTCTTTTTGGACCTGACCAATCAGGAACTTCTGCTTGAAAGCCTTTACCAACTCGCACACTAGTTGAATATATATCAGTGTCTTTCAACATCAACAGTATGGGATTTAGTTCATCCTGAACTGACGCTGTTCCTGAGCTTCCCATTTCACTGTTGATAATTGGTGACCTAATTAGTGTTTCCTTAAGAATTTTTCGCTTCTTTTTTAGACAAGAATGGCAAAACCACTCATCAATTGGTAACTTTTTCATACGAGGAATGCAGCAAGATGGATGGTATGCTTCTTCACAATTATCACAGATAAGCAAGTTTGATGAACAATCTAACCGGCCACATATTTTGCATGACCGTTGACACCAGCTATCACCAGCACTAAAAGCATCTCCAATAGAAGCCTTGTTGGCACAAAAATCTCCTTTAAGAAGCCCATTAATTCTCAGAAAATTGACACAGAAATCCTTTTCTGATATCACATCAGTAACAATTACACTTGAGGAGGAGCATTCACAAGTTTCATCCATTTCAGTTCCAATGGAGTCTGAAATAATTTCCATATTTGATTTTGAAGATGAGCAACTATCATTGACACTATCAAAACCTAAATTTTTCTGCATGCTATTTTTGGTTGATTCCTCACTGTCATGTCCCTTCTCAAGTAAACACTGATCATTAGAATCTAACTTTGAGACATAGGGCTCTCTATCACACAAGACTGCAGTCACAACAGGATCTTTAACCATTTCAATTTCATGCTTAGCTTGAGAAACTGTTGGCAGATCCTGAGCTGATGATAAATGAGCACAGGAGCTCATCACTGAATGGCAATTGGCATTTCTCTGCCGCTCCACTGATCCATTTAAAAGAGGGGCAATTGAGTTCTTCCTGAGCTTCTTTCTCCTGTATACTAAATTAGGTACATTATTTTCTGTCATCGTACTAGCAGTTGATAGTTGAATTACGCTACTAGGATGGTTTGAACTGCAAGGATCATCAGCAATACTCCTATCCTCTTGCATTGGTTCAACTTCACTGCACCAGTTGAGGGGGGCCTCATAGCAATTCATGCACACCTGCCAAGTTTCATCACTAGGCATCCGATCACATAGAAAATCCTCCTTCCCATGATCAGACACACAAAATAGAGCATCTTCAATTGAACCAGGAAAAGAAGTCTGTAACATCATCACCTGAACCAAATTTAGCACAAAATCTGATATATAGCTACAGAGGCCCAAAAATAGAAGGTCCAGCTAATAGCCTTAATGTTTCATATGCAAGATAAACTGCTGGAAGCAGCTTGTCAATCACATCGAGTTAGCCCATGAATGGCCCCTTGATCTGCAGATTATAATTAGAAGTAGGAGTAAAGAAATAGAGGAGCATAACAAAATGAAACACAAAAAACCAACATAACCATGGATGCCAGATCTATAGACATTTAGTAAAAAAATTGTTTCAAGTCCTCAATGTATTGAAAACTAAGAAACTAGATATATTTCAGAACGGCGGCCAGCAATTTCTACCTAATAAAATAAGACCTTCATAGACCAGCCAAATTACAGTTCAACCCAATAAAAGATCTGGAGAACAAACAGAATATTAAAGCCATTAGTAACAATTATTTGAAGACAGACCCAATGGTGAATGATAAATTGTTTACCAATCATAAGCCTTAGTAACTATGAAGTATTAACATTTTTTACTCTTCAATTAGATATAAACTCCTTGTTTGCCAACAGCTAACCAATTTTCAGATCCAAACCAGCATAAGTTGTCCTTATTCTTTTGAATACAACCTATTTCCTCGGCAAACAATCCTTGTTGAATAATCTCATTTTGCCATATTATGATCAATACAACCACACTTCACTCTGCAATTCTAAATAATAAATCCATGCCTTTCAACCTTAAACAATTCATAACCACATGTGAGAAGATTTTCAACACTGAAATATCAAGAAAGCCCATCAATTAGACAATGCTTGAGGCATGGAAAAGGGGATTCACTAAATATATAATGAATGCCAAACTAGAAAACAAAAGTTATATCCTCGTAGAATGCCAACCAAATCCAGATTACGGAACCAAAGCGCATCTAAAATAGAGAATAGAAAATATACTTCAAAATGGACATACAAATATTATCCATACCATTCATCCAACCAAAAGTTGTTGATACGTACCTGTTTCTTCCAAAAATCTATAAAGAGGATCAAAATTCAAACAAGTAACACCCCCTGACTATAACTGATGATTTTCTTTGTAATGTGTCCTGCTTGGGTGCAAAGTACATGAGCCCTTTTTAAGAACTAAACAAACTTCCCTCTACCCAAATAAATGGCCTTCAAATATATTCACATTCCCAGTCCCCCTAAGAAAACCCAAAGTAGAAAATACTTCACAAAATATCCACTCTACTTTCAAGGGGGTAAAAAGAGGCCATAATGTGAAATTACTTGCAAATGAAAAGAGCCAGCAATTCATAAAATTACCCCGAAGCTAACCCAGAAAACTGTTTTTGAGACATTTAGCATTGAAAACATGCACATTTTCATCCTAAATTGTATCGAGCCTTGTCCAAGGCACATAATATGATCCCAACTAAATCCAGTCTCATCCAAAACCAATAACAAATTTGAACAGCAAAACTTTTATCTTTTAGCATCTAATTTTCCTTGATATAACTTCATAACATATAATGATTATCAACAATGAACACACAACACAACAATTTGATCACTTCACCTTGGGATCTGAAGAAGTTATTGCACTCCATGCCAATAAAACCATCCTCCATGTTCAATTCTCCAAGCTTAGAAATTCATCCATAAAATTCAAATCTAGGATCTGATCTTTTATTACCATTAAATTCTCCAAAAGTAGACAACACTTTAAGTATTCCATAACAGAATTCCTGTTTTACAGGCCTCTTGTTCCATCTTCCCTAAATGTAAGGGGAAAAAAAAAAGACTAAACTAACAAAATCTTTAGATCATATATGAAACGAGAATACAATTTCAATATCTTTCTTCTTCAGTAGATAACAATTTAGGATACTTCAATGTTCCCCAAAATCCTCAATGCACAAAAACCAATTACCCAATAAATTCCATAACACCCATTAGGGTTGGATTGCAAAATTAATGCCATCAGAATTTCAAATAGGTAAAAATCGCATCAAATCAAAATTATAATTGAATTCAATCTTGATAAACCTCTATACCCAGATGACCAATAATAAACATACAACATTTTGTACATGTTCTACATTAATGATTGCAAACTAATTCCAAATAGTGGAACAAAATTTAAACAAGAAAATAAGAGAATCTTCGATTAAGAGAAACAAAGCACTACCAATCTTAGATCGTAAAGAAATCACATAAGGCATATAGTACAAGAAGCGAAAGATTTTGCAGAAAAATATGTTGCAGACCCAGAAAAGAGCCGTGTTTCTGTTTACCTCCTCCTTCTGTGGGTCTTCCTCGTGTACTCCAAAGAGTTTCAAGAAAAATGCCCTTAAGAACTACACCAACCGCTTGCATTGAAATCTTAAATGCATAAAGTTTACGTTGTGTTCCAAACTGCCAAGCGCACACACTTGGCCGGAGAATTCAATTTGTGTTTTCAAATTACAACTATGTTAAAATTGATGAAATGTAACATGTATGGATGGAAGCCGCCCCCAACACCAATAACTACAAGTTGCGTAGATTATTACCACTCCCCTGTCTCTATATATAAAGTGGCTGCATTCCCTTTCCATTTCCATAAATGTAATAGTTTATTTTAGTATTTCTTCTGATGTACAAAATTATGATTATATTTGATGAAAATAATTAATAAATTAGTTAATAATTAATAACAAATAAGATCAAGAGCCTTTAATTTAAGTAACACTCAATATCTTTTGAAGGTTTTATACTTTTCCTTGCATCTAGGATTCGATTCCTGATACTCACATGTGTATCCAATGATTTAACTACTTCTACTATTATAAAAAAAATGATAAATTATTTTATTAATAATTAATATCTAATGACTAATAATTTTGTTAATAACTGATAGTTAAAAACTTATTATAACTAATTGTTGGCTATAATTAATAAACTAACTAAATATATTAGAAGTATTGAGCAAAAACTTGTTGAAAATATAAAATGACATAAAAATATATTAATATAAATATATATATGAATTAAATTAATTAATATTTATTCTAAGATGAAATTATATTAATATAATTAAAATATTCACAATAGAAAAATTAAAATATAACTACCTAAAATATAATTAACTATGTTTGTGAAATTACTTGTTTATTTATTTTTCATTTTTTATTTTTCAAAATAATAATTTATAATCTAAAATTTAATTAATTATATTTGATGACATTACATACTTATTTGTATTAAATTAATGAGAATATGTCAAATATTTATATTTTTTCCATATAACTAGGATATAAATTGTTATTCAATTAAAATAAGATGGATAAATTTGAAAAGTTTTAAAAAGTTATTAGCTTGTACACTATATGCTATCTTGTGAAATTTATCAAATAAAAGTTCATCTTTTTTTCAAATAAATTAGTATGTGAAGCACTTATAAAGATTAATTTACAACTTATTTACTAAGTCAATAAATTATAAGTTATAAACTAATATATTCATTACATCAAACACCTATTATAAGTTAAATTATTATAGATCTAAATTAATAACTTATCAATAAGTTATAAATTAATTTATTTGTTGTATTAAACACATATTATAAATTAAATTATTATAGGTCTAAATTAATAACTTTGTAAAATTAAGAGTTGAAAATTCTTGTTCACATATATAACTCCAATAGAACCCTAAAATCTAACAATTACTATAAGAAAAGTTAGTAAAACCACCCTGTTATATTAGAAAATAGTAGAAAATCACATGACTCACCTAACACGCGAAAGCTTTTCTAATTTGATTGTAACATCACATTTATTAATTTCCCTTACCAACTTAAAATCCAATTAGGCTTTTATGTGCTGACAAGGATTTTCAATCTTTAATTTGATAGAAGTTACTAATGTAATTTTTATTTGATTTAATTTGTATTTTATATTGAAAGAAACTAAAATAAAACATCATAAGGGGACCAAATGTGATTAATTTATGTATTAGAATATCAAAATCATAATTAAACCTTAACATAAATGCTATATTAAAACATGTGCACAAGAATTAATGATGACACTAGTTGATTTTGTGTCATAATAAATATCATTGACACCAAGTGTCCAATTTGCCATAGTGAAGTTGAGACTAATTTCCAAATTCTCGCATATTGACATTTTTCTATTTAATTAGGATTTCTTGTAATGGAACTTTAAATTAATTATATACCATTCTTTGATCCAATCAACTTCCTTTGTGTTATATTTCCAAAACAAATAAATTCCCTTGGAATGAAATTTGGTAAAGTTGGCAATCAACTCTTAGTAGCGGCATTTACATTACCAAGCAAGTATGGCAAGCAAGAAATGAGTTGACGCAATAATAAAAAGATGTCAATTCCAACAAATTAGTTTTATAGATGGAGATTGTTCTTAAGATGGAGTCAACTAGGGTGCAACTAAAGGAAAGAGTGGTAGCAATTTGTACCAAATTACATGGACAAATAAAGATAATGGACTTGCAATTTAGGAAGGGATGGTAAGGCCAAAGTGATGGGCTTTAGGATACAAGATATGAAGTATAGAAAAATAAAATGGTTGAAGCAAGAATAATATTAAAAGAAATTTTTTATAATTATTCTTCATTTATTAGCTATAACTAATGACATTTGATATAATTGGAGTATAAAAGTATTTATCTAATACTAAAGGTTTGTGAAATTATTACTAGAATGGAAGCTATTCTTAAGGTTATCATAGAAAGTGATTGTCAACTAGTATTGAAAGTTGTTTTGAGAAAATGAGTTGCATCATGGAGAATATTATAATTAATAGAGAATATTCAAACTTTATTAATTTGGTTTTATTTTTATTTCATTTGTGTAGAGTAGGTTAAATTGTAATGGTACAATGCATTAGCATATACAATGGATGTTTAATTAGATGTAATGTGGAGCATGGTCATTCATGAATATTCCTCCCAAAGAAGAAAATATGTGTTCATTTGAAAGGTAATTCATCAATTATTAATAAAATTTTGTTTGCTAGCAAAGAAGAAAATTTTACACAATTATATAATTATTGCAAATTTTGAAGATTGATATCTATTCACATAAGCTCTCATATTTTTTCTTTTTTGAAATTTGATGTCAATGTATTATAATATTACTATTGGATATCAAAATTATCATAATGTTTAAGAGTATCATAAGACTAATGGATGATATAGAGAATTAAAAAAAATATTTATCACATCTTATTAGTGCATAAGGATTTAAGAACTTCTAATAGTCAGTATAAGTACCTTACTTAATTCAAGTATGGTCTCAAGAGAAGTATTCATTATATTATATTAAGGCCCTATTTGTTTTGGTAGCAAGTACTTCTTATAAGAATATAGTTACAAATTATCAAGATGGTAAAAAATAATTAATATATTCAATTTTAAATGTAATGAATTTAATGGAAGATAATTTCTTTTTTTTTACGAAGGAAGTTAATTTCCTCTACTATTATAACTCTAAAGATCATTTTTTTAACACAAATTATAATGGCATATAATATTCCTTCATTTATATATACAAATAAATGATATTTTTTCAGGAAAATCATCTTTCAAAAAATTAAAGAAGCCTAAGAATGAAGTAAAGATATAACTTTATGCAACCTATGGAATCAAAGATATATCTTTTAGATGCCTCCATCTTAGAGATATATCCTTTATATTCAATTTAGGATGGACTATTTGATCCTTATGATAAACTATAAAATTTATTATTTATATCTTAATTTTTATAAGTAATCTCTTAGTGTTCTTAGAGTTAGCATGCTTCTAGAAGATGCTTGTGTCTTGGTTTAGGATATGGTACTTCTAAATTATGGTAATCTATGCCGCATGGCAAGATATTATTAGATGGTGGTTAATGAAACATATTTACCTTTAACAATTATATAAAAGAACATAATTATCATCCATTAAAATTGCAAGATGTTATAATTATATCACAAGTTTATCATTAAAATTACTAAATGTAAATTTTTAACATAATGTTACTTGTAACATAGTTATTCATTAATGAAAATTTTATCTAAATTATGTAACTATTTTTAACATTATAACTTACTAGAAAGAAATGAAGTGTAACTTTTTCCTAGAAAAATGCAACCTTTTATAAAAAAAATCATGCACAATTATACTACATGAAAGTTGTCATTATCATGACATTCAAGGTTTGTAATGAAATAGTTATACATAAAGTAAAATTTGCAATTCTTTCACCAAATGTTGCAACTTTGAGTCAAAAATTTTGTCTTTTTTTTGCAACTATTTATGAGTTGCAATAAAATTGTTCATACTTTTAATTTTTATGAAAACTCAATAGAAATGAATCAAAATAATGATAAAAAACTCTCTTTTAACTATTAAGCGACTCTATTAGAGTAAATCTTTTTTCCCTTTGAAGCCCTATCTAGGCCTTACAAGAAAATTAATCTAATTAGCTTTTTGGTAAAAATAGTTATTCCCTTTTAAATGAATGCTTCTAAAAAAATTGTTATTTAAAGAATGTTGAATTTAATGATCTAATCTATTCTTTTATCAATCTCATATGACTAAACTTTTAGTGGACTTTAATTGTTTTTTTTAGAAAGTTATTTATTAAATATTATAATTTGTTTCACTTAATGAATTAATTTTCATTGGATAAACATCTTTTATACTTTCTTTTGTTCTTATCTTCTTGCAAACCTATTGGCTTATGGTTTCTTTGCTCATATGGTTTTCCTATGTGATTAGCTTTTTTTTATTTGGTTGCATTATCAAGTTACCTCCAATTCGCTATTTTTTATATCTTTTCAAGACTTGCACTATTTTTTCTTTAAATAAAGTGGTTGCATGTTGCTTTTCTAAGTAGATCTAAGAACTTTTTAATTTCTTTTTCCTTTATATCTTTTGCATGAAGTTTCTATTTGTTTTCTTTCTTTACCCCATTGACTTTTAGCTTTCTTATTGTCATTTTTTTAGTAAATTTTCATTTTTTTCACTAAGGCAACCTTTTTTCTTTGATATTTTTTTATCCTTTTTTGTCCACCTTTCTATTAGATAGCATCCTCTTCGCTTTGTTATTCCTTCCATCCCAACATGTTGATATTGTGTGAGATAAGATGGACCAAAAGTAGTTCTTAGTTAAATGAAACTATAAAATTACTTGAGTATGATATGAATGATTTGTAATAGTTAGAGGAAGAAGAGACTTTATAATCAGACCAAAGCCATTTGCACTGATAAAAAGTAGAGGTAAATGGAAAAGATGCTTTATTAGCCTCTTAACATATGAATAAAGGCATTTGGTCGGTTGCTTACATTAATAGTTACATGGACAATTTTAGGTAATTAAATAAAAAGGTAGATTTTATATGTTCTTTTGAAAATAAGAAAAATAGGAACTAAATACATTTTAGCAAATGGACCAAGGTCAATACAAAAGGCTTTGCTTGTCATAAAATCATGACATCAAAGCCTTAGGATTAGTGATTTCAAAGTTATAACAATTTTAATTTAGGTTTAGTTGTGGGACTACTATTGGATTATCAAATAATAAATTTTACAAATATTTAAAAGCTATACTTAGAAACATACAATAAATTGATTAAGCAAATGGGTTCCCTCATAATTTATTGTTCATCAAAAGATATATTAATAATTTTCATGATATTCTATTCATGAGAATCATGCTTTGCTTGGATGATGGAACTAAGGAAAAGCTAGTAGTAAAATTTTGGAGGGATTGAAATATATTTTATTAAGAATTTTAATAAAAATATTTTAAATTTAAGGGTTTACACATGATTTTTTAAAAAAAAATCAAATTCATAAAGAGAAATTGAAAATTTCCCAATTTTAGAGTGATCAAAACCACCCCACCCCTATGTGATGCTTTACTTTTGGATAGAACCCTTTGTTGGATTCAATGTAAATTTGAATGCATTTTTAAGATGTGATTTTCTTGTAGATGGAATGGTTATAAAACTAATACATGCATCAATATCTTCATCCGATTTAATTTATTTTATGTGTTAAGTAAAGACATAATTCTTGCATTCCTTATCCTTATTTTTAATAATTTACAAGTTACTAACTAATTCCGTCAACACCAAAAATGAAGTAACCAATTACATTGCTTACTTATGCTTTTTTGTTTTGTTAAAAGATATTTTCTATTAGAAAATCTTATTGTTCTCATTTTATTTAAGAGATTGAATTCTCATTTTTAAATTTAAAGGATTGTTATCATTACAAATCAAAGGCAAATCAAAGGCATTTCAAATTTAATATAAACTATAAAAAAAATTAACAATTATTGAGAAGCCTTATTGTTTTGAAAAATTAATTAATATGCTAATATGGTCATTTATATATATATATATATATATATATATATATATATATATATATATATATAGTTAAATTTTATGATCAACACAATTATATATATATATATTGTTAAATTATAAGATAAACATAATTTTTATTAATGTAATTAGAAGTATGACTTTTAACTAAACTTTTAAGTTCATTAATCAAATACTAATTCTATTCAACATAAAACTATCTAAATAATGATAAAAAAATAAAACTTATTATTTATTGAGATTCTAAGAGTCTGATTATTAATTTTAAGCAAGAAGAATTGATATCATAACAAATTCCATTTATAATATTATACATACTTTCCAAATATTAAGAACTTATTAGTATTATTATGATTGATTTAAAATTTGAAAAAGCTTTATGATAATAATTTTTTCATTTAAAATATTATATAAAATATTAAAAATAAAGATTTAACAATTTTATTTTTTAAATGTAAAATGTTTGATCAACTTTAGATTTAAAGAAAACTTATCATAACAAAATTATCTCATTTAAATTATTATATAAACTACCAAAAATAAAGAATTGTAAATCAATTTTTTTTGGCAAAATGTGAATGACTTTTACTAAGTTCTTAGGTTTATGTTTGTCTCTTTATATATGCAAGATGAAAATTTAAAATATGAATTTTTTATATTTTTAAATGTATAATTTTTATCTAATTATTCTTATTATTTGTTATTTTTATATAGGTTTTCCAAGCAAATAGTGGCACAACAACTAAAAAACTTTCACTTGTGTTTTCTTTAGCATAATAGCAACTACTTGGATGTATGTTGCACAACACTAGTAACTCAAAATAATGGCACATCATTACTGAGAAAACCTTGTATACTCATTAGTAATTATTGTCTTCTTCTTTTGTTATACATTTACAACTTTTCTTAATTCAAAAGAGATTTTCTTTAGTGTGCATTTTCTTTTAATTTTTTTACCTAAACTATGAATTGTACTCTACTTATTTAACTAATTTTAGAATATCTTGATTCTTAATTAGTTGGATTTGGACTAAAAATTATCAACCAAACTAGTTAATGATCTTGACAAAGTTCATATATGACTAATAAGTTTATGGAATTTTAGGTGATTTTGATAGAGTTTCCTTTGTAAAAGTAGAAATTGATAGAATAAGCAAATTACATATTTATTTTTTCTTCTCCTTTATCACTAATAAATTTATATTACTTTAATTTTTTATTTGATAAAAGTGTGATGCAAATTATTATTTTTGTGACATTTTGTAGAAAGAGAATTGCAGCAATTTTGTTATTAAAATTTTGGAAAAGTGGTAGGATACATTTTGTGTTCTTATTTGAAATAACTATATATAGGTATTTCTCTTATACAAATAGGAATATTATTGTATCCATACAATAAATTGTATTTTAGTCCACAAGTTAAGTATGTTGTTATCTTAGTCATTAATGCTAAGCAAATGGACGAGTGGAGTTAATTTTTTTTAAATAGTTCATCTCCTTCCTTTTCTTCTTCATTGCAATTGGTCTCTATAAATTAATTGGGTTACTAAAAGCTAAAATTAAATTGTATATAGGTGTGACTCATTTACCAACCTATTATTGAAGAGGGGAAAACACTTATTGAGTTTATAGGTAGCTTGTTAAAAGGCATCAATATTCTCTTATTCATTATGAAAATTGAAAAAAGATGTTAGACTCTTACAAAAATGCTATATAGGAAATTATAAAGGTATTATGACAATATTCATTATGTTAAAATATAGTTATATTATGTCAATTTAATTATTATGTTAGGTATGCATGTGAATTTCAATTAATGATATACATCTTTTTTGGCATGTTTAAGGAAAATTTTAAATTTGTACCTAATTTATCAAAGGAATCAAAAGCAATGCTAAAAATAAAAATAAATAATATATGGAAGCAATAGAACCATGATTTGAAAAAAAATGAAATATAATTCAAGTAAAATGAAAGAACAAATGGCTGCTCATGTACTTGTGACAGGGCAAATCCTAATTAATATGGTACTCATACAAGTTATTGATACTTAAAGAAAGGATAAATTAGTTATGAAAGAAGAGTGCTTGTAATATATATTAATCTAACTAACTTATTGAACTAATCATATTCTATTTCTCACGAATGCCTTTTATTTAATTAAGAAAATAAGTTAAGTTAACAAAAAAAATTAAATTTAGAAGACATTCATTATATAGGTGCAAAAAATCTTTCAAGGTTAGTTGATAAAAATGGTAAGTTTTATTTATTTACATTCATTAGATTATACTTTTCTATTTAATTAAAAAAATAATGGTTTCATTTTGATTTTAGATGAAAATGGCTAATAAAGTAATGCCTACTCATGTGAAAATTTATGTTAACACACATGCATGTATATGCATAGATGAGAGTATTATAGTAATTATTTTTCTTCTTATGCAAATATGTAATCTATGAAATAATTCTACTTAAGAAAAATATGCAATTATAAATGCTTTTGTTATAATTTTAAACCAATAACATTAATACGTTGCTTTCTTTTTCTATTCATCATAATTTAATTTTCATTATTCTTAAAAGTTTGGTAGACATATAAGCTAAATATCATGTCACATACTACTAATTTTGTTCTATCTTAGTTAATAGCTCTAAAACTTAATTGCACTATTTATGTGATTTGAAATTTTACTTTTATGTATATGTACACAATTTTTATGTTTATTTGTTTTAAGTTAATGCTTAATGTATTAAAATTGAAATTCATTTTCAAATGTTACAGTGCTTGCAACTTGATTTTTTTTTGCAAGTGTATTACTTTTATGCATGAAATAAAAGCTACAATAATTAAGGCAAAATATGCATAACCCCTATAAAGTATTAAGTTATGTCAAATATTCCTTTCTAACCTTTAAACTCTTACACATAACCCTTTAAACTTTTTAAGAAGTTGAAAACATTAAAATGAAAGTTAAAATAAATGGAGCAACTCACTTACATGAATCCCATAAGTATATTTAAGTATTCATAAGTGGTGATCTGAAGAGATTGTTACCATAGTTATCAATAGAAATAGAGAACTGGATTTAAGATTTTAAGATAACTTATCAAACTTAGATTAAATGTCATATTAACATTAAAAAAATGCTAGTATTGGTGCTGAATCCATTAGAGTCTTGCAAGAAGATAGCCTTGATGCCAATTATCATCAACTCAATGTTTATAATTCTTTATTCATCAAGCAACTCACTAATTGGTTCAAGTAGAAGTATAGCATGTTGATATTTTACTCAATTTTTAAATTCTTCCATTTCATTTTTTCATAATTTTCATATTTGATCTAAGTATATATCACTTATACTTACTAACCTTGGAAATGTGGGATGTGTTTTGATCAATGCCATCATGAACTATAGAAAAATAATGCTAATTTCAACTGTGAGTCCAATAATTTAGTTGAAATCCCTTTATGATTATTGAAATAAATTATTATGATACCAAAAGTATGATTTAAGCTATGATCCCATTAATAAAGCCCTCATTTGCTAATGCTCAAATTGTAAATGTGAGCTTCCATTTAAGCTTATTAAATAGCAAATGAAATGTAAGTACAAAATCTCTATGTTACTTCATGAAAATAAATATCTATATTGGATTGCTTGCCTAATAGAAAATTAAAAATATAAAGTTGAGGGAGAAATTAAGCAATGTGGAATTATTTTTATAGGAACTAATTGATAAGACTCTAAACATTCTCCTAAAATAGATAATTTTGACAAACAAAAAGTTGGAGTTAATTTTATGGGTTTTATGTGAGTGAGTTATTTTATTCATTTTGACTATTATTTTAACATTTTCAACCTTTTATAAAGTTTTTGGGGGTATATGTAAAGGTTAAAACCTTAGAAGGTTATTTGGCATAAATCAACACCTTAAGGGGTTAAGCGTATTTTCCTTTAATAATTATATATGTGGATTCATGGTTTTTCATTTCCTAAAAGAAAAATTAAACATTATCTTATGCTTGTGTTAAGGTAAGGTGATTAGTATTGTTGTTAATAAGAGACTACTTGTTCTAGAAGAAATTTTTTTCCTTTTATACATTAAGATCTTAATACTATAGCATTTATAAATATTTATTAGTAACATCAAATGTGATATCCATTAAAGTTAATCTTTGTTTATTATTTTTCAATATTCTTGTAAATTTGGTTGATGTACAAAATAAATACCATGCCAAATAGTTTTGACATTATTCCACCTTAGTGAATTACTCTAGATCTTGTTACACTTGTTATGATTTTAAATTTGATTTTTTATGTAAATTTGTATGTACTATTAAGATGAATTGAAGGCACACATGAATGAGTTAGTAACCTCTCAAAATTCTCAAGTCATACATATATAGTTACACATATTGAAAAAATTATTTACATTCAAAAGTCTAAGGACTTGAAAAGAAAAAAACATGTGTATTGTCCAGGCATAATTCTAAGTTACAAAAAATTAAATGACCCATCATCATCTAATAGTGAATAGGTTATTGGTAGATTACAAAATGTGAAGAACTTGTTGAACAATATTGTGTTTAATTCAAACATGATTTCTCAGTGATCAATTAGTTAATTTATTGGACATGAATGAAGAAGTAAAATATTTTATATGATATGATAAACTTTGCAAAAATTATCCTTTATTTTTAATTAAATATAATTTTATTATTAATAATATAGAGTGATGTTAGTACTTCAGTTAGCCAAAGATGTTTGAGTGATTGCTATGATGATTATAATAGTATATACTTATTAATTAGTTTAGTAATAGAATTTTATATGTTCTTAGAATGAAATAATCATTTGTTTAAAGTGTAGAATTGAGAATTTATTGATAGTTGATTGTACATAATTAATTGTCATTGAAGATAATTTTGCATAAATAATTTGATTACTCATTACAAATTATTTTATAAATAAAACAATGTTGTTGTTTATTCTATTAAATTCTGGAGTTTGACTATAGTATGTTTTTCATTTATAGGTTCAGGAGTAAATTAGTAATGCTTATAAGTTTTTTCATTGTTTTGTGAACTCTAAGTTAAATATTATGCAAAATACCATAAATTTATTATTTACTTATTTGATTTTTATTTAAGTTTAAATGTTATGCAAATACATTAAATACTTATTAAGAATTGTTATCATGTTTGGAATTAAGTACTCGATTCAATGTTATTGACAAATATACTCATTTATAGACATATTTGAATGTTATTTATCAAATATAAGTGTTTATTTCAACTTCAAAATAATTAAAACAAAATTCTCAATTAACACATACCAAAGATTGTAAAGAGTATTGTATGTTAGAGTATTAAAAATAGTGAAGCCTTTAGTGAAAGTTAATAATCTTTAGTATAAATAGTAGCTACAATTGAATTTTTTCACTCTATACTCTATCTAAGAATCAAAAGTTGTCACCATAGACTAAAATGATAATTGAAAATTAGTGATTGAATACATATATTCTATTCCTATGGTGTAACATTTGTCATTAATATGTTTAGTGACAAAAAAAATTGTAAGTATAGTATCATTTTAACCTATGAGCATATATTTCATAGGTAAGATCTTTTGGGTTTTTAATGATGGATAAATTATTTTAATGATGAATTTTGTTTGCCACTATTTGTCTTATATATTATAGTGTTACAAGCTAGTATGCTAAAAACACCTAAAGGCAGCCTTATGACTTATTAACTAATTTAATTAGTTATAATTTGACTTATTTATTACATTAAACATACACTATAAATTAAACTATTATAGGTCTAAATTAATAATTTCATCAAATTAGAAGTTAAAAATCCTCATTTACACATATAGCTCCAATAAAGCTCCAAAATCTAACAATTACTAAGAGAAAAGTTAATAAAACAACCGTGTTATGTTAGAAAATAGTAAAAAATCACATGACCCACCTAACATTTGAAAACTTTCCTAATTTCACTATAACATCACATTTATTAATTTCCTTTACCAACTTAAAGTCTAATTAGGTCTTTATGTACTAACAAGGATTTTCAATTGTTAACTTGATGGAAGTTAGTAACGTGAACTTCATTTGATTTAATTTATATTCTATGTTAAAGAAACTAAAATAAAATATTGTGAAAATACTAAACTTGATTAATTTATGCATTAGAAGATCAAAATTATAATTAAGCCTTAACACAAATGTTATATTAAAATATGTGCACAAGAATTAATAATGCTACTAATTGATCTTGTGTCTTAACAACACTAAGTGCTCAATTTAACATAGTAAAGTTGAGAGTAATTTGCAAATTCTTGTCTTATATAATGGAACTTCAAATTGATTTTATACCATTCTTTTATTCAATTAACTTCCTTTATACTATATTTTCAGATAAAAAAGGTCCCCTTTAAGTAAAAACTAAAGTTCGCAGTTAACTCTTGATAGTAACGTTTACATTGAAAAGTGTGTATGACAAGCAAGAAATAAGTTAGTGAAGCAATAAAAAGACGTCAACTTCAACGTATTAATTTTTTGGCTAAAGGATGGTCTTGAGATTGAGAAAATTAAGGTGCAACTAAAGGAAAAAGCAATAAAAATATGTTTTTTTAAAAAGTAATTTATCAATTATTAATACATTATTGTTTGTTAGGAAAGAAAAATAAGTTATGCAATTATATAATTATTTCATAATTATATCATTATATTCATATAAGTTTTAATTTTTTTCTTTTTAATGTTTGACATAAAATGTAATATAACATTATTATTAGATATTAAAATTATAAGAGTTTGAAAATATTATAAGAAAAGGATAAAATAGAGAATTAGGAAGAATATTGATCACATCTTATTAGTGAATGAGGATTTAAGAACTTATAATAACCAACATAAGTACCTTGCTTAATTCAAGTATGTTCTTAAGGTAAGTATTTACTATATTAAAAATACAGTAAAGCATTTCTTTTATACAACCTATGAAATCCAAGAGAAATTATTTAGATACCTTCGATACCTTCACTTTATATATATATATATATAGGATTTAGGTTAGGCTATTTATTCTTGACAATGAACTATAAAGTTTATTATTTATATCCTACTAAATTTTTAGAAAATCTATCTTGATGTTTTCAGAGTTAGCATACTTTTAAAAGATATTCATGTCTTGGTTCAGGATATGATATTTTTTAACTATAATAATTTGTGTCACATGATAACATGTTATTAGATGATGGTCAAAGAAACATATTTGCCCTTCACAAATTGTATAAAGGAATGTAATTATCCATTAAAGTTGTAATATGTTATTATTATATTACAACTTTATCATACAAAGATACTAAATGTAAATTTTTTATATTATGTTACTTGAAACACAATTCATTGATCCAAATTTTACTTAAATTATGTAAGTATTTTTAACATTATAATTTTTTAGAAAGAAATTAGATATAATTCTTTAAAAAAATGCAACTTTTCATAAAAATCATACACAATTATGGTGAGTTCTTTCATACATTAACTTTATTCATGATTAAGTATCTAATGGCTGATGATGAAGTTTTACATTTTTTTGAAGCAAAAAACATTTAATCTAATGGCTCACAATTCAACAATAAAATCAATTCATTCACACATTAAATTTTACTCAATGCATTATAGAATTAATCCATAATTATCTTACATGAAAGTTACAATTGTTATGACATCTAGAGTTTGCAATGAAATGATCATGCATAAAATAAAATAATTTGTAATTCTTTCACCAAATGTTGTAACTTTTAGTGAAAGAATTTATCTTTTTTTTGGGCAACTATTTAAGAGTTGTAATAAAATTATTTATTCTTATAATTTTTACAAATATAATAACAATGAACTAAGATAATGGGGGGGGATTCTTTAACCATTATATGACTCTATTTGAATAGATTCCTTTGTCCTTTGAAATCCTGTTTAGGTTCACAAAAAATTAATTCAAGCGGCTTCTTCACAAAAATATTGGTTTCTTTTTAAATAAATGTTTCCAAAAAATATTATTTGAAGAATGTTGAATTTAATGAGCCATTTAGTTCTTTTTTTAATCTTGTATGACTAGGCTTTTAATAGACTTTGATTATCTTCTTTTAAATTTATTTATCAAATATCATGATTTGTTTCACTCAATGAATTAAATTTCATTGGATATGCATCCTTTATCTTTTCTTTTATTCTTGTTCTCGTATAAGCCTATCCTTAGTTTCTTTGCTTTTCTGGTCTTCTTATATCATCAACATACTTTTTTTATTTGATTGCATTATTAAGTTACCTCTAATTTACTATTTTTTCCCTTTTTTTTAAGAGTTTTGCTTTATTTTTTTAAAATAAATTAGTTACATGTTATTTTTCAAGTAAATCTAGGCATTTGCATAATATTTTTTTCTAATTTTTTACAAGAAATTTCCACTTGTTTTCTCATCTTATTCTATTAACTTTTAATTTATAATTTAATTTTTCTTGATAAATTTTTATTTCTTTTCTTATTAAAGTAATTTTTTCTCTAACTTTCTTCCATTTTTTTGTCCACCTTTCTATTAAACATCTTTTTAGTTTTATTGGTTCATCCATCCTAACATCTTGATATTATGTTAAATAGCATTGTCCAAGAGTAGTTCTAAATCAAATAAAGTTCTAGAATTACTTGAGGATGACATGCAATAGTCTATAATGGTTAGAGGAAGAAAAGACTATATAGTTAAACTAAAGCCACACGCATTGGTAGAAAACAAAGGCAAATAGCAAAAATGCCTCATTACCTTCTTAACATATAAATGAAAGTATTTGACTGATAGTTTGCATTACTAGTTGCATGGATAATTTTAGGTGATTAGGCAAGAAGGTAGATTTTATGTGTTCTTTAAAAATAAGGAAAATAGAACTATATTTTAGCAAATGGACCAAGGTCATTACAAAAGGCTTTGCTTGTTATACAACCTTTGCATCTAAGCTTTAGGATTAATGATATTAAATTTTTGCTAATTCTAATTTAGGTCTAGTTTTAGGACTATCATTGAATAATCAAATAATGAATTTTGCAAATATTTAGTTGTGATAAAGCACATTCAATAGATTGAATACGCAAATGGGTACCCTCATCATTTCTAATTCATAAAAAATGTATCAATGCTTGTCATGATACTATGCTCATGAGATTCATGCTTTGCTTAAATGATGGAACCATTGTTGGATTCAATGTAATACGAATACATCTTTAGGATATGTTTTTCTTATGGATAAAATGATTATAAAGATGATACATATATTCATATTTTGATCCTATTTAATTTATTTTATGTGTTGAGCTGAGATAAAATCTTATAATCATTATTTTTAATAATTTACAAGTTATTAAATGATTCCATAAACAATAATGAGGTAATTGATTACATTACTTACTTATGCTTCGCTTGTTTTGTAAGAAGATATTTTTTGTCAAAAAATTTCATTGCTTGTATATTGCTAAAAAATGTCATGTCATTTATGTTCTTGTGATAGAAAAGATAGTGTATCATATGTTATAGTAATAGGGAGAAAACTACTTTCTTTTTAAAATAGAAAATATTTTTTACAACACTTTTCACATCTAACATTTCGTAAAAAAAGACTTTTTGTTAAATTAATATTTTATAACTATAAATGCAAGTAAATATAACTATTTCTAAGAAAGATTTTTATGTTAGAAGTATGAACATTTGATTATGATGAAGCCTTATATTGTATCACTATTAGATTTTGATATTCAATGAATAATTCTTAATAAGTATCAAATAAGAATCAATCTTGGATTTTTATTTTTTATTTCATATTTTGGATGTTCCTTTGATTCTCTAATGTTCAACCCTAATTTTCTAAAATTTGGTTCCTTTATTAGCAACCAATTGTTTTATAAGAAATACGGTTCTTTTTTTTCTTAAATGCAAATTTTTGTAAATAAAAATATGTTTTGTGATAAAAAAAAGACAAAAAAAAGTTTTTTTAACTTTAAATTCAATTAATCATATATATATATATATATATATATATATATATATATATCACCAAATTGGTCTTTTATTATTCCTAAAATTGAAATATATCACGCACTTTTGCATTTTTTATCACATTAATGATAAATACATTTTTTAATATTAATATTTCTATGTGATATTTATGTTTCATTTGGCATATTAAAACTATAACTATTGTCAATTTTTTTAAAATTATTGCATCTTTATAACTATATTACATTGAATCCATGCTTTATTAGTCAAAACAAATAGATCATTATCACATTTAACTTGTTCAATGGATTTAAGAGTGGCATAGAATTAAACCAACTAGAATTTAAGAAATCTATTGTTTAGGGATAAGAAGTAGCAAATTTATATTGTTTCTTTAGGTTTAATCTATTTGCAAAGACTTCATTTATTTTATTTTAATGTCTTACAAGTGTAGTTGCTGCTATATATAAACATATTTTGCACAGGAATAATAAACTATTGTAAATTTTAAATACTCTTAAAATCAATTTTTTTATTGATTGCTTGGTTAATATTACAAATAGTAAGTTATACCATGAAGATTCATATTCAAGTGTCATTGCATAAATTAATATTAAGGTTTTATATCAATTTTATACAATTTATATATTGCTTTATTGCAAATGGCTAAATAAAAGTAATTAAAAACAATTATAAGTAATTGATAAAAGATTATTTTCAAATTTTAAGCCTTTTTTTACATATTTCTTAAACATGTACATATCTTTCCTATAAAATTCTTTTGTAATATTTTTCAAATGCAAACTCTAAGAAATTCTTCCATAATTTTTTTATAATTTTCCTACAAAAATTACATCATTTGATTTGAATTTTTCACTTAAAAATTGTTGAAAAAAATTATAATTATAATACAAAATTTGACAAATTTATAATTTTCCTATAAAAATATTATAATTTTTTACAAAACATGTAAAAAAATAAATCAATAAATATGCTCCTTAAAGCAAATCTCAAATAAAAATAGGAGAATTACTACAAAACCCCTAACTATTTTAATTTTCATAAAAAAATTATTTAATATGAAATCCTTTAGTATTCTAAATTTATTTCAATGCAAAATTTTGCAACTAATATATAAATTTAATGTATCTTCCGTAATTCAAGTATAATTATCTTAAATAATGATTTTAATAATCATTTATTTTAGTAAACATTCATGTAAAATTAATTCACTTAAGATTTATTTTAGTAAACATTCAAATCGCATTATTATTCAAACATTACCTTAGATTAATTCACCCTAGTAATGATTATTCACAGGTATGGATACCAACCTCACCTGATAATGTGATTTGAAAAGAAGTTATGGTAATCTATATATTTTTTATAAATCACTTATCATGTATAAGAGTGAAAATACTTAACCTTCTGAAAGGTATAATGACAACAATTTTATAAAGAGCCTACTCTTTTTAGAGAATTTAGTATTTTTCACCATTAGATTACTATTTTAATATTATAATTTGTGCTTTTTTTATTTCATTCATTCAGTTTGAAATCTAAGAAGAAAAATAATTTAATGACAAAAATCCTTAACCTCTTCAAGGAACGAGCTTTAGATAGAATTATCCATTGCTAATTAATGATAACTTTTTAACAATTTGTTTAAATTGCCTAAAAATTAGTTTAAATAATACTAAGACAATTAATAATAATTAATTATCTATAATAACATTCCCATTAAAGGAAAAATAAGTAAATTACATGTATGGAAATATGTCATGCTTAAGTAGAAATTGTCACTTGCATTTTATTCATGATCTAAGAATTGGTTCAACCTAACTTGATCTTAACACCATTAATATTTATATGATTAGATAATGTTCACTATTTTTAGTGATATAGTAACAACTAATATCTTGTTATATTTTATTTTCATTATTCTTTCTGGGTTTTCTCTTTACATGTGTGTATTAAATAGTTTGCCATTTCTAGTGTTAAAAATAAAAGAAAAAGAAGTTTGCATTTCTAATAATTGAATGACCTCCACTACATTTGACATAATGAATGACATTACATTTGATATGATGAATGTAAGTGATTGAGAACAAAATGGAATAAAATAATCATTCAACAATTATATTTGATATAGTTAGGAATGAAATGAGTATTTTATTTCATTTTTATGTTTAATATATCAAAATAATGGAAGAATAAAATGGAGAAAATGTAGCTAATGATAATAGTATCCTTATCAAAAAATAATTAATATCTTATTAAATAATGTAATATAATAAAAATATATGATACAATCAATAATAAAGATTGTTATATTCTAAATTCTATTATCAAAATTATAACTAACAAAAATTTTCAATAATAAAAGCATAAAATTTAGTAAATATTTTATATTTAATATTTTATAAAAAAATATCTTATTTTACATATTATTATGAAATATATGATTATCAAAATATTTTAATATGAAAATATTGAAAATGTAGTATTATTTAATTATTTATTAAATAAAAATAATATTGAAATATATGAAAAATATAAGAGATAAATATGCAAAAAAATCATTCCATAAGCAATATAATAAACTATTTCATCACTTTTACTATGAAATGAAGATTTCATCATTAGGCAGAAAGGACATTTCCAAACTAGAAAATGAGTATTTTCATTTTATAATATTTACCAAAAACATTTTTTGATTATTTTTTGTCTTATTCATAGATTATTTCATTCCACCGTATCAAATACACACTTATATCGTAAAGATTTTGATAATGCTAAACCTATTACTAATCATCCACTTTCAATGTCAATTCACTTAGTCATGTCATTGTGTAAGAAAAATAGTACTCACTAGTCATTGTGTAAGAAAAATAGTACTCTATAATTTATACAAACACTCACACATACAACTAATTTCTTAAAATTCAATATTTACATTTTAAAGGTTTATTTTTTTTCATTCTTTTCAATTTATACTAAAACAAGTGAAGATGAATTATGAATAACAACATATTTGCTAAATTATATGTATTACTTTCCATTATTATTAATATATTAAAAATAAATGACAATAAATTTTCTTAAGAAACAAATTGAAGCATGATTTAAAAATTAATTATCAAGATTAGACGTGTAATTTTGATATTTTGTTGTTTTAAAGTGTAATGCTTAAAGTTGTTAAAATATACAATTCAACTCATTAAACATTTGTTGCAAGAAGCTATGTTTACTTAATGAAGCTAGTTGTAATTTTTTTTACTATTTGGTAGCTATTAGCTGAAGACTAAAAATTATTAAGTTAGTTAATTATATTAGAAGTATTTAATATTAAATGTTGAGCTAGCTTATAAATATCAAATAATATAAAATGGCATGCTTATTTATAGTTATGTTAAGGCCAAATTATATTGAAATAGTCAAGATATTAAAAATATAATTATCTAAATTTAATTAACACTACAAAAAGTGGCTTAATATGGTGATAGTGATATTATAGTGGTTTGTCAGAACCACTTCTATTTAGTAAGATGGTTGTGGCTCATTTAGTTGTTGTTTAATTTGGGTATTTTGGAAGTAGTTATAACATAATTACACTTATAATTTATTCTTTAAAAGTATTTTATGATGTAATTACACCTAAGGCTTATTGTAATTTGATGTAATTCCATTCCCTATGCTTTTTCATTAAGATAAAACATTTTTGAACTTTTTCTTCTAAGAAAACTTGTTCATTCATGCTTTTCCTTTGATTTCATTATCCATTTTTAGAAATCCTTGCCATTTGCAATAATGTTTGAGCTATTGATTTAATTTTGTACCTTGTTAAGCTCAATTAGGAAGTATTTTTATTTTTTTCCTTAAATTTGTAATCTGCAATAGGGGTTAGGCTATTTGGGTGTTCTCTCTCCAATTTATATTTTCAATATACTTATATAATTTCTAATGATTTAAATGGTCAAAATTATGTTTGTAATGTCCATGATTTTTGTATATTAGTTGAAAACTTACAAAGCTTCTTTTTATGTTTCCTTGTTTAGGCATTCAAGCAAATCATGATATTTATTTATTTCTACAATTGTTGTTTATTTATGTTGCTTCATGATGGATTAAATTTTTCATAGGAATTTTGTTACTATTTAGGTTTGTACTTCTTTTATGATCTCTTTTTTTATTGTAATCAGTAGCTAATACATTTTTTACAATAATGAAACTAACATCTAATAGTACTTTAATGTGTAAAACTCCATTAAGGATATTAGGCTCTTCATTAATTCACTTGGTCACTTATTAAGGTCAAATTTTTTCTTCCTATGGGATATGTTATTTAGTTGCTAAAAAATATTAGGCAAATTAAATAAAGTAGTAAAGGCAAAAGGATGAATTTCATAACAATTGTAATGAATTTTTCATAATAGCAGTATGGGTAAGTACTTACCTTGAGTTGAACATAGGTCTACCTTTGTCTTGGCTCCTTTGTAGCATCATTCTATGGCGTCAAATTTTCTATTTCTCTTTTGGCTTTTATTATTTTAAGTCTTCAATTGGACTTTGCTTATTTTACACTGAGTTTATTAGAGCTAAACTGGGTCCATATTTTACTCTGTAGCAATTCAATCTCTTTATTATGATTATGATAACATGTTATCAGTAAGCCTTTACCTCTAATTAGATTAGTATTTGTTCTATTTATTTTCTAGTAATATGGATTTATGTAGTTTTCAGTTTTAGAATTGGGAATAGAACTTAACTTTGAGAGACCCATAAAGGAATAGGTACTTAGGGAAGGAAATAGGTACTATTCATTACTTTTTGAATATTATCATCCTTTATAAGAAAATTATAACTAGATTGTAGAAAATTATTGATTTTTAATCTTTAAAATTTTTAAAACATATAAATTTATAAGTGTGAAAAACCATTGTGAAGGAGAAACAATCCCATACATGTGAAACTTTTTGGAAGGAGATCAAAAGGAGTTTAGGAAAAAGTTACACTTTTGTGTAATGGTATTAAGGAAGAATAAAT
Organism: Sindora glabra; assembly: GCA_020226215.1. Lineage (NCBI taxonomy): Eukaryota > Viridiplantae > Streptophyta > Magnoliopsida > Fabales > Fabaceae > Sindora > Sindora glabra. The sequence goes on along the minus strand of CM035234.1, from coordinate 56,471,574 downwards.
ATGACATTTTTTAAGCAATGTTTCATGCTTTCCTTTCTGCATTATTACTTAATTATTAACTATTATAATTAAATTTACATTCTTAATAGTAGATAACTATATGCTACCATTATTATGGTTCTATACACCTTGACTTTATCTAATGTATCTTGAACCATTTTTTTGAACTCAGTGTTAAGAGTGCTAGTGGTTTCATCTAGTAGTAATATTTTAGAATTTTTTTACTACATATTTGAAATTACTTTATAAATTGAAAACATTTAGAGGCTTTTAAGTATAAGAACATTTATCTATCCTTTAATAGCCCTTTATCTATTTTGTATAATTAATGACGACTTGAATATATTGGTCTAACTAATAAAAATCCTAAGTAAGTTGTAGTATCTATAATTTACAATATTGTAATAGCAGTAACTTCAAAAATAATTACAGCATTAACATCTAAATACTAGCATTCATTAATAAATGTCCTTCTTGTTGAATAATTGTGAGAAAAGTTAATAATGTCCATAAAGAATGTTCTGATTTACTAACTTACTGAAAGAAAGAAAGAAATCTTAAATTAGGAATGTTAGCAATCATCTTCTAAGCTTTATATATATATATCTAATGGGATAAACTTGACATAATACGAGAAAAGGGCTAAACTAAACTTGTATTTTCTTTTAAAGCCATCATAGTTAGTTATTGCTCTAAAAATTATAATAGATTGAATACTAAAACACAAAGGTATTTGTTGACTGTCAGTCTTCATGTTAAGCTACCAACTGAGTGTTTGAAGTTGGACAGTTTTGAAAGCCATCACTTATAAAGATTATCACAAAAAATAGTAGATAAATAGATATCCTTCCATAGATAGTGACGTTAGTACTAGCAATGTATAGTGTAGACACTAGTGATCTCATCCTACATTTGAGCTCTGATGACAAGTTTCTTTTTAGTGAGGCTTACAAAAAATTCCAAAAAATCCACCAAGATAATGAATTAGAATTTTGTGATGTTAATAATACCATCTGTTAATTTTCAAATCAAATAGCACAGTGAAAAAATTAAAAATTTTATTTCAAAACCCACTAAGGATTCAAGTGAAAGAAGCATAAATTAGTGTTAGTGTTTATACTTTAGTTTCATGAAAGACATTTGTTGTAAAGAAATTTACTTTTACTGTTTGACGAACAATCTAATTACCAACATTAAAATGATTTGATCATGAATGGTTTGGTTTCAAACACTTGAATAATGTTTAATCATGATCAAATTTCATTAAACATAGGGGTGACAATTTTTAACTTGACATGAACATGACACGTTTATTCAAGTTCAGGTTGACACGTCAACCCATTTAAGAATTTATTTTAAATTTTTAAAAATTTTATTTAAAAAATAATTAATAATTTAATTATAAATATATATAATAGAGATATAAATTTATATTTTAATAAAATAATAATAAAAATTTAAAATAATATATTATTAATAATTAAAAATATTTTTATGAAAAATAATAAGTAATTAACTTTAATAAATAATTTTATAATATAAATTTTATTAATTAAAATTATTAAATAAGTTAGATGGGTGCCTTGTTGTAACATGTTTAATAAATGAGTTGACTCAAATGATACGAATTGTCACCCTTAATTGAATGCACAAAATAGGATGGTGAATTAAAAAAAATTATCCTGGAGAGCAATGTTAATTATAGGCCTTTTGGGTTTTGGATTACTTTAACAATTAACCTATATCATTTTCACTATTTCATGAATGATAACTATAGGCGTTTCTGATCTTGGTCAAATATTTGTAATATCATATCATTCTTATCTTAACTAGATGTTTTCTTTTAAAAGATTTAATCAATATTAGTGAGATATTATTATCTGACTAATATATTTTATCTAATAAATGAAATTCTTTTTTTAATCCTTAACTAAAGTTACCTTAAGAAAAGAGATAGCTATGATTTGATTATTAATTAAGCTTAAATATGATTTTAGTTAATAACTAGCCCAAATCTAGTGCCCTCTAAGTATAACCCAATTATTACACATCATTACTTAGTAAAGCTTAATCATATTAGGCCTGTCCCAATTGAGAACTTTAGTTTGGCTAAAAGTCCTTAATTGTAGTATGACCCTAATATTTAACACCTTCTTTACATGTGACACTATAAGTTTTTATTATATTAATAATGATCTTAAAATCTTATTTTAGTATCATAAATAATGAATGGTATATAGCAATGCATCGTCACCTAAGTAATGAGAGTGTTGGTGATTACATGAACTCTTCATAGGCAATATTTTATATGGTTCTATCTTTTTTGTTTTAGATATCTAGAATGAACTCGAGGAATATGTTACCCTTTCATAATCTAATATATGTATTTCTTAATTCTTAAGTAGACTATCTAAAAACAAATGAATCAATATCATATATTAATTCATTTATGCACGACCATGCATTTCATAGTCTTACTTAATTAATGAACTTATGGATATTGCTTTTCCTATATAAGAGGGGAAAAATCTTGTTAAAATTACTCATTACCTCCACATGATTTGTGGTATATCTAATCACCATTTTTTAGATCAATTCTATTATAGGTGACATTAAATAGCATCAAAGTACATGACTCTTCGTGTAAGAAACTGTAATGATATCAAGTTAAAGGACCACGTACACTAATGTCAACATTAGAATTGTTCATGACATTTGTATAAAGATTTATATAGCATTCTCGTGGCAAGTTAGTTCAGTACATTTATTTTTTAACATGAGTTGACTTGATATCACATATATATGACCATAGTCATCAACTAACATATATACTAGTGTTGATATATTATTATTATCTTAGTTTACAATAATACTTAACTAAAGACCTTTTAGGACTAATATTAATTATTCTAAGACAATTAGTATATTTATTTATATTTCATAGATATAATATTAAATATAATAACTAAAATGGTTATAAAGAAAATTTGATGCAATGTATGCAAATATAATTATTCTATGATTAGCTACTAGAGCATACAATAACACCATCTTTTTATTATTACCTAACTTCCTTTTATTCTTACTTTGTTTGTGTTATTACAAGGGAGAAAAAGATACATAATTCTTTTAATTTATTTAATTTTTATATTTTAGTTTTTTCATTTAATTGTAGTTTCTATTGGTTAAACTATCCTTATTTTTTGTTATAGATAGATTGTTCTTATAATTATAGGCATTTAGTAAGGTGAAATATTGGTTTAAGCTAAAGCTGTTGCCTATTTTTTTATTATAAAGTAGTTATTATTTTTGCATCTTATTTTGTTTTGCAAATAATTTATTTGTATTGCATATAATTTGTTAGCTTGTGGGCTTATTCTATTTTGTTGCTACTTATATGTTATATCATGTTTTGCATCTTGATATCATTCACCCTATTAAGAAGTTGGTCATACTTATTTTTGAATTCTTGTACAATCTAGAGACAAGAAATTTATGCAATTCAATTTTTAAGCCATGTGCATGTGGTTTATATAATTTTTTTAATTATCTATTTACATTAGTTGTAAGCCAATAAACATAAATTAAAGGAAAAAGCTAGAATGTAATACAATTGTACATAAAAATTTTAGAAAAAAAGCAAAAGGCATATATATTAAGAATGATATAAAAATAGCTCTATACAAAGGCATATATATGCTGCTCTAGTGCAATCACAATGGCATATTCAAGCACATCAATAATAACTTTTCTAAATTCATAATAGACTTCATATTATATCTTTTCCCAATTGGCCAAATTTGAAATTAAGTGGTTTAAGCTAGCATCTTTAATTCAGAGTAACTAAAAACTAAAAATCATAAACAAATTAATTAATAGGAGTTGTACCAAATACCAAACCATAAACCTAGCTAAATTATATCTATTATTAATAATGCACTTAAACCACACAAATTATAGTAAATTTTAGATGCATTCAATTTCAAATATTATAGATGAATATAATATCCCTTTTGGATAACTTATTTTGATATGGAAAAATTTTAGACTAGTTAAGGAGGGAAAATAATCAAGTACAAGGAAAGATTACATGGTTTCTTGATTTTGCATTTAAGTGAGCATCCATTAAATGAAGAATCCTATGTGCTTATTAGCCTTGTAAAAATAAAAAGTGGATATGCAGAGCTAAAGCATTTGACTACTTAACTAGAAAATAATTTCCTTATAGCTATACTAAATGGATTTGGCATGGAGAAGACAACATACCTAAAACTTTTACCATTATATCACATGTAATAAAATCTCATTATGACTTAACTAAAAAACCACGAAATCTCATAAAAGAAATGTTGCATGATGTACTTGGATTCAAAAGTCTCTAATATGATAACAAGCTAAACACATTGCCTAAAAATGTTAGAAATAGTGAAGAGCTACCAAGTGAGAGGATAAAATTAGCTATTATTAAGTTCTATGAGTTTTTTAATAATGGAAGTGAACCACTTTATGATAGGTACACAAAGTTCTCCAAGCTCTCTTTTTTTATTAAACTTATATCATATTAAATGGTTATGTTGCATGATTGATAAAGCCATAACAATAATTCTAAAACTATTGAAAGAGGCTTTTAAACATGTTGTGCTCCTTAGTTTCTTCTATGAAGCTAAGAAGACTAATAATAAACAAGGGCTTAAGTACACTGAGATATATGCTCCTTAATGACTACATGTTATATTAGGAAGAAGATGCAAATAGGGAAATATGTAAAATATATAATATATTTTGATGGAATGAAAGAGTCATATGAAAGAAAAAGAAATAGGCAACCAAAGCTTTGCACTATTTTTCGCTAGAGCAGAGGTTGTAGCAGTTATTTATGTCTACCAAAGTAGTGGTGGCATACAAGTGGAAATAGTAAAGATAACACAATAAGGTGTCTGAGAGATTTTGGCAAGTGATGGCTTTAATCCATTTCAAAATATGAATATCAATCATAACATTTGGCTCATGATTCTAATACCATATAACTTACCTCCTTGGATGTGCATGAAGTATACTTCTTTCATTCTTTCAATGATTATTCCGAGTCTAAAAATGTTAGGAAATGATATAGATGTTTATTTGCAACTTTGGGCAAAAGAGTTAGAGGGGTTGTGGTTGGATGGTAAGGACATATATGATATTTTCATACATATGACATTTAGAATGCGAGCAATATTGATGTAAACAATTAATGACTTTTATAGGGTTAATACTTTATCTAAGTGGAACACACACTGAACTAACTTCTCCAAATTGTTCCTCATAATAGAAAATGGTATTTTTAGTGGCATTGTCATTTTATAGAACTCTATTATAAATTTCAATTGATACAAGTTTGCTTTGACAGAACATAAGAGTTTAGGAACCCTCTACACTTATTATGAGCCACTAAAATATTGAATTAATTTCAACAATGTATTTAGGTTATTCCAATTAGATAGATATTATTAACAAATATGAGACTGACATTCTTGTTTTTAGTTTTCTTGATACTTTAAGTTAGCATAAGTTGCCTCAAGTGACACACTAATAACTATATTTTGGATAGTATGGCATCTAAGCATTTTTTCTAATTACTTTTTTTTCTTCTTACAAGATAGTGTTTAAGTCAATTTAGAAGCTCCTCAAGACCAAAATTCACTATTAAAGGAACCAAGGATATCTTCAAAGGGAAGTAATAATGCTTGGGATCATTGCCTTTTTTTTCTAGATCTTGTATATGTTCTTGGTTTTTTTTTTCCAATGTAAGTAATGTAATTATTCTTATGCAAAAATTGAAGGAAGAAACTTAATAGGAGATAGCTAAGATGAATTTGTTGATAGCTAAGAAATCCTATTATATAATTAAGATGATTTAAAATTTAATTTAGATTAGTGTTTAATGCTTATAATGTTATCTTATGTAATATAATAAGGTAAACAAAATATATAATAACTTCAGAGAGACTGTAGGTTTATACCATTAATTTTTTAATAAATTGTCCTTACTATATCATATTTATCATTTTTATTTGCATTATAAGTACGTTCAAGTATTTCTAGTTATCTTTAGTTTTTTATATAGTATATTACTCATGCCTTACATTTAATGTTTTTAGAATTTGATTAGAAATAGAATTTTGTGAATGTAGTTATGGACCATTATTCATGCTTAAATGTTATTATTTGGTAATTTAATTACCTTTCATATATATACATATATATATATATATATTAATTTGCTTAGAAATAGAATTTTTAAAATGCAATCTTTGTAGTGTGTGAATTTGTTTGATTTGGTTTTCATGCTTTAAATTATTAATTTTGTTCTTTATATTAATGATTAGGTATCTACATTATCAACATTGGTAAACCATAGGATAGGTTGATTACTATTGCTAGAGTTATTAATGTTGTCATCAAGAATCTTTAAGGTATCATTGTTTAGTTTGCAATGCCTTATGGTTAGAAAGTTACTTTTCTACTACTTTTGTGTACTTATGATAATTAATTAAATTAAGTTACTCCTTTTTTAACTATTTTTCTCAGAGACAATACAATTACCAGCTTTTACAATTAATGAATTAATTTTTTTAATATTTTTGAAGTTATGTTTCAAATTTTGTTACTACTTTAGCATACATGAAAATATTTATTTGATGCCATTATTACAACTTTAAGATAATTTCTTTTCAAAAAGAAAAAATAGAGTAATGAAACAAAAATATAAATACATGATTTTTTTTCAAAAAATGTCTAGGTTCAATGGAAGGGATTGTAAATCACCTCTAAAATAATTTTAAAAATATAGGGGTGATCATGAACCACCTCCAAAATTTTAAAAATGAAAATTGTAATGATTAGGAATCGCTTACAACAATGTTGCACATAATTAACAAACAAATTTAGGGGTAGCTAGAAATTGCCATTGTACACTTTATTCATATCTATAGCAATCATTGTTAATCATCTCTGAATGTAGCCAATGATTATATTTTTTGCATGTAATCAAATTCCTACTAATACTTCAAGCAATAATTCAAAAGTAATGCCTTAAATTATCGTAAAACACATAGCTTTTTTTAGTGTAGTTATATTTTATTAAAAATTTATTTTTTATTTATAAATATATTTATTACTTACTTTTTTATTTACATTAAACAAATTTTCATTGATGTGTACATGTTTTTTTATTATCTCCTTTGACTTTGTGGAAAAGAATAATCATTAAAAACTATATGATATTATTGAAAAATATTTACACATAATATTATGAAGAGAAAAATGCAAGATATCATTTTCAACTTTAAAATAGTTAGATTTTGCCAAATTTGGAAACTTGGATATGGTAAAATTATATTATAAGTCTTTACAATTTCACATTTTTCTAAATGGATCCCTATAATTTAAAAGTTTCAAATTGAGCACCTGTACTTTTATTAAATTTCTAAAATAGTTAGATTTTTGCCAATTTTGGAAACTTGGAAATGGTAAAATTATATTATAAGTCTTTACAGTTTCACATTTTTCTAAATAGATCCCTATAATTTAAAAGTTTCGAATTGGGCACTTGTACTTTTATTAAATTTCTAATTAGATCCTTGTTGTAAGCCTTTCATGAATTTTATCTAACGTGGCTAAGGGATTCATTAGTGGGCCCTAGTTAGGCTTACTTACATAGGCTAACTAAGCTTACACTAAGCTTTTATTGTTGCAGAGGTGTCAAAGTGATGCTTTTCACATGACCTTAATCTACTTATTTTTTATCTTAAGAAGTTATAAAATTAAGGTTTGAAATGGTAGTGATCTCATTGTTATGGAGAAGCATAGAGGCAAAGGTTTCCAATGCCATCAATAATGGATGGCAATGTCATTTATATGGTTATAGGGAGCAAATGCTTGTGCTAACCTCAAGAAAACAAAGTAATCCCAGTTAACTATTTTTTCAATGCCAAAATTACAAGGTGATAAAAATCTATTTTTTTTGTTATTGGTATTTAGTTTATTGTTGTTAGTCTAAAAGGAATTTATTTGTTTTAAAGCTCACATGGTTTGAATAGGTAGAACTTTATTTTAAAGATCTAACAAAAATGAAAATTTTGGAGTGAAAAGCAATCATATCCTCCCTGAAAAACACTTTAAAAAAAATCTAAAAATATATTTGACTTGTCTTTTACTATTACTATTGATAGCTGTGATATGGCTTGTGCATCTTGGCAGAAGAGCATAGTTTGGAGTTTTTATAATTTAGGAAGGAGGCTTAGTGTAATATTTTATGTTGCATGGTTTCTATCAGTGTTGTATTAAATTGAAAATGGATGTAAAAAACATTTCATCATTGTGATAGAAACTTATTATGAAGAATGTAACTCCCCTTAACTGTCCTATATTGTTGTTGATGTCATTTTATTGTTGTTATGGCAACAATATTCATGAGTTGGTTCCCATTCTCTTAAAAATCATAATTTTAATCTTTCAAAGGTAAAATTATGTTAAGAACTCCAACCATTAACAAATCAAACAATGTTTATGGTGTTATCATCATATGAAAAAGCTTGGCATTTAACTGAGTTTGCTTTTATTGTACTAGTTGTGCTGTAAAAAATTGTAGAGAAAGCAACAAGTCGTAGAACACTTTATTTTTATTATACTAGCTTTTATTATTGTACCATTTAAATTGAATTTATTACTCATAGAAAAAAAAGGAAGATAATATCATAAATTACTTAAGTTAACACAACTAAAAGAATAAATGCTATTTCTAATATAAGATAAGGAAAAAATAATAACAATAGGGAATTTAAGTTTAAGTAAACTTTGTATTTATTGCATATAACTAGTCTAACATCAATATAATAGACCACCTTGGTCTATTAACATTAAGAAATAAAACACCTTTCCTAAAATCTTTACTATAAGCATTACATAATAATAGTGCCTCACTTGCATAAAGCAACAAAATTATTATCTATTGTTTCTTATGTAAGAATTTTAGGATTCATAAAATAATTTAATATTCATACAACCATAAATCCATAAAGAGGAGTACAATAATTGCACAAATAAAATAAAGAATTTTCGAATTACCTAGTCCTTCTACTACATCCATAATGTTTGATTGTATGATTGATTGGATCATTGCCTACTCTTTCTTAAGTGAGTCTCAGAGAAAATGTTGAGAATTACAAAACTGCAATATGATGAGAGACTGCAGCTCACCTTATAATGAGGTGGGTAGGGATCCAAACCCTAATTAAACCCAACTAGGCTAATTAGCCTATCACAATTAATATAGAATTAGGGTATATGTACACACTTTAGAGTTATATTATAACATAAAGTCTAGGTATTATAATTATATTAATGACATTCAATTAATATTAATTCAATTATATATTAAAATATGTTTAGTCCATAAAATTATTTTACAATCTCCTACTTGGACAAACACATTTTAATGTATAATTTGAATTATATAATTTGAATTATAATATGTGGTCACTTTTAAACAATGTCATTAATACAATTCATACCATTACAACCATAGGTTAAATATGAGATTTCATTAAATACATACCTGATCATCTGATAGGATTGAAAAGATATACATATATGAAAAATCTATTCCAAAAGACTAAACAATATAAAATGTGTACATAATCAAAATTTACAAAATGATTTGTGCATCCGCCCAAGATGCTTTACAATAGTTTGAGATAGGGTCTTAATGTCTCCTTATATTGCCATAACTCAAATAAGTGCACTTTATAACATAATAAAATGGCAATATTATAAAATATCGAGATCAACATAATTTCAGTTTCAAAATATACAAATACTCTCACTAACCTAAAATATCAAAAGATTTAATAAGGTTCATATCCAATACATGTTTTTTTTAAATATTCCTACAGTTAGGCCTTTAGTTAATGGGTCTGCAAGCATACAATCTGTCGAAATATGCTCAATATGAGTAAAATACTCACGTGTTTTCTCTCTTACAAATTGATATTTCATATCAAAGTGCTTTATATGGGTAGAACTTTTATTGTTTTGAGAGAAGCTAACAGCAGCAGTATTGTCATAATAAATGGTTAAGGATTTTACAATACTTTCAACTAAACAGAATTTAAAGATAAAATTCCTTAACCATATGGCCTCTCAAGTGGCTTCATAACAAGCGACATACTCTGCTTCCATAGTGAAGGTTGCTATTAAAGATTGTTTAACACTTTTCTACGATACAGCTCCTCTTGCAAGCATAAAGATATGTCCAGATGTTGATTTCTTATCATTTAGACAACCAGCAAAGTTAAAGTCTGAATAGCCTGTACAAATCAGATCACTGGATCTTCTATCAGTCAATATATAATTCTTTGTACCCTATAGGTACCTCATGACTTTCTTGGCTACTATCTAGTGTCTTTAACCAGGATTACTTAGGTACCTCCCAAGCACACTAATTGCAAAAGCAATATTTGAGACCTGGGCATACATCAGGTTACCAACAACGGAAGCATATGGGACCATACTCATTTTAGATTTCTCATCATCATTTTGAGGACACTGGGCTTTGGAAAACACTTCACCCTTTTGAATTGGCGTAGCACTATGCGAGCATAAAGCCATGTTAAATCTTTTAAGCACTTTATCTATATATGCCTTTTGAGACAAACCAAGCAAACGGCGGGATCTGTCATAATAGATCTTTATGGCAAGCACAAAAGATACATTTCCAAGATTTTTCATATCAAAATTCTGTGATAGTGCTAATTTTGTCTCGTTCAAAAGATTTATATCATTACTCACAAGGAGAATGTTGTCAACATACAATACAAGGATCATAAAATTGCCTACACTCATCATATAATAGATGCACTGATCCATTGCATTCTCCTTATATCCAAGAGAGGACACAATCTCATGAAATTTGAGATACCATTGCTTGGATGATTGTTTCAAGCCATATATCGACTTATTCAACTTACACACTAATGGCTCTTTTCCATTCTCTTGGAAACCATTTGGTTGTTTTGTATATATTGTCTCTGATAGGTCACTATTAGGGAAGGCAATCTTCATATCCATTTGATGTAGCTCGAGATCAAGATGAGCTACCAAAGCCATTATAACTCGAAATGAGTCTTTGATCGAGATTGGTGAGAAGGTCTCCTTACAATCAATTCCTTCCTTCTGTGTGTAACCTTTAGCTACTAATCTGGCCTTGTATCTTTCAATTTCACCTATTGCAGTTTGTTTGGTTTTGAAAATTCACTCACACCTAACTAGTTTGCATCTTTCAGGTAGTTCCTCTAAATCCCATACATTATTCTTGTACATTGAATTTATTTCATCCTCTATAGCATGAATCCATTCTGAAGAATTAGAACTCGAAATAGCTTCTGAGAAGCTAATAGGATCAGAATCGTCATTCACATGAAACTCATGTTTTTGTAAATAAAAGACGTAATCATTTGAAATTGCCTAACGACGAGTTCTTTGTGATCTTCTTAGGGGAACTTTCTCAATTTCTTCATTTGGTTCATTCACCAATTGGATTAGTTCAATTATGGGTTAGATTGGATCAGTTTGTGGTTTTATGTGATATGGTTCTTCAGAAGGCACTATCAGAGGAACAACACTATGTTTATCAGGTGTTTGGGAGACATTGCTTTGTTCTTCTCCTAGGGAGATCTGAAGTGATTTTCTCCCACTGTCCAACTCATCCTCGAAGTAAATAGCATGATTGGATTCAACAACTCTCGATGAATGAGATGGGCAATAAAACCTACTTCCTCTTGAACCAATGCAATAGCCAATGAAATACCCACTAATTGTTCTTGCTTCAAGCTTCTTAGTATGTGGGTTATAAGGTCTAACTTTAGCTTTGCATCCTTAAACATGAAAATGTTTCAAGCTAGGTTTCTTACCATACATTAGCTTATATGGGGTCTTTAGTACAGATTTGCTTGGAACTTGATTCAACACATACACAACTGTTCTTAAAGCATCACCCTATAAAAATTATGTTAAAGTGGAATGAGTCATCATACATCGTACCATCTCTATGAGTGTTCTATTCCTTCGCTCTATGACTCCATTCTACTCTAGTGTGCCAAGCATATTGTAACTAGCTTCTATCCCACATTCTTGTAAATATTTTGCAAAAGGACTAGGGTTTCTTCTAGTTTCATCATATCTGTCATAAAATTTACCACCTCTGTCTGAGTGCACACATTTGATTTGCTTTACCAGCTTCAATTCAATTATAGCCTTGAACTTTTTTGAAGGCTTTTAATGCTTCAGACTTTTCAGAAAGAAGTTCTACCCATCCAAATCTCGAATAATCATCAGTGAAGGTGATAAAATACTTGAAGCCTCCTATTGCATTAGGTGAGATAAGCCTACACACATTAGTAAGGATTAACTCTAGAATGCTTTCTTTCTTAGTTCTCTTCCCTTTTTCAGCTCTAACTGTTAATTTTCCTTTGATGCAGTCTACACAGACACTGAAATCTGAGAAGTTAAGTTTAGGTAAAACTCCTTCTTTTATTAATTGTTTCATTCTTTCTTTGGAGATCCAGCTTAATCTTCTATGCCAAAGCATTGAAGAAGTTTCATTTAATCTTGGTCTTTTATTTCTAACAACTGAGTTGATGGAATTTTCAAAAGCATTATCCAAATCAATTTTATATAAGCTACTATTCAAAGTACCAATTTCAATAACATAGGAATCATAATATAACTTAAAATTATTATTTCCAAATAAACATGAATATCCATCTTAGTCTAAACAAGTAATAGAAATCAAATTCCTTTTCATGGAAGGTATAAAAATAATATTTTTTTAATTCTAAAATATGACTAGTAGATAGATGTAAAGAAATGACTCCTATGTGTTAAACTTATACTTTGTCTCCATTTTCTAATCTCAAAGTTATTTCACCCTCACTTGACCTCCTTAGATTTCTCAGCGCCTGCAAGCAATTAGTGACATGGATAGTGGCACTAGTATCCAGTCACCAAGTGTTAAAAGGAACTTCAATACTATTATATTCAAAACAAACTAGAGTTAGAGGGTTACTTTTCTTCTTCTTTTTAAGCCATTTCTTAAATTTGAAACAATCTGCCTTTTTGTGCCCATACTTCTTGTAGAATTTACAGTTTCCTTTGAATATAGCTTTCTTTAGCTTATACTGTTGCTCCCTTATATCATTCTTTTTCCTTTCATGATTGGACTTTCCTTTATTGTCCTTTTGGAAGGGGGCCTATTTGCTTGTCCAGAACTCGAACCATAAGAGATTAAATTTGCCACTTGTATCTTTGTTTTCTTCATATCCTCTTCTGCTTGAGTCACTATAGAAATCATCTCATTAACGGTCTATTCTCCTTTCTGAGTATTGTAAGATGTTTTTAGCATATCAAATTGAGGAAGAAGGGACTCCAGAGCTCGCCAAATCAAGTAACTATCTCCCAGATCGACATTCATGCTCTTTAATCGACTGTAATAATGCACCAGTTTCATTATATGCTCCAAAACACCACTCACCCCATCATACACAGGCTTCTCCAATAAAGACAAATAATGTCCTTTTTCAGATTTATTAAATTTAACATATTTTTTAGCCACTGAATCCAAGAACACTTTCGCCTTCTGACTATTAGGAATACTTTACCTAATGGTCTTATCCATAGTACACTTTATCACCATCAGAAAAACTCTATTGGAATGAGTCCATTTTTCATGTTGTGCCTTTTGAGTAGGAGTTGACTCCTCATTGATTTTCGATTCCTCTTCACGCAAAGCCAGATCAAGGTTTGAAACTGCTAGATACAGTTTTAAGGATTCCACCCAGTTCTCATTATTGGTCCCATTTAAAGTTTTCACAAAGGTCAGTTGCATAGGAACAAATGCTGAGGAAAATTATTAAAATTTATGAAATTAATCATAAATTACCAACGTAGCATGTTTGAACAATATTCATGCTTAAATTTTCCTTAAAATTATGTAACTATTTATAGTATAATGCTATGATACTTAGTACGATGGAGTATAAGTATTATAATATAATACAAGAACTATATGCTAAAATCCTAAAACCTGACACCAATAGGGTATTTAAAATTTTAGAAAATTAACATACAATTCTAACACTCATGTTATCACCTACTAACTATACTAATAGAATTATATCGATAGGGTAAAATTTCTATTAATATAGTACTCTCCTTATTTTATTATTCCAAAATTAAATTATCATAACAACAATTTAATCAATAATATTACATAAAATGGTACAGGAATTTTATGCAATTATCCCACAATAGGTAAGTATAATTACACAAAATTTAAAGGCAAAACATGAGCAATTATAATCTTTGTATAAATTAAACAATTAACTACATATTAATGACAAAATTATGAAAATATGCATACATTATGTAAATCATCCAGAAAAATTTTGTACAACATACAATTATACAAAGATTACATACTAAATATTTCAGCCTAAAATCCAATTAAATTCATACTCAAAAAATAAAAAAAATTAATCAAAAAATTTTTATTTCTAGAAAATTATGGAAAAATTACCAAAAAAAAAAATAACTTGGAGAGTAAAGCAAAATGGTGTTTTTAAAATCTCAAAAATTGTTCTGGAAGGTGGCGCATGGCCTGAACGAACCATTGATGCGCGTGGGGCTGATCCAAGTTAACTTACAGAATTGACTTCTGGTCGCGCATGAGATGTACGCACCAACACGCACGTGAAGTGCATGCACCACATGTACCCAAACCGTGTGTGAGTTTCACGCGCCACACGCGTCATAGTGCACGTGAGATACACGCGCCACATGCGTCAATTGTGCGCATGTAATGCACATGCCAGAGCACAAATGGGCTTTGCCCAAGCACTGATTTATCTTCTTCCTCACCCTAAAAAGCCTCTGTTTCTTTCTTTTATGCATTTTCTTAGGTTTTTCCAGGAAAATTTTCAGTTTAACCCTAACGTATTTTGAGATTTCTAATACCAAAATCAAATGGGTTTTAATTCTAATTTGATTTGCAACATTACGCAACAATAAATTTCAAAAAATTATTCGTATATCACGTATTTAATTTTATGCCAATTTTTTTTATAGATTCTTCTTCTTTCAACATTAGGATCTATTTAAAGCTTATGATTTAGATCAATTTAAAGGATTTTATTCACTAATATATTTCTAATTTTTCTATGATTCCAGTTTTCCATATTTCAACGGAAAAATTCAATAATTTTTAGAAATTCAATAGTTCTGGATGTTATCGAAAATAGATCCAAAAAATGTAAAATTTTAATCTCAATTCAAATAAATAACATACTGATTAAAATAAATAATGAACAACAAATTAAAAAATAATATCGCCATAATTTTATTTTAGTATATTATGGCTAGAAACATACAAAGGATTCATATTGGGTAAAATATAAAATAGCACAATGCAATTTGTGCAATTTGTCTCATCAATATGAATTTTCTGGCGCTAATACCAATTGTTAGAAATTTTAGGATTCACAAAATAATTTAATATTCATGCAACCATAAATCCATAAAGAGGAGTACAATAATTGCATAAATAAAATAAAGAGTTTTTGAATTATTTGGCTCTCCTGCTGCATCCATGATGTCTGATTGTAGGATTGGTTGGATCACTGCCCATTCTTCCTAAAGTGAGTCTTAAAGAGAATGTTGAGAATTACAAAACTGCAATATGATGGGAGACTGTAATTCACCTTATAAGGAGGTGGGTAAGGATCCAAACCCTAATTAAACCCAACTAGGATTAATTGGCACATCACAATTAATCTAGAATTAGGGTATATGCACACACTTTAAAGTTATATTATAATATAAAGTCTAGGTATTATAATTATATTAATGACATTCAATTAATATTAATTCAATTATATATTAAAATATGTTTAGTCCACAAAATTATTTTACATCTTAACATCATTATGATGTAGTCCAAATAGCTAAAAAGATAATAAGACAAAAAAAGGTTAGAAATGGGGTAACTAATGCCTTGTCACTTACTAGTAGGAGGTGGTTAGGAAAGATTTATGGATTTTTATATTCCATGAGTGCTTATTGTTGCCTTGCTCTTCACTTTTAACTTTATACTTAAAGTTAACCCTTTTATAGCATTGCTTGCTTATGTTACCATAATTTTTTCCTCTTAACTAGCTGTGGCCTTGTTCCTCTTACCTTTGTAGCCTCTCCTTAGCTAGATTTGCCTTTTTCAATATTTTTCTCAAGTCCTTTACCTTTAAGGTGTAGATTTATTAATTGTGTCCATATTTTTGGCACTTTGAACATTTAAGGCTTGTTCCTACTCTTTTCAACTTGTGAGTTGGCTTAGGTTCATTAGGTCCCCTTTTGGGAGTGTCTTAGGTCTAATAGGTGGCCTTTTAGGTCTTAAAGGCAAGATGGGGCCTTTAGTTAAAGTAGATTATAGGTTTTCTTTATCAAAAAGGTTGTATAAGAGGTGCATAACAAGTGTTCTAAGTTATTAAGAAATAGAAGTTATTAATGTAATTTACTAGCTCATGCCCCATAAAAAAGATATACACACAAACATACCTATAAGGTAAGCCATTTAGCCTCTAAAAGTTATAGCTACAATGCTTACTTTGCAAATTGACCACTAAATTGTCTAGATAATTCCTAACATTAAACTTGTAACCTTTAGCCCACTTATAAGTCCACTTGCTTGTTTCTTCTACCTTTTTGTTTAGCCTTTTAAATGGTCTTGAAGCTTCTTTCCCCTTGTATGCTTTACCTTTTGCTCTTTTTTCAGCAAACCTAAACATCTAATAACCCTTTATCCACTCTAGCATTATGATTATTAGTTTTGCTCTTACTTTTAATATCTTTCCATTAAAAGCCTTTAAGATGCTGTTCATTATCATATCATTATAAGTATTAAATAAGAAATGCAATCAGGTCCACTACTTTGGATCAATCCATATCAAATGATTGTAAGCTTTGGCCTTGACTTTCTTTAACTTCTCCATCTTCTACTCCCACAGCCTTTTATAGGTTGCTTTAGTAGCGGCTAACACTAAGTTTCTAACACTACTCCTTTACCATATCTTTTTTTTATGTTGGCATAAATATGCCTCACATAGTACTGTCCTTCAATTAATTCCAAGTTTGAATAAGACAACATACAATAAGGTAAAATCTCAAATTCTTAATCAAAATTTCTTTTTACTGTACTCAACCTTTATTATTCTATCAATCACCTATTTGACTGTAGGAATAAGCCAAAAAGATAACATTATTGAACACCAATAAGTGCAAAATAAATATATATACAATGGCAAATTATGGTAAAACGGTCACCTTTTGTTGGTTAGATATAAAAAGCCATCTTTTCTCTCAAATATCTTCTAGTAGATTTTTTAAGAACTAAAGCCAAGTTTCTTTTATCTTAAACTTAATAATAAAATTACTATGGAAAAATATTAGTCATTTGGGTCCCAAGCTACCATATCTAGTAGTTACTTCCTATATATGCCTTTCAAATGGCAACTATCATCGCTAATAATTAGATTACAAGTACTGCTTAGCTACATTCAAACACATGTAAAACTCAAGAATTTATGTTCTTCCAAAGTCACTCTATCAAGCATTAACTTCATTATTGAACTAAGATTGGCTTTCATCAACTCATCACCATAAACCCAAAGTTTTGAATATTGCTCCTTGCACTTCCTATTAATTCTTTCCAGTGCTTTTCTCTTAGCTTAGTATACTTTATTAATGGATATCTTATACATGTATTTCTTCTTCACCATTTCAATGATTTTGGTGATTTTTATTCTTTAGTAGCTAAATGTATTCTCTATAATCTTTTCAGTTATCTGATAGAAGAGGTTAAGTGCCTTTTAACAGTTTTCATATATGTATGTTTGTTGTATAAAGTTTTCAATCTATACGTGTCCCTCATTCTAACTTTACTTATTAAATAAAGCCAATCACAATTTTCATCTATGTATTTAACCTTGCACCTTATCCTATCATTAGGCTTCATTATAATATCCCTTTCATTAAGAATGCACCACTTCTTTATGGCTTTCCTGAATTCTTCAATAAATGTAAATTTTAGTATTTTCTTCCTCAAGAAATTTGCACTCATTTTTTTAGGATTATATTTTGGTACTTCAAATGTAGAGATTCCTTAATCTTTCCTTTTGAATTTAACTCAAAACTACATAGTGACTTAATTTTGTAGTCACTCTCTACCGATTCAATAATTGGATGAAATTTTGGTAGTCTTGCTTGGAAGCCTTCTTTTGTAACATCTTTAGCCTCTTTTGTAGCCTCTTCTTCAATGTTCTGCCTTTATTTCCTTCCCATTTACCACTTTCATGATTACTAGGCAACAAAAAATTGTTTACATGTATGTTCTTATTATTCTCAAAATAGTTATCATCATCTTTATCATTTACACTATCATCAAATACAATGTTCTTTATACTATTATCATCATTACTTTCTTAATCCTTTACTTTAGGATGCTCACTGTCATTTGCATCTTTCATTGCTACTTTAACAAAGTCATCCCCTTCAATCTTACTATCCTTATAACTAACACTAACATTACTTTCACCAATAGGGTTTGTTTCTATAAATACAACATTGTTTCCATCATTGTACCCATGAAAAATAAATACATTAGTAATTTTCATGCTCCTCTATAAAGCAATCCTTGCTAGGGTAAATGCATCATTGTTATCTTTGATCTTAACCAACTTGCTTCTTTTATACTCATTTGTAGCATACCATATCTTTATTATCCTTTTATACCTAAAATGCTTTAGTGGAGTAGCTAATTCTTGAAGGGACTACTTCTCTAATTTGTAATCTTTTAGATCATACTTCCTACCACTAATATAACATAACATGTTGGTCTTAATTAACTCACCTTTATGGTGAATAGTAACTTGAAATGTAACCTTACTTGTGAGATCTAACTTTTATGCTTCAATTTATTTTACAAGTAAAATGCATGTCATTAGAATCAAGATGTTACATATTTTAACTATAAAGATTTTTCAAAACTTTAGATAATTTAGCACTTCATGAGATACTTACCTTCTGAAACTTATATATATAAAGTATTTGCATTCAAAATTTTTTGCAGATTTTTTTTACATAATTATGAAATAAAAGGTATTTGATGGTTGGTTTTGCCTATAGTTATGACATTGTTAATTTTTAAGATTACATAGCTAATATATAATCTACAGTGAACAAAACTAATTAAAAAATAATATAACTTTTATGGCCATATCTCAATTGGAATCATGAATACATAATACAAAAGCTAAGCCATAAATTCAACAAAAATAAGGAAGGACAAAAACTAAATGACAAGTTAAGATATTAATAAACAACATAAAAGTTAGCAAATGAAAAAAAGTACCTTCGTTCCACCATATCTTCTATTTAGGCTCCACTATGTGATTCTCTTGTCAACTCTAATGCAAAAAAGCTACTTAACAACGACTTTTTAAAGGAATCTTCTTACAAAACATGAGATGGATAACAACTAGGGCTTTCTGCTTTCTTTTTTGTTTAAGGATTTAGTCTATTTCCTATTTGGTAGCCAAATGATACAATGAAGCCTATGTAGCAATAAAAGCTTAGTGAAAGTTGAGTTAGCTTGCTAAGTAAGCTTAATCGGGGCCCATTCATGAATTTGTTAGCCATGTTAGACAAAGTTAATAGAAGGCTTACGATAAGGATCCGATTAGAAACTTAATGAAAGCATATGTACCCAATTTTGAAACTTTTAAACTATAAGGATGTATTTAAAAAAGTGTAAAATTATAGGGACCTATATTATAATTTTAACCTTGGAAATTTACCTTTTAAACTATACGAAACTTGAAATTAACACTCATCATTAACTTAAATAATTATTTTATTAAATTATATAATTTTTTAAATAAGAATAATAATATTATATTATATTGATTTATTTGGTTATTCTTTAGCACATAATTTCTCACAATTTATTTTGGAGTATTTAATTAAAACTTTATGTATCTAATTTAATTTCTATTTCTATTAATTATATAATATAAAAATTATTTATAAAAAAATAACAAGATAGATTAACATATTATAATATTATAATTCTTGATTTAAAAATTTTATAAAAAATTATATAATTTAATAAAATTTTAAATTAAGTTAATGATGAGTATTAATTAAAAATTATGTATTGTTCAAAGAGGTGATTTTCACATTAGTAAAATTAAAGGGGAAAATCCAATTACCTAAAAGTTAAAGGATTATTTTACATTTTTCCTTAATCAAACTATAATTTTTTTATCAATCAAATAATGAGGGGTAAATTTGGAAACAAATTAAGAAATTGTATAAGTTACAAGTACTTCATGAAACTTATTAAATCATACTCTTTTTTTTTTCCAAAATGCTAGTTCACCAAACACCTTTAAATTGTAAAAATAATTATATGATTATGTTAATAAGCTAAAAATTATTTACTTTCCTTGTGTCTGCCAAACATGCCTTAAGTTTAACCATTTATTAAATCTTTTCTTAAATTCTCATTGTACTAGATGATATGTAAATTCTTGGCAAAGCTGAATGTGTATGTTTCTATTCTTTCTAAGGTTATAGTATAGCTTATTTATTAATGATGTGTAATAAAATCATTCAATTGTCCAAATTTTATGAACAATATTGTTAATTACATTTTTATAAAATCACAATTTGCACTCTATTTTAAGTATTGTAATTTTTATATAAATACTTGTATGTCTTTTATTGAAATGTTAATATTATTTTCATAAAAAACACAAGTTAAAATATTAAAATGTTGCATCAATTAAATCATATTTAAAAAAAGAGGAAAACATATTGATATATTTTTAAATGAAAGTGTTCCTTTGTAATTCCAATTAGTCAATCTATAAAATTGAAAATTAATAGGTAAAATTGATGAAAATAATGAAATGGTTATTTCACTTGACATATATATATATGAAAAAAATGGAACTTTTTTTGAAGTACGTAAAAATTATACTAATTTTACACTAAGTTTACAAGAAATATATTCCTTAAATATTTGTTTATTCAAGCAAAATTAAAACTTATAAATGAAATAATATTTAATGACCACATTATGCTCAAAAAATAACATTAGCCCTAATTAGAAATTAATACAAGAATGTAGCATTAAGTTTTCTTTTTCTTAATTTATCTATCTAATTGTCTTTCTAAAAAACTAATATTATCAAAAGGAAATAGTGATTACTATTGAAGGCTTTTTCACTCTATCTTTTTGTTGTTGCATCATAATTATCTTATTTAAGTTAAAATTTTTTGTTTTACACATGAATTTATGATATTTACTCATGATATTTTTCCTTTATTCATTATATATATATAGTATACATCTTTTAATTATTTGTTACATGTGGGCAAGAATTATAAAGGTTTCTTTTAATACAAGTTTTTTTTTGTTAGGTGTTTAAAGGTTTATTTGTAGGAAATAGGCTTATTTTATTTCTAGTATGATAGGATTGATTTTTTCTTCTACTATTTCATTTTTATTATATTATTTGCACCTAATCAATACAATATGATGATGACAAAATTATCATGGCAATTAAGAATTTTTCTCTTAAACACGTATTCTAATGAAAGAAATGTTAGGATTACTCTAAGGTAAAGAAGAGTTAAAATCATAAATAGAAAAATATTTTTCACATTAATTGATTAAATAACATCATAACCATCAACGAATGTGTCACGACCTAATCCTAATCATGATTGGTGTGAAATCTATAATCCAATTTTCAGTAGCTTGAATTGTAATTGTAATCTACCTAGCTCATTTTTGTATAAGTTATAAAAGCTTTGTCATATGATGTTTATAAAGATTGACATTTAGAAGAAAAAAATAACATAATATTGTATTCCCTTTATGGAGTTAAGGTATAACTATTACCCATTATCCTATTTATAGGAGGTACATACAAAGACCTTGACACCTCCATATCATACTATCCAATTTTGCCTAAGTTTTACTAGACAAACTCCCAAAAGCTCTATCTGAAGTGGTGGCAATTAATCATCTTGAGGATTTGTAAAATATAATATATAAAAGAGAAAATATGAGGTTTAATGAGTAAATATCCTAATATAAATAAAGCATAAGTAATCAATATATAGCTTATTGATCGAATTTAACCTTTTGTCCACCTAATATTCAAAATTCACATAATTTTAATAAGTGTTAAATAGTACCTCATAGATATAGTTACATAATCATTCTCCTTCTTTTGAAACAATTACTCAATTATACATTTTTATTACAATACAAGCTAAACATATCACATTATAACTATAAATAATATGAGTAAGTAATCCTTTAATATCAACACCTCTACTTGTAATTCATTTGTACTCATTAATATCCTTATTTAAGTATGTGCAACTAACCATAACATATCTTTATTGAACATTGCACAAAGAGAATAAAGTAAAGAAAATGCTAAATAAATAATCCTTTTAATGACTCTTAGTTAACCTTATACTTTTCATAAACCCATTCTTATCCTTCGAAGATCTGTCTTATACCTTTCATGAACTGGTATCAAATTTGGTGTTTATATGTAACATTATCCCCATATTAAGTGAATCATGCCTTACAAGTCCCAAGGATTACTGATATATATCACATATCACATCATCGTCTCATCATTAAATACATGCTCTGTAGGTCCCAAGGACCACAAACATGCATCATATATCATATCATTATATCCATAATTAATTTTACTAAATGCATCTTAAAACATGATTATGATAACAAGCAATAGAATTATCATGCCTCTTTTGCATGGCTTCAATCAATCACTTACTTAAAACATTCATCTACTTTACATATAAGAATTAGAATCATATATAATAGAATATGCAATAACTTTACCATACCTTCATTGTATGACCATTCATATTCAATTAACATTAATTATACACTTCTTATGCATTTATCCATGGTCCTAATTAGTTTGCTTACTAATGTTATTCGTAGCTCTAGTTATTTTATGCATTCATGGAGTTGGAGGCAACTTATGTTATCATTTCCTTGAACCCTTGAGGGTGGAGCATCAACTTAGGACATTACTCTTAGGCAGCAAGAGAGCAATGATCAACCGTTTAAGATATAATAGTTGATTGTTTGCTATCAGATAGGAGTTTGGCGATTACCTTATAAAATAATCAACTATTTAAGCTTAGTGGTTAGCTGTTCTACTAGATTTTTACAAATATTCCCCATTATAAGTTACTATTCATTTGACCAAAATGCCTTTTTATCCATTTATTACTCATTTAATCTTTAACTAATCATCATCATGTACCAAGAGAACATCATTTAACTTATTTCCTTCATTTACATATACTTTATTTGTCATTTAAGCCTTTATCCACCATAAACTTGTAAATCTTTCAAGTTTATAGATAAACCCCAATCATTCAAATTCTTAAAATTTATACTAAAATATCCATTTAGTTAATATAAAGGAAGGTTAAAAAGGTTGAATCCATCATTTCTTAGTTTTAATCATCCACGACTTCAAAAATTTCTCATTAAGGTTTCATTTTCTTTTGCTAGCTCAAAGATAGGCTCTAGCTAGACATAAAGGAAAAAATAAATGAAGAGAAACTTGGAATTAGTGATGGTTTAAGGATTCTTACCTTGATTGCGAGAAGAAAAGAAGAAGAAGAAAAAGAAAAGTGTAAGGTTCGGGAGATTGGGAAAAATAAAGATAGAAAAAGCTGAGTTGGGTTTTACAAGGTGCAATTGCATTTTCATCCTTTATCCAAGTCTTTTCAATACTGACTTATGTACTTCTATTTACCTATAACATAGGTTTTATCATGTTTTTCTTTTTTTATGCTCTTCCTATCAATTTATTCTTTTAGGTTTTTATGCAACGTGTTTTACAACTATATTTTAGAAAAAGGTTAATATATTTTTCTACAAAGAATTATGTGTTATTCATAGAGACATTATATACTATCATTACTTTTTGTTTTTAAGCATTAAATAAAGGTATTGTTCAATTGGAGGAAAAACATGAAGGAAATATTTGATAGGAATGAAAATCAATGATAAAAACATTTCTAATCATTTGTAAGCAAAGTGAAAATGGGAAATAAGGCTGATCAAATTTGCATAAATCATACCTAGTCAATTCATTCTGATTGAATTTTGTGAGTTATATTTTTTCAATTAGAAAATTTTAAGTCTTGATTAAAATTAAATTTTATAGTTTTTAACCTTTTAAAATTGAAACATGAAAATATAAATTCATAGACAATATCATTCTACTTATCTATTATTTTCTTCTTCCTATACCATCTACTTATCCTAACTATTTTCTTGAGAAAGTTTCGTGAATTGACACCTTAGTAGAGTTTAACTTTGTATTCCTTGTATTCACTTCTCTTAGTATGCTCTCTACTTCCCTTTCTTCTTTTATAAGCACAAGGTAAAGCATATTAGTTAATTTAATATAACTTAATCTAAACATGATTTTTAATGAATTTTTGGAAGCCTTTAAATGACTTTTTAATAAGGTTTTATATTCTTAAAATTCATCATTTTGAACTAGAGCCCAAAATTTAGATTATTATTCTTTAAAGTTTTTATTTTTTATTTTTTCATATTGTATTTGAATCCAAATAGGGGATATTTCCTTATTTCCATCTATATCTCCTCATTTATATTTATATCTTAAGTAAAACATAAATAGAAATTAGGGAATTGTGCAAGCTAATTAACTTATATATCTCTAGAAAACAACTCTATCATCTAATGGGCTAAAGGTCAATTGTTGGCTATTGTAAGTGAATTTCTTCCAATTACCAAAGCAATAATCAACCATTGAGTCCCAACATGATTTGTACTGTTTATAATGCTATCATTGCCATTTATGCCCATTTATTACTTAACTAATTCCTACCAAATCATAAATATATCTTAAAAGGAACATCATTTAAGTCATTTCTAACATTTAAACATAATTTATTCATCACAAACCATCATATTTGATCATCATATGCACCATAAAAACACATAAAGAATATCATATAACCACATAAAAAAATTCAAATATTTAAATTAGGGTTATAATATTCACTCGCCTAGTATGAAATTGGAGTTGAAAGGTTAGATTTTTTATTTCTTGGTCTTTATCAACTAAAGTTTTAAGGATTGCTTATTATGGTTTTGAATTTCCCTTTTGTAAGCTCAAAACTTGGATTTCTCTAAGTCCAAGAGGAAAACCAAAGAAAAAAATTAGTATAGAAGAAGGTTTTGATGTCCTTACATTGATTGTGTGAAGAAATTAATGATAATTAAAGCCTCTGCACTTAATTGATAAGAAGGATGAATAAGAAGGACAAAGAGATGAGATAGGAGAGTTAGGGATTTTTCTTGGAGAAGACCAAAAATAGGAAGAAAGAGATAGGTTGAAGTTTTAAAACAACAAAGCATGGGCATTTTAGAAAATTTTCCCTAAAACTTCTCCATAATCATATACCTACCTTTAAATATACCTACCTTTAAATATTTATAACTTTCAACTCTTTTGTTTGAGACACTTTTCCTCAAGTAAATATTTCAAATTTCTTGTTTGGAGTCTACTTAAGCAACTCATTTCTCTTTTCCTAAAATTTTATTCAAAATTTACTTAGTTAATTAGTTCTTTTTTCTCTAATGTCTAATTCACATCTTTCTCATTGAAATTTATCCATTCCATATAAAATTTCTATTTTTGAATTATTGTTGCTAAAGTAAATTAATAATTTCTATTAAAATCACTAATTATTTTTCTTCACAAATTAAAATCTTAAAATTCCAAGGAGGATTTAACATATTTCCTATTTTTCAAAACTAGTTCAACCAAAGTAAACATTTTATAATTAAAGTTTAGTTCAACCAAAGTAAACATTTCATAATTAAATTTTACTTTTGTATGAATCATAATTATATATAAAAATTGAAATATTAAGGAAAAATAAACAATTTATGTTTAATGAATCACGCAATATAAGTAAGTAGGATCTAATGAAATTTTCACATAATTAACCATACAAAAATTAGAATTGTGAAAGTTCAAATCCCTTTTTAGGGTCAAGGTCAAATCTAAAACCCCAATATCAATTATCATGTATATCCATCACATCTTATTCCTTTACTAGTAATATCCTCCTTTTATCCTTCCACCAATAATATCCATCATTTTACCTTCCCAACTATAGATATCCAAGTATATGTGAGATTTTCTAAGGAAAACTCGAAAGGATTAATTTTGTCAAAAATGTAAGATTCAAAATTATTGATCATTCATAATTCTTTAAATCCATATCTAATTTTTTCCATCAAGAAATTTTATATTAAATTCATAAAATTAACACTTGAACATATAAAGAGCCACAATACTTTAATTTATCTAAAAATCACTTTTTTAACTATAGTATGAAATAATAAAATCTTGATTTAAATAAATTAAGTTTTCAAATGTAGTATAAAACAAAATCACTACAAATCACTTAAAATATTAAATTTTTCATATGATAGTTGCAAGTTAGAATAAAGCATTCACTCACATCAAATACAAAAAATGGACAAAATAACTAAAGTAGACTACTCCACAAATCATTTTCAAACTATAGGTGTTTAATCATAAATAAGATCCTAGGATTAGTTATAGAAACATTCCACTCACTAGAACTTAAACTAAACTAAAACTCTTTGAAGGACGAATAAATAGAACTTAGTTTTTTATGAGATTTGTATTAGTTTTTTTTATGAGATTTGTATCAAAATGCATACCTAAGATCTTGGAATTGGGAGGAATGGTTCTTTAATTTAATTAATTCTTTAGATTACTACCTAATCTACAATTGTTATAGCTTCTTAGTTACAAAATGAGAAAAATTAATCTTTACTTCATTTCTAGTTGATTTTGCCAAAGTAGAAAAATAAAAGTAGATTGTATAATTGGAGTTCATAAGAAAAATTATAGAATAGTGGTGTTAGATAGGTGACATCAAAGTTGTCCCTTGTTTCAACTAGTCTTTGCTAGTTTGACCAATACAAGGATTGACATTAAGTTGAGTTATCTTGGCCACTAATTAGACAATTAACTTTGAAAATATCGTCAATAGAGTATGAAATAAATTAATGATGAATCACACTAGCTAATTAATTAGCATTGAGCTCAATAGTTATTGAAACCTAAGTAAAGCTAAGGCCTAAGGAACAACAATACAGGAAGAAAAGAAAGAAGAAAAAATAAAGAAGACTAAAAATAGTTAGATGAAGATGGATGGGGATGGTGATCTCTAAATGTTTCCTAATAAAATAAAAAAAGCAATAAAAATAAAGAAAATAAAGGGGAAAAATATAAAGAAAAGTGAAAGAAAAATATAATGAAAAAAAATTTGTGACGTAGGAAATTTTATAACTATAAAATGGGTTTTCTTTTGCAATCTATAAAATTTAACTACCTAATTCACTACAAAGTTACATACAATGATAACATATAAATTTTTAATTTATTTATTTCTTTTGTAATTTTGTTGAACTTCCATCACATAACTCCAATAATAAAAGGGCTACTATTAATTGTAAAGTTTACTTTGATTAATCTTAATAACTATTAATAATATAATATGTACAATTTACATTTGATAAAATGCAAATAAAGTAATTAATCAATAGTTGCGAGTGGGATTTTTAGGAAAGCAACCTTTTTGTTGTCTACTAGATAGTGCTAGTTTATTCATCTTTTTGCTAATCTCATCCTACTTTAATATCAAATTTTCCTAATATTGAAGTGATTCAATAATTTATCCACCTAGTTTGTATGTATGATTATGGAGTCTCTTCTAAAGGTTGCAACTCCACCTACAATGGTAAATGATATGTTAGTTTTGTGACTAAATAATTAAATCTTATAGCATTCTAATATGTTAATGGGGAAGTTAATTTGTTCAAAGATCTTAAACAAAGTTATACTTTAGGTTATGATTAGGAAAAGTTAGGAGATGCTATTTAATCTATGTATAGCAGATAGGCGTCTAAACCTATATATTTTTACTTTCCCAAATATGGATCAAATGTAGCATGTGTGGGTTCAAGCTTCCTAGAATATTATGAAGTAACTTCTTAATCTACAATTTTAGGATGTATAGATGAGTCTAATAGAGGTGAATTTTGATTTTTCAATAGTTTAGGTGTAAGTCCATAATATTCGTTCAGAATTTCGGGATAAGGAAAATGCAAAAGGATTGCAACTAAATTAGGAAAATTTGAAACAATTGAGATTTCAATAAAGGAATGGTGTTTACTGTGGCCTTTCATAAGATTGAGAGTATGACTAAATATCAGAAAGTTATTTTCTTTAAGGTTTTAGCTAGCTAGATAAGAGAAAACTAAAATTTACATAGTATTCAAGCATAAGAAGATCTAAAACCTTTGTTATATTTGTGAGGTTTTAGGACATGATTAAAAAGGTATAAAAGCCTTTGGAAACCTAATAGGATTGAAGAAAACACAAAAGTTATAGGTTTTGGGTCTTTATTTCACTTATTACAGATCGTAAATTATACCAGTAAGAAACCAAGAGAAGAAAAGGGATTTCAAATCGTAAATTATACCAGTAAGAGATGTTTTTCTCAAATATTGAGTAACTTGCAGCATTAGACTAATAGCAATTCATAAATTTCTATGCAACTAATAAGGAAGTCCAGTGGCAAAGTCAAGCAAAGTGGTCAGACAAGTTTGGATAAGGGTGGCCAATTAATTAGTGAGTTAAGGGATAATTTTGCACCTATTATTATGAAGGATTACAATTTATCTTTTTCTAAGGGTAGTGGATACAAACGATGTTATATAGGGGTAGGGAAATGTGAATAGGAGATACAAAAAGTAAAGTAGGCATCTATTTTTGTTGTTGATGATGTTAAATTTCATATGGGGAGTGAAATAAAAGGGCTAATTAGAAGGAAAGTTAACATGGTTAAATGGAAAAATAAGGGTAATAAGAAGGGTGATAACCATACCACTAAGGCTAATAAGGCAAGCTAAAACATAATCTTGCAAGCACTATGAAAACAGTTGCATGCTCTTTAAACCTTAGTGAAAGGCTATAAGCTAGATTATATGTTCCTTTATAAGATGTAAGCATTATTTAATCATATGCAAAGTGTGAATTAGATTATTCAAATGCCTTTTATTGTTTAAATTTAATGTATAAAAAGAAGTTTGGTTATTTTATGGAATTCTACTATGTAATTATCAATAGTAAGAGCAACTCATAGGATTATTCATTGTGAATTAAGTCAATAGTAGACAGAGGTAAATGGTTCATCATAGGGGTTTATGGATTAAGTTTTTACCTAAAAAACATCATTTATGCAATTAGTTGTACTCTATTCAAAAGGATATAAAGGTCTCTTTGGTTATTTTAGGTGATTTTAATGCACTCATAAATGGTCAGGATAAGGTTAGAAGGCATGGTATAGGTAGGTTTTATGATGTTGCATTTGTTGCATTTATAGAGAATTAGGGATGAATTGAGCTAGATTTTTATGATGGTCTTTATACAAGGGATAATAGAAGAATAAGTAGAGCAACTTTTCATGAAAGGTTGGATAGGCCAATATGCAATGCTACTTAGCATATCCAATTTCTTATAATGGCTATTTCTCATCTTATTAATGTTGAATTGGATTATTGCCTTATTTTGTTGGATATATACCAAGATAAGGACAAAGGGTTACACCTTTTTCTGATTTTTAGTAGCTTGGTTACATAATAATTTATGTCAACAATTTATTGTTATAGCTTAGAATCATTCTATATTGGGTTTAGGCATTTTTCAATTAGTTTACTAGATTAAAAGGGTTCAACATGGTTTAAGAGTGTGGAATTGTGAACATTTTGGGCACACTCATATTTATATCAAGCACATGATTAACTTACCAAAAGATATCCGACTTCGAGAGCTAATAAATGATAATAGGAGGTTAAAGAAGATGAATTTACAAAAGCAATTGGCAAAACATAAGGAAATTTAGCATAAAAAACTCAAGATATGTGGGAAGGATAGGAATTACAATTCTTGCTTTTATGAATAGTTAACAATCATCTAATGACATTAAAATAATATGGATGGGGCTAAACTCACTTTTGAGGAATGGATTTAGGATAAAAATTCCATTGCCAATTACTTTGTTAATAACTTTTCCAATTTGTTTTCTTTAGTAAATCCCTGTTATGCTTCTAATTTAAATGGGATTATATAAAGAGTGGTTTCAAAGAAAAAGAATAGGATGCTATGAAATTCCTTTTGAGTAGGAAATTGGCACACATTATCAGCAATGCTTAATCTAAGGGTTATAGGACTGGATGGAATGATAGTAATAATTTTTAAACACCTTTAAGGGATAATAGGGCTAAATGTAGTTTATATAATGCAAATTTTATTTTGATTTAGGTTCACATTAAAGGAATTAAATTAGACCTTTCTATTGTTAATTCTTAAAGTTCAAGGAGCTTGCATTTGGAGACTTCTAGCTAATAAGTTTATGTAATTTAGTATATAAACTAATTTAAAAAATCTTGGCTAATCAAATAAAAGGTATGCTACCTAAATTGATATCACTTGTTTAATCAGCCTTTGTGTTAAGAAGATAGATAATTAAGAATTGAATTTTGGAGCAAAAAGTAGTTTATACATTTAGTAAGAAATAAAAGGTTATGACGGCATTATGGGTTTCAAGTTAGATATACAAAATGCCTATGATAGAGTTAAGTGAAGTCTAGTGCTTAAGATTTTAGAGTTGTTTAGATTTCATCTAACTTATATGGGATGGGTGGAATAATGTTTACCCATAGTATCATTTCAAGTGATTTTAAATGGGAATCTTACTAAGTGTGGGAATTTGACAAGGAGATTTGTTGTCACCTTACTTATTTAGTTGGTGCTTAGAAATGCTATCTAGGCTATTATTTAAGGGCAAAAAAGCTATGCTCATTTAGAGGGTGAAGTTAAATAGGAATAGTTCACCAATTTTACATCTTATATTTGTAGAGACATAATGATCTTCATTTAGGAAAACATCATAGAAATAGTTAATTTATGTTAGATCTTAAAGTAGTATAAGAGCTAGTCAAGATAAAAGATTAATACACTTAAATCCAAAAGAATATGAAAGTAGATCCTAGGAAGTTCTTGCTTTAATTCATAGGAATAAGCTAGATTAGAAGGGATGTTAGATACTTAGGTATACCATTATTCTTAATCTAAGTGTTGTATGTTAGTTTTTTTAATTCATAAAGCATAAAATAGGCTTATGGAATGGAAAAGATGATTATTATCTTAGGCAGGGTGTTGTGTTATGATTTAGTCTTTTTTACAACAACTACTGGTCTATATTATGTCCATGCTAAAAGTTCCTCTTAAGATTTGCTAAAAATTAGGCTTTATTTGTTAAAGATTTTGGTGAGGTATTAATAAGGATAAAGTGAGATTTTTCTAAATAAAGTCTTAAGCCAAATTATGTTTGCTAAAATCTTAAGGTGTCTTAGGCTTTAAATTCTTTCACTTTATTAATCAAACTTTGTTAACTAAGCTCATAACATGGAAAATGGAGATTAAGAAAGATGCATTATGGGTTAAATGCCTAAGGATAAAATATCTGAAGGAATTTCTAAGAGGGAAGTGGAAATAAGATCATAGGCATGGAAAGGCATTAAAGAAAGGATGCCTCTAATTATGAAGGGATTATGCTACCTAGTCGGTTCAAGGAAGTCAATTCAGATGTTACATGACCCATAGGTAGCTGATTACACTAATTTTATTCCATAATTGAAGCTTGGAGTTAATGTTAGCAATAATATGACAATTTTAGAATTATTAGTTCTTGATTAGATGGAGTAGAGAGTTAATTTAATTGTCTAATTATTTTAGTTTAATTATTACATTAATATTCGTAAGTTATATATTTGAAAGGAAAAAATGATGAGATAATTTAAGGATTAAATACCTAACATAAATTCAGTACGAAGTCAACCTACAGACTCTTACTAGTCATTAACAAATTCAATACCCACTATTCAAAATGTGGCAACAATTATGGAGCTCTAATATTCACCAAAAATATAAACATGCAATTTGTATAGTAATTAATGAAGTTTTTCTTACTAAGGCATGCATGGCATGCTTGGTGAGTTCTAGGAATAATCTATGCCTTATTTGCATGATTAAGTTAGAAATAAAGCTTCTTCTTTAAAATTACGTGCTGGTTTAACTATTATGGTTTCGAGTTTGGAGGATCCACATTGAAGCTATTCATGCTTAATCATTATAAGAATTTGTGTTTGCTCTATTGTTTAATTGTTAGGTATTAGGTATTGATAAAGAACTTATTTTGCATTACTAATTATTGCTCTTCACATGTGTTCTCAATTGCTAGGTTTATGCAGCTCAAAATGCCTTAGTTAATTATGGCACC
This sequence comes from Sindora glabra, assembly GCA_020226215.1. Lineage (NCBI taxonomy): Eukaryota > Viridiplantae > Streptophyta > Magnoliopsida > Fabales > Fabaceae > Sindora > Sindora glabra. Next base: position 56,438,931 of record CM035234.1, on the reverse strand, counting down.
ACAATAAACATTGAATGTTTAACTGGGCTATTAATTAGGATGTGTATGAAGAAGAATGGCATCTACAGCAAGCGGTAACATACTATGGGGTGGTGGTCATGCTTATAGGGTCAAATAAATCCATTTTAAGAAAAAATATTAGAATCTCATTGATTTCATAAGTATCATACCAAATCCCATCAATCGAATCACTTTTTCAAGAAATACGAGACATCTAAGTTATACAAGTAAAGTGAAAACTGAGATCGATACATCTAGGATTGCTAAATGTTTGGGAGTTCCTCTATTTAATCCTTTTCCTTCTTCTTGTTGCTAGATATCTCATTTGTACACATCTTTTCTTTATTTCTCGAGCTTATAGTGAGTTACAAATAGAGTTTAAAAAGGTCAAATCTTTGATGATTCCATTATACATGATTGAGTTACAAAAACTTCTGGATAGGTATCCTATATCTGAACTGAATTCTTTCTAGTTAAAGAATCTCTTTCTAGTTACTCTAGAATAATCAAGAGATTTTCAAGAACATAAGGCATTTGGTTTTTTAGGTTATGTTAGGCAATCTAGTTTAAGTTTAGATTAGGAACTTTAGGCCATTCCTCCTTTATCTTTTATAAAATTGAATGTCGACGTGGGATTGTCTAGAAGTAAGGCTTTAAGTACAATTTAGATTTATAATTACAATGGTGAATTCCTTGGAAAGTGGTACAATAATTTTAAGTATATGTCTACTTTGGACATTAAGTTATTGGCTATTCAAAAAGGGGTAATGGTATCCTATAGTTATCTTGATATGGAAGTTATTATTGAAAGTGATTGTAAAATGGTTATTGATTTCCTATTGGGCCATATTAATTACCCTTGGCCTACTTTTCCAATATTTAAGTTTCTCAAGTGTCTTCCTTCTCAGCTAAATAATATTACTCCTATATGGCGTCCTAGGGGTTGTAATAAGGCTACCTATAAGAGTGCTTGGTTGGTTGTTAGTTTTATTAAGAATAGTTCAGGTTGTTTATCATTTATCCTTCCTTCTTTAGAGGCATTTATCCTTGAGGATGTTGTTGCCTTTATGACTTATTAATAAAGTTTATTTTTTGAGTAAAAAAAGTTATTGATCAATAATTATAATAAACAATACATCAAGCATTTAAAGTAATATTTTTATTTCCAAAATAGTTATTGTGAAACCTATAACTTGTTCATGACATATTAAATAACTACTATAATAAAAGAAAAATCTCAAATATACTATCATTGAATTAAAATAAAACTTTAACTTCATTTAATAAAATCAAAATTTAGAATTATTATAACAAGTATAAATAAACATTAAGCAGTTCATTTAAATAATTTATCAAATTTTTTTAACATGAATAATTTATTTATTCATTTTTATATTAAACACTAAATTGATTTAATAAATTAAAATTATAAAAATAAATATTAAAAATTTAATTTTTATTTGATTTTTTAAACAAATCTTATATGTATAAATTTTTAATTTAAATATTTTGATCTAATACAATTTTATTAAAAGAATTATATGTAATAATTTCCTTTTTCTTTTTAAACTTTTAATTTTGCATTGGCTCCTAATTTTAAATCCTTATTTTTTGAACTATTGGTGCAATGTAATAAATATTAAAATAATTTATTTGTAGTGTGTTATGATAAACTTTTTAAATCAAATAAAAAAGAATAAATTAGCATAATACAAGCAAGTAGCATCCCACTAATTTAAAATTTAAAATTTAAATTTTAATACAATGTTTATTAGGATTATTATTAAACTTTTTAAAGAACTAATATGATATATTGTGTACATAGCCATGAGTTCCAAAAAAATTTATGTTTCATAAGGTAGTATTTATTTTATTTTTTTAAAATCATAATACTTTAGTTGTCACTTTTTGTTAAAAAACATAAAATAAATGAAATAGATTGTTAGCTTCATAATTATATTAAAGTCCAATCAAAAGTTTTGAATCACAACTCATGATAATTATGAAGTTTTAGTACTATTTGTCAAAAGTTATGGATTTGATTTAATTGTGCATATGTCAATATCTATTTAATTAATCTTTTTAAGGTATCCATGCTTGGAATGATAACTTGGGAATAAGAGTCTTATCCTAGAAATATTCATGACATCCAAGAATAGAAACTCATGGAAAAAATTTCATGAAACCAAAAAATAATTAAAAATCTACACAAAATTTAATGATTAAAAGAGAAATATAATGAATTAATCAAAAGCTTTAGAAAACAAAATAGGCAAGATCAAGAAGGAAACCAAAATCTTTAAAACATAAAAAATAATATTTCAAAATTAAAACATTTAATATGAATTATAAGGTCACCAAAAGGAAAGTGACTAAAAAAACATTTCAGTCCTAATATTGCATGCTTTTAAGGTGTAATTAGGAACACACCATTAAGTGTAGAAAGGTCTCAAATGATAAAAAGTTAAAAAATCTCTAAATCTTTGTTATTTGAAACAACTATTTAATGTCATTGTTAAAGTTAAAGGCAAAAATAAGAATAACATTTCATTATATTAAATTGATGAAATGGAGTTAACTAGATTTAAGAATGGAAAAGGAGAAAAAAATCACTTGTCAAAGCAAGAAGGAGAAGATATAATGGCCAAAGATAGAATTAGATAGAAAATAGAGGAGGAATATGATGGTGATATAATAATTGATTAGGTTCATAGTTCTAAGTTTGATAATTACTCTTATAAGGTTAAAGATATCTATGTAAAAGGCATCATAAGGCAAACTTCAAGTGATTCTAAATTCTTGCAAGGTGATGGCAATTGTTTTCATTTTTTCCTCCATGAATATTTTTTTCTATCATTGACTCATTTTTCATTTTTATTTTCCTTTTTTTGCAATAAATTGAGGATAAAAGATTTTTTTTTATCATTTCCTTCCTCACTTTCTCATAAAATATTATTTCTTACTTTTTTCTTTTTTTTCATGTTACATGCAATATGAATTTCATTATTACAAATACAAGACCAGCTTCAATATCTTGTGAAATGGTGAGTTCTTTTTATATTGCTTTTTTGTTGTTGATTGATTTGTTTTTCTTATATTTAAATTAATAGAAAAACTATTAATGTATATAAGTTTCCTTTTTTTCAATGCTTGGGTGGCTAAAAATATATATGGGTTTATTTTATGTTTAAATATCAATTATAAACTTTACCAATTGTATCATCTTGAAACTATCAAGAAGCTAAAGGGTGAGAATTTGCAAAAAAAAGAAAAAATTGAATATAATATGTAGCACAAGCATGTTATCCAAATCCTAATTAATGAACACAAAACAGGCAAATCTTTTGTTATCCTATCATAAGCAATATATAAGACACAAAATTAGTAAATCACCTGCCATATAGTCCTAGGTGATAAGTTCATAATATTATATATTTTATGCATTTATTTTAGATAATTTAGTGTCATGTTTTTATCTTTTAATTTATATTTTACATGTAATTTTTTAATTTATTTTGTAGGAAACACAATGTTGAAAAATCATGAAAAAGAAAAAAATGATATATCTAAGAGCTTTTGAAGAAGAAAAGGAATAAAAGATGAGCTTAAAATTTTAAAGCATGAAATTGTTATAATCTTTTAAAAATTGTTTAAAAAAGGAGAAAAAATTAAAACAAAATGACTGATTTTGGGTATTGCAATTGCATTTTTGAAGGAATAAAGTCTCAAAAGGCTATAAGCCTTTATCTTAGGAAGAAAGCAAGGTTGCCTCCTTCCAATTATTATATTATATATAGCTATTGGGGCATAAAAAATCACAACATTAAGATATAAATGGAAATTTATAAGAGTTTGAGGAGTTTTACTAAAGTAATGTGACATTCGTTGGAAATCTCACTTATTAGATTCTCGTATAAATAATTAAAAAGCCCATAGAATCATTTTAAACTAATTAAAATGAAGGAATAAGTTAAGAATAACCTAATTGGATTTTTTTTACAAATCTAATAATAGGAAGCTTCTAAAAATGCCCTTTGGTAAGCCATTTCTAATTTAGGAACTCAAAAAAGCCAAGAATTTGAGAAAGCCTAATCCAAATGCAAATTTTTGTCCACTTGGATGAGGATATATGATTGGGTCATTCAAAAAAAGCCCAAAACTATGGCCCGCTTCTTAGTTAGGTATAGATGCATGTAATTTTTGTTCAGCCTAAAAGCAAAATGATCTAATTTTTGCTAAAAAAGTCAAAAGCTAAGAACTAATAGGAGTTTTCTCCATTCAAACAAGTAATCTAGGATTAATCAAGATTTATCAAATGGTAATTTTAACCCTTTAACTCTTAACTTGACCATCCAACGATGAAAAGCTTACTTACCAAGTAAATACTAGGATCCGATTTCTAGAAAGGTTTAAAATTCATAAGAAGAAAAGGAAAGTGTGGAGAATGAATTTTGATAAGAAAAAGTCTAGAATTGAAAATTATTAACCTATATTGTGTTTTTCAAACCCAGGAAAATATATAGGATTAGAGAAAACCTATTATAAGCTTTTACGTGATTCATGCAAATTATTATATTTTAAAATACTTCCAAAATCATGAGAATTCTTGTGTTCTTTTTACAAATGGGTTTTGAATTTTTGAAAATGTGAATATATGTAGTTTTGAAGAATTCAAAGTGATTTTAATTTAAAATCTAATTAAAATTTTAAATTTCATGAAAAATTTCTTGAATTCTTGAAATCTTCTCAAACTAGCTTTTTTGGAAAATGGTATTATATAAAATTAAAGTGTTTACAATTGAGTATATGTGTTAAGCTCCAAATGACATGTAAGCAAAGACATTTTAGTCCCACTTGGACCTTTATACATGTACCATTTGTGGTGGTAGAAAATTTGTGCATAAAATTTTCAAACTGAGTATTACATATAATACTCTTACTATCCATTTATGCATGAATCTTCCTAATTCATCACATGCATGAAAATGATAAAAGGCTTTTCTTGCTCTTTCTCCAGGTATGGCTAGCTATATGGCCTTTATAACTCAACTTGGTTTTCTTTCACTAAACATTCCACAAGCTTACAAGTTGTAAAGCCTTTTTTACTATTCCTTCACCTATTTGTTCTACTCTGAAGCTCCTTTGTAACTTAGAAAAAATTCTTCACTTCAAATTTTCTTAATTTTCATATGCTTACTTCTTTTCTTAAAGTGGAAAATCTCCTTCATTTCCATACTAGCAAACCACTAATCCAACTAAGCTTAGGGACCATAATTTCACCTTTAAGGAAATAACAACCTTTTCCTTTATTCTTGCAAAACTTATAGTTTTCCTCACCTAGTAAGTTCAAGGTAATTTTATTACCATACTATCACTTCATCTTTGTTTCATGTTTATGCAAAACTAAAGGTAAGAATAAGTTTTCCAAGAACTTATTTCAAAAGTTCATGTTTTTACTAAGAAAAGTCATTTATCAGAATCTTTTAGATTTCTTGCATCAAGCAAGCATTTTCCAAGCAAAAAGTGTGATTAGAAATGGATATTTGCATAATTATGGCTTGGGTGATGTTATAAAACTATCTAAGACATCATTATGTACTATTTGGACATGAACCTGTGCACTTTTATGAATTTTTATAAACTTGAACACCTTAACTTAGACTTGTTTTAGTTATAAAATCATGACATGAATGGTATTTACCATGTACATTGTTATATAAAGCATTATGACAACTATGACAATTATAATTATATAATGTGGCTTGTGATATATTACCCTATGAGGGACACTTGTTATATGATTGTGAGGGAAATGGCTAATGGACTATCATTTTTCTTAAGGAAAAAGAGGCATGGTTAGGAATTGGAAGGAAAAGGGTGGAGGAGAGAGGAGTCAGGTGAAGCTAAACTTAAGACCTAATTTAGTAGTAGATGTAATGGAAAATGTATAGATTATCTAAGATCGATTGTAAATTGTGCAAGATCACTACAAGTCCTATATAGATAAAAGAAAGAGGGATTTGGAATTTGATAAGGAGATTAGGTCTTCCTCAAAGTATCTTTAATAAAGATAGTTATGCACTTTAGGGAAAAAAAAACTAACACCCTATTACATTAGGTATTTTGTAATCACCAAGCGTGTAGGAATAATAGCATATTAATTAATCCTATTTGACAATTTGTGGGCCATTCACCTTGTGTTTTATGTGTTCATGCTTTGAAAATATGTGCCCAATGCCACTTATGTGTTCATATTGATGATCCATGACCTTTAAATCTGGAAGTTAAGATTAAAGGTAATAGTGAAAGTACTATTAGAACCTCATAGTGAAGAATAAGCTACTTAGGAGCTTGAGCCAGACATGTAGTAGAAATACCCTTAATTATTTAGTAAATTGTGAATCTAAACTTGTAATACATAGGGTAACTTAACATATCTTATCATACCTGTAAGAATTCATGATTCAAGCATGAATTCTTTTAAAGGAGGGGTACTATTACACCCGATAATACTAAGACTAGTAAATTATTAATTTAAATTATATTTAAGGGTAGTAAGGTAGAGATAAATCAAGTTATGATGATAAAAATACTTACATTTGCTTATATGAATTAAATCTTTTTGTTATGATTATTAAATGATAAAAATATATGTTTTTGTTGAACAATTATACATTATATAAGTGTTCCAAGAGATGACACAATAATCTAAATGATTTGTGTCAATTATTTATTAAGTGTGTGTGATTTAATGAAATGAGATAAGATAGATAAATTGAGGAAGTTTGAAGGAGACTCATTACCTTTTACAATTTTGCCCTTAGGAATGCACTACTTTTTTAACTAATGACCACATTTCTTACCTTTTCCTATTCAAAAGACTACATCCAAGAGAAAAGCAAGAGTTCATTCATTCTTTATCTTTTCATTATCATTCTTAAGCAAACAAGATAAAGATTTCATAACCACCTCAATCTCTAGAGCTTTCCATGTTGAATTCATTTCATTTACATAAGAATTAGTAAAGAATTGATTAAACATAAATCTAAGAAATTTTATGCCCTAACAAGATGATTTCCTTTTCTCAATATGTAACTAAGCAATCTATTGCCAAATTCCACTCCAAAGGTTCCTGTTCCAACTTGTGAGTGACATTCTACTTAATTTTTATTTTTATTTCATTTAATTTCATATATTTTGACTATTATAGGATCTTGAAAGAATTTGAATGGATTTCATGTTTTTAGCTTAGAAATTATGATTTATATAGTGATTCTAATTATTGTTATATGATTCTTATGAATTTTGATGACTTAGTTAAGAGATTTGAGGTTATAAATGAGATTGAGGGGGAAATGTATTGGATAAACAGTAAATTTCAAGCAAAATTTGTAGAATTTTATAGGTGAATCAATTTATTAAGCTTGAAATTTTTTCTATAAATCTTGAATCAATTCGTTAATTAATTCAACCTAGAAATCACTAAAGGAATCAATTCACCAATCAATTTAACAAAATTAAGTTACTTTTTGTATGGTTTAAATTAATTACTTAATCAATTCAATCATGATAAATGCTCTATGGCATGAATTGATTCAACCTATATAGAATACTTTTGTATATTGAATTGATTTCTCAATCAATTCACCTTATTTGCATTTGAAATTTTTGATACTCTAGGGATTTTGCATGCATTATACTCTTATATATAAGCTTTATGTGGACAAGTGATCTTGTTATGAAATAAATGGTTGTAATATAGACTTAGTACACTTGTTAAACCAATTTCATTCAGAATTTGTTAAGTTTCATTTAAGGTGTGTCCTATGAATATGAATTGGTGAAAATGGGGATGATTTGTGTTTATGTTATGACTTATACACTAGATTCATGTGATCATTTGTGAGTAAATAAAGCAAACCTTAGAAGAAAAAGGATGGAGTTTATTAGGAGATAACAATGACCAAAAGGCATAAAGAGGTTTACTTTTTTATGCTTTTATTAATACTACTATCGTGAAACTTATTTATTGACATATCATATGTTGGTTTGATTACTCTGTGTATGGAATAATACTTTTATGAAAACTTTGCATTAACCTCTCTTATTAGGTTTAATGCCATAATTAGAAGTTAAACTTATGTTTCACATGATAACTATTGGGGTAGTATCATTTATGTGCCTTTAGGTAAGTGCACTTAGGAGTTATTTATTTTATGATTGGATTGATGGATGAGTGCTAAGAAATTGATCTCATGAATTTTTTTATTTTAAGTAAAATATTATATAAAAAATCTTTTAAACTTACTTTTCCATGGTTTACATTTTTAGATACTTAAACAGAGATTCCACCACCATCAGCCCACAATAAGCAAAATTGTTTCCATATAGATACTCAGTTCTTTTGTGGACTAGGTAGTATTCATCATTTTGATATTATTTGTTGTAGTGTATATCATTCAAAATTTGCAATATAAGACCACGGTCAAAGATGGGTAGAATATAGAATGTCTTCATAAGGCTTAAGTTAAGCTTACTTATCTATCCATAGAACCTTATGTTCATAATTTGGCTTAACTTCTCTTTTGGAGTAGCCTATATATGTTTTAACATTAACTTGAATGAATTTTGAAATCATATTTGAAATAGATGGAAAATTTCAAGAAAATTATTATCTTATTATTTTATTTAATTAATATTAAGGAAGGCATACAAGATTAATAGCATTTGTCCTTTGTGGGTCATAGCCATAGAAGGATCGTGAAAATATTTGCATATTTGCCCACTTAAACTACTAATTTAGATCCACCTACATATATAAGTAAAAAAAATAGGGCCTCAATTATACCAATGCGTTGGATAGGAAATTTCAAAATGAAGCTAGAAATCATTAAATTCATCTTAAGGTGAAATTGTAAGATTATACCTTCTAGTTGACTTTCCATTCAATGGTACAAGAAATTCATATCATGTTAGTGCATTTTCATATGTTGCAATCACTTTTTTGTTTAGATTTGACTAAGGGCTTTAAAAATCTTTGTTCTTGTATCAAATGTTGAATCTTTACATTAATTTTGCATCTATAGTGATCAATGAAGCTTTAACTTGCTAAAGTGTTCATATCAAAATGTATATTTGATACAAGATTAGCCATCTTTCTTAAGCTTATTGGTTTAGTAATGAAAATAATTCAATTTGGAGTTATTGATGTATATATGGATGAATCATTGAAGAAAATTGCTAACTTTATTTCAATTAAGCTTCCTTATAGTGAATTAGGAAGTTTTTCATAGAACTAGGGAAATGATTCTATTAAAGATAAATTATTTAGAAGATTTTAATTACATATAATGATTATTTTGATGAATTATAATTTTTATTTGTCAAGTCACATTATATTTTATAGCTTTAATTTTATTGGCTTAGTTATGTCTAATTGCATGCATGACAAAGTTTGATTTGTTGTTAATGATTGTTTTTTGAGGATCTTTAGTCTTGAGAAATAGAGTTCTATGTCATTAATTTATGAGTTGAAAATCAAAGAGGTTTAAAATTTAAATGCACCGATATGGATTGGTTCAACTAGTTATTATTAGAATTTAGATAAGATTATTATGACTTTTCTTGATCTTAGGTTTAAAACTCCTTCAACTTGTTAGCAACGCTTCTTAGAGAAATTCCCTAATGCTCAGGAGTTAGTCTAGGTAGTGATTCTTTAACACTCAAGCATTAGTTTAATCAGTATCTCTTAGGCTTAGTTGGATTTGACAATAACTTCTAAGGAGAAAATATAAGTGAATTTTCATAAATGTTTGCTATAAAGTTTTCAATATAATTTTACATTTGTAACACTTTTTCACCTCATTACTAATAATTACAATTCAATAAATATAATTATTAACTAGTTATTCAATTAGTTGAAAAGGCTATATAATATAAAATTATAATTGAGAACTTTACAACAAACACCTATGAACTTTATATAAATTTTTTCATCCTTAAAGTGGGTCACTACTGATAGTTTCAATATGCTATTGACACCTTATCTAATAAGATTAGAAAACTTTCTATTCCTACTTTTTTTACCAAAAAAAGAAAAGTTTAGACGTCAAGTAGTTAGCATTCTAGAATTCTTATAAAAGAACAACAATAAGGTGACTTCATTATTACTTTATATATATATATATATATATATATATATATAATGAAAAAGTAATCTTCAAATATTTATTCAAATATTGCTACCAGAAACATTAACTTAAATTAATGTGTAGATTTTCAAAGTAGAAGATTAGATGGTTTTTAGGAGAAGGAACTTTTTTCCAAAAAAAATTATAAGGACATTTTTAGTTATAATCAAATTTATATTAACACTTTTCTTTTGATAAATATATATATATTGTAAATAGAATTACAATATTAACATTTAGCAGTACGTCCAATTAAAAGGACAAAAAAAGGTTCAATGCAGTTCTTCCTTTCTAGACAATAATAATGAGAACAAAATTGGAAGGGACTTTTCATATGAAAAAATTGATAAATAAATAAGAAAAACTCACGGCATGTAAAAGAGATATTGGTATAAAAGAGTGTCAATGCAAAATGATACCCTATTGTTGCAAACAACTATTTCATCTTAAATTTTGCTGCAAAATATTTATTTTGATTTTAAATAACAAAATTAAGTTAGATGAATATTAAATATTCATGGATGGATCTTTAATGGTAATTTTATAAACAGATTAAATTTTTATTCATCTTAAATATTAAGAATAGATTTGAATTGACTTATTTGGATGAACCATGGATACCAATTCATTTTAACACCCTCACAAGAAAGATATTTCATCTCAAATTTTGCAATAAAGGTAAAAGCTCTTAGTTGCAAAGAAAAACGTAGAATTAATTAGCAATAAAATCAAAATATTGATACAAATTAAATTTTGATGCAAAAACTTCCTGAAGTGGGTTTAAGCTTCACTCCACATTCTCATCTCAAAAATGATTGCCATGAACAATAATAGTATGGCAAGAACAATTGCGTAGCCAACCTTCCACCCACTTGCTTCCCTTCCCAAATGGATTCCATAAAATATATTAGCAATTGCAAGTATAATCAAAATTCTGCCTGTGTTGTGATGGTACCAATTCCAATACTTTCTCACTTTTGACTCCTTCTCTGGCGTACCCAAGAAAGGCATCATCTATATGCAAAAGCAAATCCACCGGATATATTAAAAATTCAGTCTTTTGCATATAAATGCATATATAATTATATATCCATGAAGCAATTGATTCAAATAAAAAATTGAACTTATTGTCCAATTTCATCCTCAATTATACATATGAAAGATTATTATTTATTGCATTGATTATTTTACTGATACTAATATTTTCTATTCGTATTCTTTTATTTATTTAAATTATATTAAATTTTAATTATATTGAGACAATTTAAGAGGATAATTATTTACGTGTATATTTGGTGTAGTATGTTAAATAATTTATGAGAGATTAATGCATTCAAAATGAGAAATTAATTATGTTTTTTTTGGGAGGAAAATAATTTAATAAAAAAAATGAAGAAATAGCCTTTTTTTTTCTCTTTACTTTATTTTCATTCTTTTCTCTTGAAACATATTATTAAAATTGACCAAGTATCACCACAGTACAACTACAGACAAATTTTGTAAGAAGTTAAAAAAAAAACTTGTTATAAACTTTTAGTAAATAAATTATTTTATTTTGGGAGATATTTTTCAGAATATTTAAAAGAGCAATTTAGTCTTGTGTATTTTATAAAAGTTGGGTTACTAAAGTTTAAATTTGATCCATTATCGGTATAAAATTTTTTATACAATTAGTAAATAAAAAATGGCATTTCATTAAAAAAATCAATATTAGTTAAAAATATTTACTAACAATAAAAGAATTTTAATAATTTTTTGATGATATAACAATAAATGAATAGATGATAGTATATAATTAATTTACATTCACGATGAAATAAAATTAAATCTCAAATGGAATACCCTAACCAGGGAAATTTTTGTTTGGACCTTTGGAGAAGGGCTAGAAAGAAAATGTTTATGGGCCTCCCGGCACAAATACAATTTTCATTGTTATTGTGTATCTATATCTCAAATCAGGAGCGTGGTAACTTAGGTGTGCGCAAAACCTTCCCACCACGCTCATAATCAAAGATTTAGACACCACGCGGACGAAGAAAGTCTTAAATATTTTTATCAAAATATTCTGACCAAAAGAAGATCAAAATATGTTTTTAATTTCACCTAATAAATCAAGATTAATTGTCACACTATTATCTATTGTTTGTGAATTTTATAGGACTCACATTAATTAATCTTTTTTTAAATTTTGAAGATATTAATAATTATAGGTGTCGCACATTTGATCTTTCTTTATTATGTGAAGTAAAAACACTTGAATTTTTTTTTTAATTCTACTATAGTATTAGTAGTAGTACACGGATGGGGTAGATAACTTTAAATTAAGTTATAAATGGATGGATCATTATTAATCTATTTATTTAGTTATGACAAAATGAAAATTTTGTATGGATCATGAATTTACTTATGACCTATACATAAAAGGTCAAAATTGATCCATCTAATTACCCATTTAATTAGTATCTTGCATTAATTTTATCATTACTATTTTTTTGCCACTATAATGTTTATTACTATTGTCATTTTAGTATTAGTATTAGAAAATAATATTCATTATTAAAAATTGTAAATTTATATTTTTACTCCTAATTTAATTTTTCTATACATTTTTGTCATTTTTATATATTTTTATCACTTACTAATACAAGTAATTTTTTTTAAAGTAGGAGTAGACATAAGTTAAGCTAAATTAAATTTTACCTAAAATAAATTAAATATAAAAAAATTATTTGGTTTGACCTAACTTATAACACTATTGTAGCCTATATAAATCTAATTTTCTTATAAATTTTTTAAGATTTAACTTAATCTATTAGTCTATTTAAGCCTATAAACTATATAAGTCTCATAGTCAAATAAATTAGGTTGAATTAATATAACCTAGCCTATTTTATAAAATGATAAGAAGTTAGACTCAAGCCTATCCTATTTTATGAATAGATTAAAAATAGGTAAGGTTAATAGGGCTTATAGGTCAGGTGTTCTACTTCCACCCCTTTGTTAGGAGAGATACCATTTCAATTAATATTTTATATTTAATGTTTCAAAATTTATTTTATTATCTAAAAATAAATTAATTATGATATATTATTTCACAATTAAATACACAAACTCTAAACTTTATATTAGAAAAAAAGATTTATAAAAATGAAAAAATTAGAAAAATTAGTAATGTATTTATATTACAATATAAAGTATGGGTGAATTTTTAATTATTATTTTGTTAAATATTTATTTTAATTATAAAATAAAAATGAAATGGATGGGTAATAGATATTCATGAATATCCATAGATGAATCATGAAGGATTTTTTGGTTAATGAATAAATATTTTACCCATTTATTTATCCCACTAAATATAGCAGATAGATTTCGATAAATCCAAAGGTGGATGGGTTCTTAGATATCCATCCATTTTATCATTCCTATGTACTGCTAGAATTTCATGCTACTCATTATTATATTTTAACACGTTTGCAATTTTAATGTCATGGTCAAGTGATTCTTAAAATCAAATAAAGCAGTTTTGACCTGATTTTTTAAAAGGAAGTAGTACTAAGAATGTAGTGTGATAATAGAATTAGAATTTTTTTGCAAAAACATGTTATTGATGGGAGTAATGGTAGAGGGAGTTTCGTAAGAAGTTAAATTTTTTACTGTTAAGTTATTTTTTTAAATCTTAAAGTAAGTGAATTAAAATTAAAAATACATATTTCAATACATTAAATATAATCTAAATTTAATAGTGGAAACACTTAACCTCTCTTAAAAGTTGGAACTTCTCATAACATTACTCTACAATTAGAATATATAACCTCATATACAAATGGATAATATTATGAAGAGTTTTACCTCCTAAGAAATTGAGTGTTTCAACTTTGGATTGCCTTTTTTGAGTCATAAAGCAAGTAAATTAAAATTAAAAATATAAAATTTAATTAAATGACAAAAATAATCAACCTCTTAGGAGGTGAAGTTTCTTGTAACATTACTTATTGCCTAAGATTTAAAAAGCAGTCTGTGATTGCAATATTGTTCGTAATATTGTGTTTTTGGGACAAACTGTATTTGCGATTTTTTACAATTTTAGACCGTTATGACTATATTTTTTTGCATTCATCCACATCGCAGCACGATCACGATCTCGACTGTGACTGCAATCGTAATAACAATTTAAATCCCTGCTTATTGCTATTGCGAGAGCAAAAGATAATTTTATTTTTTGGGCAAGACACAATTATTCAGTTTTGAATGTGGAAATTTTTTGAAAGTGCATGCAATTAGTAGCAGAACAGAGGTGTACCTGGAGGAAGGCCAGCACAACAATGATGATTCCAATAGCTTTGTGAATGCCAACGTCCACTTGAAGTTAATTAACCAAGGTAAGCCTGGCAATGACTCCAATCGCTCCAAGTACAAATCCCATGGATTGCACTGAACCATGGAAATGGAACCAAAATGGGTCCCATTCTCTGAAGTAGCGAGCCACTATTGCTCCCATTATTATCAGGATGCCCCATCCCGTTACGTTTAACAAACCATGGGCTCTTTCTAAGTTCACGGATGGGCTTTCTGATGCCCTTGTTGAACCCGATTGACAGACAAAATGAAAGGGTAAATCTGAATTGCAGACTAATTTAGAATGACGATATAGTAAAATTATTTTTTTCTACTTGCTGTGGAGGGAGACTTTGTGCTGAGTAATATCACTTTTATTTATTAAATTTAGTATACGTATTTTAAAAAAAATTATTTTTTTTAAAATAAAAGAACCTATTTAAAAGTCTATTTTCAAAAATTATTCTCTAATAACTTAAAAATAAAAAAATAGAAATAAATTTTATATATTTTTAATTTATTATCTTATTCTTAATGTTAATTTTATAATTATATAAAATATTTCTTTATTGACAATATTGAACACTTTCTAATATTTATTTTCTTTCAATTTAAAAATGATTTTTAAAAAAATACAAAAGTAAAAATATATCTAAATACATTCTTAATCTTTGCCCACTTTCGTTCTATTGTTCTAGGGTTCAAAGTCCATAGGGAATAAATTGAGGAGAGTAAATTTATATTTATTCCTTTGTGCACATGCATTATCCTCACACAACCCTTACTAACCCTTACTTAAGTCTCGTTAAATATGTGTTGTTTTATGATATTCAACAAATTCTTAATATTAAATATTCTGAGTAACAATTTAATTTTAAATTTAAATCTCACATGCACTTGCATAATCTTAAATTTTTTTGATGTTCTTACTTCTATATATAATAATTTTACTTTGTCTTTATTTTTATTTATAGAATCATTTTATGAATTAGTATAATTAGTAATAGTTTATGGATTTGGATAACAAAAGTATAATAATATAAAACATTTTGATTTAGTCCAAATTGATAATCATATTATGATTAGCCCCAATTTGAACATTTAGACTTGTGTAAATATTTTATTTTGTTAACTTTTGCTTCTAAATTTCTAATAATGGACAGATTGATCCAATTTAACCCATTAGGAAAAGGTTTAACTCTTATCTTATATATACTTGTGGTTGACTCATGAAACACAAAGCATGTATTGTATATAAGGGATGAAAGTTGGATAACTCCCTCTTAACCCTTTATAATCTTGTCTTTATCTTTTTATATTCAAGAAAATCAAATAGATCTGGACTTGAAGACAAAAACAAATAAATTTGAAATATGGAGATATTCTATAATAAGAGATTGTGTTGAATTCATCATTAGAAATAATAGATTAACATCTAGGTGTGGTTTTCCACTGTAATTATTTCATATTTTTTATTATGCACAAACTCATATGCTATATAATATGATGAATGAAATGCTATAATTGACTTCTCAATTTTTTTTGTACTAATTTTTCCAATAATATGGCTTTTATTTGTTTTAATGAAAAACATCTCTTATAAAAATATATTGAAATATTAAGAAGACAAAAAATATTTTATTTATTTAGTATTAAATATGAAACGTTCCTTTATTACTATATCACCAAAAATTATAATTTTTAATTTTTAATTAAGACATATAAGAGATATTTTCTTTCTTTATTTTATACTAACAAATGGAACTTTTCAATAGAAAATATTTTGCAACAAAAAAGATGGAACTTAGGAACTATTTGGTTATTGTTTTTATGTTTTTTAAAAAATAGATGAATTTATTTAGTAACTATCCTCAAAATATATTTTTAAAAACTATAGCTTCAAATATTTAACTTAAAAATAGAAAAATAATGACAACTTTTAGGTATTTAGGAACTATTTTTTTATTCTTAATACCAGTTCTATAACTAAATAAAATACTTTCATATTTACTCCTCCAAACACCTTCTATTATTTGTTTTTCTTAAATGGAAAGTAATTTTTAAAAATAAAAAATATAATTTTTAAAAACAACTTTTGAGATTTTTGAAAAAAAATATATCTAGACATGTTGTTAGTTCCTTTGGATATATTGGAGTCCAAACATGGTCATGCTTAAGCCTACAAAGGCTAATTTCACCCTTATAGATTAAGATATGGTTTTGTTATATGTAGCACGGTATTAAAATAAAACTCATGAAAAATTTATATATTTTTATAAAAGTCTAAAGCAAAAATTATAAATATTTTAATTTTTCATATATAATTTTATAATTTTTTTATAAATTGCAAGTGTATTCTAATTTTATGTGCAATAAATATATAAAAAAATACGATCCTAATATCCAAAGTAAAAAAAATTCTAAGATTTTTAAAATTTTGTAAATAATTGTAATATTTAATTAATAAATTACAAAAACTACATGAAAATTATAAAAATAAACTCACAAGAGAAGAAAGAGATTGAGGTTTTTGAATATTACTAAATTCAATTGCAAACTCATCATGAAAGCATTAGTTTGGCTATGTTTGGTGTAGGGTTGAATCTGATCTAACATTGCGACGTAGTCTTGCCACCATGATATTGGTAAAGATAGTGAGCCATAAATCATGGGAACAAATCAATTAGAAAATTTGACTTTAGAGCATTAACCTAGGAGGTTTTTTTTTTTCAAATTTCCTCTTTTCACAATCGGATTGAACAACTGATCTTTCATGCCCAACTATCCATTTTTTATGAAAAATTAGTAACTGTTCATTATGCCCTAAAGGTGATGATGTGAAAATTAATTGACCACTGATTAGGCCTTGAAACAACCTAAACATGATTTTAGTTTAGCCTTCCCCCCTTTTTTTGGCTTATCCGATCCTAACATGCTTTACCTCTATGATCATAGATTGAAAAGGATTTGGTTATAATTAGTGCGCTTTAAATTGAGCTTGTTAAGTCAATTAGAAGATTGGTATATTTTTTTTTACTTATTATAACATTATTGATATTACTTCTCTTCTTTATTGTTATATTCATCTTCTAATTATTAAACGTACAGAACATAAATGTAACTAGTGCGATCAAGAGTTTGTCAAAATGAGTATTAAATCGTGGGTCCGATTTACATTATAGATTTTGCCATTTTACAGAATCACAGGCCACAATTTTATTTTTATATATAGCTAGTTTTCTCTTATATCCTCTACTATTTTTGAACAAATTTTAAGTTTGAAATATATATTAAATGATTAGGAGGGGAGAGATATACAAAAAAAGTTACTGTAGGAAATTCATATTCCTGGGAATCATATATTTTCAACTTTTATATGTATATATTTATTTCTTTCATAAAATATTTTCAATTAAAAAAATATGAAACTGATTATGTGAATTATTGAGTTAATTTAATAGAAATTTGTGGTTGAGAAAAAATTGTCACATTAATCGTTATAGTGAAACTATCATGTAATACTTTTTCTATAACAATGAACAAGGCTTTTCTATAATTAAGCATCATATTCTATACCTAAGCCGTTTTATTTTGAATTTGAATCATCTTCCTTTATTTTTTGTCGTGTTTTTGTGTCATATAAAGAAAAATAAACATATAATCTCTATATGTTGCAGGATCTTATATGATCAATTTATGTGTAATGTGCCTATAAAAAAATCTTATATGATTGTACCTATCTCTGTCTAACACGACGTGAAAAAATAGAACCCAAATTCATTTGTTTCACGAGTAACCCATTCATAACTTTTATACCAACCGGTTGCATAATTCAAAGCAGTGGAGGCTTTGTCACGGTGCTGCTGCGTTGGGGAAAAACCAGGTGCCGACGGGAAGATTCCGTTGGGTCCCACGGCGAAAATCAGCTGAGACTGAGGCTGCATGGTGTATAGCTGGAAGGCCATGTAGATGCGTGATGACTGTAAAGTGATTAGGGTTTAATTTGGGACAACTTGTAAATTGCCTTTGTCAGGCACCACTTGGTTTGCCGCAATACCACCAAGATAATATTGCTTCATCCCCCAAAGGCCTCCAGCACTGGATGAGACCCACCCCACAACACGGCTCTCGCGCCGACCATACCGCCGGACGCCGAGAACCCCATTGCTATGAAAAGAAGGAAGCTCCGTGTGCTTGTAGAAATCTGAGAATACTGCATAGTTTTATGAATGTTGTAAGAATAATTAGCTTGACAGGGCTTATTAATAACTAGAAAACGTTATTTACACAAATTAAGGTTCAAAATTGCTGTCTTTAATGGGATGTTGTAAGTAACATTATTATTGCATACCACATGCCAACTATAATTTTTTATAATTTTGCAGTATAATGGACATTTTTTATATTTGTTCACAATTTTATTAATCATTGTGTAATTGCAACCATGATTTAAATTATGACACAAATAGCTAGAACTAATCTCACATCAATAATGAGGATGTTTTTATGTCCCCGGATTAGGCTTCACAAAATTATTGAATGACTAGGATTAGTCTTATGAAGGGTGCGTGCAAAAGGTTGCTGTGTTATGCATTCCTCTTGGTAACAAATATGATGCTATTGAGAAAAAAAATGAGAAATAAGTTGAATTTATTTATAAAATATTTTAAGTTGGATCTTGGATTTATGAGTTATTATTATTATTATTATTATTATTATTATTATTATTATTATTATTATTATTATCTAACTTATTTGGGTTAAAAAATAAATGGATTATGATTATCAAACCATTCAAATATTTTATGAACTTTGGGGTATTGTACTTTTTTATTTACAAAAGCTCATTTGATTTCTTAAAAGTATATTTTTCCATGTCAGAAAAATGCTTCATAATTTTTCATTTATTTCTATTTTTAAAAATGTCAAATTTTCTCACTAAGTAAAAATTCTATTGACTATAATATAATATTTATTTTTTAAAAGAAAGATGGCAAAATCCAATGGTCAATATTTATTAGTTATTTTGAACCTTTGATTGGTTATGAGTGGAAAAATCAAAATGAAAGGAAATTTTAAATTTTAAAATGCCTAACATATGCTAAAATTAATACATTGTCATGGTACCCCTTTTACACCTAGATGAACAGTTATGGATGGTACAAAAGCTGGATCAATTTTCTAGAAAAAATTACAATTTTAGCAAAATAGCAGCATGGTTGCTATCTTAGGCGGAAAATTGAGAAAAAGTAAAAAAGTGGTAGAAAATCAAATATACACAATATATATGTGATATTTTTAGACTATGTGATATTTTAGGAAGCTTCTAAGGTAAGCCAATATTTTATGGAGCCATTTTTCAAATTTCAAAATGTTGGAGCCTAAAGAAAGCTTGGAACTAAAAGTTCAAAATTTAAATTTGAAGCCTAAATTCAAACTTAGAGCCAAAAGACAACTTGAGGCCTAAGTTGGTTTTCTCTATAAATAAGCTATATGCATATATGAAAGTGAGATAAGAGAAACATAGAAGAAATAGAAGCATTGCACTACAATTTGCAAATTCTCTTTATCTTTCATTTTAGAAAAATCTTAATTCTCATTTTCTTCTCACTCTAAAACTAAACTTACATATCCACTCTAAAAGTGTTAGTGAGTGAAAAATTTATGTAATCTCTTTTAGAAATTGTGAGGAAAATCTTTCTTGTATCTTGAGATCCTAGTAAAGATTGTTACAATCTTGTAAAGTTAGGTGGTTGTGAAATCCTAATGGAGATTGGTGAATCTTGTAAAGCTAGGTAGTGATTAAAATCCTAATAGATATTGGTGAATCTTGTAAAGTTAGGTGATTGTGAAAATTCTAGTATAGATCAGGAGTATCTTATAAAGTTAGGTGTTGTAACTTGATGAAAAATTAGTGGATATCTCAAGTAATACTTGATAGATTAAGAAGAGAGGAATAGACCCAAAAGGCATTCCTTTTGGACAATCAAACCTTTATAAAAATTCTTTGTTTTCTTCTTTCTACTTCTTTACTTGAATTTTGTTTTGAAAATTGCATTGCATCTTTGAAAAGAAAGGAACACAATTTTTCATATTAAACAAAGAAATAATTTTTGAAATATTTTTTAGAAAACCTTTTCAATTATTATTGAAATATTTTATATTTTTGAAACTACACATTTATCAAATTTCAAGAACTCTTTTATTGTATTTCATGATTTTATTAAATCAACATCATATTTTTAAATTATAAATTTTTGTTAAAAGCTAATTCACCCTCCTTTTGCCTTATAAGTTTTATCACTTATTATTCGAGCTTGGTCTCATATTTTTAAAGTCTAACAACTTAATGAGTAAAGATCTTATAGGTAATAGAGCTTTTTAGCCAAAATGATGGACCAAAAAGACATTCTATAACTAGACCTCCACTTTTTAATGGCACAAATTATGACTATTGGAAGTTTAGAATGATGATCTACATTAAATCCATTGACATTGAAGTATAGAAAGTTATTAAAAAGGGTTATGAAGCAATTAAAAAAATGGAAAGAGAAGTAAAAGCACTCGAGCTAGAAAATGAATGGACAGAAACTGATTATAAGAAGGAAGCAACACATACAAAAACAATAAATGCCATTATGTGTGTGGTAACACTTAGCGAGTTTAAAAAGATATCTAAATGTACTTATGCAAAATGAATATGGGATAAACTTGAGGTGGCCTATGAAGACCCTAATCAAGTAAAAGAAACTAAGATCAATATATTTGTATATGAATATGAAATATTCAAGATGGAAGAAAATGAAAAGATAGAGTCTATGTTTGAAAGGCTCTCATCCGTCATTAATGTTCTTCATGCATTAAGAAGAATCATTACCGATAGAGAACTAATGATGAAAATCTTGAGAATCCTTCCAAAATTATGGCAATCTAAAGTAGATATCATACAAGAAGGAAATAATCTCTCTACTCTTACGTATAATGAGCTAATAGGAAAACTCTTGGTATATGAAAAGACATACATAAGAGAAGAAAAGAAAAAGAAAATGATAGTTTTTAAAAAATCCTCACAAAAAGGTAATGAAAAAAAGGATGATCTTGATTAAAAAATAAAAGAACAAGAAGATGAGTTAGTGTTTTTGGCAAAATTTTTTTTTATAATGTACAAAAGAAAAGGTGGCTTTAAAATAGTTCAAAAGAGAGAACAAAATTCAAGCAACCAACTTTTGGTTTGCTTTGAATGTAAAAAGCCCAAACACAAAAAAAGTGAGTATTTAAAATTAAAGGAAAAGTCGCTAAGAAAGTCAATCAAGAAGAAGAAGGCAATGATGGCAACGTGGGGTGTTGAAAATGTATCCTTCAAAGAAGAACTTGAAGATGAAGAAGAAGAGGTAGATGATATTGCCAACTACTACTTTATGGTCAGAAGTGAAGAAGACATTAAGATAATTAATGATGAACTTGAATTTCCTTTATCTTATGATGAATTGATGCAAGATTTTCACAAATCTTAACTAAATATTTTTCTTTGGAAAAACAAAACAAAGCTTTAATAAAGGAAAATATTTTGCTCAAAAAGGAAAAAGAATCTTTTGAAGTAGAAAATCAAATTTTGACAAATGATTTGAAAATTTTTAAAAATGAAAATGAAGCTTTTAAAAAAGAAAATTAAATTTTAGAAAATAATTTTAAATTTCTAATGGAATATGTTGAAAAGATGGATAAAGAAAAACAAGATTTATTAAAAAAAATCTTTCAAAGAAAGTAAATCAATCTTTAAAATGTGAGCACAAAGTTTTGAAAGAAGAAAATTATAAAATAAGGTTTAAGTTAAAGCATAAATCTTTAAACTTGAAAAAGGAAAATATTTTTTTAAAAAAATAAGTACTCTAACAAATGATCTTGGAAAGTTTATTAATAGAAAAAATAATTTAGATACTCTTTTAAGAATTCAAAAATATTCTTTGGAAAAAGAAGGATTAAGATATCTTCATACACATTGTGATAAACATTATACAAATTTTTTATGAAAGCTTCTCATTTATCAAACTCATATGTGATTTGTAATTATTGTAGAGATAAAGTCATATTGCTTTTTTTGTTATTTAAGAAAAAGAATGATTACAAAGCAAAATCAAGATTGGATGCCTAATAAATAAAATGGTAAAAAGGCATTAAATAACCTCAAGGATCTAAAAATTTAGGTATCCAAGAAAATACAATATTTTGTTGTAGGTGTTCTTAAATCTATAATAAAAAAGGACGATTGGTTTTTGGATAATGGATGCTTAAGACATATGACTAGAGACCGAAGCAAGTTTTCATCGCTCAAAATCATACATGACAAATTTATCACACTCAGAAACAACATTAAATGCAAAATCATCAATATAGGTAAGATAGCAGGCTAATGATGAAGGTTAAATAATATTAAAAGAGCAAGAATTTAAAGATTAAATTGAAATAGCTAGAGAAAACCAATCTGAGACTCATTTCTTGAGAGATTAAGGAGACTACTATCTCGAGCAAAATGCTAAAAATGAATAGGATGATTGCTATCTAGAAAAAGAATGACAAAGTTGTAAATAATTTAGTAGAAAAGAAATAACATACACCTTAAAAGAACAAAGGAAACCTACCAAGAGAATGGAGAAATTATCCAAGCTATCCAAATTAATTTATTATTGATGATCCATCTCAAGGTATGATAATTAGATCCTCTTTTAAAAATAAAACTAACTTGGATTTACTATCACATATAAAACTCAAGAATGCACAAGATGCTCTCAATGATGAAAGTTAGGTTAAAGCTATGAAAGAGGAATTGCACCAATTTAAGAAAAATGAAGTATGAAAGCTTATACCACAACCTTTAAATCATTAATTATTGAAACTAGGTAGGTATTTAAAAATAAATTGGATGAATTTAATAAAGTGATAAGAAATAAGGTATGGTAAGAAATAAGGTAAGGTTAGGAGTTCAAAGATATAATCAATAAGAAGGTATTGATTATAATGAAACTTATGCACCAGTGGCAAGACTCGAATCTATAAGAATGCTACTATCTTTTACTTGTTTCAAAATTTTCAAACTTTATCAAATGGATGTGAAAAGTGTTTTTCTAAATGGCTTTCTAAATGAGGGAGTTTATGTAAAACAACCTCTTGGATTTAAAGATAAAGAAAACTAACTCATGTTTTTAAACTCACTAAAGCTCTTTATAAATTAAAACAAGCTCCAAGAGCTTGTTATGAGAGGCTTAGTAAATTTCTTATTGAAAATAGTTTTTCAAGAGGTAAAGTGGATATTACACTTATTATCAAAACCACTGAGCATGAAATACTAATTGTCCAAATTTATGTTAATGATATTATCTTTAGTTCTACTAATGACCTTTTACATAAGGAATTTTCAAATTTAATGAACGGTGAATTTGAGATAAGCATGATGGGAAAACTTACATTTTTCCTTGGAATTCAAATAAAGCAAACAAAAGAAGGAATAGCCATAAATCAAGCGAAATACATAAGTGAGATTCCAAAGAAATTTAGAATGGAAAATGCAAAAGCCATTAGTATTCCTATGAATCTATCCATAAAATTGGATAAAGATAAAAATGGTAAGATGGTTAATGAAAAGTGGAATAGAGGTATGATTGGATTACCTTTTTACTTAACTGCAAATAGACTAGATATTATATTTAGTGTTTGTATATGTACTAGATATCAAACAAATCCCAAAGAATTTTATTTATATACTGTTAAAAGAATTTTTAGATATATACTAGGAACTAAGAATTGTGGCCTTTCGTATCCTAAGGATAGTTCCTTGAATGTAGTTAGATATTCAAATGCTGACTTTGTAGGATGCAAGTTAGATAGAAAAAGCACTAGTGAAGTATGTTAATTTTTAAGATAAAGAATTATATCATGGCATATCAAAAAGCAAGCTTCAGTTGCCTTGTCAATAATGGAAGCAAAATATATGGCAGTAGAAAGCTCTTGCATATAAATTTTATGGATGAAAAGATAACTTGAAGATTATAGTTTAAAATTCTTATCCATGCAAATCTTTTGTAATAATACAAGTGTTATAAATCTAACGAAAAATCCTATTTAGCATTTACAAACAAAGTACATTGAAATTAAATACTACTTCATAAGAGATCATATACTTAGAGGAGATATCCTACTTGAATTTATAAATAGTGAAAATCAATTAGCGGATATCTTTACAAAACTCTTATATGAAGATAGATTTTGTGATATTAGAAAGAACTTGGTATAATTAGTCTTGATTGAATTACTCTCTATATGCTATAATTTACCTATGTGACATGTCATGCATCATTTTTTAAAAATAGATTTAGATTAGTTAGGAAATAACTTTAGGATTGTAAGATAATAGATAGCAAGCTCATTGCTATCTTAGACTTTTGGAAGGTTTGAGAATTTGAAAATTAAGAATTTTAAATTTTCTTAATTGCGTCAAATCACAACTTTGGCACCAAAAGGACAACCCCACTAAATTTATTATTACATGTCATCTTCTTTTGTACCTGAAAGTACTTTCATTATTTTCCTATAACATAGTCAACATTTTAATTCAAAATTAAATTATGTTTTAACTTTTAAATCATATATTTTTCTATTAACTACTATTATGAAAAGATTTAATGAAATCCTAGGTTATACTTGTAGAATATGATTTTTTCAAGAAAATAAAATTTATTTCACCAAATTACTAGAGTAAGTCCATTCATTTTCTTTTTTGCTCTAACCTAGAAAACCATTATGTTTTTTTACTCCCTGTCACCAAAACTAGTAAACCCAGATATCATTAAGTCTTCTGATGGAGAAACCTTTCAACCCTATTCTAGTAACTCTGTCTCTTTACCTAATACCCATTTTATCATTATCTATGTTTTCCTTTGGAAAACCTTTACTCTATCTATATCACAATCCATAATTTTTAATGAAAATGATCTCAAAAATGTATTTGCAACTAGCAAATATGATAGTAATTTTGATATGAGAAGGTTTATGAAACCCAGGAGTGTTGATATTCAATCTTTAGAAAATGAAAGGGTAAAATACTTCAAATAACTAAAGGAAATATAGTGGGAGGAATTTGTGAAACTAGATGAATTAGTGTATGAAAAGCACACAAAGCTTTTCTGTACTAATGTTGAACCTTTAAAGAAAGGTAAAGGTTTGCTGATTTATTTCAATAAAGAAGAATAGAAAGTTAGTTTAAGATTGATGAACTATCTATGTGGATCCTCAAATGATGGAGTCAAATTAAACCTAAGCAGAACCATTAAAAATGAAAATGAATTTAACTTCAGGAGACAGGTTCAAAAACTAGGAAGTAAAAATGCTGACAAAGCTCTTCTAGCAAATTAACTAATAATGAATCACAAGGTTCTATACTACTACATCTATAATGTCCTATGCCCCAATAGAGGTTCTATGAAAAATGTAAGTAATTTTAAAGTCTTTCTATTATAAGGCATAGAGATCAAATTTAAGATCAATTTAAGGTATCTGATAATTATACAAATTTTATCTATTAAGTCTCAGGCTGATGCACATATAGGATATGGTATAGTAATTACCAAAATCTTAAAATATTTTGAAGCAGATTTGTTTAAAGAAAAAAGTTAAGGGGTTTTTGGAGGAAATGTGATGAATGATAATTAGCTTAGGACATTTGCATTTAATAAATAACCTAAACTACCTGCTAATATGAATAAAAAAGTTATTAGCTTGAAGAATTATTTAACCAAAGTTCATAGAGTTAGAAGATTAAAGAAAAAAATTGTAGAAGAAATGGAAAAAGAGAAGAAGAGAAGAAGAAAAAGAAAGAACAAAAGGAACAACTTGCTAGTAATTGGGAAAGTGAACCATTGTATGAGCCACTAACTAATATAGAGAAGGAAGATGATATGAAATGACCTGATTTAGGAGTTAATATAGGTTTTGGTACATCATTACATGAGGAACCAAAAAACCCATAAAAAGAGCATGTGGACATTGAAATAGAGTCATCCAAGGATGCTGGTACAATTTTAAAATCTGAAGGCAGTAGTAGTCCACCTCAAAGCTTCTTTGGATTGCAACCTCTACAATTATGCCTCTCAAGTACCATAATCTCTTGAAGACCCCTTCTTAATCTCTAACCTAGTTAAGCTGCATTTCAAGGAAATGGGAAGACCATAGACTTTGTCTAGTGCACCTTGTGCCTAATAGTTACTGAGTTCTTTGCAACTCAAGGTAATGGGCCTAGATAATGGATTATCTAGTTAGAATAGTCTAACCAAATCACCTTACCTTTGCCATACACCTCAAACACTCTTGATCATACTACTCTTAATCTTGCTAAAGTAATACTTATTAAAGCTCCACGTATTGAAACACCTCAACCAATTAAAGACAAAGCCAAAGTTACTCCATCTAAATTATAGCCCTCTCCATTATAAACTAACCAACCACCACTTAACCCTTTCACTCTCTTTGCTAACCCTATGATACATGAAGCATACTTTCCAACCTTGCCCTATCTTCCACTTATGGTTGAACAAGTAGGTCTATCCAATTCCAAGCCTAACAATTAAAACATAATTGATAAGTTTGAAAGAGAGCTTGCTAATCTCTCGAATAGAATTGACAATGGCTTCTAAGACTTACAAGCACAGATGAAGACTATCATTAACCTGTTGCTTTTATAGACCAAACTTTCCCTAAAGCCTTAGATAACTTAGCTTACTTTGCTAATTAAGCCTAGGCATATGTATTGTAGTTTATAAGATTTCATCTTTGCATATGCATCTAAAATTGTTAGGACAAGTTAATTTTTGTTGGTAGTTTTAGTTAAGGAAATCACATGTCTACATGTTGCTTACTTTTGAATAACTTTTACAAAATGTGTTCAGATAAATCTAATATTTATAAGGGTTAACAACCAATTTTTCCTATCTCTATATCTTTTCTGTTGATGTATCCTTTCACTTGCTATTTTCTATTATTTCTTGTTGTTGTTATCTGGTATGTTATTTCTTTTCATATAAAATCTTGGATGTTTTTACTCTTAGATGCTTCTATTATTCATTTTTCTTCTTTTTTTTAATGTTTCTAACTTGACACTATTACTTTTTTAATGTTCTTTCTTTTTTTTCATGTTATGATTTTTATCACTATTAATTTTGCCCATTTATTTTCTAACACATGATATGTTTTTACTCTCTTATATTTATCTCTCTATTCTGTTTATGCTTTTGTCCCTTTGTTTTTCACTCCAATTCCACTACTTTTGTTCTCTATTTTTTTGCTTTGATACTATTTTCTTCATATTGTTTTTACTTTGCTATATTTTTTGCTTTAATGTGTTTTTTTAAACTTGTTTTCATATTTTACTTTGATACTATTTTTTATTTGTCTCTTTTACTTTCCTATTTTCCTATTTTGCTAATGTTAAAGAGGGAGAAAGGAGTGAGGGTGCAAAGTTTTTAAGCAAATTTTGTTTCTAAGGGAGAGAGGATTTTAATGAAGATATATTTTTTTTAATATCCATGGTTTTAAGGGCAGCTAATTTTTTTAAGATGAAAAGGGGTGAACATAAAATCCTTAGATTCAGAGGAAGCATTTTAAAGCTTAAAGCATTTTAAAACCTTACATGATTCATTTTTATTCAAATAATTTTGCATGATAGAAGATCAATTTTTGCAAATAGTTTTGCATGGTATATAATATATTTTCTAACATGTTTTGATACATCTAAAATTAAATCATGCTCTAATAACTCTAATATCTCTTATATATTAGATTGCTTTGATATATCTAGTAATATATTCATATAGCTCTAGTACTATTTATGATATATAATTTGAAATTTTTTTTAGCAAAACTTTGCAAAGATTTGTCATTATAAAAAAAAGGGAATGAGGAAATAAATGAAAATAAATTGGATTTATTTATAAAATATTTTAAGTTGGATCTTGGACTTATGAGTTTTTATTATTATTAGTATCCAACTTATTTGGGTTCAAAAATAAATGGATTATGATTATCAAACCCTTCAAATGTTTTATGGACTTTAGGTCATTATACTTTCATCTTTGCAAAAACCCATTTGATTTCTTAAAAGTATATTTTTCTATGTGAGAAAAATGCTTTATGATTTTCCATTTATTTCTATTTTAAAAAATGCTAAACTTGCCCACCAAGTAAAAATCCTATTAGTGATGATATAATATTTATTTTTCAAAGAAAAGATGACAAAATTCAATAGTCAATATTTATTAGTCATTTTCAACATTTGATTAGTTAAGAGTGGGAAAATTAAAATGAAAAGGAATTTCAAATTTTAAAATACGTAACATGTCATAAAATTAATTTTAAATTATATAGGTTATCATGACACCCCTCTTATAATTAGATGAACAATTATGGATGGTACAAATACAATACAAGCCAGCTAGATCAGTTTTTTGGAAGAAAGTATAGTTTCAATGAAATAGTAGTGTAGTTGCTATCTTGGGCAAAAAACTGAGAAAAAGTAAAAAAATGGAAAAAAATTTGATATACGCAATACATATGTGATATTTTCAAATTATGTAATATTTTAGAAAGTATCTAAGGCAAGTTAACACTTTGTGGAGCTATTTTTTGAATTTCAAAATTTTGATGCCTAAAAGAAACTTAGAGCCAAAAGTTCAAATTTCAAATTTGGAGCTTAAATTCAAACTTGAACCAAGAGACAACTTGGAGCCCAAGTTGGTTTTCTTTATAAATAGGTTAAATGCATATAAAAATGAGATAAGAGAAACATAGAAGAAATAGAAGCATTGCACTATAACTAGTACATTCTCTCTAACTTTCATTTTAGAAAAATCTTAATTCTTATTTTCTTCTCACTCTAGAGCTAAACTTTTATATCCACTCTAAGAGTGTTAGTGAGTAAAAAATTTGTGTAACCTCTTTTAGAGATTGTGAGAAAAATCCTTCTTATATCTTGATATCCTAGTGAAGATTGTGAGAATCTTGTAAAGTTATATGATTATGAAATCCTAATGAAGATTAGTGAATTTTATAAAGTTAGGTGGTGATTGAAACCTTAATGGAAATCAATAAATAATGTAAAGTTAGATGATTATAGAAATTCTAATATAGATTGGTAGTATCTTGTCAAGTTAAGTATTGTAACTTGATGAGAAGTTAGTGGATACCTGAAGTGATACTTGATAGCTTGAGAAGAGAGGAGTAGACTTAAAAAATATTTCTTTTGAACAATCGAACCTCTATAAAAACTTGTTGTGTTCTTCTATTTACTTCTTTACTTGAATCTTGTTTTGAAAATTGCATTGCATCTTTGAAAAGAAGGTACACAATTTTTCATATCAAGCAAAGAAATAATTTTTGAAATAATTTTAAGAAAATATTTTTAATCATTATTTAAATATTTTATATTTTTGAACCTACATATTTATCAAATTTCAAGAACTCTTTTATTGTATTTCACAATTCTATTAAATCTACATCATATTTTTAAATTATAATTTTTTTAAAAGCTAATTCACCCCTCTCTTGACTTATAAGTTCTATCAATTACAACAATGACAAAGAATCTAAAATGCATTTTACATTGGAATTAAGCTGAAAATAATGAAATTTTGATAATAGGGATAACATTGCATTCTATAGAAAATATTATGTTGTTGCATATGCCATCGTAAGGGTATGCAAACAAAAATGGTTATCTTTTTGAGCTATATCATTTAAGATTACCCTATAGTTTGACAATCATTTTCTTCATTTTTAAATTCTCACCTTCATTTTTAAATTCTCACCTCACCCATGGCACAAGTTTAATCCAAATTATTGTTTCAAATTATGGTTGCAATGACAATTATAAAAATGTTATGATGGCCATAATTATTGAAAAATGCAAAATATATATCATAACCCATAATTTAAAATTGAATTTAAATTTAATACATTATCAATGTGAATAAATTTTATACTATTACAAATTTATATATTATTATACCATGAAAAAATTGTTATAATTATATTGCTATTGGTAAAAATTTTCAATTACTATTTTTTAATAATATATTATTTTTATATTTACTAATAGTGTAAAATATTTTATATTAATAGTGTATTAAATTTAAACTCTTTAAATTGACAATATACTTTAGTAACAATCTATATTTCACCAAAAATTAAGGACTGTGATTATTTGAAATTATGATTACACCATCGTTGTAGTTGTATTGCCACAACTACGAATGAATAAAAATAATTTGAATCGTTCTTGCAAGTGGTAATGCAAGAAGTAATAATTCACATATTGTTAGAGCTGCAAATTATGATTTAAAACTAGGTCGTTACACTTACTCTAAGGATGAAACTTTCAGCTAGCCAAAAAGAAAGGCAATTAAAATTGTTTGTATAAAATGGGAAAGCAGCATTGAGGTTTAGCTTGGATCTACGAGAATCCTCTTGTGAGGTTCCACCCCTTTGTGATGAACTTCCACTTGTTGGTGAATTAATTCCGCCAGCTTGTGAACTTCCAACATCAGCTGAAACAACTAAAAAAGTAGTAATGAAGATGAGAAATGCTCGTTATGGCTTCCTTTTAACTATCTTCTTCCTGTATTTTCTGAGATTGTGTTAGTTATAAACATGATACTTGTTAGAGTAGAGAACATTCTTTTAGGAAAATTTTTTATAAGTATCATGCATGGCAAATCACTTATTATTATTATTATTATAAAGCAATTTGTCAAGGCCGTCTAGCCTAATATATTTTATTAAGCTTATTTTGTTTATTTTATTAAAATAAATCACGTCAAAACTGATATGTAACCTTTAGATAAATAAGTTATACTTATTTTTTATTAGTTTAGATTATAGGTCTATCTAGTAGAGTTGTTGATTTAGCTCACAAATTGGCCTATTTGTTCATAGGTTCATGCAGACCTAAGCCTCTAAATTTGTGGTCAATTTAAATGCTAATCAAATTTAGCTTGAATTGCGGTCTACATGGACCAACTTGGGGATGGATAAGGTTGTCTGCATGTATTTTTTAATTTTTAATTTTATGTATGTCTAAATTCTGAATTCTTATTCAATGACACACCCTTCTTTTACTCTTTGATTATGTAAGGTTATGTTAAAAATTATATTTATATGATATTTTTAGTTTGTGATTATTTTATGACTTATATCATGTATGTGTAGTAATTTTTTTAAGAGTATATATAGATTTAAAATGTATTATGATTTATTTATAAATAGATATATAGTATTTGGAAATGATTTTAATTTTTTTATTTTTTAAAAGTTTAAAATTTCAAAATATCTAAGAGAAAATGCTCATTGGCCAACCTATTTACCATAGGATTTTCTAGAACTACATTAAGGCCTTTAAATCGATGGCCCACAAAATTTGTAGATAAACTCGATTCATTCCCAACTATACTATCAAACCAATCTATTTAATAATTAATCTATTTATATATAATATAATAATATGTATTTAAAAATATACATATATAATATTGATAATATTTTAATATATGCAATTATATATTAAGTTAATTTAATGTTAGTTTATATTTTATCTTGAAGATCTTTATTTATTAATTTTTTAAAAAATTTATTTATATAAATAAATTTTTAAATAAATTAATAAATTAAATTAAACTTTTTTTAATAAGTTAAGCCAAATCCAAATTTTAATTTTATATTAATCAATACATTGGACTCGGACTAACACTTTGCGAAACCAGTTCAATCTACTAAGAATCTAAAATAAAATTTAATCTAGTGTAATCTATTTTCAACCCTACGCAGAGTTGGTAGTAACGTGTTGATCATATGCCTCTTTCGATTTACACCAACTTCAATTGGCATTTTAGCCAAACTTTTTTCAACTTTTTCCATCACCCCATGGTATCATTTTTTTTCAACTTTGCAATGATGACAAATGACAAATGAATATAATTTGAATAAAATATTTCTTCGCATCTTCATATTGTATTATTAATAACTTATAATATTTGTTAATTTCGAAGTCATAACAAAAAAATTTCTTGAACCTAATTACACAATTTAATGCTTATATTTTTTTCGATTAGTTTTGTATAAAAAATCAGTCAAATGGCATCTATTTACCGTATCAACTATATAGTGACAACTAGGAAAAATTAAATTCACCCCTTTGAAATTTAATTTAATTTAATTATACTTAACACCCCAATTTTTTTTTCAGAATTATAAACTTCCACCCTAATTGCACTTCATGGCGTTAACTTTTATCATCCTTAATAACCTCAAGAGGAAGACTATTTCCTCACAATTTTTTTTGTACAAATCTATTTTTTATTGAAAAATTTGTAATATTGCGGTTCGTACAATGGAATGAAAAATGAATCAATTTGAATAATTATTCCATGATTGTATTTGGTATGGTTAGAAAAGAAATTAGCACTTCATTTTATAATTATGTTTGATACAATAAATATTATAAAGTTTTTTTAATTGTAGCTTGTTCTCTAATATCATCTTTAATAACTTGAAGAGGAAAACTATTTCTTTACAATTTCTTTTTATATAAAAATCTATTTTTCATTGAAAAAATTGTAATGTTGCATTTGGTACAATGGAATGAAAAGGAATGAATTTGAATAACTATTCTACAATTGTATTTGGTATGGTTAGGAAAGAAATTAGCATTCCATCTTATAATTATGTTTGGTATAATAAATATTATAGAAATGGAATAAAAAAATAGTGAATGACAATAGTACCTTTACAAATAAAAAAGAAGCATAAAATTGATACTATTAACATATATTATTATTTAATATATATGTTCAACTACAAATTATATATATGCTCAATTATAAATAAGCAATAATAATAATAATATCATCATCTATTTAAATCAAAAGGAAGTATAAAAATTGAAATTATATTTATATGAATGATGATATTATCATTTTTTTTATTTATAATTGAACACATATGTAATTTATAGTTAAATATGTATTTAAAATAATAAGATAATAAAAAAATTATATGATTGATAATTAAAAGTTTCTATATTTTAAATTTAGTTATCAAAATTATAATTAACACAAAATTTTATATAATAAAAGTATAAAATATTTAATTTATCAAAATTTTATAAATAATATAAAAGTATTTTCTTTAACTTTTATTGTTAAAAATATAGTAATGAAAATATTTTGATAGAAAAATATTAAAAATATTATTTTATTATTTATAAACAAAGGATAAAGTTGTAAAATATAAAACATGTTATAAATAAGACCAACAAAAGTCATTTTATAATTGATAGAATAACAATTCCATCACTTTTGTTTATGAATTGAGAATTCCATCATTTGGTGGTTTCCTAAGAAATAAGCATTCATATTCCTTAGTATTTATTAAACAAATTTTTTACATTCTTTTCCATTTCATGGATTGGACCAAGTACATGCTATAAAACCTATTATATTTTTATTTTTTTAATAAAATGGAATTTTTATAGATAAAAATGAATGAAAATTGACTTCCAATCACTAGAGAGAATATTAGAGAAGAAATTATAATTAAAAAAGTTAATATTATTATATTTTATAATAGTGAAAGTGCATTATTCTAAAAAAATAAGGAAGATCAAGTATAATTAAATTAAAACTTAAGGGTAATACCAACTTAGTTCAACTTTGAATTAATTGGGGCCTAAATGGCTATTGAATATCGGAAGTTCTTGAACAAAAAGTGAAAAAAAAAAAAAACTTAGGAGTAATGACTGTAATTTTCCCTAAAGAGCACAAAATGTGCAGATAATCAATCAATGAAGAATTTGTACTACAGATACCACCAAGCGCACGCAAGAAATTTGAGGAGAAACTGCAAAAGGAAGCCAAAGATTGGGTAAATTTTGCGGTAAAGTACTAATGTAATAATATATTAATATATTATTAAATAGAATTATTACTATATAATTGTATAATATATTTTAAAATATTTTTAATTTAATATATAATTAAATTTAATAGTATATCCAGACCCCACCAAAACTTAAGTTAGCTCACTGTACGGGGTGGAACTAAAAGTTTCTTTAAATTCTTTTCCTTTAAACTGAAGCAAAAGCCACTTTGATCTGTTTTCTTCTTTCCATTGACATATAGAACCCCTTGTGGCTCCATTAATTCTATTTTTTTTCAATACCTTTTTTTGTCGATACGCTCATGTTCTTAAATTTTTCAAAAAATAATATTACCAAATTTACTTGGTTAATTATGTTTTAATAAATTAAAAATTATATATATAGGTCTTCTTCTTCTTTTTTTCTTCTTTTTGTAGTAAAGCTTTAAAACTAGCTACTTATTAAGTATTTTTCTGAAGTATTATTTTTGCATAAAATCATGAATGCCCAAAATCAATTATTACTATTACCCATAAATATTAATGAAAACTTAATTTTATTAATTATTATTATATTTTCCATGTAAATCTTAAAACATTACATTATATTAACTATATTATTTTCAAAAATAAGTAGCATATATGAAAATTTCACAAAAATCGCATATATAAATAATAGGATTTAAGTTGGATACACTATCAGTGTAAATCAACGAAAGCGATGGCAAATTTCAAGAAACCTATTATCTTATTATTCTATTTAATTAATATTAAGGATGGCTTACAATGCTAATGGCATTAATTTTGTGTCGATCACGGCTATAGAAGGATCATGACAATAGTAGAATCTTTGCAATCCACCTGCAGATATAAGTAGAAAAATGGGGTCTTTATTATATCAATGCCTTGGAAAGGAAATCTCAAAATGAAGTTAGAAATCATTGAATTCATCTTAGAGAGAAATAGTAAGATTATTCTTTTTGGTTGACATTCCATTCAATGGTATAAGAAATTCATATCACGTTAGTGCATTTCCGTATGTTGCAATCACTTTTTTGTTTGGATTTGATTGAAGGCTTTGAAAAACTTTGTTCTTAAATCAAATGTTGACTCTTTGCTTTAAATTTTCATCTATAGTGATTAATGAAACTTTGGCCTGCCAAAGTGTTCATATCAAAATATACATTTGATACAAGATTAGCCATCTTTTTTAAGCTTATTGGTCTACTAATGAAACTAATTCAATTTAGATTTGTTGATGTATATATGGATGAATCATTGAAGAAAATTGTTGACTTATTCCAATTAAGCTTCCTTCTAGTGAATTGGGAAGTTTTTCATGAGACCAAAGAAATGATTCTATTAAAGACAAATTATTTAGAAGATTTTAATTAGTTATAATGATTATTTTGATAAATTATAATTTTTTATTTGTCAAGTCATATTATATTTTATAACTTTAATATGTCTAATTGCATGCATGACCAAGTTTGATTTGTTGTTAATGATTGTTTTTTGAGGACTTTTAGTAATGAGAAATAGATTTCTATGTCTTTAATTTATGAGTAGAAAAATTAAAGAAGTTGAAAATTTAAATGCACCAATATGGATTAGTTCAACTGGTTGTTATTAGTTATTCTACCTATTGGCAATCCTTCTCAAGGAAATTTTCTAATGCTCAAGAGTTAATTGAGATAGTGATTCCTTAACACTCAAAAGTTAGTTGAGTTAATGATTCCCTAACACTCAAGAGTTAATTGAATTATTATCTCTTAGGCTTAGTCAAACTTGACAATAACTTCTAAGGAGAAAACATAGGTGAAGTTTTATAAGTGTTTGCTATAAAGTTTTCAATATAATTTTACATGTGTAATACTTTTCCAACTCATTATTAATAATTATAACCTAATAAATATAATTATTAATTACTTGGAAAGGCAACACACATGTAAAATTATAATTGATAACTTCATAATAAATACTTATGAAACTTCACATAATTTTTTTTATCCTTTAAGTGAATTACTGCTAATAATTTTAGTATGCTATTGACATTTTATCTGATAAGATCAAGAAACTCCCCCTTCCTTAGTTTTTTTCTTCTTTTACCAAAAAAAATGTTTAGATGTCAAGTAATTAACTCTCTAGAACTTATTAAAAAAAGGTAATAAAGCGACTTCGTTATTACGATATATATATGTATATATATATATAAAGACACAAACATCAAAAGAATATTGCTACTTAAAATAATGTGTCAGTTTTTCAAAGTAGAAGATTAACTAGTTTTGGGGAGAAGGAAGTTTTTCTTCGAGAAAAAATTATAAGAACATTTTTAGTAATAATTAAAATTATAAATCATTGTATCTACACCAACACTTTTCTTTTGATAAATATATATATTGTAAATAGAATTACAATATTAACATTTAATAGTACATCTAATTAAAAAAATGTTTCAATGCAGTTCTTTCTTTCCAGACAATAATAACGAGAACAAGATTAGAAGGGGCTTTTCATATGAAAAGACTGATAATAAATAAATAAATAAGAAAAACTCATGGCATATAAAAGAGATATTGGTATAAAAAAAATTGTCAATGCAAATTGATACACTATTGTTGCAAACAACTATTTCATCTTAAATTTTACTGCAAAATATTTATTTTGATCTTTAAATCACAAAATTAAGTTAGATGAATATTAGATATGCATGGATGGATCTTTAATGGTAATTTTTTAAATAGATTAACTTTTTATAAATAATAAGAATAGATTTGAATTGACTTATTTGGATGAACCATAGATATGGATTCATTTTAACAGCCTCACAAGTAAAATATCTCATCTCAAATTTTGCAACAAAGGGAAAAACTCTTAGTTGCAAAGAAAAACATAGAATTAATTAGCAATAAAATTAAAATATTGATAAAAATTAAATTTTCATGCAAAATCCACATCTTCTTGGAGTGGGTTTAGTCTTCTTCACTCCACATTCTCATCTCAAAAATGATTGCCATGAACAACAGTATGGCAAGAACAATTGTATAGCCAACCTTCCACCCACTTCCTTCTCTTCCTAAATGGATTCCATAAAAATATATTAGCAATTGCAAGTATAGTTAAAATTCTGCTTGTGTTGTGATGGTACCAATTCCAATACTTTCTCACTTTTGACTCCTTGTCTGGTCTACCCAAGAAAGCCGTCATCTATATGCAGAAGCAAATCCACAGGGTGTACTAAAAATTCAGTCTAATGCATGTAAATGCAAATATAACTATACATTCAAATTGAACTTTTCGTCCAATTTTATCCCCAATTATACATACGAAAGATTATTATTTATTGTATTGATTATTTTACTGACACTAATATTTTCTATTCTTATTCTTTTATTTATCTAAACTATATTAAATTTTAATTCTATTGAGAAAATTTAATATGATGATTA
Organism: Sindora glabra; assembly: GCA_020226215.1. Classification (NCBI taxonomy): domain Eukaryota; kingdom Viridiplantae; phylum Streptophyta; class Magnoliopsida; order Fabales; family Fabaceae; genus Sindora; species Sindora glabra. Next base: position 56,401,001 of record CM035234.1, on the reverse strand, counting down.
TTTACGTGTATATTTGATGTAGTATATTAAATAATTTATCAGAGACACTATGAGAATAAGGAGCAACAACAATGACATTTTTAACGGTGACAAAAATTCGATCGTCGCTAAAACTATTTTCGACGGTAACGTCATCGGTAAAAATAATGTAACTTTTTAGAGGGAATCAGAAAGGTGGGCGCGAAGGAATTAGGCTTTTAGCGACGAAAAAAGTCGTCGCTAAAAGCCTAAAAAAATTTTGACAGAAAAATTTATCCTTCAGCGACGACAATTGTCGTCGCTAAAAATGCAAGACTTTCAACGACAACACTGTCGTCGCTAAAGTGTGAGCCTTCAGTGACGACACTGTCGTCGCTGAAAGTCCCAACTTTCACCAACGACTTTATCGTCGCTAAAGAGCTCAGTCGGAAACTTAGCCCGCCCTTCAGCGACGACACTGTCGTCGCTAAAAGGCTAACCCTTCAGCGACGCCAAAATGTCATCGCTAAAAGCCTAGTCCAAATTCCGAGACAAGGCTTTAGCGACGACATTGTTGTCGATGAAGCTTTGGACTTTTAGCGATGATATTGTCATCGCTGAAAGTCCACTCGGTTGTCGCTGAAGCTTTCACCGATGACCGAAATTTTTTAGTCATCAGTGAAAGTTTCGGCTATTTATTCGCGGCGCCTCATCCCTCCTCATTTGTGTGTTTGAAAATTCTGGACCTGAGGTAAGTTCCTGAACTTTCTCTTTCTTTTAATTTTTTTTATTTTAGTATATTTATTTTTTATATATGTTGATATGTATTAATTTTATATGTTGTATCTTTTAATTTGTTAGTTATTATTAGCACTTATCTTAGTTTGTGGAGAGTATTGAGAGTTAATCAGTAGATTTTTACTATTGAGGTACGTGAATAAAAAGTTATAATATTTTAATTGTGTAATAATATATTTAATTTACTCAAATAGTTTGCAATGAATTAACAGAATTGATAGTATATTTAATTTAATATGAAATTTTGTATTATTTAATTTTGTATGTTGTAAATTTTGAATTTATTTATGTAAATTTAACTTAGCATAAAATTCATAAATATAAATTTTATTATTATTATGTATCCCTCAAATTATAATTTTGAAGTATACAATATATGTGTAAATTATTCAGTTAGACTAATGTAAGATAAAATAGTTATGATATTTTATTCACAAAATCTAAAATTTATGATGCAATTTAGGAAACTTCAAACTTACTAGATTCGTTGAAATAATGTAAGATAAAAAATTAGAATAAATATATCAATTTATCTTAGCAAAATAAGAGATTACAATAATATAATCTCTTTTTTAATTGAGATTGAAACTTAACAATTAAAATTATATTATTTACACCACATACTAAGAAAAATTCAATTAAACTAGAGACTACATGAAAATAAAACCCTAACAATCCAAATTATGATATCTACATTACATAAAAATAAAAACTTCAAAAAATTAGGAAGTCCGCATGAAAATCACCCCCTTCTTAGATAAAATTACATTTACTTAAATAACGAAACTGAATTGTGCATCTTATAAATAATATACACCTTATAAAACTAAACTTACTTAAATTTACAACTAGGAAGTCCGTATTCATAATATACACCTCTCTATTAAGAAGCTGAATTGTGCACCTTATAAATATAGTAGAGTAGGTTATACGTTTGAATTCCCACAAGCTTATTGTGAAACATAACAATTATTATGAATATTTAGAAAAATCAATAATTTACGTAATAAGTTACTTAAATAACAGTACTAACACTTAAACAACGATACTCATAAATTGTTGTATCGTTAATTTTAATTATTGTAAATATATTTTTATAATAATTTTAAATAGAACTGCATTTGCATTTAAATTATAAGCTTAGACCCGTTCAAGGGTTAATTGTTCTTTGAACATCAATTAACCCTTGAATTGTCCTGAAAAGTTAGACAATTTGGGATATTATCATGTAGTTATTATTAACAATTTATCCGGCTCTTGTTTGATATTGTGGGAATATCTTAGTATCCTAACTGTTCTCCGGGTATAAACTATACAGGCGTATAGTTTAAGCACTTGGAGAACTATAAGGAGATCCTGCCAAAATTTCTGCACGAATCAAACGATGAGCATGGATAAATTGGAGAAAATAATAACTATAGAAATATCTCGAATGGGATAGGACCCTACCCTTCAAAGTTGGAGTGATACGGTGCATTTAGGGTGACTGTCAAATATTAATCAACACACTTTATTTCACCAAAAGCAATTTTCTTCCTGTTCAGTGATACAATGTCTGTCGATAAAAGTTGGATACATCTATCAAATCGATTGTCGGATGAGTATTGGAATGGTGTAGTAAGATTTGTTCAAAGAGCTAAAAACTTTATCGATGAAAGGGGTTTGGTAAGATGCCCATGCAAAAAGTGTGTAAATTTAATATTCCAAACATTACCAACATTGGAGGCACATATTATAGATAATGGATTTCATCCATTATACATAAATTGGGTACACCATGGTGAAACAGATGTTTCAACTTCTAGAGGAACTCGGGAGATATCTCCCAACAATAAAGATGAGCTGGCGGATATTATACATGATTTCATTAGCCTTGAGGTACCTGAAGTTGATTTTCATAATGACGAGTACAGGGGTGAGGATGCAGCTAACGGAGATATTGGAACAAATTACAGTAACTGTGATAACTTGTTCGAGCAAGTAGAAACAGAATTGTATCCAGGCTGCACAGCATTTTCAACCTTGAACTTCTTGGTGAAACTTATGCATTTGAAGGTTCTGCATAAGTGGACAAATAAGTCATTTGATGCTCTTCTTCGGTTGTTAAAAGAGGCACTTCTAAATGATAATAAATTGCCTGAATCATACTATGGTGCAAGGAAATTGCTCAACAAGTTAGGATTGGGGTATGAATCAATCCATGTATGCAAACATGATTGCGCACTTTTTTGGAAAGATCATGCTTCTAAAGATAATTGTCCAATTTGTGGGGAGAGCCGATGGGTAAATAAAACTACAAAAGGAAAGAAGTTACCCCAAAAAGTGGTTCGATATTTTTCATTAACTCCTCGATTATAGCATCTGTATCGGTCGAGATATACTGTAAAGAATATGATATGGCATCACACCGGGAAATCAAAAAAAGAGGGGGTAATACGACATCCTATGGATGGAAAAGCCTGGTAAGAGTTCGATAAGAGGTATCCTAATTTCTCCACTGACCCATGAAACGTTAGGTTGGGTTTAAGTGCAGATGGATTTAATCCTTTTGGTGATAGGAACCTATCCTACAGCATGTGGCCAATGGTTATGACTACTTATAACTTGCCACCATGGGTATGCATGAATCAATCTTTTTTCATGTTGACCTTATTAATCCCAGGGCCACAATCGCCAGGTAAGGATATCGATGTCTTCTTACAGCCGGTCGTAGAAGAGTTGAAGGATCTTTGGGAGAGAGGAGTTGAAACTCGAGATATAAATACAAATACGGTGTTCAATATGCGGACAGCATTGCTTTGGACTATAAATGATTTTTCTGCTTGAAGTAGTCTATCCGGGTGGAGTGGGCAAGGATACAAAGCATGTCTTACATGTAATTTGGATACTCCGTCAATTCGAGTTAGAGGAAAAATAGCTTACGTTGGTCATCGTCGTTGGCTTCCAAGAAGTCACACATGGAGAAATAGGAAAGAATTCAATGGGAGGTCGAAGAGAAGAGCCCCTCCTCGGCCTCTTACTAATAATGTTACCATGGAATAGTTGGGTAAGGTGTCACAGAGACTTCCAGGAAAATATGCTTAATTTGGTGGTGTAAAGTGAAAGGGGGTGCCGACTAACTTAATTGGAGTAAGAGAAGTATATTTTTTAATCTCCCTTATTGGCCAACAATGAACTTAATACATAATATTAATGTGATGCATGTTGAGAAAAATGTATGTGATAGCATCTTGGGTACATTATTGGAGATTGAGCATAAAATAAAAGATACAGGAAATGCAAGACGAGATCTGGCAGACATGAAGATAAAGCCTAACTTGCATCTATATGAGCAGAGGGGTTAACTTTTCAAACCGCATGCTGGATATACACTTAACCAGGAAGAGCGAAAACGATTTTGCCAATATATAAAGAATGTGAAATTTCCAGATGGGTTTGCTGGGAGTCTTTGTAAAAATGTCACAGATCGTGACCTGAAGTTAAAGGGGTTGAAATCACATGATTGTCATGTTATTATGCAAAGATTGTTAGGACCAGAAATTCGGGCTTTCTTGCCAAAGGAATTATCATATCCACTTATTGAGTTATGCAACTTCTTTAGTCAAATATGTGTTAGAACTCTCAACAGGAAGGATATTCTGCAAGCCAAACAAGACATTATCATCATTTTGTGCAAGCTTGAGAGGATATACCCCTAGCATTTTTTGACATAATGGTTCACTTGGTGATGCATTTGCCAGATGAAGCATTGGAAGGAGGACCCGTTCATTTTTGGTAGATGTACCCATATGAGAGGTATATAAAAAAAATTAAAGGATTATGTCCAAAATCATGCTCAATCACAGGGTTCAATTGCAGAAGGATATATTGTTGATGAGACATTAACATTTTTCTCTATGTATTTGGAAGGAGTGGAAACTAGATTCAACCGACCTGATAGAAATCAAGATGTAACACCTAGTCAAACAAGAAGGACATTGTTGGTGTTCTGATCCCAATGTCAACCGATAGGGAAGAAAATTATTTCTCATTTTGATAGGAAGGATCAGGATGTTGCAATATGGTACATCTTGAATAATTGTACTGAGATTGAAAAATATCTCTAGTAAGTAACTTAAATTTCAGTTGTGTTCTTCTCCTTTATGTGATTATAATAGATTAAGATTGTTATGTTCTATAGTGAGTATCGATTGGAACTCAAACAAAATGGTGCTGAAAATATTGACAACTTACAAAGAACCAAATTCCCCTCGTAGTTTTACTCGAAGGTAAGGGTTTTTTTCTTCCTAAATTCATTAAACGAATATCCTAAATATTATTCATTTCTCTTTCTGATATTTCAATTTAATTCTTAGAACAATTGCTACTTTTTTAGATGTACTATTTACATAGGAACGGTTCCCCAGAGGCCACCGAAGAGTTACTATCATTAGCCTCTGATCCCAGTTTCACTAACATGATATACTCTGCGTGTATTGTGAATGGAGTTTGCTTCATAGTCAAAACTCGAGATGAGAAGTATAAAACGCAAAATAGTGGCATTTCTGTTCCAGGGATTGATGGTAACATGTTCTATGGTGTACTGGAAGAAATAATTAAGTTAACTTATTTAAATAAGTACAATATGACTTTATTTAAATGCAAGTGGTATGACACTGATCCTACAAAGAAGAAACTTTATATTAACAAGAATATCACAAGCATCTCCATCAATGGACAATGGTACAAGGATGATCCTTATATACTTGCTACTTAAGCAAAACAAGTGTTTTACACTGAGGATCTTCTTAATAGACCAAATTAGAGGGTCGTCCATAATATGGTGCATCGCGATATATGGGATCTACCCAGTGATGGAGATAATGCACAAGACCTGTTATTTCTGCAGGATAGTAACTCATCTAACTTCAACCTTACAGTTGATCTGAGAGATTTCGATCTAGTACATTTAGGTAATGAAAGAAATAGTCCTTCAATCATTCCAACGTACAAGAATGTTAGATCTGGTGCTCATGGAGAAGACGCCTTCATCGATGATGACGAGAGCCTTGAAGATGAAACAATTGATGATTATATGGATGAGGAGCCTACACAATCTGATAATGAAGGAGAAACTGATGACCATGAGTTTGTTAGGTTCACCGACACTGATTCTGACTAGGGATAAAATAACATATTCGAACTACAACTCATAATTGTGTAAGCATGATTGTTAAAATAATCAATATGATTGTAAAAAGTTGAACCACTTAATCATTCAATTTGACATTGAATTCTTTTTAGTTACTTGTATAATGTATATTATTTTAGTTATGGCGGATGTCAAGACATGATACCACGGAGGTGACGCTGGAGGCGACCCACCGGAGCGACCCACCTATATTCTATCATAGTGCGAGGGATTAGGTATTTGTTATTATTTGTACATACCTAAGCTTGATTAATTATGTTTATTGTATTGATATTTTTCTTTATTAATTGAAGTAGAAATTGTGAGAAAGAGGGGACAGAATAAGACTGCATGAGAAGATAGGCAGGGGTGGAGGTAGACCGGTACCTGTACAGTTTGATACAACTGGTACATAGCATGCGGTTGGTGAGAATACCAGCCATCTCCCTCGTGATATTGGCAGCATGATTTGGACCCACATGTCGCCCTATTATAAGTCATGGCAGGCTGCACCTCAGCAGATCCGAGATAGAGTTGTGCAGGAGGTTTGCGTAAGTATTCATTTCCTCCAACTGTTGAATTAATGTCTTTGAGATTGAAATTTCTAAATATATGACTCATAAATTTATTAAATGTCTTTTAATGCAGTCCCACTTCGAGTTCCAGGGCATCTCTGAGGGTGATCGGGATAGAGCGCTCTCTGGTTTGATGCGGACTGCTGCCAACCTGTATAGAGATTGGAAGTATAGGTTGAATAAGCATTTCTTAGAGCATGGAAGCGATCGATACTAGGAGTATGACTTTGATCGAGCTCGACGTTGTGTACCTCGATCTGTCTCATCGCAGACATGGCAGAGGTATGTGGACTTCTTTAATAGTGACGAGTACAGGGTAAATATGACATTTTATGGTATTATGTCAGTATTTCATAATTAGTAAATTATGAACATAAAAATTTAACTTTTTCCTCTTAATTTGCAGGAGTTATCTACAAGAAATACAAATAATAAAGCACAGAAGGTCATAAATGACTGACATGGGTCAAAGTTTATTACTGTACATCGCTTTGATAAGGTAATTTAATTTTTTTTGTATCTTTTTTTAAATGTATCCCCTTGTTAAATAGCATTACTACCCTTCATCCTTTTTTTCTATTACAAAAATTAAATAGAGAAACAGAGATACTGGTAAGCTGCAGTCGGTTCCTAATAACTTTAGGGACCGACACACATATAGGTCGGGGGAGTGGGTGCATCCGATCCCTCAAGGGCAACATGTAAGTTATTTGAATTTCATATTTTAAATAAAATTTTACGAATATATCTTGCAAGATAGATTTCTTATTGATTTTTTTAATAATTTAAGGCGAGGATGACTGAGCTCATAACTCAGCATGTATAGTCTAATGTATCATCCACTAGCTTGCCTACAACTCCTGTATAGTTAGATGAGGCTGCCATCGCCGATGAGGTGCTTGGCACTCGTCAAGGGTACAGGAAGGCTGTTGGGCGTGTACTTGCTGGTCAGTCTTATCATTCGATGGGGACTTCTAGCACGGGGATGAGTTCACAGACCGTGTCTCAAGTCGGTGAGTTGCAGGAGCAGTTACAGCAGAGTCGGGAGCAGGTCGAGCAGAGCCAACGGTTGATTCAGGAGCAGCAGCAGCGGCTTGATCAGCAACAGTGGCAGATTACACAGTAGCAGCAGCTGATGCAGCAGCAGCTTGGGACTTATCTTACTAAGATGAGCTGCATCCTTAGAGAGTAGGGTATCGTCCTACCGCTGCCTCCATTTGTTGCTGCTACACCGCCTGGGCCGAGTAGATTTGCACCTGCACCTACTGCTCAGCCGCCACCATCATTTTATCATCCTCATTGCCAGGATGATGATGATGATGACGATGACGATGATGGTGTATCGTGATATTTATACGTCCCTGCTTCCCTATAGTATATTTTGTATATGTATCTTTATATTTTTTATGTGTACACATTTACATGGATGATGCATATATAATTTATTCATATAAATATTAACCATTATTTTATGAGTATTAATTTTTTTATGTTGGATCAAATTATTAGACATTATTAATAATACTACTAATATATTATAATTGTATAATTTATATTAAATTAAATTTAAAAAAATTATTGAACAATTCAAGTTAATTAAAATAAAGAATATTTTAGATAATATATTATTTGAAATATACGACAAATTGAATTTAAATTTTTTTAAAAAAATTTAAAAAACCTTTAGCAGCGACATTGTCGTCGCTATAGGACAAAATGTCGTCGCTGAAGATCAAACTTTTAGCGATGACTTTGTCGTCGCTAAAGGTTTTACTTGTAGCGACAACAAAGTCGTCACTGAAAGTCAGATCTTCAACGACGACTTTGTCATCGCTGAAAGTCAGATTTTCAACAATGACTTTTTTGCTTATAGCGACGACAAATGTCATTGCAAAAAATTAAATTTCAAAATTTTTTAAATTTTGAAATTATTTTCTGCGATGACATTGTCGTCGCAAAAGGTCGTACTTTTAGTGACGACAAATTATCGTCGCTAATGACCTTTTCAAGCACGGAGCTATACCGACGATATTTTTAGCGACGACTTTTTCCTTAGTAACGACCGAATATTTTTTAGCGACGACAAATGTCACCGCTAAAAGTCTTTTTTGCTGTAGTGAGATTAATGCACTCAAAATAAGAAATCAATCATGGTTTTTTTTTTTTTTTGGAGGAAAAGAATTGAATAAAAAAATGAAGAAATAGCCTTTTTTTTGTTCTCTTTACTTTATTTTCATTCTTTTCCCTTGAAACATATTGTTAAAATTGACCAAGTATCACCACAATACAACTACAGACAAATTTTGTAAAAAGTTAAAAAAAAACTTGTTATAATCTTTTATTAAACAAATTATTTTATTTTGGGATATATTTTTCATAATATTTAAAAGAGCAATTTAGTCTTGTGCATTTTACAAAAGTTGGGTCACTAAAGTTTAAATTTGATTCACTATTTGTGCAAAATTTTTTAAATTATTAGTAAATAAAAAAATAATAGTTCATTTAAAAAAATATTAGTCAAGAATATTTACTAATAATAAAAGAATTTTATCATTTTTTAATAATATAATAACAAATAAATAGATGATGATATAAAATTAATTTATATTCAGAATCAAATTTAAATCCCTAAAACAATTCCCTGACCAGGGAAATTTTTGTTTGGACCTCTGAAGAAGGGCTAAAAAAAATGTTTATGGGCTTCCGGGCACAAATGCAATTTTCATTATGATTGTGTATATATATCTATAATCAGTGGCGGGGTAATTTTCAGACACCACCTGGACGAAGAAATTCTTAAATATTTTTATCAAAATATTCTGACAAAAAAAATAAAAATATGTTTTTAATTTCACCTAGTAAATCAAGATTAATTGTCACATTATTATCTATTATTTGTGAATTTTATAGGATTCACATTAATTAAAATTATTTTTTTAATTTTGAAGATGCATTTAATCTCTCTTTATTATTGAAGTAAAAACACCTGAAATTTTTTTTTGGTTCTACTGTAGTATTAGGAGTAGTAAATGAATAGGCTTGATAGATTTAAATTGAGTTATTAATAGATGAATCATTATTAATCTATTCATTCACCTATTATGGAACACGGATTTACTTATGAACCATATATAAAAGGTCAGAATTGATCCATCCGGTTATCCATTTAATTATTAGTATCTTGCATTATTTTTATCATTATTATTTTTTACTACTATAATATTTATTATTATTGTCTTTTTAGTATTAGTATAATAAAACATCATTATTAAAAATTTTAAATTTATATTTTTACTCCTAATTTAAATTTTCTATATATTTTTGTCCCTTATTGATACAAGTAATATTTTTTTTTAAAGTAGGAGTAGATTCAAGTTAAGCTAAATTAAATTTTTCCTAAAATAAGTTAAATGCATATAAAAATTTATTTGGTCCAACCTAACCTATGAGATTATCATGGCCTATATAGACGTAATTTGTCTATAAAGTTTTTAAGATTTAACTTAAGAATAGCTCTTACATATTCAAAGTAAGAGTTAGGGTTCATAATGAGTATATAATAAATTTTGACTCATTCAACTTTTTGGTCATCAAATTTGAAAATTATGATAATTTGATTGATAACTTATTTAATTAGTCAATTATGTATGTTACACAAATGCCCATAATATTTAACTATTAATAACTTTTTTCTTTTTTTATTATACATTATCCATCTATTAAAATTTTTGCTTCACTTATTAAGTTTAGAAGAAAAATTTACCTTTTGGGTTATATTTGAATCAAATATTAATATAATTTAAAAATATAAACATACTTTTTTAAAATATTATTAAATATCAAATAAAATATTTATTAATTTTATAAATATAGCTAATTCTTATAACAATTTTAAGTGAGTAGAGTTAATAAAGAAGTCTTATTTTTTATTTTTCATACATGAACTCTTCTCTAAATCTTATTTCTTCTTAAAAAAATAAAGAAGGGTAAATTATATTTAGATTAAATATAATAATTAATTATTATTTTTAAAAGTGGTAATTAAAATATTTTTAAACTTTATAACTAACATCATTTGTTTTTTATTTTTATTATATTTTTAATATAAATTAGAAATGATTATTTTATCTCACCAAAAAGCCATTTAACTTGATTCTTTAATGTATAATTTGAATTTTATTCAATATATAAAAAATTATCCAACCCACTAATAAAAAAAATTGAATTTAATTGATTTCTATCAACATCAAAATTCACACCTATTTTATATTTTATTATATAATCAATAATCATATAATTATCATATTATATTAGCATAAATGATTTATTTTACAAAATGTATTATCGATATGTAAAAATAATTATAAATATATTAGCTAGTATTAATTATATTAACATAAAATCATTACAAATATCTTCAGTAATGGGATGATGAATGAGACATGATTAAATCATATTTTAATTTTAATTTAATTTCAAATTTATTTATTAAATAAATTATTTTGTAATCAAATATTTAATAAATATCACAATCACTTAAAAATGTAAATATAAAATTTTTAGTCAAATATAAATTTAAGAAAAAGTAAATTTAATTAAATAGATATTATATAAAATCATATATTAAGATAAGTGTACTTTTTAATAATTATTTTAAGTAAAATTTAATTTTAATTTATTCTGGAAAATTTTATATTTTTTTATCACCATCAATGACCCGTCAATTAAGTTTTAGATAATATAACATACCAATGCTTTCATTTTTACTTTCTGTTATATATTTTAGTTATTTTCTAAGATTATTTTTATAAAATTTTATATTAACCATATAATGTATTTTTAATGTTATTGATGAACAAGAAGTTAATCCATCAAAAAATAAAAATAATTAAAAATTTTATTACATGTAAAAAAAATTGTAGTAGTTTTCAATAACATGGTAAGTGATATTACAAAATTTTGTTATATTGTTTTAACATGTTAAAATAAAAAAATTTATTGAATAAATTTATTTTTAATTTCTAGAATTTAAATTGATTTATTATTGTTATAAAGAAAATGATTTTACACTATTATTTATCATATATTTTTAAATTATTAAAAATTATTTAATTATTTTAACTAAAAATAATAATTTATGATTGTATTTACTTTTTTTAATAACATGACATCAGTTATGTAAAATTTTTCATCAATAATAGAATATATGAAATTCTAATATTAATATTAATAAATAATTACATTTTTTAATAATTTTTTACATTACAAACGAAGGCAAACTAAGAAAAAGAAGAAAAAATGTGTAAACTATTTGTGAAAAATAAAAAAAATATTATATCTAATTTTTTAAAGTGTGTGATTAATAAATATAAAAAATATGTGGATCAAAAAGAGAATTTTATTTTATTGTCTTATTTAAGTAATAAATAATGTAGTTCCTACAAAATAGTATAAATGACAACTATTTATAATTATTGTCAGTTGAGATATTCATACGTAGACTTATAATTTGGGTACTATAGAACTATTCTCAACTTAATTTATTAGTTTATTTAGGCCTATAAACTATATAGGTCTCATAAGCGCATAAATTAGTTTTTAATCAATATAACTTAACTTATTTTGTAAAATGAGTTAGAAACTAGAGTAAGTCTATTCTATTTTATGAATAAATTAAAAATAGGTCAGGCTAATAGAATCTATAGATCAGTTATCTACTTCTACCTTTTTTGTTGGGAGGGATACCATTTCAAGTAATATTGTATATTTGATATTTCAAAACTTATTTTGTTATCTAAAAAATAAATTAATCATGATACATTATTGCACAATTAAATACATAAACTCTAAACCTTATATTGCAACACAAGATTGATTTAAAATAGAAAAAATTAAAAAAAATAGTAATATATTTATATTACAATATAAAGTACAAATGAATTTTTAATTATTATTTTATTAAATATTTATTTTAATTATAAATAAAAAATGAAATGGATGAATAACAGATATTTGTGCATATCCATAGATGAATCATGAATGATTTTTTTGTTAAATACTTTACCCATTCATTTAACCGATTAAAAATAATATATGGATTTGAATTGACCTAAAGGTGGGTGGATTCCTAGATATCCATCCATTTTGCCACTCTTACTTAGCATTAGAATTTCATACTATTTATTATTATATTTTTATCAAGTTTGCAATTTTAATGTTATGGTTGAGTGATTTTTAAAATCAAATACAACAATTCTGATCAATTTTTTTAAAAGGAAGTTGTATTAAGAATCTTAGTACTATAATAAAATTAAATTTTTCTTCAAAATCATGTTATTGGTAGGAGTATATAATTGGGAGTAATGTTACAGAGAATTCTATTTCTTAAGAAGTTAAATATTTTACTGTTGAATTATTTTTTATAAATCTTAAAGTAAGTGAATTAAAATTAAAAATATAAATCTTAATACATAAAATTCAAGCTAAATCTAATGATGGAAACACTTGGTGGAGCTTCTCATGGTACTATTCTATACTTAGAATATATAACCTCCTATACAAATGGATAATATGAAAGAGCTCAATCTTTTAAGAAATTAAGTGTTTCAACTTTGGACTATCTTTTTTTAAAATAGTAAAGTAAGTGAATTGAAATTAAAAATATAAATTTTAATATATTAAATATAATCAAATGACAAAAATAATCAATTTTTATGAGATAGAACTCCCTATAACATTACCCATTATAATTGCAGGAGCAAAAGACAATTTTTTTTTTTTTTGGGCAAGACACAATTCTTCGCTCTTGAATGAGGAAATCTTGTGAAAGTGCATGCAATTAGTAGCAGAACAGAGTGTACCTGGAGGAAGTCCAGCACAAGAATGATGATTCCGATAGCTTTGTGAATGTCAACGTCCACTTGAAGTTGATAAACCAAAATAAGCCCGGTAATGATTCCAATCGCTCCAAGTACAAATCCCAGAGATTGCACTGAACCATGGAAATAGAACCAAAAGGGGTCCCATTCTCTGAAGTAGGGAGCCACTATTGCTCCCATTATTATCAGGATGCCCCAGTCCGTTATGTTTAACAATCCATGGGCTCTTTTTAAGCTCACGGATGGGCTTTCTGGTGCACTCGTCGAACCTGATAGACAGACAAAATGAAAGGTTAAATTTGAATTGCAGAGTAATTTAGGATGACAACATAGTAAAATTATTTTATTCTACTTTCTGTGGAGGGAGATTTTGTGCGGAGTAATACCACTTTTATTTATTAAAATTTAGTAGACGTGTTTTAAAAATAATTTTTATTTTTTTAAAATAAAAGAACCTGTTTAAAAATCTATTTTTAAAAATTATTCTCTGATAACTTAAAAACAGAAAAATAAAAATAAATTTTAGATATTTTCTTAACTTATTATCTTATTCTTAATGTTAATTTATAATTATATAAAATATTTCTTTATTTACAATATCAACACCTTCTAATATTTTTTTCCTTCAATTTAAAAATAATTTTTAGAAATAGAAAGTAAAAATATATCCAAATACATTCTTAATCTTTGCCTACTTTCATTCTATTGTTCTAGGGTTCAAAGTGCATAGGGAATAAATTTAGCAGAGTAAATTTACATTTATTCCTTTGTGCACATGCATCATCCTCACACAAGCCTTACTTAAGTCTTGTTAAACATGTGTAGTTTTTATGATATTTAATAAATTCTTAATATTAAATATTCTGTGTAACAATTCAATTTTAAATTTAAATCTCACATGCATCTGCAGAATCATAAATTTTTTTGATATTCTTACTCCTATGTATAATAATTCTATATTGTCTTTAGTTTTTTTATAGAATCATTTATAAATTAGTATAATTAGTGATAATTTATGGATTTGGATAACAAAAGTATAGTAATATAGAACATTTTGGTTTAGTCCAAATTGATAATCATATTATGATTGGCCTTGATTTGGACATTTAGACTTGTGTAAATATTTTATTTTGTGAACTTTTGCTCCTAAATTTTTTATGATGGACAGATTGATCCAATTTGACCCATTAGAATAAGGTTTTAAGTCTTATCTTACATATATTTGTGGTTGACTCATTGAAACACAAGGCATGTATTGTATATAAGGGATGAAAGTTGGCCAACTCCCTTTTAACCCTTTATAATCTTGTCTTTATCTTTTTATATTCAAGAAAATCAATTAGATCTAGACATGAAGACAAAAACAAATAAATTTGAAATATAAAGATATTCTATAATCAGAGATTGTGTTGAATTCAATATCAGAAACAATATATTAACATCCAAGTATTGTTTTTCATTGTAATTATTTCATATTTATTATTGTGCACAAACTCATATGCTATATAATATGATGAATGAAATGTTGTAATTGCCCTCAATTTTTTTGCACTAATTTTTCCAACAATATGGCTCTTATTTGTTTTTAATAAAAAAATCTCTTATAAAAATATATTGAAATATTAAGCAGCCAAAAAATGTTCAATTTATTTAATACTAAATATGAAAAGTTGCTTTATTACCATACCACCAAAAATTATCAATTTTAATTTTTATTAAGACATGCCAGATCATGAATTAGTAACCACATCCAATCTCCAAAAAAATCCCAATTGTTTCGAATTTTCTCTTTTTGAAGTGGAATATTTACAGAATCCCCATGAATAGGACCAAACTCTATTCCATAGTATTTACATAAGATTCCTCTTTCTTATTCTTAAGCAAGTTCCCGAGAGGGCTTAGTTGATTTATGATTTATGTTACATCTTTCATTTGTTTCGAGAGATACATCGATCGACATATAAGAGATATGTTCCTCCTTTATTTTATACTAACAAATGAAATTTTTCAATAAAAAATATTTTTCAACAAAATAGATGGAACTTTAGGACCTATTTGTTTACTGTTTTTATATTTTCTAAAAATAGATGAATTTATTTAGTAACTATTTTCAGAATATATATTTAAAAACTATGACTCTAAATATTTAACTTAAAAATAGAAAAATAATAACAACTTTTAGCTATTTTTTTAATTTATTTTTTATTCTTAATGTCACTTCTATAATTAAATAAAATACTTTCATATTTACTCCACTAAACACCTTCTGTTATTTGTTTTTCTTAAATTTGAAAATAATTTATCAAAATAAAAAAGATAATTTTTTAAAAACAACTTTTGAGATTTTTGAAAGAAAATTATATCTAAACACGTTGTTAGTTCCTTTAGATATATCGGAGTCCAAACATGGTTATGCCTAAGCCTACAAAGGCTAAAATATATCTCACCCTTACAGAATAAGATATGGTTTTGTTATATATAGCACGGCATTAAAAAAAAAAACACTCATGAAAAATTTATATATTTTTGTAAAATTCTATAGTAAAAATTATAAAAATTATAATTTTTCATATATATTTTTATAATTTTTTAAAAAAATTGCAAGTGTATTCTAATTTTATGTGAAATAAATATATAAAAAAATACAATCCTAATATCCAAAGTAAAAAAAATTCTAAAATTTTCAAAATTTTGTAAATAATTGTAATATTTAATTAATAAATTTAAAAAACTATATAAAAATAAACTCACAGGAGAAGAAAGAGATAGAGCTTTTTGAATATTACTCAATTGACCAATTGCAAACTCATCATGAAAGCAGTAGTTTGGCTTTGTTTGGTGGAGGCTTGAATCTGATCTAACATTCCGACGTAGTCTTGCCACCATGATATTCGTAAAGATAGTGAGCCATAAATCATGGGAACAAATCAATTAAAAAGTTTGACTTTAGAGCATCGACCATTAGTAACTGTTTGTCATCACCAAAATCATTATGCCCTGAAGATAATGATGTGGAAATTAATTGACCACTGAATAGGCCTTGAAACAACCTAAACATGATTTAGTTTAGCCCCTCTTTTCTTTTCTTGGCTTATCCAATCCTAACATGCTTTGCCTTTATGATCATAGATTGAAAAAGATTTGGTTATAATTATAGTGCACTTTAAATTGTGCTTGTTAAGTCAATCAGAAGATTTGTATATCATTTTTCTTATTATAGCATTATTGATATTACTTCTCTTCTTTATTGTTATATTCATCTTCTAATAATTAAACGTACAGAACATAAATGTGACTAGTGCGATCAAGAGCTTGTCAAAATGAGTATTAAATCGTGGGTCCGATTTATATTATAGATTTTGTCATTTTGCAGAATCACAGGCCACAATTTTATTTTTATATGTAGCAAGTTTTCTCTTATCGATCTCTTCTACTATTTTTGAACAAATTTTAAGTTTGAATATATACTAAATGATTAAGAGGGGAGAGATATACAAAAAGAGTTACTGTGGGAATTTCATATTCGTGGGAATCATATATTTTCAACTTTTATATGTATATATATTTATTTCTTTCATAAAATATTTTCAATTAAAAAAAATATAAAACTGATTATGTAAATTATCAAGTTAATTTAGCAGAAATTTGTGGTTGAGAAAAAATTGTCACATTAGTCGTTATAGTGAAACCATCATGTAATACCTTTTTCACGACAACGAAAAAGCTTTTCTATAATTAGGTATCATATTCTATACCTAAGCCAATTTTTTTTTTTTTAATTTGAATCATCTTTATTTTTCGTCGTGTTTTTGCGTCATATAAAGAAAAATAAACATACAATCTCTATATGTTGTAGGATCTTAATTATATGATCAATTTATGTGTAATGTGCCTATAAAAAAATCTTGCATGATTGTACCTATCTCTATCTAACGCGATGTGAAAAAAATAAAACCCAAATTCATTTGTTTCATGAGTAACCCATGCATAACTTTTATACCAAACAGTTGCATAATTCGAAGCAGTGGAGGCTTTGTCACGGTGCTGCGTTAGGGAAAAACTAGGTGCTGACGGGAAGATTCCGTTCGGTCCCACGGCGAAAATCAGCTAAGACTGAGGCTGCATGGTGTATAGCTGGAAGGCCATGTAGATACGTGATGAGTATGAAGTGATTAGGGTTGAATTTGGGACAAATTGTAAGTTGCCTTTGTCAGGCACCACCTGGTTTGCCGCAGTACCACCAAGATAGTACTAGTTCATCCCCCCCCCCCCCCCAAACACCTCTAGCACTGGCTGAGACCCACCCCACAACGGCACTCGCGCAGAACCCCATTGCTATGTAAGAATTTGTATCTGGGGTTGAGAGAAAGAAGCTCCATGTGCTTGTTGATATCTGAGAATACTGCACAATTTTATGAATGTTGTAAGAATAATTAGTTTGACAGGGGTTATTAATAACTAGAAAATGCTATTTACACAAATTAAGGTTCAAAATTGCTATCTTTAATGGATTGTTGTATGCAATATTATTATTGCAAACCGTATCTCAACTATAATTTTTTATAATTTTGCAGTATAATGGTCATTTTTTATATTTGTTCACGAATTTATTAATCATTGTATAATTACAACCATGATTTAAATTATGACACAAACATCTAGAATTAATCTCACATCAATTATGATGATATTTTTACGTCCCTGGGTTAGGCTTCACAAAATTATTGAATGACTAGGATTAATCTTATAAAGGGTGTGTGCAAAAGGTTGTTGTGTTAAGCATTACTCTTGGTAACAAACATGATCTACAACGGTGACAGAATTTAAAATGCGTTTTACAATGGAACTGAGCTGAAAATAATTAAAATTCGATAATAGGGATAACATTGGATTCTATAGAAAACATTATGTTGTTGCATATGCCATCATAAGAGTATGCAACCAAAAATTGTTATCTTTCTAGGTTATATCATTTAAGATTATCCTATAGTTTGAGGATTGTTTTTCTCATTTTTAAATCGGCAAATTGCATAGCAGTACTACTTTATAGGCTTCCTTTCAAAGAGGAGCTAGTATTGATCTTTATTTTAAAGGGATACCAATTTTATAAATTATTAATATTATATTTCTAAAATATCCTTTTTCTAATTATTTTCCATTTTATCCTTTTTATGTGAGATTTTATGTCATTTCTGGTCCAGTTTTAACACTTTATGCATATATTTTGGATCTTGATCTTTGTTCAATGTTTATAGTTGATTGATCTCCTTTGTTTTTCAATAATCATTGCATTTGTTGATTGCCTCTTTTTTTCAATCGTACTGTTATTAGGTAATTGTAATTTTTTGTCAATGGAATAGTGTCTGTTGCTCATGTGTAAGTGTAAGAGTGAAACTATGGTATTGAAGATTAACATTGATACATATCATGATGATTTAGTTTGGATTTGTGTGTGAATTTTAAGGATCTATTTACTAGTGATTTTTCCCTATACTATTTTCTTCTCGGTCATCATGTTTGTTTGTTAAGGAATAACTCAAAAATGGAAAATATGATTGACTTGGTTTGCATTTTAGATTTGAAATATGTGGATTTGAGTATTAATATTGATTTGAGTTCTATATCACATTTAGCTTGTGATGGTATTGTTGTTTCAAAGAGACAAGTTACTGGTTTGAATGTGATAGAGTGTGATGATGCTTTGGTTGCAAGTTTATGTTCTTCAAACAATGAAAGAGTTTCATTATCTAATTTATGATCAGGCGCAGTCAACCATATAGGAGAGGGAGTAGCTATCTTACATCTAATTTCAAAAAGACAAGCAAACAAATTTAAAAAGATAAGAATTAAGTCAAAGGGTGAGTACATTAAGAAAATTAAGTGTGGAAGATGTGACAAACTAAGACATTATAATAAGATAAGTTGCAAAGAGTCAGCTTTAATGCAATTTTTTTGTGGTATAATTGCATTCTTTATGATTCTTTTGCTTTGTAAAAAGAAATAGTAACGTCATTCCAATACAATAATGTAAGTGGTTATTGGTTAGTATTAGTAGTTGACATGTTTTTGTATTAATAGTAACATCAATGAAAAATTCAAAATAAATAGACAAATTAATTCTCAATAATAATACAACTGTCAAAAAATAATATGTTACTATTTGGTCTCCAATAGTAACATCAACCAAAAATAACAAAAATGCCAAAAAATATGTTATTGTTTTGCATTTAACAATAACATTAAGGCATGACAGTGAGATGTTATTATTTTACATGTAACAGTAATATATAGATTTTTGGAGGCATAACATGACATATTAGCTTTTTTCCTAGTTTTTAAGATATTGACTAAAAACTACACATTTACTTGCATGTTACTGTTTTGATTCTAAATAGTAGACATGGGTAAATGAATTCTTATTATTAAAAGGAATTGGAAAGAAGAATATGCTAAATTTTTATTAACATTTACAATTAAATGTTACATACAATTGAATTTAACATGTTATGTATAATTAAATATTACATAAAATTGAATTTAACCTATTAAGAAATGGGAAAGTACATAAGAATCATCTTCAACTGGAAGGATTGGAATCCTTGAGGAAGTTATTCACTGATTTTGCCCTGTATTCCCACACAGATTTCAACGGAAAGTGTTCTTCAAATTCTTTATTGTTGTATATGTCGAAGAGGTTAATTTTATAATGAGGGTTCTCTCGGTCATCTCTTTTATAAGGTTCTGATACTGGATTAACAAGAGGAGAAGTCCTATTTCTTCTATCCCCTTGGAAACCATAAGCTCATAGTCATTTTTAGTTAGAAATAAATCAAAAGGAATTTCCTCTCTCCATTTAACTTGGTGATCCCTTTCATGAGACAACACATCATAGGTATCCATATGGTTATTGTCATAATGATCTCTAATAGGTCTTTCCATTTTCAAAAGGGATCCAAATCCTTTAAAACCATTAGGAATTTACCTACCTTGAATTAAAAGGTTAGGAGGGCAGTGAACAAGCTGCAAGTTTGAATGAATTTCAATAGGTTGGAATAGTTATGATAGCTTCCTAACTTGAAACAAAAGATTTTAGTATTATCAATATCAATAATAAACAACTAAAGAAAACCATAATAGTAAACTTGGGTAAGGAAACATTTGAATCTATCTAACAATGAGTTCTATTTTGAACTTGTTCTTTTCATCATAATTTTCCTTGATGGCCTTCTTAGAAAAGATGGGTCATTTATATTATTAATAACAAAATTACTAAATAAATAATATATTATTATTTATAGCTAAACAATAAGATATTGTTATTTGGTGTCCAAATAATAACATTAATAAAAATTTAAAATAAATAGAACAATTAAGTTTTATTAACAATAAAATAATCAAAGAATAATATATTACTATTTGCAGGTCAAATAGTATATATGCTCCTATTTCACATCCAGATAGTAATATCAATAAAAAAATTTAAAATAAATAGGTAAATCAAGTCTCATTAATTATTAAACTGTCAAAGAATAATATGTTACTGTTTGCAAACTAAACAGTAATATGTTATTGTTTGGTATTTAAAAAGTAACATCAATTAAAAATTTAAAATAAATGGATAAATCAAGTCTCATTAATAACTAAATTGCTAAAGAATAGCATGTTATTTGATCTCCAAATAGTAACTTTAACAAAAAAAAATCAAAATAATCAGATAATTATATTCTCATTAACAACATATTACTATTTACAAATCAAATAGTAACATATTGTTATTTGATCTCCAGATAGTAATATGAATAAAAAATTTAAAATAAATGAATAAATCTAGTCACACTAATAATTAAATTGCTAAAGAACAATAAGTTAATAGTAACATGTAGACCAAATAGTAATATCAACTAAAAATATAAAATAATCATAAAAATGAATTTTGATTAACAATAAAACTTGTAACTCTTTTATGAGAGAAATTTATACTTTGTCGGTTCCAATTTCTCCATTCTTAAATAGATCAAATTGCTTTCTAAGGTTTCTTTTTACTTCTTCCTTCATTTCCTTCAAGTTTTGCAAAATATGCACCATCATTGCATTACATATACAAATAAGAGATCAAAGATAAAGTCCAAAGAATTAAGAAAAGCACAGATAGCTAAAGCATATAAAAGTTCACACTAATTAGCTATTTTAAAGGATAAATCACCATACTTTAGATGAAGAGGCAACATGGTTAACCATAAGGGCAAAGGAGTTAATAAAAAATGGAGCCTTCTTATAGAGTGTGCTTTCCTCATCAGACTCTAGGAAACTAGCTGCATTCTCTTCTTCCTCTTATTATTATAGCATTGAGAAGCAAGTAGAAAGGGTTTTGTTGTAGTACCCTTATGTGGCTTTTGTTGAAGTGAAGATTGTCAATCTATCTTACACATGCCAGTAAATTCAATCTGTATTACTGGAATCTTCCAATTGCTTCTTCAACTACTTCTATCTGTTTAGTTGTTTTGTTGCCTTCTTATTTGCCTTAGTCAAATTCGTTATAAATCAGACTAAAAATTGAATAATGTCACATTACTCTTTTGTGCAACATAGTAACATTAGTAAAAAAAATGATGTTACTGTTTGATTTGTAAATAATAACATCGTGAAAAAAATATAAAATACTTCTGCAGTTAAAGAGTGCTTCTTAATCATTATTGAGAATATAATTCCAGGCAGAAAAAGTAACATCAATTATTACATATGCATTGAAATAAGATGATAAAAATAATCATTGTGCATGTTACTGTTTTGTATGTAATAGTAACATGTAAAGCTTTGAAACCCAACATAATATGTTACTGCCTATCGTTATTATGATGAAATGAGTTTAAAAATTGTACAATTACTTATGTGTTATTGTTTGATTACCATTTTATCTCAAATAGTAACATCATTGGAAGAGCTAAATTAAGGTGTGAAAAAATAACATGAGTATTGTCATACTAATGTTTGGACTCAAGATGAATTGATTAAGTAAAAATTAAAATTCTTTATGAGAAAAAAATCAAAGCATAATATATGGGATTGGATGTTACTGTAACATCATGCCAAAGAATACAAAGTATGCCCATTATTAACAAGTGCATTGCAATAGCCTGATAAATACAATCATTATGCATGTTACTATTTGGATAACTCTGTTGTGCCGAACAATAATATTAGTGGAAAAAATAAGATTAAATTATGATAAAGCAAGATAGCTACCATCATGATGTTGTTTGTATTAGAAAAATGTATTGATCGAGTTAAAACTAAAGTTCCTTGTGAGATGTAATGTAAAGATAACATGAGAGATTGCATGTTACTGTTTGGTATGCAAACAATAACGTGATGCCAAAGAATATAAATACATGCACTTTGTCAACTTGTGTGCTTCCATGTTTCTCTTTGTCATACAAATAATGACATGACTAAAATAACATATTATTATCACTTTCATTGTGATGTTTGAATTGAAAATGGAGTGATAAAGTTAAAACTAAAACTCATTATGAGATATAATCCATAAACATCATGCTGGATTGCATGTTTCTATTTGGTTTCAAAAGAGTAACATGTTTCTATTTACTTCCATGTGAACAACATGCCAAAAAATAAAACAACATGTGTGTTTCCATATTTCTATTTGTCATATAAACAACAACATGAAAATTCTCTACAGTAATGTGTCAGTTAAGTGTGTAAATAGTTTTTTATGTGGGATTAGTGATAGTAACATAGAATAAAATAATGACATGCATGTTCATTATTCTAACTTCTAGGGTTTCATATATATATATATATGCAAACAATAACATTTTCTGTTAAGTTAAGGCTAAAATAATCCATATACACAAACTATTTAAAAGGATGTAAGGTTTACCTATTGATGACCCATTTTCATGATGTTGATTCATGCAAAGTTACTGTTTGACATTGGTTGAAAGTCACTGAAGGCTAAAAATGCTAATTTCTGATGGTACAGTATTGGCTGAGTTTATTTATTGCAATTTTTTATGATTTCTAGGTGGTTTTCAATCTATCGAGTTGCTTCATAAGGATTGTGTGGTGATGATGTGGGATTCAATAGTTTTTATTTTAATGCTTTTGTTAGCTTCAAAATGCATTGTAAGTGTGTCATTTTAATTTTTGGATTTTATGATAATTTACTGTTTGTGGGTGAACTTAAATAAAAGAAAGTGGACTTGAGGTACTTTATTGTAATAAATTATAACAAACAGTACCGGCTTAATTTTTTCCCTTTTTAAATTCTCACTTGACCCAATGAAACAAGTCTAATCCAAATTATTGTTTCAAATTATGGTTGCAATCACAATTATAAAAATGTTATGATGACCATAATTATTGAAAAATGCAAAATAAGTATCAAAATAAAAATATGATAGATTGCAATTGAAAAGTCATAATTCATAATTTAAAATTGAATTTAAATTTGATTTGCTACCAATGTAACTCAATTTTATATTATCACTAGCTCATGTATTATTATGTCATTAAAAAATTGTTATAACTTTATTATTATTGATAAAAATTCTTAATTATTATTTTTTAATGATACATTATTTTCATATTTACTAATAATGTAAAATATTTTACACTAATAATATATTAAATTTAAACTCTTTAAAATTATAATTTAAATTGACATTATAATTTAGTAACAATATATAATCTAACAAAAATTAAGGACTGTAATTATTTGAAATTATGATAGCAATCATCATTATAGTTGTGTTGCCACAACCATGAATGAATAAAAATAATTTCAATATTCTCGTAAGTGGTAATGCAACAAGCAATAGTTCACATATTGTTAGAGTTGCAAATTGTGATTTAAAACTAGGTCTGTACACTTACTCTAAGGATGAAACCTTCAGCGGGCCAAATAGAAAGGCAATTGAAATTGTTTGTATAAAATGGGAAAGTAGCATTGAGATTTAGCTTGGAGCCACAAAAATCCTCTAGTGAGGTTCCACCCGTTTGTGATGAACTTCCACTTGTTGGTGAATTAATTCCGCCAGCTTGTGAACTTCCAACATCAGCTGAAACAATGAAAAAGTTGGCAATGAAGATGAGAAATGCTAATTATGTCTTCCTTTTAACTGTCTCCTTACTGTATTTTTTGAGATTGCAGTGGCTATAAACATGATACTTGTTAGTAAAGAACATTATTTTAGGAAATAAATTTACAAGTATCATACATGGCAAACTTATTATTATTATTAGTATTAGTATTTTATAGATAAAGCAGTTTATCAAGGCCGTCTAGCCTAATTTATTTTTGGCTAAGCTTAATATTTACTTTATCAAAATAAATCAAGTCAAAGCCAATATATAAGCTTTTAGATAAATAGATTAGAATTTTTTTTTTTTTTTATAGATTTGGATTGTAGATTTGCCAAATACATAGAGTTGTTGATTTATCCCATAAATTGGCCTTTTTGTTCATAGGCTTATGTGGACTTGAGTCACTAAATTTGTGGTCAATTTAAATACTTGCCATATTTATCTTAATTGGCGGTTTACATGGACCAACTTGCTGATGGGTGAGTCTGATATGCATATTTTTTTATTTTTCAATTTTTATATAGATTTAAATTCTCAATTTATACAAAATTACACACTTCTCTCTTGCTTTCAATTATATAAGATTGTATTATAAATTATATTTAGATGATATTTTCAGTTTATGAGTATTTTACAACTTATATTATATATGTATAGCATTTTTTTTAAAAAAATATATATAAATTTAAAATGCGTTATGATTTAATTATAGATACATATATGATATTTTGAAATGATTTTAAATATTTTATTTCAAAGTCTAAAAGTTCAAAATATTTAAAAGAAAAAATGCTAATAGTCCAATCTATTTACCATAGGATTTTTTTAGGACTAAATTAGAGCCTCCAAATTGATGGGTCACAAAATATGTGGATATATAGATTTGGCCCATTTCCCAACTATACTATCAAAATAATAGTATATATTTGATAATATACATATATAATATTGATTATAATTTAATACATACATTTATATATCAATTTAATCTAATTGTTAGTCTATTTTTTATTTTGAAAGTTTTTATTTGCTTACTTATTTAAAATTTTATTTATATAAGTAAATTTATAAATAAATTAATAAATTAAATTAAATATTTTAATAAATTAGGCGAAATCCAAATTTTAGTCTTATATTAATCAACAAATTGGACTCATACTAACACTTCACAGAACAAGTCTAATCAATTAAGAATCTAAAATAAAAATTAATCTAGCGTAGTCTATTCTCAACCCTACCCGGAGTTCGTAGTAATGTGTTGATCATATACCTCTTTCGATTTACACCAACTTCAATTTGGCATTGTAGCCAAACTTCTTTCAACGTTTTCCATCACCACAAGTTGTCATATTTTTTTAGCCCTTCTCCAATCACTAGAGAGAAAATTAGAGAAGAAATTATAATTAAAAAAATTAATGTTATTATATTACATAATAATGAAAGTTTATAATTTTAAAAAATAACGAAGATCAAATATAATTAGATCAAAATTTAGAGGTAATACTAACTTGACTTGACTTTGAGTTTAATGAGGGAAATTAAAAAAAAAAAAAACTTAGGAGTAATGACTGTAATTTTCCCTAAAGAGCACAAAATGTGTAGATAAGCAATGAGGAATTGTACTACAAATCCCACCAACCAAGCGCACACAGGAAATTTGAGGAGAAACTGCAAAAAGAAGCCAAAGATTGGGTAAATTTTGCCGTGAAGTACTGACGTAATAATATATTAATATATTGTTAAATTTAATTATTAATATAAAATTATATAATATATTTTAAAATATTTTTGACTTAATATATAATAAAATTTAATAAACCCTCGTGAGAATTCAATGTCACCCAGCCTTAAGCTAGCTCACCGTACCAAGTGGAACTAAAGGTTTCTTTAAATTCTTTTCCTTTAAACTGGAGCAAAAGCTACTTTGATCTGTTTTCTTCTTTCCATTGACATATAGGGCCCCTTAGGCTCCATTAATTCTAGTTTTTTTTAATATCTTTTTTTGTCGATACGCTCATGTCCTTAACTTTTTCACAAAATAATATTGCAAAATCTACTTGGTTAATTATGTTTCAATAAATTAAAGATAATATATATGTCTTCTTCTTACCAGCTATCTATTAAGTATTTTCCTGAATTATTATTTTCTACATAAATTCATAAATACCCACAATCAATTATTATTATCCATAAATATTAATGGAAACTTAATTTTATTAATTATTATATTTTCCATGTAAATCCTAAAACATTACATTATATTAGCTATATTATTTTCAAAAATAAGTAGCATATATGAAAAATTCACAAAAAAAAAAAAGCATTTTAACGTAGATATGAATTCATTTTAACGTCCACACAAGTAAAATATTTCATCTCAAATTTTGCAACAGAGGAAAAAGCTCTTAGTTGCAAAGAAAAACATAGAATTAATTAGCAATAAAATCAAAATATTGATACAAATTAAATTTTGGATGCAAAATCCACATCTTCATGGAGTGGATTTAGTCTTCTTCACTCCACAATCTCACCTCAAAAATGATTGCCATGAACAATAATATGGCAAGAACAATTGCGTAGCCAACCTTCCACCCACTTCCTTCCCTTCCCAAATGAATTCCATAAAATATGTTAGCAATTGCGAGTATAATCAAAATTCTGCCTGTGTTGTGATGGTACCAATTCCAATACTTTCTAACTTTTGACTCCTTGTCTGGTCTACCCAACAAAGCCATTATCTATATGCAAAAGCAAATCCACCGGATATATTAAAAATTCAGTCTGATGCATATATAATTATATATCCATGGAGCAATTTATTCAAATTAAAAATTGAACTTAAATTATATTAAATTTTAATTATATTGAGACAATTTAAGATGATAATTATTTACGTGTATATTTGATGTAGTACATTAAATAATTTATGAGAGATTAATGCATTTAAAAAAGATGTCAATTATAGTTTTTTTGGGAGGAAAAGAATTGAACAAAAAAATGAAGAAAAAGCCTTTTTTTCTCTCTTTACTTTATTTTCATTCTTTTCCCTTGAAACATATTGTTAAAATTGACCAAGTATCACCGCAGTACAACTACAGACAAATTTTGTAAGAAGTTAAAAAAAATTGTTATAAACTTTTATTAAATAAATTATTTTATTTCGGGATATATTTTTCAGAATATTTAAAAGAGAAATTTAGTCTTGTGCATTTTATAAAAGTTGGGTTACTAAAGTTTAAATTTGATTCACTATTAGTGTAAAAAATTTTAATTATTAATAAATAAAAAATGACACTTCATAAAAAAATCAATATTAATGAAGAATATTTTCCAATGATAAAAGAATTTTAATAGTTTTTTAATGATATAACAATAAATAAATTGATGATGACATAAAATTAATTCACATTTAGAATCAAATTTAAATCCCTAAAACAATGCCCTAACCAGGGAAATTTTTGTTTGGACCTCTGAAGAAGGGCTAAAAAACAAATATTTATGGCCTTCCCGGCACAAATGCAATTTTCATTATTATTGTGTATCTATATCTCTAATCAGGGGCGTGGTAATTTAGGTGTGCGCAAAATTTCTCTCCAAGCCCACAATTAAAGGTTCAGGCACCACCTGGACAAAGAAATTCTTAAATATTTTTGTCAAAATATTCTGACCAAAAAAAGATCAAAATATATTGTTAATTTCACCTAATAAATCGAGATTAATTGTCACATTATTATCTATTATTTTTGAATTTTATAGGATTCACATTTTCAAAAATTATTTTTCTAATTTTGAAAATACATTTGATCTTTCTTTATTATGTGAAGTAAAAACACTTGAAAATTTTAAATTTTTTTTAATTCCACTGTAGTATTAGGGGTAGTAAATGAATGGGTTAGAAAGATTTGGATTGAATTATTAATAGATAGATCATTATTAACCTAATTATTAATTTATGACAAAATTAGAATTTTATATGGATCATGGATTTACTTAAGACCCATTTATAAAAGGTTAGAACCAATCCGTCCAATTATCCATTTAATTATTAGTATCTTGCATTATTTTTATTATTATTTTTTTTACTACTATAATGTTTATTACTATTCTCTTTTAAGTATTAGTAATATAAAATAATATTTATTATTATAAATTTTAAATTTGTATTGTACTCATAATTTAAATTTTCTATATATTTTTGTCATTTTTATATATTTTTGTCCCTTACTAATACAAGTAATTTTTTTTATTTTTTTTAAAGTAGGAGTAGATTTAATTAAGCTAGATTAATTTTTTTAAATAAATTAAATTCATATAAAAAATTATTTGGTTCAACCTAACCTAAAATACTATCATCGCCTATATAAACCTAATTTGGCTATAATTTTTTTAAGATTTATTTAAGAATAGTTCTTTCATACCCAAAGAAGAAGTTAAGGCATGGATATTTAGAATATAAAATAAATATAGAACTATTCAATTTTTTGGTTATCAAATTTAAGGGTTATGATAATTTGATTGGTAACTTATTTAACTAGTTAACTATATATATATATATATATATATATATATATATATATATATATATATATATATATATATATATCACAAAAATACTCATAATATTTTATTATTAATAAATTTTTTGATCTTTTATCATATGTTGCTCATCTATTGAAATCTTTGATTCATTTATTAAGATTAGAAGAAAATTTTTACTTTTTTTGGTTATATTTGAATCAAATATTAATATAATTTAAAAATATAAACCTAATTTCTTAAAATATTATTAAATATAAAATAAAATATTTATTGCTTTCATAAGTATAGCTAATTCTTATAACAATTTTAAAATGAGTAGAGTTGATAAATGAGTCTTATATTTTATTTTTCATACATGAATTCTCCCCTAAATCACATTTCTTCTTAAAAAATGAAGAAGGATAAATAATAATTAATTATTATTTTTAAAAGTGGCAATTGTTATATCTTTTAAATTTTATAACCAACATCATTTGTATTTTTTTATTTTTATTATATTTTTAATAGAAATCAAAAGTGATTATTTTTATCTCACTAAAATGCCATTTAACTTGATTCCATAGCATATAATTTGAATTTAGCTCAATATATAAAAAAATTATCCAACACATTAATAAAAAATTGAATTTAATTAATTTCTATAAACATCAAAATTTGTGCATATTTTATATTTTATTATATAATCATGTATATTCATATAATTATCATATTATATCAACATAAATTATTTATTTTATGAAGTATATTATTGATATGTAAAAGTAATTGTAAATATATTATTTAGTATTAGTTAGATTAACATAAAATTATTACATATATCTTCATAATTTATTGATAGTAATGGGATGATGAATGAAACATGATTAAATCATATTTTAGTTTTTATTTAATTTCAAATTTATTTATTTATGAAATAATTTATTTTATAATCAAATATTTAATAAATATCACAATCACTTAAAAATGTAAATATGAAAATTTTAATCAAATATAAATTTAAGAAAAAGTAAATTTAATTAAAAAGATGTTATATAAAGTCATCTATTAGGATAAGAATACTTTTTAATAATTATTTTAAGTGAAATTTAATTTTAATTTACTTTATAAAATTTCATATTTTCAATAACCATTAATGACCTATTAATTAAGTTTCAAATATCATAATAAATATAATGTGCCAATGCTTTCATTTTTACTTTTTGCCATACATTTTATTTTTTTGCTAAGTTTATTTTTATAAAATTTTATATTAACCATACACTATATTTTTAATATTATTAATGAACAAGAAGTTAATTCATCAAAAAAATAATAAGAATTAAAAATTTTATTAAATGTAAAAAAATTGTAATGGTTTTCACGATAAGTGATATTACAAAATTTTGTTACATTATTTTAACATGTTAAAATAAAAAATTTTATTGAGTAAATTGATTTTTAATTTCCAAAATTTAAATTGATTTATTTATGTTATAAAGAAAATAATTTTACACTATTATTTATCAAGTATTTTTAAATTATTAAAAATTATGAAATTATTTTATTGAAAATAAATATTTATGATAATATTTAGTTTTTTTTAATAACATGACATCTTTTATATAAAATTTTTTATTAATGATAGAATATATGAAATTCTAATATTAATATTACTAAATAATTAATTTTGTATAACTTTTTATGTCACAAATGAATGTAAATTAACAAAAAGGAAAAAATTGTGTAAACTATTTGGGAAAAAAACTATTATATCTAATTTGTTAAAGTGTTTGATTAATAAATATAAAAGGTAAGTGGGTCAAAAAGAGAATTTTATTTTATTGTCTTATTTAGGTAATAAATAACACAACTCTTACAAAATAGTACAAGTGGCAAATAATTATAATTATTGTTAGTTGAAGTATCCATACCTACATTTTAATTTAGTACTATAGAATTGTCCTTAACTTAATCTATTAATCTATTTAGGCCTATAAACTATACAAGTCTCATAGGCAAATAAATTAGATTTTAATTAATATAACTTAATCTATTTTGTAAAATGAGTTAATAGTTACACTAAAGCCTATTCTTATTTATGAATAAATTAAAAATAAGTTAGGCTAATAGGACTTATAGGTCAAGTGGGTCTATTTCCACCCCTTTTTTGAGAGGGATATCATTTCAAGTAATATTGTATATTTGATATTTGAAAACTTATTTTATTATCTAAAAAATAAATTAATCATGATATATTATTTCACAAATAAATACATAAACTCTAAACTTTATATTACAATTCAAGATTGATAAAAATAGAAAAAATTAAAAAAATAGTAATATATTATATTACAATATGAAATATGGATGAATTTTTAATTAATATTTTTTTAAATATTTATTTTTATTATAAAATAAAAAATGAAATGGATGAATAATAGATAGTCATGAATATCCATAGATGAATCATGAATGATTTTTTTAATAAATAAATATTTTACCCATTTTTATTTAACACACTAAAGATAACAATGGATTTGAATTCACCTGAGGGTGGATAGGTGAATATCCATCCATTTTACCACTCCTACGTAGCACTAGAATTTCATACTACTCATTATTATATTTTTAACAAGTTTGCAATTTTAATGTTATGGTTGAGTGATTTTTAAAATCAAATACAGCAATTTTGATCTAATTTTTCAAAAGGGAGGAGTACTAAGAATCTTAGTATTATAATAAAATTAGAAATTTTTCCAAAAACATGTTATTGGTGGGAGTATATAATTGGAAGTGATGTTATAGAGAATTCTATCTCTTTAAAATGTTAAGTGTTTTATCATTGAATTATTTTTTACAAATCTCAAAGTAAGTAAATTAAAATTAAAAATACAATTCTCAATATATTAAATGCAATTTAAATCCAGTGGTAAAAACATTTGGTAGAACTTTTCATGGTGCCATCTTATAATTAAAATATATAACCTCCTATACAAATGGATAATATTATATAGAGTTTAATCACTTAAGAAACTAAGTATTTCAATTTTGGATTGCCTTTTTTTAAATTGGTGAAGTAAGTGAATTAAAATTAAAAATATAAATCTCAATGCATTAAATATAATCAAACAACAAAAACAATCAACCTTTTATGAGGTAGAGTTACCTATAATATTATCCATTATAATCTTAGGAGCAAAAGACATTCTTTTTTTTTCTTTGGCAAGACACAATTCTTCGCTCTTGAATGTGGAGATCTTTTGAAAGTGCATGCAATTAGTAGCAGAACAGAAAGAGTGTACCTGGAGGGACCCCAGCACAAGAATGATGATTCCAATAGCTTTGTGAATGCCAACATCCACTTGAAGTTGATTAACCAAGATAAGCCCCGTAATGACTCCAATCACTCCAAGAACAAATCCCAGAGATTGCACTGAACCATGGAAATAGAACCAAAAGGGGTCCCATTCTCTGAAGTAGCGGGCCACCATTGCTCCCACTATTATCAGGATGCCCCATCCCGTTATGTTTAACAATCCATGGGCTCTTTTTAAGTTCACGGATGGGCTTTCTGATGCCCTCGTTGAACCTGATTGACAGACAAAATGAAAGGTTAAATCTGAATTGCAGGCTAATTTAGAATGACGACATAGTAAAATTATTTTTTTCTACTTGCTGTGGAGGGAGACATTGTGCGAAGTAATACCACTTTTGTTTATTAAAATTTAGTATACGTGTTTTAAAAATAATTTTTATTTTTTTAAAACAGAAAAACCTGTTTAAGAATCTGTTTTTAAAATTATTTTTGATAACTTTAAAATAAAAAATAATTTTTAGATATTTTCTTAATTTATTATCTTATTCTTAATGTTAATTTTATAATTATATGAAAATTTTTTTATTTGCAATATCAAACACCTTTCAATATTTATTTTCCTTTAATTTGAAACTAATTTTTAAAAAAAATAATTTTGAGAACTATTTTTAAAAATACAAAAGTAAAAATATATCCAAATACATCCTTAATCTTTGCCTACTTTCCTTCTATGTCTTTAGCATTCAAAGTGCATAGGGAATAAATTTAGAAGTATAAATTCATATTTATTCCTTTGTGCACATGCATTATTCTCACACAACCCTTACTTAAGTCTTGTTAAATATGTGTTGTTTTTATGATATTCAATAAATTTTTAATATTAAATATTGGAGTCTAATGATTCAATTTTAAATTTAAATCTCACATGCACCTACAAAATCATAAAAAAAATTTATATTCTTACTTTTATATATAATAATTTTATATTGTCTTTATTTTTATTTATAGAATCATTTTATGAATTAGTATAATTAGTGATAATTTATAGATTTGGACAATAAAATTATAATAATAGAGAACATTTTGGTTTAGTCCAAATTAATAATCATATTATGATTAGCCTCAATTTGGACATGTAAACTTGTATAGATATTTTATTTTGTGAACTTTTGTTCCTAAATTTTTTATGATGGACAAATTGATCCAATTTGACCCATTAGGAAAAGGTTCAAATCTTTCCTAATTGATTCATTGAAACACAAGGCATGTATTGTATATAGGAAATGAGAGTTGGACAACGTACTCCTTCTTAACCCTTTATAATCTTCTCTTTATCTTTTTATATTCAGGAAAATCAAACAAACCTAGAACCTAGACTTGAAGACAAAAACAAATAAACTTGAAATATAGAGATATTCTATAATCAGAGACTGTGTTGAAGTCATTATAAAAACATCGAATTATTATCCAAATGTAATTTTCCACTATAATTATTTCATGTTTATTATTATGCACAAACTCATGCTATATAACATGATGAATGAAATGCTATAATTGGCTTTTTAATTTCTTTGTACTAATTTTTCAAACAATATGACTTTCATTTGTTTTAATGGAGAACAACTCTTATAAAAATATAGTGAAATATTAAGAAGCCGAAAATATTCTATTTATTTAATATTAAATATGAAAAATTCCTTTATTACCATAACACCAAAAATTATAATTTTTAATTTTTAATTTTTAATTTTTAATTAAGTCATGTTCCTCCTTTATTTTATACTAACAAATGAAATTTTTCAATAAAAAATATTTTCCAACAAAATGGATGAACCTTAGAACCTATTTGTTTACTATTTTTATATTTTTAAAAACAAATGAACTTATTTAGTAACTATTTCCTGAATATATTTTTAAAAACTATAACTTCAAATATATAACTTAAAAATAGATAAATAATAACAACTTTTAAATTTTTTTAATTTGTTTTTTATTCTTAATGCCAATTCTATAATTAAATAAAATATTTTCTTATTTACTCCTCTAAACACCTTCCATTATTTATTTTCCTTAAATTGATAAATAATTTTTAAAAATAAAAAAGATAATCTTTTAAAAACAACTTTTGAGATTTTTGAAAGAAAAATATATCTAAACATGTTGTTAGTTCCTTTGGATATACTGGAGTCTAAACATGGTTTTGCTTAAGCCTACAAAGGCTAAAATATATTTCACCCTTATAGATTAAGATATGGTTTTGTTATATACAGCACGGTATTATAAAAACTCCTGAAAAATTTAAATATTTTTAAAAAATTCGAAAGAAAAGTTTTAAAAATGATAATTTTTCATATATAATTTTATAATTTGTTCTAAAAATTGCAAGTGTATTCTAATTTTATGTGCAATAAATATATAAAAAAATACAATCCTAACATCCAAAGTTTATAAATAAAAAACTCTAAGATTTTTAAAATTTTGTAAATAATTGTAGTATTTAATTAATAAATTACAAAAATTATAAAAATAAATTGACAGGAGAAAAAAAGAGATAGAGGTTTTTGAATATTATTAAATTGACCGATTGCAAGTCATCATGAAAGCAGTAGCTTGGCTTTGTTTGGTGTAGTGTTGAATCTGATCTCACATTCCGACGTAGTCTTGCCACCATGATATTGGTAAAGATAGTGAGCCATAAATCATGTGAACAAATCAATTAAAAAGTTTGGCTTTAAAGCATCAACCTAAGAGGCATTTTTTTTTTTTCCCTCTTTTCATAATTCGATTGAACAACTGATCTCCCTTGCCCAACTATCAATTTTTTTATGAAAAAATTATAACTATTTGTGATCACCAAAACCATAATGTTCCGTGACATTTAATTTGTGAAATATTTTTAACATTTTTAGGAATGTTTTAAGGAAATATCACATTCCTATATTTGATTTAAAGTTAAAAAAAATGTCTAGAAATGTCACATTTCTAAATATCTTTTTGACCTAACATTCCTCTAAAATATTTTCATAGGAGAATAAGAATGTGATATTAAAATATTTTAAGAAAAATTTATAATGAACCAAATATAAGAATATTATATTTCTGTCTCAAGAATCACATTTCCAAAAGAGAATGTATATATTTTTGAGAACGTAAGATTTCATGAGCAAAACACTATCATAGATAATGATATGCAAATTGATTGACCACTGAATAGGCCTTGAAAGAACGTAAACACGATTCTAGTTTGGCCCTTTTTTTGGCTTATCCGATCCTATAACTTGCTTTACCCTTATGACCATAGATTGAAAAAGATTTGGTTATAATTAGTGCACTTTAAATTGTGCTTGTTAAATCAATTAGAAGATTAGTACATTATTTTTCTTATTATAACATTATTGATATTACTTCTCTTCTTTATTGTTATATTCATCTGATTAAACGTACAGAACATAAATGTAACTAGAGCAATCATAAATGAGTATTAAATCGTGGGTCCGATTTACATTATAGGTTTTGTCATTTTGCAGAATCACAGGCCGCAAATTTTTTCTTTTTATTAGTAGCCAGTTTTCTCTTATCTCTTCTTCTATTTTTGAACAAATTTTAATTTTAAAATATATATTTAATAATTAGGAGGGGAGAGATAAAAAAAATTACTGTGGGAATTTCATATTCATAGGGATCATATATTTTCAACTTTTATATGTATATATATATTTCTTTCACAATATTTTCAATTAAAAAGAATAGAAAACTGATTATGTAAATTATCAAGCTAATTTAATATAAATTTGTGGTTGAGAAAAAATTGTCACATTAGTTGTTATTGTGAAACTATCATGTAGTACGTACTTTTCTACAACAATGAACAAGGCTTTTCTATAATTAAGCATCATATTCTATACCTAAGCCATTTTATTTTGAATTTGAATGATCTTCCTTTATTCTTAGTCGTCTTTTTGCGTCATATAAAGAAAAATAAACATATAATCTCCATATGTTGTAGGATCTAGAATCAATTTATGTGTAATATACCTATAAAAAAATCTTATATGATTGTACCTATCTCTGTCTAACACGTCGTAAATATGATAGAACCTAATTCTTTTGTTTCATGAGTAACACATGCAAGACTTTTATACCAACCTGTTGCATAATTCAGAGCGGTGGAGGCTTTGTCACGGTGCTGCGTTAGGGAAAAACCAGGTGCCAACGGGAAGATTCCGTTCGGTCCCACAGCGAAAATCAGCTGAGACGGAGGCTGCATGGTGTATAGCTGGAAGGCCATGTAGTTACGTGATGACTGTGAAGTGATTAGAGTTGAATTTGGGACAACTTGTAAGTTGCCTTTGTCAGGCACCACCTGGTTTGCCGCAGTACCACCAAGATAATACTGCTTCATCCCCCCAACGCCTCCAGCACTAGATGAGACCCACCCCACAACGGCACTCCCGCCGACCATGCCGCCGGACGGCGAGAACCCCATTGCTATGTAAGAATTTGTATTTGGGGTTGACAGAATGAAGCTCCATGTGCTTGTAGAAATCTGGGAATACTGCATAATTTTATGAATGTTGTAAGAATAATTAGCTTGACAGGGTTATTAATAACTAGAGAATGCTATTTACACAAATTAAGGTTCAAAATTGCTGTTTTTAATGGAATGTTGCATGTAATATTATCATTGCAAGCCGCATCACAACTATAATTTTTTATAATTTTTACAGTATACTGGTCTTTTTTTTTTGTATTTGTTTACAATTTCATTAATCATAGTATAATTACAACCATGATTTAAATTATGACACACATCTATAATTAATCTCACATCAATTATGATGATGTTTTTTATGTCCCTGGATTAGGCTTCACAAAATTATTGAATGGCTGGGATTAGTCTTATGAAGGGCGTGTGCAAAAGGTTGTTGTGTTAAGCATTACTCTTGGTAACAAATATGATGCTACAATGGTGACAAAGAATCTAAAATGTGTCTTACAATGGAACTGAGCTGAAAACAACGAAATTTCGATAATAGGGATAACATTGCATTCTATTATGCAACCAAAAATTGTTATCTTTCTAAGCTATATCATTTAAGATTACCCTACAGTTTGAGGATCGTTTTCCTCATTTTTAAATTCTCACTTGGCCCAATGACACAGGTTTAATCCAAATTATTGTTGCAAATAATAGTTGCAATCACAATTATAGAAATGTTATGATGACCATAATTATTGAAAAATGCAAAATATGTATCAAAACAAAAAAATATGATAGATTGTCATTGAGAAGTCATAATCCATAATTTAAAGTTGGATTTAAATTTAACTTACTATCAATGTGAATCAATTCTATACTATCATTAATTCATATATTATTATATCATTAAAAAAACTATTATAATTTTATTATTATCAATAAAAATTCTTGATTATTTTTATTTTTTAATGATATATTATTATCATATTTACTAATAATATAAAATATTTTACACTAATTATACATTGAATTTAAAAATTTTAAAATTATAGTTTAAATTTATGTCATTATAATTTAGTAACAATATATAATCTAACAAAAATTAAGGATTGTAATTATTTGATATTACGATTGCAATCATCCTTGCAGTTTGTTGTCACAACCACGAATGAGTAAAAATAATTTGATATTCTTGCAAGTGGGAATGCAAAAAACAATAGTTCACATGTTACTAGAGTTGCAAATTGTGATTTAAAACTAGGTCGATGCACTTACTCTAAGGATGAAACCTTCAGCAGGCCAAAGAGAAAGGCAATTGAAATTGTTTGTATAAAATGGGAAAACAGCATTGAGGTTTAGCATGGAGCCGCAAGAATCCACTTGTGAGGTTCCACTCGTTTGTGATGAACTTCCACTTGTTGGTGAATTAATTCCGCCAGCTTGTGAACTTCCAACATCAGCTGAAACAATGAAAAAAGTAGCAATGAAGATGAGAAATGCTAGTTATGGCTTCCTTTAACTATCTTTATAGTGTATTTTCTGAGATTGTGGTGGTTACAAACATGATGCTTGTTAGAGTAGAGAACATTCTTTTAGGAAACAAAAATTTAGATGCATGTATCATACATGGCAAAGTTATTATTATTATTATTATTATTATTATTATTATTATTATTATTATTATTATTATTATTATTTCATAGATAAAAGCAGTTCATCAAGGCCGTTTGGTCTAATTTATTTTTGACTAACCTTAGTAAGCTTACTTGATCAAAATAAATAAAGTTGAAGTCGATATATAAGCCTTTGGATAAATAGATTATACTTATTTTTTATAAGTTCAAATTGTAGGTGTGTCAAGTATGTAGAATTGTTGATTTAGTCTCCATTTCATATAACAAATAAATTAACTTATAACTTATTAACTTAATCAATAAATTCTAAGTCAGTCTCTAGAAATATTTTTTCTACTAATTTATAAGTTATCTAAAGTAACTTATAACTTATAAGCTACTACATCTTTAAATCCTTTTCAAATTTATCCTTTTTTTAATTAATTTACAACTCATATATAAATCTAACTATTTTTTATAAAATATAATTAATTTAATTTTAAAATAATTATATCTTAATTTTAAATTATAAATATATAAAAATATATATGAATAAATAATATCACAATTTATAAGTTATCTAAAGTAACTTATAACTTATAAGCTACTACTTCTTTAAATCCTTTCCAAATTTATCCTTTTTTTAATTAATTTGCAACTCATATATAAATCTAACTATTTTTTATAAAATATAATTAATTTAATTTTAAAATAATTATATCCTAATTTTAAATTATAAATATATAAAAATATATATGAATAAATAATATCACAATTTATAAGTTATCTAAAGTAACTTATAACTTATAAGCTACTACTTCTTTAAATCCTTTCCAAATTTATCCTTTTTTTAATTAATTTACAACTCATATATAAATCTAACTATTTTTTATAAAATATAATTAATTTAATTTTAAAATAATTATATCCTAATTTTAAATTATAAATATATAAAAATATATATGAATAAATAATATCACAAAATCTAATTAATTATATTTTAAGAAATTATAATTTTATAACAAATAATGAAATATAAATTATATAAGTAAATAAATATATAAGTTTATAAAATATAATTAATTAAATATTAAATATTATATTTTTATTTTAAACTTTTGGTTACATTAATATAATTTAATTTTTAAATAAATATAAATTATTTTAATTATATATCTATTTTTATTAATATGTTATTTGTAATTTCAATTAGTTCAACATGTAATTTTACAAAATAATTTAATTAATTTATCAGTTATCAGCTATTAGCATCAGTTAATTACATAAGCCTCTAAATTTGTGATTAGTTTAAATAATTTTTGAATTTATCTTAATTAGGACTACATTAACCAACTTGTGGATGGGCAAGGTTGATTTGTATATTTTTTTATTTTTTAATTTTATATAGATTTAAATTCTCAATTCATATAAAATCATATACTTCTCTTTTACTTTTAATTATATAAGGTTATGTTATAAATTATATTTTGATGATATTTTTAGCTTGTGAGTATTTTATGGCTTATATTATGTATATATAATATTTTTTAAAATTATATATGAATTTAAAATGTGTTATGATTTAATTCTAGATGAATATATGGTATTTTGAAATAGTTTTAAATTTTTTTATTGTTTCAAAGTTTAAAATTTCAAAATATCTAAAAGAAAAAATGCTCATGGGCCAACCTATTTACCAAAGGATTTTTTAGAATTAAATTACAACCTCAAATCAATGGGCCACAAAATATGTAGATAAACTTGGACCATTCCCCTACCATACCATAAAACCAATCTATTTAATAATTAATATATTTATATATAATATACTAATATATATTTAACAATATGCATATATAATATTGATAATAATTTGATACATACAATTATATATCAATTTAATTTAATTGTAGACGATTTTTTATTTTGAAATTTTTTACCTATTTACTTATTTAAAAAATTATTTATATAAGTAAATTTATAAATAGATTAATAAATTAAATTAATTTTTTTAATAAATTAGGGCAAACTCAAATTTTAATCTTATATTAATCAACAAATTGGACTCATATTAACACTTCACAAAACAAGTCTAATCTATTAAGAATCTAAAATAAAAATTAATCTAGCGTAGTCTATTTTCAACCCTACCCGGAGTTGGTAGTATTGTGTTGATCTATACCTCTTTCTATTTACACCAACTTCAATTGGCATTGTAGCCAAACTTCTTTCAACGTTGTCGATCACCACAAGGTGTCATGTTTTTTCAACTTTACAATGATGACAAATGATAAACGATTATGATTTGAATAAAATATTTCTTCGCACCTTCATATTGTTTTTATTAATAACTTACAATATTTGTTAACTTAATTTCGAAGTCATAACAAGATGGTTATGCCTAAATTGATGCGCAAGCTTGATTTTATATTCTTAAGTATAAATCCGATCCATTAACTTTTATATGGTTTAAGTTTTTGTCAAAAATTTTTTTGAACCTAATTACACAATTTGAGGCTAATATTTTTACGACTGGATTTGCATGAAAAATCAGATCAAATGGCATTTATTTACCGTATCAACTATACAGTAACAATTAGGAAAAATTAAATTCACCCCTTTGAAATTTAATTTAATTATACTTAACACCCCTATTTTTTTTTAGAATTATACACTTCCACCCTAATTGCACTTCAACTATTATGAAATATAATGGCATTAATTTTTTAATTTTAACTCATTCTCTAATATCATCCTTAATGATTAGAAGAGGAATACTATTTCCTTACAATTTGTTTCATACAAATCTATTTTTTCATTGAAAAAATTGTAATGTTGCATTTGATATAATGAAATGAAAAGGAATGAATTTGAATAACTATTCCATAATTGTATTTGGTATAGTTGGAAAAGAAATTATCATTTCATTTTATAATTATGTTTGATGCAAAAAATATTACGGGAATGGAATAAAAAAATAATGAATGATAATAATACCATTACAAATAAAAAAAGAAGCATAAAATTGAAACTATTAACATATATTATTATTTTACTATTTATATATATCTAACTGTAAATTATATATTTGCTTAATTATAAATAAATAAATAATAATAATATCATTGTTTATGTAAATCAAAAGGAAGTATAAAATTACAATTATATTTATATGAACGATGATGTTATAATTTTTTTGTTTATTTATAATTGAATATATATATAATTTATGATTAAACTTATATATAAAATAATAATGTATGATAAATAAAAAAATGATATGATTGATAATAAAAGTTTCCACATTTTAAATTTAATTATCAAAATTATACTTAACACAATTTTATATAATAAAAGCATAAAAAATTGAATTTATCAAAATTTTATGAAGAATATAAGAGTATTTATTTAACTTTTATTGTTAAAAATATAATTATCAAAATATTTAGATAGAAAAATATTAAAGATATTATTTTATTATTTATAAGCAAAAGGTAATGTTAAAATATATAAAAAAATATGATAGATAAGAGCGTCAAAAAATTATTTTATAAATGATAGAATAACAATTCCATCAGTTTTGCTATAAAATGAGAATTTCATCATTTGATAATTCCTTACAAAATTCGCATTCATATTCTATAATATTTATTAAACAAATTTTTTACATTCTTTTTCATTTCATAGAATGGACCAAGTACATGCTATAAAACCTATTGTATTTTTATTTTTAATAAAATGTTATATTTATATATAAAAATGAATGAAAATTGACTTCCAATCACTAGAGAGGTTAGAA
Organism: Sindora glabra; assembly: GCA_020226215.1. Classification (NCBI taxonomy): domain Eukaryota; kingdom Viridiplantae; phylum Streptophyta; class Magnoliopsida; order Fabales; family Fabaceae; genus Sindora; species Sindora glabra. The sequence goes on along the minus strand of CM035234.1, from coordinate 56,358,790 downwards.
AAGGAATTATAATTAAAAAATTAATATTATTATATTTTATAATGGTGAAAGTGCATAACTCTAAAAAATAAGGAAGATCAAGTATAATTAGATCAAAACTTAAGGATGACACCAATCTGACTTAACTCTGAATTAGTTGAAATTCAATGTGGCTATTAAAATTATTGGAGGGGAAAATTCTTAGAAGTAGTGACTGTAATTTTCCCTAAAGAGCACAAAAATGTGTAGATAATCGATGAAGAATTGTACTACAATACCAACAACCGAGCGCACACAAGAAATTTGAGGAGAAACTGCAAAAGGAAGCCAAAGATTGGGTAAATTTTGCGGTGAAGTATTAATGTAATAATGCGTTAATATATTATTAAATTTAATTTTTAATATATAATTATACAACATATTTTAAAATATTTTTATTTTAACATGTAATTGAATTTAATAGTATATTGATACTAGACCCTCGTGGGGATTTAATGCCACCCACCTTTAAGCTAGCTCACTGTACAGAGTGGAACTAAGTTTCTTTAAGTTCTTTTCCTTTAAACTGAAGCAAAAGCTACTTTGATCTGTTTTCTTCTTTTTGTTGACATATAGGGCCCCTTGTGGCTCCATTAATTCTAGTTTTTTCCAATATCTTTTTTGGTCGATATGCTCATGTCCTTAACTTTTTCAAAAAGAAATATTACAAAATTTACTTGGTTAATTATGTTTTGATAAATTAAAAATAATACATATATATTCTTCTTCTTCTTTATCTTTTTTTTTTCTTTAGCAGTAAAGCTTTAAAACTAGCCAAATATTAAGTATTTTTCTGAAATATTATTTTCTACATAAAATCATAAATGCCCAAAATCAGTTCTCATTGTTATCCATAAATATTAATGAAAACTTAATTTTATTAATTATTATATTTTCCATGTAAATCCTAAAACATTACATTATATTAACTATATTATTTTCAAAAATAAGTAGCATATATGAAAAATTCACAAAAAAGCATATATAAATAATTGGATTTAAGTTTGATACACTGTTAATGCAAATCAATTTTATACTCACTCATATATTTATTGTCATGTCATTAAAAAAATATTTTACTTTTGAGAAGCACTCTTTATTTTTCAATAATACGTTATCTTCTTATTCACTTATAATCATAAAAAGAAAAATTACACTAATAGTAAATTTACTTTTATTGTGTATCATATTTTCGTTCATTATGAAATAAAAAAAATACTATTTCGGAGTCAGATGATAAATCATAATTTAAAAGTGTGCAACAATATTGTTCACCTAATAAGACTTTTCTTTTGTGTTAAATAAATTACAGCATGCATGAAAGTTAACGTAACTATAATTCATAATGTACATCGATTCTGCTTCATTTTTTATTCTGTACAAATGCCAAAGTGTTTTAAAAAGTATATTTGATACTTTTCATATTGTCTAATGCAAACTTTATAATATAGAAAATGTACTTTTTCTTAATTTATATCTTTCAGTATACAAATTTTAGCTCTATTGAAGAAGAAAAAGTTAGGTAATAGATGGTTTTCTAACAATAGGGGTTGGTATAAATGCAAAGAGTAAGGATGAATCTCTTACGATTAGTACTCATAAGAAATAAGAGAGAACCTAGCAACATAATATTTTCACAATCTATTTTAATTTCATATATTCCCTATATTATTCAGAAATTATCATTTTTTGTAAAGGGATCATTCTATTAAGCTAACTACTAATAACTTTTGCCTAGACACATTAATCTGTCTCTATGCATGCATCTACTGCTGCAATTAATGTCCTAGGTATGAGCTCAAGAAAAGAAGGAGGAAAAACCCATAATAATATTGTATACCTAATTAGAGAAAAACTGTTAGAAGAATTGAAATATAATTTGCTAATAAAATTTATAAAAATCTTCTTAATTTTCGTGGAAAACTTTGAATTTTTTTTAATGGATTGAATATTGCAATCTTGTTAAAGTTTAGCGAGGGTTCTCCTTTATATATGTTGTTGCACCACTACATTACTAAGGAAATTCACAAATGACTGCCAATATGATTTTACAAACTCTTAGGTTTTGTTTGGAATTGTGTTTTTTAGAATTGAATTGATTTCATTTTATTTTCAATGATTTCAATTCATTTATAAATAAACTATATTATTTATAATTATGTAAAAAATAATAATTTTAATTTATTTATAAATAAATTTTATTATTTAAAATATATTAAAAATATATAATTCAATTAAAAAATAAATTTTGATTGTGTTATGATAATACAATAAAAAGACGGTAAAATTTTTATATAACATATTTTTTAGATCAAATGAAATGAACATAAGTGAAATTTATGATAAATTTAATGAAATTTATAATAATATAAATATAATTAAAACAATAATGATAAATAAAATATCTCTTTACTCAAATTTAAATATTATTTTAAAAAATCCATTTAAAAACATTATAAAATTGTAATTTTAATCATTCTAAATAAAGGTTAATTCTTGCTCATTAGAGGGAAGAAAAAAAAAAAGGAAGCCACACTAAATTCTTATATGATAAAGCATCAAATATTCATGCGTTTTTGTATGCAAAATCCATAATGGTTCCGTGACGACAAGTTCTCTTCTATGCACTTTCATTCTTCTTTCCTCCTATTTTGTTGTTTTCACTTTATGTTATGATAAAACAACTCACCCAATTCAAAATTTGTTTAGGTGAATGAAGAACGAATATTGAGCTGTCAACACCCAACCACAAACATAATGACCCACAATGATGTCTACTTGACAATTAACAACTAAGCTTACTTTTGCTTACCATGCATCAAAGGGTATCACAAGAAAGCAAAACAATAATAACATAAAATTCCAACCAATTGAATTCGTTGCTCAAGCTATTCTTTTTCAGGATTCCCATTCCATGAATATACAGAGTTGCTAATTTCTACATTCTGATAGGAAGAGTAACAATTTTTCACATTTTAATTAGAGAAAAATTATACTATTAATTTTAATAATAAAAAAATATTATTTTAAAATATTTATGTTTATTTTATTTATTTTTTATTTATATAATAAATATATTCATTAAATTATTTTTGAGGACAAATTAATTATACTCTTTATTATTTTATTATCTTTGAATATATATATATATATATATATAAGAGAGAAAGAAAGAGAGATGATTGTTCGTAGATGAACTATTAGTGTAAGTGTGAATAAATTTTATGTCATTAGTCATTCTATATAGAATTATATTATTAAAAATGGTTAAAATAATAATAAATAAAATTTTTAATTATTCTTAATTTTTTAATAATATGATATTTATTTATTTATTCAATAATAGTGTGAGATGTTTTCATAGAACAAATTTATTTTTAATGTTTATAATATTTTACTTCATTAACTTTTGTAGTCATACATAACTACTTATTACTAAGATTTATGAGTCAGCGCGCGCTCTTCTCCACATTAAAGATTTGAGTCCATAAACTAACTGAAAGAGCAATGCTACGTACACATGTTAATATATACAATTCTTACATATATATTAATTTAGTAAGTAAAATTCATCAACTACTCTCCTTATGTGAGAATTGTGTCCGTCCCATGTGTGCATGCAACATTATTTTTTTATTTAAGTATTAATAAATTTTTCGAACGTGTCAATGACGGAAATGCCTTACAATTTTTGATGTATTAGTATTACTAAAGATGTGATGAAGCACACTGATGATGGTATCACATTTGTGAGACTCCTTCAACTATCATTGTACTTATACTATAATTAAATTTAAATTATAATTATAATAATTTTAATAAAAAAACAAACATATATTTTGATAAAAAAATATTTTTTATAAAATATTAAAATAAGAAAAAATACTTTATTTATTTAATATTAAATATAATAAATTTATGAGAAATCAATTTTTCTGTTTTAAAAAAATATATTTCTCCTGATTTTATATATTTTTAGTCACAAATATAAATAATATTACTTATATATATATATATATATATATATATATATATATATATATATATATATATAAATGATATTTTTTAAAAAAAATAGAGTTTCAAACAAATTCAAACATGGTTCTCATCTACCAACCTGTTGCGTAGTCTAATCTTGTGGAGACCTTGTCAAGGTGTTTGGCGAGTCCATAAGACGGCGGCGAAGGGAATATTCCGGTGGGTCCGGCGGCGAATATCAGCCACGATTCCGGTTGAGCGGTTTGCAACTCAAACACCATATAAAGGCGTGAAGACTGCAAGGTGATGAAGGTTGAATTGCCGACAACTTGTAAGTTGCCTTTATCTGGAACCACTTGATCTTGTGTTTTCCCGCCAAGATAATACTGCTTTATCCCTCCGCTTCCTCCCATGGATGCCGCCCACCCTACAATGGCACTTGAACCCACCATGCCGCCGCCGGCCGGCGAAAATCCCATAGCTATGTAAGAATTTTTGTCTGGGGTTGAGAGGATGAAACTCCATGTGTCTGCAGAATTTTGTTTATACTGCACAATTCATCATATAATACTTAGTGATCTGCTAGGAATAAGTTTCTAAATTGCAATTGTTGTAAAACAGGATTGTTGCAAAGCATGATGATTTTAGTAAATTTTGTTTGTTGAAGCTGGTACGACTATAATTATGATTGTATATTGTAATTGCGGTGGCAATTACAGTTATGCTGCAATAAAATTGTGAACATAAAAGGGAAAATACCATTATTATTGTGAAAAATTGTAGTTATGGTGTATTCTACAATATCAATACTGCATATAGCATTTTAATTGCAGACTACAATTATAATTAAATTGCTGTATGTAATACTAATTTTTCATGATTTTGTTGTACAATGATAGCATTTTTTGTATTTATCCATAATTTTGTTAATCCAATATAACTGTAATTATAATTTAGAATCATGATGGCAATATCACGAGCATAATTTTAAGTTATGGTTATGATTGTAGTTGCAGTTACTTTACTATGATCGCAATTGAGGAAAACTACAGAAGAATGCAGATATTGTGAAACGAAACTAGATTGTGTAATCAAACACCGACAATTTTAAACTGTGATTGCGAGCAATGATTATAGACCGTAATTAATTTAAAACCATGGAAAATTGATCCCAGGATGAACGAAATATACAAGAAGGGCACACTTACTCTGAGGATGAAACTTTGAGAATCCCAAACAGAAAGGCAGCGAAGATTGGTTATATCAAAGGGGATTGGAACTTTGAGATTCAGATTGCAGCCGCATGAATCCGATTGCGAACTCCCAAGAAATAGAGAGGCATGGAGATTGATTATGAGGATAAGAATTGCCAAAGATTCCTTCATGGCCTGTTTGTGAGTGTGTTTATTTTGTAAATGGAAAAAACACCATTCTGAGATTTATGTTGGAGAATTTACTGAAATCCAATCATTCCTTATTGGACTTTAGTGGCAAAAAAATTTTAAAAAATAATAAAAATATAATGATTGTCATTTTGTAACTAACATGGTGTGGGTGCATTTTCAGTTGTAGCCATGATAGCACAAAAGGGTAAACAGAGTGAAGTTTCATTAAGTAAAACGATTGGAAAATCCATGTTCATTTTTTGTTAATATTGTCCTTATGCAGAGTCAAAAACCTGCTTTGGATGCCATGGACTCCATTGGCAGTTGAACTCATAATAACATAATATTATAATGTTATGTGTAAATTTTATTTTATGAGAGTGGGGGATTGATGAGCTTTTTGCCGGTAACCCTTCCTGTGGATCGGTCCAAAGTCCAAACAGTTAGACTTTACACTAAATTTAGCGAATTTAATCCCGTGTTTTATGCTCGGTGAAGAACTTTAAAATTTTTTGTAAAAATTTATAATTATTATTACTTTTTAATTTTATATTATTTTCTTATTTACTAATAATATAAAACATTTTGTATTGATAATCTATTAAAATTAAGTTTTTTAGTGAAATTATAAGAATTTAATCAAGAGTAGAAAGAGGGAACCAATGGGCCTCCCATAATCTTTTGTATTTAGAGTTAGCATATCACCTTCAACATAGGATCTTGTAGGGATTTTGTTGTAGATATGGATGCTTAACGGACTTGGCAAATTAAATTGGGTCAAAGCCCCAGTGGGTCTAGTTCATTTAGGCCCAATTAGTTAAAGCTCGCATCTTAAATAAACCTATATTTTTTTATTCAGTTCTTATCCTAGGTCCACAAGGCCAGCCCATATTTAACATCAATTTAAAATGGGAAAAAATCAAGCCGGTGTTGTTTAGTGTAATTTATTGTAGTGAGGTACTTGAAACTCACTTTCTTTCATTTAAGTGCACCCGCGTATGAAAATTTACCATGATAACTAAAAGACAAAATGACACATACAGTGCATTTTAAGAAAATAAAAAAATTAAAATAGAAACCTCTTTTGTCACACATTAAAATTGAAGAATTTTTAATTTGATACAAATAAAAAAAATAAAAGACTAAAAATTGATAAGAATTAAAATTGGAGAACTTTTAACTTTATAAAAATTAAATTAATATAAAATTTTAATTATAAAAAAATTTATAAAAATTCAATTTTAGGAATTAAAATAAATTTTTAATTAAGATAAAAATAAAAATAAATAAGAACTTAGAAACATAATAACATATTGTTATTTAACAATTTGGATATTAATTAAACTTAATTTATCTATTTATTTAAGATTTTTTATTGGTATTATTGTTTTGGAACGAAACAGTAACATGTTATTGTCTAGAGAATAAATAGTAATATGCTGTTATTTTATAATTTGATTATTAATTAGATTTGATTTATCCATTTATTTAAAAAATTTTATAAGTATTACTATTTTGAAATAAAACAGTAACATCCTCTTATTTGGTAGTTTAATTATTAATTAGACTTGATTTATCTATTTATTTAGGATCTTTGGTTGGTGTTACTATTTTAAAATGAAATAGTAACATGTTACTATTTAGAAAATAAATAGCAACATGCTTTTCTTTGAAAGTTTGGTTGTTAATTAGATTTGATTTATCTATTTATTTAAAAAAATTTATTGGTGTTACTGTTTTGAAACAAAATAGTAACATATTACTGTCTAGAAAATAAATAGTAACATGTTATTATTTTAACAATTTAGTTATTAATTAGACTTGATTTATCTATTTATTTAGTATTTTTAGTTGGTATTACTGTTTTGAAATGAAATAGTAACATCATCTTCTTTGACAGTTTGATTATTAATTAGGCTTGGAACAAACTAGTAACATGTTACTATCTATTATCTAGAGAATAGATAGTAACATACTATTATTTGATAATTTGATTGTTACTTAAACTTGATATATCCATTTATTTTAAATTTTTTTATTAGTATTACTATTTTAGAATAAAATAGTAACATGTTATTGTCTAGAGAATAAATAGTAACATGTTATCATTCATTTATTTAGGATTTTTTTGTTAGTGTTACTGTTTTGGAACGAAACAATAACATGTTACTATTTAGAGAATAAATAATAACATGCTATTATTTAACAATTTGATTGTTAATTAAACTTGATTTATTTATTTATTTAAAATTTTTGCTTAGTATTATTATTTTGAAACAAAATAATAATACGTTATTATTTAGTAGTTGGGTTGTTAATTAGGCTTGGAACAAAATAGTAACATGTTACTGTCTAAAGAACAGACAGTAACATGCTATTATTTGACAATTTAGTTGTTAATTAGATTTGATTTATCCATTTATTTAGAATTTTTAGTTGGTATTATTATTTTAGAATGAAACAATAGTATCCTCTTCTTTGATAGTTTGGTTGTTAATTAACCTTGGAATGAAATAGTAACATAATACTATCTAAAAAACATACAGTAACATGTTATTATTTGATAATTTAGTTATTAATTAGACTTAATTTATTCATTTATTTAAAATTTTTTATTAGTGTTACTATTTTAAAACGAAATAATAATATGTTACTATCTAGAGAATAAATAATAACATACTATTATTTATTTATTTGTGATTTTTTGTTTGTGTTACTGTTTTGAAACAAAATAGTAACATCATCTTTTTTTATAGTTTGATTATTAATTAGCCTTGAAATGAAATAATAACATGTTACTATCCAGAGAATAAATAGTAACATACTATTATTTGATAATTTGATTGTTAATTAGACTTGATTTATCTATTTATTTAAAGTTTTTAGTTAGTGTTACTGTTTTAAAATGAAATAGTAACATCTTACTATTTACAGAATAAATAGTAGCATACTATTATTCATTTATTTAAGATTTTTGCTTGGTGTTACTATTTTAGAATGAAACAATAACATATTACTATTTAGTTTATAAATAGTAATATATTATTCTTTAAAAATTTTATTTATTAAAAAAATTATTATAGCACTACTAGACACCAAAAGAGTTGGAGAGCAAATATTTAATATAAGATTCGAATGAATTTGAATTGATAAAAATAAGATCAAAGTTGAAAAAATAACAAAAAAATAAAAAAATTAAGAAAAATAATTGAAAAAGACCTTTTTTTACTAAACTAAAGTGGGCAAAATGTCTTTAACATTTGCAAATACGTAAATTTTGAAAAGTTATATGAAATAAAAAAAAATTACTTAAAATGGATAACCGAGCACAAAGTTATGTTCATTCAAAGTTTTGAACTTAATTTATACGTTTTTAACCAGGTGGACTTTATCAGACCCACATTTTCTTATTTTCTATTAAAATCATATGAAGACGATTGAAAACAAGTGATCATATGTAAAAATTGGTTAACTAATGATAAATTTATGGCTTTTTAAAGTTTCTAATTCATTATTGCATTCTCACAATTAAAAAAAGGATAATTTCGGCATATAATATTCATAAATCATAAATTTGAAATTTGAAAAAAAGTCCAGCACTATCGCCTCTTTGAAATAAAGTCCACAAAGCGGCACCTCATCGCAATTTACCCATTTAAGATTTTGGGTTATCTAAAAATAACAAACTATGAATGTCCCAACAAAGCCAACGATGAGGATTGAGGAAGTGCCATGCCAAGGGATGTAAATATAAGTGAACAAAGCAGAATGCTTTCTCCACTATCATAATTTATGAATCTACAAAAAGAGAAATTCTTCACAATCCAACATTTCACACTAGATTATTTATTAACTAATAGTTTGTGACTTTGTGGCAACATCACACCTTACACCAAAATAAATTAAAAAAAATCATAGAATAGAACTTGAATTAGTACCTTAAGATGGTTAGAGATGAGTGTAACTTTTTATTTTTATTATTTCATTTCAAAATCTAACCCAACTACTTGTTATTTGTTAAAAAATTTTAAGCTGGGTGATTCCTTTCATGCTTTGTTAATCATGCAAAGTGACGAGAATTAAATGCCACTAAAAAAGTAATAGAAAAATGAGAAAATCACCATAGAACAACTCAGGTATAAGTAAAGTTAGATTTGGAATTGTTTAACCATAGACTAACTCACTAATAGAGTAATAGAAAAATGAGAAAATCACTAAGCTATAAGGTTAATGGTTTTCATCAGAGCTAGCAACTATTATGTTGTCTATCGACCTGATGATGGCTTAATGGTGGTCTTATCCGTGTCTGTCATCTATGTGTAGCTCAATTGTGCTCTCCCTCTTTGAGTCTCAATCGCTCAAACTCTCTCTCAGTGTCTTAGTCGATAAGCAATGATCTCTCTAGTTTCTATTGTAACTATTATTGTGCCATAGTGGTCCGCATCAATCTTCTATGTGAGCTCAGCTATGCTTCTCTCAGTCTCTCCCAGTCTCTCTCTATGTTGTAAGTCTATGACATAGTGTTAATCAATCAATGTGTAACACATTAACAATGTGAGTGTGGTTGCTATGTTGTATTTCAACTTAGGAGTTAGGTGTTGGTACTCGGGCATTTAAGACTTGCTTAATTGGGTTGATCATTACCCTTGGCTGATTAGGTGGAAATTTAGATTATTGGAATTTAGAGTTTTTGTTTCAAACAAGTAAATTGGGTTGGGTGCAATGGGTGGTTCGTGGTTAAGGTGAAGTAGAACCATAAAGGTTAGGCTAGGTTGGGTTGGACTATTGTATTGGATAAGAAAAAAAAATGGTTAGAAGACTAGTCCACAGTTCGCAAGATCCATTCTATGCATACCAAAGCCTGTCGAATTTGACCTGTTGAGATCCATTTTTTAAATGAGCTTATTTTTACAAGCCTAATCCACACAAAAAAAAAGAGCCAACCCCTAAGGTTCGTGAGCCAAAGGCTTGTTTAGCACCCCTAGCCATGAAGTGCAAAGATAAAGACATATTTTACTTTAGGAAGGGGATGAGGCAAACATTTGTCCTATCCAAAGTTTTGGAACTAAGACAAAAATCATACTCTATGCCTTACTTTATCTTAAAATATAGGAAAAAATATTATTTTAATTTTACTTTATAATATGTAATACAATAAGAGTAGTTAAATATTTTCAAATTATAAGGTAATGAACTTATTATATTTGAATTATAAGTATTAAATATCATAGATAATCATATGATGAAGGAACAACTCAATTTGAAATACAAAAATTGAAGTGGTTATTGATTATATGAAAATTTAGAGCCTTATTTATGAAATTACTTAATAATTATATATGATTTTATATTGTTTAATTGCAAGATTTATATATTTTTTCTTAATATCTTTTATTTTTATCATTCCTTGAAAATCTCCATAGAGATTTGTTTCAAAATGGTGAACAAGGATGAGCCAAATTTTGACTTTGGCGATCAAGTATGGAATAAAATAATATTTTATCTCTAACAATAGGATATGGTATAAGAGAAGATTGGTATCTCGTCTTTCTCCATCATCATCTATAATTATATTTATATTTATATATAATAATCTTAAATTTATTTTTCAAAATTTTAAAAATCTTACATGTTTCATAAAATTATTATGGGTCATCAATGTCACTTGACCCAGAGAGAACTAGTAATAAAATCCTCAAATTAAAACAATAATAAATTAAAACTAAAAAGGTAACAAATATACAACAAGAATCAGGTTTAAAACTCAATGATAACGTCTTAGATTAAACTTAATATTATAAGCCTAACCTATTGAATTAACAAGCGGCCCTCTTGATGGTGCAGGCATCTATGTTTTCTTTAGAACTTTCTCCCTCTCAAGTCATGAGTAAAACTCAGAATTGTACATATGATAAGTAGCTTGCAATTCCAATTATAAAAATAAATGAATAAATAAAATAAAATAAAGATTGAATTTCTTTCATTTCCTCTCACTGAGTACACTTGATTTAGAGCTGAAAAAGATGACAAGGGACCCTTATTTTAGTGTGTCAGAAGTGAAAAAGAATATTAGATGTTTGACTCTACGTCTGAGTCCTATAGTATAAACTAGGGAGTAGGGTGATAAAGGATATTAAATATTTGAGTTTGTGTCCAAGTCCTCCATATAAATTAGAGAAAGGTTAAAACGTAAAATATTCGACCTTCTTATTTGATTATATGCCGATGATTATGATAGGATGATATGAGTGTTCACCCCAACTTATGTTTAGGATCTCCCTAGTTCAACTCGACTAAACCCCTAATATTTCAGAAGACAGTGTTAGAACAACATTATCCTCTTTGAAATTTCATAAGGTGTTACACTTTCGGCAACCTCCTCAATTATCATTGTAATATAGAATTGCTTTCTAATGTTAACGATGTTCCTTGCATGAACGTGGATCCTTTCAAAAAAAAAAATTTTAAGAAATGAAAATGAAAATTTAAGAGAGAGAAAAATATAAAATACTCTCTTTACCTTTGAGGTAATTGTATTTTACCCGCACTAAACTTACAAATCAAACATTTAAACTATATGTATATATATAAAAAAAACTTACAATTGATATTCATTATCCACTTAATTATTTTATTAAATTATATAATTTTATATTAACTTTTTAAATAAGAATTATAATATTATTCATATAGTTTTATTACGTAATTTTTTTTACACAATTTTATAACTCTCCTTCAAGTATTTAATTAAAATTCTATATATATAATTTAATTTCTATTAATTATATAGTAAAAAAATTATAAAAAATAATGTGATAAATTAACATATAATAATATTGCAATTATTATTTAAAAATTTCTTGAAAAAATATGTAATTTAATAAAATAAATAATCAAATAGATAATAAATATTAATTATAAATTTTATATAATTAAAAGAAGATTTGTAAATTTCCATAGTTAATCAAAGGTAAAATACAACCATCCAAAATTTGCAAGGGTATTTTGCATTTCTCTTTTTAAGAAAGAAACAGATACAAAAATCATTTATTGAGACAGTAAGTTCCACTTAAAAAAAAAAAACTAAAGCCTCAAAAAAAAAATATTGTATCTTTCTTTCTCCAAAATTCAAGAAAATTGATGAAGATATTGAGAGCTCCAGACCCTCCCTGTTATAGAACTTAGAAAGCTATCAAATTGTCAATATGGATTCTGAGGTTCAGAGGTCAATGGATAGAACTTGAAAGGTACAAGTGTCATGATAAGTTGTCACAAGAGTCAATGATTTAGTTGTGAATGAGTAGTCAATAAATCATTATATCTTACCCTCCTTACCCTACTACTATGCCTTGCATTGCACTCAACATCTTTGCATGAACAGACTTGCCTCCCTCCCTCAGTGAGAAGGTGGGCTTCAGAACATAATTCTCTTCTAACAATCTAACGATAATACAGACAAAAGTGTAATTAAAGGAGCAGGGTTAAGCATTATGCATTCAAAATATTATTCAAAGCTTTCATACACTACAATAAGATATCTTATATTCCCGATCTTTGTGTGCATGTTTCTAGTGATTTGACTATTTTTATCATCACAATAACATATACATGGGAGGTTGAACACAACTATATATTACAAATGGGTAAAAAAAAACACAAAACAAAACAAAATAAAAGCTGCCCACCTAAAGGAGACCAGCGTTGTCTATCTAGACATCAATAAAACTAATAAAACACATAGCTAATCAAAGAACTGGGAAGCCTTTACACTTGAGAGCACCTAACCTCAATCAAAAATTTCCTCCATAGAAAAGTGGAGAGAATATATATATATATATATATATATATAGAGAGAGAGAGAGAGAGAGAGAACAGAATCGATTAATATCATTGTTAACCCAAAAAAAAGTACACTTGCACCATAGCGACCTTTCTATAAAATCTTCACAAGATCCACCATTGGATTCAATCTATTTATTATAAAGATTATACAAGCAATTTTATATAGATCCAAATTTAGCTACTATCCCATTGACAGCCTTTAAAATTAATGTAAATATACTTTTCAAATGTAAATAAATTTCAACTATTTGAATGCATACTTATTGTGATTCAAATTTTCTTAAATTTTACATCTAAGATGCATATTATATCTACTTGTAAATGAACTATTAAATCAAAGAAAACCATTTTCTATAAAAAGTTATTGATTGGTGCCATTTTTTCAATCCTTGTACTGGCGTCAAGTGATCCCTCCCTCTTCCCCCCGCCCTAAATGAAAAAAAAAAAAAAAGAGAGCCATTTATTTTCGAAAAAAAGAGAAAAAAAACATTTTTTTAAAAAATCCATTTATTTTATCGAAAAGCATTTTTTATGAGAATATATCATTTACATGTATATTAATAAAAGAATGATATCTCATTTATATTTGTGATTTAAAAAAAAATATATATATATATATATATATATAATACCTAAAGTTATAATAATAGAGGAAGGAAAGCAAGTTCCTTTTTGAAAAAGAGGAATTTATTTTTCCAAAACTCTTCTATTTAATATTAAACAAATAAAATATTTTCCCTCTTCTTATCATTTAATAACTATAATTTATAGAAAAAATATTACGTCAAAACAAACAAAGCCTAAGAGTGCTAATGAATCTACTCAATGAACTAGACCTTTTAAACATGTAATGATTTTTTTTGCACAAATACTAGGAGAGCATGAACAGAATGCACTTGTGAGGAAATTTGGAAGACTTAATGACTTGTAAATCTTGCTCTGAAACTGTACATATCATGCTGACAACAAAAAAGGTACAGTGAGTTCCATCAACCTGTGCCCTAGAGGTATATATCAGCAACATGAAGAAATGCCACTGTGAACACAACTAATGCTCCAAGCAAGGCTAAATAGAAAACAGGGGCTCCTGCTGCAAAAAATACACAAATCATTATGGTCAATTAAATAGTCTACTTAATGAGATTTGCTCCTTTCTTTTTAACAAAAAAAAAAAAATGCCTGATCAGGTGGACAACATGACAAATAGCACATTTCAGTACTTAAAAGGATGATTTGTGAAGAACATGAACTAGCAGAAATCCGTATGTTGATTTCCAATTGTCCAACAATTGAGTTTGGCATTTCAACATGTCATCTCAGTTGCAACCACATGTTGCACAGGATAACAATTCAGTTGAAAAACAAAAACTTCACATTCCCTATTTAGTAGGGGAGAGCACGAGGGGGCTTATTTATGTAACATCACAACAAGACATTCCAGGATAGGATGATAAGACACATCAGCAAATTTGTTACGCAGCTCAAAATATTAAAGGGGGTATGGCTGGAAAGTGAGTGGAGTACATGGTTATACGCCAGACTTTAACAGAACTCCATAACATATCCTAAGGCTGCTGATCATGTCATTGAAGTTTCCATTATGGATTAAAATGAAAACTTCTTCAAAAATTTTAGAATATTAAGTACATCTACCAATAATTGTGGACATTAAATGGTGGTCATTTCTAGGGATGAGTTTGCCCAACATACTCAATATCAAGCCTCCCAAGAGTTGTCATCCCCACAATTTCAGCTATCTTCTATTGCCAACATGGTTAAAACTTACAACAGGTTATCACTTCCAATAACAAACGGGTCATTGATTCAGGGCTTCTCAACACATGATTGGGAACTTGGGTATTCTATCTTCTTTTCAAGCCTTATGATACTTTGGCCAATGGGTCTACTGCTTTTATTGAAAGTGCCGCAATGAATCCTACTTCAACAATCGCTTTGTATTCTAAGTCATCCAAAAATTTCTTTTAACTTTCTTTTTTCTTTTAAGACTAATTTTGGTAAAGATTATGAATATGGAGGGTTGTATGTGCTTAATAAGAAATACCTAGGCCAATTGTGGTGCTGCTACATTGACTCTGTCTCAGCTGCACTGTTGAGAATCATACAACCTTGGTATCTTTAAAGAAGTTGTGTCCTAATTGAATTGAAGTTTTGTCGCTCAATTAAATTGTGAGCTGCATCAATTTCCTAAACAACATCATTGTTATGTTTCTCGAGCCAATAAACAGATATCCTCTTTTGGGTGTTCATTCAAAAGTTCTGGAGTCCTTGTCCTATCATCTGTAAGTCTAGTTTTCATTTTGTAGACTGTTGTCTGAATTACTTGTCTTTACCAAATAAAAAATCACTCAATTATTTTCTACCTTTTGTGCCTTTCATGCTGTGATTATGAATTAACTAGGAATATCCTACACACAAATTATAGAAACACTGCTAAAGAATATTTTTCTACTTCATTTTCCAACTATTTGGCATAGCACACTACTGTCCATCAGACCTCCCATGTAGTTACTCCACATTACTGAAAGAAATTATTATCACATGTTCCAAATGGAAGTGCCGGAAGTGTTTTGAGCAGATTATACTTCCACAGCCAGCTGTTTGATTAATCACATGCCATCTTCTGTTAGTGGCCATGCACCTTATTCTCTTTCGTTTCCTTCTGAGTCTCTATTTCCTCTGTTGAATATATAAGATTGTGTGGAAATATGGCTGATGAATATACGAGATTTGACTCTAAGACAATCTTATATATTCAACACCCTCGTACCCCATGCATGTTTTGTTCAGGATCATCACTGACAAGTTTGTTAACTTGTTCCACCTCTTGAATGTGTTTTTCTAGGGTATCCTAGGACACAAAAGAGATATCAGTGTTATTATTCTAAATTGGAACTTATCGTGTCTGCTGATGGTACTTTCATATAGTTCAAACCATTATCTAAGCCTTCTTATTTCCCTTATTCCAAATCAAAGTCTGTGCCTAAACCTATCTATGAGATTGACAAGCACTCCTTGTGTATTCCACTCCTCAAGATTCCAAGGTCTCTAACAGTAACAACACATGAGATTTCTCGTTCAAATTATAACTTAATTATCTTTAAAGTTATGTTTTAAAAATTTTTAACTTTATGACTTGTTGAATTGTTGAGTATTTCAGATTGCGAGAAGCACATTGAAATTGCATGCTTATTATTAGGTACTGTATCCAGCTGATTTTAAGGGACTAGATTTGTCTCCTGCAGTAGCACATTGTAATTTCTCCTACATATGAAGCTTGGCTGAGACGACAATATAATCAGCTCAAGCCTTGCACAACCATTCAATTTCTTATCCCTCATATCCTCTCTAAATTCAAGATTGGTACCAAAACAACTGGAATGCCTGTGCTCTTCCCAATAGAGGATGGGCTCCAGCCACAAAGTAAAATCTGTAAATTGATAGCACATTCTTCAAAGGCATCAATCACCAAATGTCCAAATTGGCCTGTGGTCAACCAGTTTTCTCATTAACCAGCCAGACCAGGAGGGCTTTCGCCAGTTTGCAAACATTGCTTTTCATTAATAGTTAACTAGACCATACTGCAGACCGGTTTTTGGTTTATCTAATTAGAAGAACAGTCACAAGTAAATGACAACACCGTATAAAATCTGGCAGAGTGTATCAACATATAAACTTTAAGTGCAACTGAAACAACATTGTAATTGTAATAGCACAAAAATGACACAGTAGCAAACTCACCTAATGTTGCATGAGCTAGTGGCAGGCTGACATATTCAGGACAAGATGCCTTAGAAGTAACCATGTCAATTTTACCGCTGGACCCAACCGTACAATTTTGTGGCTGTAATGAGGAAGACAATATTTTAGATAAATAAAATGACCAGGCATGATAACCTGCAGTCAGAAAATATGCAAACCATACGCTAAGGGTCCTGCAGTCAGGTAATATGCAAACCATACACTAAGGGTCCATTTGTGTTTTGGAAAACATTTTCCATAAGAAAATCTCATATGCTCTTATATAAATAAAAGAGTGATATATTGTCTCCATACCTTATTGTTAAGAGAGAATAATTCTTGAAGCCATACTCTCACAAGAGGCTAGCATGTATATTTATAATAAAATATAGGATTACAAGAGATACGCCCATGGTCCATACATATCTTAGTAAATAAGAAACTAATAACCTAACCTTTAAATCACTAACACTCCCCCTCAAGCTGGGACATAAATATCAAACATGTCCAGCTTGTTACAAATATCATCAACCCGCTTCCCTGGAAGGGCTTTAGTAAACAGGTCAGCTAATTGATCCCCAGTTCTAATGTGTCTCAGATCAATAATTCCTTCCTGAAGTTTCTCTCTAACAAAATGACAATTAACTTCTATATGTTTTGTACATTCATGAAAAATCGAATTGGTAGTAATATGGGTAGCTGTTCAATTATCACACCATAGCTGCATAGTTTTATAAGGCTCAATTCCAAGTTGATGAAGAAGTTAGGAAATCCATATAAGCTCTGATATGGCATGGGCCATAACCCGATATTCGGACTCTGCACTCAAATGCAACACCACTACTTGTTTCTTACTTTTTCAAGACATAAGATTTCCACTAACAAAGATACGATATCGAGAAGTGGACCTTCTGTCTATAGGACATCCAACCCGATCTGCATCAGAGAAGCCTTTTATTCTACAATAACCATGATTTTTATACAAAATTCCACGATCAAGGGCCTTCGTAAGATATTTCAAAATATGCATGATTGCATCCTAATGAGAAGTTCTTGAAGAGTTCATAAATTGACTTACTACACTTATCGAAAAGGCAATATCAGGTCCAGTTATAGTAAAGTAGTTCAATTTACCCACTAGTCGTCTATACTGTTCTGGATCTTCTAGCAATGCCCCATCTTCCAAGTTAACATTCGGAATCATAAGAGCATCATAGGGCTTAAAGCCAAGCATCCCTGTTTCTTTCAGAAGATCAAGAACATATTTCCTTTGAGATAATAAGAAAATTCCTTTCCTCCCTCGAGCAATTTCAATCCCTAAAAAATACCGGAGTGTTCCCAAGTCTATAGTCTAAAACTTGGTTTGAAGAAAAACTTTTAATTTTGAAATACCCAATTGATCACTACCGGTGATCACAATGTCATCCACATAAACAGTCAGAAGAATACAATCAAAATTTGATTGTTTATAAAAAACTGAATGATCATGTTCACTTTTTTCCATCCCAAATTCTATCACCACATCACTAAATCTTCCGAACCAAGTTCGAGGAGATTGTTTCAAGCCATATAAGGATATTTCTAGTCGACAAACTTTACCATACTCCCCCCTGAGCAACAAACCCAAGCGGTTGCTCCATATATACCTCTTCATATAAATCACCATGCAAAAAAGCATTTTTAACATCAAACTGGTAAAAGGGCCAACTATGAGATGCAGCAAGAGAGATAATTAATCGAAGAGAGGTAGTTTTGGCAATAGGGGAGAAAGTTTCTAAATAATCAATACCATAAGTTTACGCATACCCTTTAGCCACTAACCGGGCTTTTAATCGAGCAACAGTACCATCAGGATTAACTTTCATAGTATACACCCATTTACACTCAATAGATTATTTGCCTTCTGGTAAAGAGACAATATCCCATGTTTGATTTGCAGCAAGAGCCTGCATTTCTTCTTCCATAGCAGCACGCCACCCAGAGTGAGATAGTGCTTCCATATCAGATTTACGAACAATAATGGAATCAAGCGAGGCAATAAAGGATTGAGAGGATAAGAGCAAGGAAGTGTAGGACACATAGTTAGAAATAGAATAAGGGTGATTAGTGTTACCTCATTGAGTGCAAGTACGTATACCCTTCCAGTGGGCAATGGGGATATCAAGATCAGATGGCAATGAAAGAGGATCTTATGAGAAAGAAGCCGGTAGAAGGGACAAAGCCAGTGATTCATCAATAATTGGTACAGCTCTAATATTGTTAACATTGTCAAGTGGGGAAGATGCTGCTGATGGTACCTACTTCCTGCGAGAGTAAACATTTTTAATAGGAGGGCGAACCCAATTGTTATTTGGAGGAACCGGAGATGTTTGAGAAGCAGAATACACAAAGAAATGGTCATCAAGAGAATCAGTCTCAATTAGGGAGGATGAAGACTCAGGGAAGCCAAAAAAAGGAATAGACTCAAAAAATATAACATCAGACGAAATAATATAACGATGTAAATCAGGACAGTAACATTGATATCCTTTTTGTGTACAAGAATAACTGAGGAAAACACACTTCAAAGACTGAGGATCAAGTTTAAATACTTGATGATGAAGATCTTGAATAAAACAAGTACACCCAAAAATACATGAAGATAAAGGAAACAAAGATCTAGAAAGAAATAAAATGGAGTAAGGTACCTGACCATCAAGAATTGAAGAAGGCATTCGATTAATTAAGAAACAAGCTGTGAAAACTGCATCTACCCAAAAAATCTTAGGGACTTCCATTTGAAACAATAAAGCACGTGAGACTTCCATTAAGTGTCGATTTTTTTATTCAGCTACTCCATTTTGTTGTGGAGTAACAACACAAGAAGATTGATGAATGATTCCATACTGAGACAAATAAGATGCAAATGGAGCTGAAAAATATTCTTTAGCATTGTCATTATGAAAATAATGAATAGATGTATTAAATTGATTCAAAATTTCAACATGAAAAGTACGAAAAATCTCAAATAATTCTGAACGATTCTTCATTAAACATAGCCAAGTAACTCTTGAATAGTCATCCACAAAGGTAATAAAAGACCGAAAACCAGACTTAGAAACTACAGGACAAGGACCTCAAACATCTAAATGTACTAACTCAAATGCAGATGTAACCCACTTATTGACTCGAGAAACATATGACCGATGATGTTGGTTAGCAAACTGACATGACTCACCATCTAAACTAGACAAAGAAGTAAAACTAGGAAATAATTTTTGCAAAGTGGACAAGGATGGATGACCTAAGCGACAATGAAGTTGGTGTGGAATGATAGGAGCAGCAGCAGCAGCAACTGGCCGAGAAACTTTCTCTTCAAGAACATATAGGCCACCAGATTCGTACCCCCTACCAAAAATCTTCTTCGTCTTAAGATCCCGAAAAACACAATAGTCAGGGAAAAATAAGACACCACAGTTATAGGTATGTGTTATTTAGCTAACTGAAAATAGATTAAATGGGAAGTTTGGAAGGCATAATACATAAGTCAAGGATATATCAGGGGTAACATCTACCACACCACAACCACTAACAGATGCTTTAGATCCAGTGGCTAAAGTAACATAAGATGAAGAAGTGAGTCAAAAAGAAGATATAATACTTGTCTGACTTGTTATATGATCAATAACACCAGAATCAATGACCCATCTAGAATTAGTATGAAAAAGACATGCAGTGGGATTACTCGTCTGTGCTAATGTAACAGCGGTTTGAGTGGGTGGCTGCTGTCGGGATGCCTGGAACTGTAAATACTCAACATACTCACTCTTTGACAAACTAATAGTACCATTATCATCATTATCTGGTGCCTGATTATTTGTAGTAACATATGCAAACCGGGTATTTTTCTCAAGCAACTTTGGGATAGAATTTCTTGACATGTCCAAGCTCTTTGCAGTAGTAGCAAGAAACAATTCCACCTCCACTAAAATCACCTTGCCCACTACAATTTTGTTCACCAAAATCACCTCGTCCTCTACCTCCTCTCCCCCTGCCACCTCGAGTACCCCCACAACTACTAGAACCAACTAAAGCAGAGGACTCATTTATATGTGCAGAAGAAGGAGACGAGTCACTATATGCTCTTGAATACGATAAAGACAAACTTCATAGTGAGAAAATCAGAACTGGACAAAATTTGTTGACGAGCAATACTCAATTCTGAGGGCAATGCCATAAGAAAACACATCACTCCAAATTGCTCTCGTTGAGAACTCATTGTATCAACATCAGTTGTAATAGGTAAAAGAGAATTCCATTGTTGAAAGGTGCGGTAAAGATCAGTATAGATTTGAGATGGAGCCTTACCAGTTACATCAGGATGAATCAATGACCGAGTCAAATCATAAATTTGGTGCATATTGTCCTTTCCAAAATAAAGTGAGTCAAGAGTGTCCCATAATTCTTTGACTGTTTCACAATGTACAGTATTATCATCAACCTCAGGAGTTAAAGTATTACAAATTAACTGAAGCAATCGTCGATCTTTCACAATCCATCTTTCCTTTGTATTATCTGTGGGTGAATCTTTAGTAAGATGATCAGTCATATGAACTTCATCAAGATAACACTGAATAATCCTCTTCCACCATATGTATTGTCAACCTTTCAAATCCAATTTCCATTCAGTTATTTGGCCACCAACCAGAAGCAAATCAGAAATTATTCTTTCACAATTATTATTTCTAAGTGGGCTGCGTGTATCAGAATCAAGAATTTTACCGACCATGAGAGTAAACTTTAGAAAGAATCAAAGAAATATCTAGAAAATAGTCTTATTTTCAAAAAATAAGAAAAACCACATCCGAGTTGCTGGATTGCTTGAAGAATCACACAGATGAATGCAGAAGTCGGAGAGTCGTCGATCAAAATCCGATCGCCAGAAAACCTCCCATGCGCCTGCACGCACTGAAAAACACCTCTGCGCATGGTGCTCACGTGCCTCCCCAAAGCCGTGCATGTTGCTCACGCGCCGATCTACGATGGTCGTCGATCGCCGAACTACCCGGCCGTCAACCCAGATCTTCCAAAAAATGCCTTAAACGCCGCCAAACTTGCCAAATAGCAGCTCCGCTGTTCTGCCACTGTGCACTATGCAGCCTGATCTGGGTTTTTTTATGGTTATGGATCTCCCGTGACTTAGGGTTCAGTCACACATAAAAAAAATTGAAGGAAAAGAAAGGAAAAAAGAGGGGGGGAAGAAAGTAGGATTCTCTGGCTTCTTCTTTTCTTTCTTTTTTTTTTTATGTGGAAAAGATATCTAAAGAGTGACTCTTAAAAGAGAATAATTCTTGAAGTCAAACTCTCACAAGAGACTGGCATGTATATTTATATAAAATATAGGATTACAAGAGATAGACCTACGACCCATACATATTTTAATAAATAAGAAACTAATAACTTAACCCTTAAATTACTAACACTTATCACTAAAAAAAACATGATATCTAGAACCATTGTAATGGAGAGAAACAGCTTCCTCTTTGCAAAAAGGGAAGTTATCCTCCACCAAATTCCCTACATTTAATATGGAACATATAGAATATTTTTCACTGTCTTTAACAATTTATAACTATATTCCTATGGAAAATATTTTCCACCAAAATAAATGAAGCCTAACATACTAGGAAATGGGCATTAACCAGTGAAAAAGAAGCACGTGAAAACTTAATTCAGCAATTCTGACTTTTCCTTTATTTTCTCAAAAAATAATAATACCATAGTTATCAAAAGCGCGCTATTGCGCATTGTGATGCGCAACAAGCTTCAACGCAATGCAACAAGCATTGCATTGACCAGATGATTTGGCGCAGTTTTGGCGCATGAATTTGCGCTATCTGCACTATTTCCAAGGGCATGGCAATTGCACAATCTCATTTTGGCACAAAATTAAAAGCCAAATCAGATTTGACCCTCCAAGACAAAATTGCAAGCCCTATTTTCAACCCTTTTCTCTACGAACAACGATCTCCAACAATTGTCTACTGGCTGGAGCTTTTTCACCGGCAATTTGGTGCAGATCCGGCAACTAGATGGCTCTTCGGCAATTGGGCCTCTCTTCGGTGAATGACTCTCTACTTTTCTTTTTCTTTTTTTTTTTTTTTGGCTGTTTTCCTCTGCATTCTGCACAGTCCCAACTGGTCATCCCTTTGGCCTTTTTCTTCTTTGTTCCCCCAGATCTTTGCTTCATTTGTCAAATGGTTCTTTTTTTCTGCCTTTGACCTTCAATTCTTTACTTCAATTTATTGCTGTTGGTCTACTTTGTTTTTGTGCCGTTGTTTGCATTTATTTAGTTTTCTGGCTTAGTGCTTCCAAAGTTCTAAACAAATGTTCTTCTAAATTCTGCTTTTATTTTGATTTATGTATCATGTCATGCATTTTCTAATTGGTGCTGTTGTTTGCATATACATGTGTTATATTTAGCATTTTAGCTATTCTAAATTCTGCTTTTTTTTTTTTGCCATCTAATTCCTTTTTGAACTCTGCTGTCGTTTCTGAAATTTGGTTTTGCATTTTTCCCCCTCTAATTCTTTGTGAAATCTATTGTTGTGGTTTAGGAACTCATTTAAATGTTGTGTTGCTTCTTTCTTTATGAATTTGACTTTCATGTGGACCTTATCACTTAATGATAATATGATTGCATGTTGTTTAGTTTAATTTCAATATTATATTATGTTTTATGTTTCAATTTAATGTTTTATTGTTATGCGCCAAAAATGAAATTTCCATGCGCAATGCAGTGCGTTGTGCGCCGTAACGCCAAGGACCCTCATCACTATTGTGCGCCATGCGCCATAAATAACTACGAATAATACTTATTTGAGACTACTGATTTTGAAAGCAAAGTAGTTTGAACAGCCAAATATTATTAATCTCACACTTAATTCCATTTTGTCCATACTTTCAGAATACTCACAACTTGTTTATTTATTTATTTATTTTTATAGTAGAAAAAGAAATATTATTAAAGGCATAAAAATATAAAAGAAAAGAAGATAAGAATAAGAAATCCTCAAACAGAAGAAGGAAATTAAAAAATACAATAAAACACCTGGGAAAGCATCCTAGCAGAGATCTAGGATAGACTTCATATTCTTTTACAAATCCATCAAGCTTATCCCTCAACAGAAACCATGTACTTTAAGCCAAAGCCACATAACCAACAAAATTTTATCCCACACTAACACCATCAGCTGATAATAGCTGTTTAAAATTTCTAGAATTCCTTTCCAACCATAAACACCATAAGACAGCAAGTCTTGAAACTTCCCATACAGAACTTTTTTCCTTATTCCTCAAAAACCACAATATGTAGTAGAGAACAAATTGTCCTAAGTGGCTGGGCAAACCCATGAAACCTCAAACAAGGAGAAAATCTTATTCCATAACTGCCAAGCCATCTCACAATGGAAAAAACAATTGACTATTAGTCTCAGAATTTTTAAAACACAACATACAGATTGTTAAGATTAAATGCCTTTTTAGGAAATCATTCTAAAATGATTCTAGATTGATTATGTACATATTAAGAAGTTATTTTAAAGTGATATTTTTCCTTTCTAACTTGATTAGGATTAGGATTAGAATTAGTATCATAGATTTAATGGTAATATCTTTTATATAAATAGACTTCTTTGCTATAATTAATTGCTCAAGCCATTTTCAACAATTCATGCTGGAAACAGAGCTCTCACATTGAGGGACTCTACTTCTACTTCAATTATCTTATGTTGAATTTCAAACTCTCTTCTTTTACCCAGAAACCCAAACTTTACAAACCCAAACACCTCCAAGCCTCTAAATACACATCCTACAAACCCAAACACAGAATCCTTTTTTTTTTCCCCAGAAACTACAGCAACACTGGCAACACCCAACCTGTTTTCTCTTATTCACCAAGTTGTAGCACATGTTTTGAAGAATAACTACCATAATTGTCACCGTCGGCAAATTTCTGGCATTCCCAACCAACGCGTGATGTCAACACGCCACCATTGTAGATGCATATGAAACCCACGTGCTGCTGCTGTAGATGTGCATGAACAACATGTGCTGCCCAATAGTAACCGCACCTTCTCCCTAAGTCTGTTTGTGGCCTCAATTCTGAAATCCGAACATTAGACCCCCTTCTTATAGACCCAGACAATAAGAATTATTTTTCTAAGTTCTATTTTCTGATTGCTTGCTAATCCAAACAATAAGACTTCTTTTTTTGGGTTCTGTTCTCTAGTTGCTTGCTGTCCATCTAGTTACCTCTTTAACATGAAAGAAAGCTCAAAGATTACGAAAAACTTTTCCTCCTTATCTATTAGCTAGGGGTAATCCTACTATGACATCACTTAAATTAAATGAAGACAATTATGCTTCATGGTCTATTGTTGTTCAAACTTGGTTTAAGGGGCAGGAAGTGCAACATCACTTGACAAAAAAGCTTATAGATATCCCCACACCCAATCAACCAACTTGAGAAAAATTAGACGCTCAATTGTTATCTATTTTATGGCAGTCCATTAAACCCAATTTGTTCCTCTATAAGTTGTTATGATGTGTGGGAAAAGGCTAAACAACTATATTCAAATAACATCCAGCAACTTTATAATCTTGTATATAATCTGGTCAAGTTAAAGCAATAGGATTCAAGCATCTTGGTCCTATATTAAGAGTCCAAATTGTTGTAGAAGAATTCTAGCAACTAATGCCTATCGCAACTGATATCACTAAGCAAGAAACATAGCAAAATCAATTTTTTTATGGCCCTTATTCTTGCAAGTGTTAACTTAAAATTTTCTGCAATTCATAATCAATTACTGGCTTCTACTCAAATCCCAACCTTGAATGATGCTTTCTCAAGCCTTATACAACATAAACTTTCAACACTTTTCATAACAAAAATGATAAATCTCCAACACATTTCATTGCAAGAAATGATAATTCTGCCTTAATATCTCATTCCAATGACAAAAATTGTAGTGGTCATGGAAATCAAAGAAACGGACGTGGAGGACAAAGAAACTCTTGTTACTATTGCAATCATTGCCAAAAACCTGGGCATTCATAAAAACATTATTCGGTCTTGCATGGATGTCCCACACGGTCTGCCACCCTAGCTAATATTGAAATTAGTACAAAAACAACTAGTAATGAAACAAGTAATCACTCAATCCCATTTAATCAAGAGTTTCAGGTGTTCCTTCAGAATCTATTCACTCAGCATAAATAAGGAAAAAGTACTACCTCCATAGCACATTCTGCTAATTCTACAACCTATCTATCTCATTCAACATCCTTAAGACCTTAAGTGCTTGATTCAGAAGCTTCTGATCACATAACTGGTAACAAATACTTATCTACTCATTTTTATACTAATAAATCTCTTCTTGTTGTCAGTCTAGCTGATGAAACAAAAATCAATGCACAAGCTATTGGTTGGGCAAATCCTTTCCCATCTTTGCCTTTAAAATCAATCCTCTATATTCTTGATTGTCCACTCAATTTAATATTTGTTAGCCAGCTTATAAGCATTCTTAACTATTTTATAACCTTTTTTGCTAATTCTTATTCCATACAAGACCAGAGTACAAGGATGACAATTAACACCAGACATGAGTTACAAAGACTTTATTACATCCAACTAACTTTCCCAGTAATTTGTATTGCTATTGAATCACTTGAGTTACTTCACTACCGTTTGGGTCATCCTAATATTGAAAAACTTCACAAAACATTTCCTCAACTTTCAACTTTAGAGTATTTAAAGTGTAAGTCTTATTAACTTGGTAAGCATGTATGAAGCCCATTCCCTAGTAGAACCCATAATAAAGCTGAGTCATTATTTTCTATCATTCATTCTAATATTTGAGTTCCAAGTCGTGTTACTTCAACTTCGGATTTTCGATATTTTGTTACATTTATTGATGACTACTTTCAATGTATATGGTTATATTTAATGAAATACTTTTTTGAGTTATTTTTAATTTTTAAGTCTTTTTGTTCTAAAATTCATATTTAATTTGGTATTAAAATTTGCATACTTCGGAGTGACAATGCACGAGAATATTTTTCCACATCTTTTTCTTCTTTCATGTCCTCCGAAAGCATTATTCATCAATCCAATAGTATTACTAAAAGAAAGAATCAATATTTAATTGAAACTACATGAACTCTTTTGATACATACAAATATTCCTTTTCATTTTTAGACAGAATGTTTGAACTGCATATTATTTAGTTAATTATATGCCTTTTTTTATTTTAAATAATCAAATTCTTCACTCTCTGATTTTTCCAAAAGAACCCATATACAAACTTTTTCTTTGTATTTTTGGATATACTTGTTTTGTTCATGATCTTTCTCCAAGAAAAGATAAATTATCCCCTAAATCCATCAAATGCATTTTTCTAGGGGATTCAAGATTGCAAAAAAGGTATAATTATTATTCACCAACTTTGCATAAATTTTTTACTTCTGTTGATGTTACATTCTTTGAGTCTTCTCTATTTTTCTCCTCTTTCACAGAATCTACTCCTATAATTGAGGTTTTACCTATTTCTTTTTATGATCCTATAGTTGTAACATCTCCACAAGATAAGCCCCTAATTACCTATCAGTGACGACTTTGTTCAAGTCAGATTGTTGAAAATTCAGTTGATTCAGCACTAGTCCTAATTATTGCAGAAGCTCCTATAGACCTATATCTTGTACTAACATCATCTTTAGAATCTAATCCACCAGAAAGTCCTAATGACCTTCCCATTACCCTTCAAAAAGATAATTATTCTACTCAAAACCCATGCCCTATATATAATTTTCTAAGTCATCATCCTCTTTCTACATCCCACCATACTTCTTTTTTCTTTACTTTGTCCCCTATCCCTATTCCCAAAACTATGCAAGAAGCTCTTTCTCACATAGGGTGGCATTAGGCAATGTTAGATGAGATGACCATATTACACACTAATGGTATATTGGAATTGCTATCTTTGCCTGCTGGCAAATCTTTAGTTGGATATCATTGGGTCTTCACTATTAAAGTTGGCCCTGATAAAAAGATTGATAGGTTAAAAACTTGACAGGTGGTAAAAGGCTATACCCAAATTTTTAGACTGGATTGCAAGGATACATTTTCACCTATTGCAAACATTGCCTCAATTTGTCTGTTCCTTTCTCTAATTGCCATTCATCATTAGCCTTTACATCAGTTAAATATTAAAAATGTATTTTTACATAGTGATCCTAAGAAAGAAGTTTACATAGAGTTTACATAGAACAACCATTAGTGTTTTGCTCAGGGGGAACTGATCTAGTATGTAAATTGAAAAAAATCACTTTATGACCTTAAATAATCTCCCAAAACTTGGTTTGGAAGATTTAATAAAGTTGTCCGAGATTTTGATATGCAAAGAGTGAAGCTGATCACTTTATTTTTTATCACTCTTTTATTTCTAGTCAAATATACCTAATTGTTTATGTTGATGACATAATGATTACAAGAGATGATCATAAGGATATTGACCATCTTAAACAACATTTGTCTCATCATTTCCAAATCAAGGATCTTAGGAAACTTCGTTACTTTCTTGACATTGAGGTAGCACAATCTCAACCTGGGATCTCTATTTGTCAAAGGAAATATGCTCTTGATATATTAAGTGAGATAAGTATGATAGAGTGCAAGCCAGTTAATACACCTATGGATCCAAATATAAAACTTCCGCAAAATTAGGGAGAGCCTTTTTTCAAATCCAAGATATCAAACGCTCGTTGGAAAATTGAATTATCTTACAATTATTGGACCTGATATCTCATTTGCTGTAAATATAATATGTCAATTCCTCAATTCAGCCTATGAAGTTCATTGAGATGCTACTACATGAATTTTCAAATACATTAAGGGGAATCTAGGAAAAGAATTATCATATAAAAATCAAGGTCACACTCAAATTGTTAGATATTCTAATATAGATTGGACTGGGTCTCCAAGTGATTGATAATCCACTTCTAGATAATGTATTCTCTTTATAGAAAATTTCATTTCATGGAAGAGTAAAGAATAAAATGTGGTGGCAAGATCAAGTGCAAAAGTACAATATCAAACTATGGTGTTAGCCACATGTAAACTTATATAGTTGAAACAATTGTTGCAAGAATTTAAATTATATCAATTAGATCTTTTGAAACTTGTATGTGATAATAAAGCCACATTACACATTGCCTCGAATCCGGTCTTTCATGAAACGACTAAGCACATTAAATTTGACTGTCACCTCATCTAAGAAAAGATAATTTCAAAAGAAATCAGCACTTTTTCTATGAACTCTAAGAATCAACTAACTGATATTTTTACAAAGTCTCTTTGATGACCAAATATATATATATATATATATATATCAATCTGAGTGTATTTGATATATATGCTCCAACTTGAAAGGAAGTGTTGAAATTAATGCCTTTTTAGGAAATTATTATTGTATTCTAGAATGATTCTAGATTAATTATATACACATTAGGAAGTTATTTTAGATTGATATTTTTCCTTTCTAACTTGATTAGAATTAGAATTAGTATCAAATTTAATTGTAATATCTTTAATTGCTTACAACTTTTGTATATAAATAGATTTCCTAACTATAGCTAATTGCTCAAGCCATTTTCAATAATTCAAGTCAGATTTCTAGGTACAAAGCTTTATGAAGTCCATAGACTTGTAACATATCATTAGTATTAGTTTGATTCAAAAAAACAGCCCAAACAAACTTTAACTTTGGAAAGAGCCTTAATCTTCTAAAAAGAATTAAGAAAAGAAAACTTAAGATTGGAAAGGTTTTAGACCAAACAATAAAAGAAAGATTTACATGTGAACACACCAAAGGAATCTAAAGACCATATATGTTTATATGGATTATGGGATAAATGAAAAGAATCCAACCATTTCAAAAGAATCAATAACTCAGAAGTCTCTCTTTCATTAAGGTTTCAGTTGAAATGAAAATTCTTAAGGGATAGCAGTATCATATTGAACAAAAGAAGAAATGCAGTATTATGTAATTAAGAAGGAAGAAGGGAAAAAAAAAGGGTGGAAAACAAACCTATAAAATAGGCTCTCCCAACTAAGGGTCCTCCCAAAACCGAAAACTATGTCCACCCCCTACAAAAATTTGAACCATGGGAAGGAAAGAATAAACCTCAGATGAATTTCCAAGGACTTGCATGAGATATGCCATTCCCAGCCAATGCATTTCACCCTTTCTCATGAAGACCAAACTTACACTTAGCTTTCTTATGCCATAAAGAATAGGTTTCCAAAGGAAAGCACCATAACCATTTAGCAACTAGAACAATGTTCTTAGAAACCAAATTACCTATCCCTAAAACTCCATCTTGCTTTGATTTACAACAACACATCCCAGCTCACCTAACGGTCCCTTTAAAATCACTACACTAGCACCATGCCATAAAAAGTTTCACAAGTCTTTCTATTTTTTCTGCCAGCTCCACAGGAATATCTCTCAACAATTATGCATGGGTCTTCAGCAGTCTTAGTTTACATACCACCAGAAAAGTCCAATATTACTACCACCAGCTGAAATACTAGGGACTGCTGCACTATATTCCGAACTGATATCAGTAATCACCATGACAACTAAAATTTAAAATTTCTATCCGTCCAGTGACAAGACAAATCTTTGCTCATATCTTCTAGTTTCCTATATGCTGTGAATACTATGGAATGGAGTAGAATTCTAACCTTGGACTCCTTAGAGATGCACACACGAAGTTCTTCCACATAACCATTCTTGCAAACTATTAGAGGAGATGCATGGAAAGCATTCTCAATGGCAGATATAATACCATGAAGGGGATACTTAATAGTGTTCGAAGGAATATACCCAGCATCATTTAGAACTCCCTGGGAAAATGATGGAAAAATGAAATAGTCAGAGTTAGCCCTGATATATATGCCAGTGTAGCGAACAGTCAGATTGACAATCAAAAACATTCAAATCACAATTAGATGCCAAACCCTGATTAGAATAAGTTTCGAAATAAAGCACGCATGATATTAAAATAAAGTGCAAAAAAAGTCAACATAAAATAAGATTAAGATTTATAATTCATCAATTGAGAATTTAATGCCCTGCAGTAGGACAACAAGGAATCCACAGAAAACCAAGCTGATTAGTCATGATTAGGAGGCAGAAAAATGAGTTACAGAACCAGAAAATAGTTATACTTGTAGGAAAATCCCAAAAAAAATAAAATAAAATAAAAGAGGATTATAAAACGGCCTCTTCCATCCTTATGAAAAAGAAAAACAAAAGCTTAATTTTAGCTATTCCTAGTGCATGTTGGATGAGAATCTTTCCCAAGAATATTTACTATTTGCACAAAAAAACGTAGTTCTGTAAGTAAGCTTTTAACATGAAGTAAATTACCAAAGAACATTAGCAGTGAGTAATGACAAGTGACAAAATTCTCGTTTACAAAAAAATGACCAGCACCAAGAGTTGCACTATTACTTGAACCATACAACAGCTTCAAGCAACCATTGAAAATATTAAGATTTCCACTATGTTGCATATTTACATATACCAAGACCAAAAAGACCACAAGATGACAAATTCACTAATCAACAGGGAAAGCTTAGTGGGGGGGGGGGGGGGCCTGGGCCAAAGAAAAATTATTAAAATTAATAAATGCATAGAATGAACTAGCTTCCCATAAACATTTATTCAGCAAAGAAAAGGAAAATGATAGTAGGTAATAGAAAAGATACATAATAAGTTATTATCATATTTCATCCTTTTGTGAGCCACCGGAAACAAGAAATTAAATTGTGAACACAGAAATTCTTTGAACTATGAACTCACAGTCACATTGTATTGGAAATAGAAAACAAGTGCTCTCAGGAAATAATTGTACTCATCTTGAATCACAGGAAATGAGCATGCACCATGCTTCTCTGTAAATAAAATTACAAAATTAAAGATTAGAATCCGCTAGCTTTGGAGATGGATCAAATGAGCATCTCAAAAGCATCACTTTGATAAACTAATGTACTAATTAAATCATGAAAGAAAGAAGAAGCTATAAAGATAAATACCCCACTGCCAATGTGTACCATCATGGAGGCCCCAAAAACAAAGATGAAAAACCATTAGTCCCATATTAATCTAAAGTCAAGTTAGCAACCAAAAATTTTTCAAAGGCCACCTCACAAGCCCAAAATGACCCTTTTCCACCGTTGCATGATGATGGTGAACCACATTTTAATGGTGGCCAATATAGCTCCAAAGCCTTTACCAACGTTGATATCTGCAAAGAAAACAAAATTATAGCATTTAGAGAAGGCGGGAATGTAGAATCAATGCTTCAAACTAAATAGAAGACTCCAACTTTCAATATGTAAAAAAGCAGTCATGGTACAAATATTTTACCTGTGCACAAGTTGAACATAAAGAATTTCAACAGCCAATATAGTTTATTATCTTTCTCTATAAATGATTAAGGTTCATGCACTTCACCATATCCAAATTCCTTACCCTCACTCAGTAATAATGATTTCATGATTTAGTCAATAGGATGACCACCAACTTGAACACTGAAATGGTTGCAAGTTAAGGTTAGGGATATACCTTTTCTGGATCAAAACTAGATTGAGAGCAATACGCTGGCCAGCTACCATCATTGTAGTCAGGCCACAGTCCACCTATTACAAATTTATAAATTAGAATATTTTGATGTTAAAATATTTCTTGTAGAGACCGACATACTGAAAAATAACCTATGCAAAGAGGAGATATTACCTCTTATTCACAATTGAAGATTAAAAAGTTAGATACTTAAAATCAGAAATCTTGAGATGGATTGGAGATGAAAGTATTAAAAAGTGATCAAGCAGAATGATAGTACTCAGTTCTCATCATGGAGGAAGCTTACGATGTTGCTTTTCTTATGGTTGGTCAAAGATTAATCCAGTATATATTAAAATCAAGGCCATCACTATAACACTTTCTCAGAAAACCAATCTTCCAATCTTTGAAGATTTTAGAAAAAAATTTTAAAAGACCCAGAAGTATGCTTCATGTTTCAGCAAGAACACATGTTTCAGAAAATAGCCAAAAGGTTATATATACAACCTTTTGAATTCAAGACAAACAAGAAAGGACTACTTCAGCTTGTATAAATTTGCAAAGTAACAATAATATATTTGTTGTTCCTCATACTTACGTATGGTAAATTCTGCTGGAGCTTTTGAGCTGAAAATGAGAAGAAAATTTACAAAATGTAGATTAGTCAGCTTTTCTTTCAGATAGCATTACTCTTAAAAAATACTCATGATTCCAAGGTCAATACTGCATTATGATTATACTTTCAAATTTCACATTATTCAGAATAAGATGCATTGCTAATTGGAGAAAGGACCAAAGATAATAACGACATTAAATGTAAAGGACCAAAGATAACGAGACATTAAATGTAAAGGACCAAAGATAACGAGACATTAAATGTAACCCTCATCATAAGGATTGTGTTGTGTTTAATCAGTACATAAAAAAAATGCTTAATTAGAAAATCCCAGCAATGGAAATGAAAAGGAGAAAAAACAAGAAATTGAAGTGATATGCTAATCACAATTAGCAAGTGCTAACTTTTAATCGAACTAACATAATTCATAATCATTACGTGCTTAGCTAGTAAATTAAAATTTCTCATGAGAAAAAAGCGATGATGATCATAATGCAACAAAGAAGTAAAATAAATAAATAAATAATACACAAGGATAAGAATGAAATTCCCCTTTTTAGAGGTAAGAGTGACATCCTACATAAACTAATTCCACAATACACAAGGAAATATTAGTTTGATCAAAACTGTTAAGATAAACACGACATGAAACCGAAACAGATTTTACCCTCTGCAGCAAGCATCACCGGAGGAACAACAATGGCGTGTACGTCGGCAGAAGGTGCCAGGCCATTGCAACGCCAAAACAAAGTAATCGAACTCTGTTTGATTCCCCTTTCCTTTTCTGCTCGCATTCACTCTCTCAGTCACACAGATAGAACCCAAAACGACTGCAAGCAAGAGCCATGGTATAGCAAGGTAGTACATTCGAGCATAGAAACGTGCCATCTGAGGTCCTGAAAATTATGTTTCTTGGTTTCTCTCTGATAATTAATATATAATCATATAACAATATATAATAATATCTATCTCTCTGATCTGATATGTTCTATGAAAGGAGTCTCCCTCGGAGACAGAAACTCTCTCAATCAACTTTTAATCAAATATTTTTTTTCAAATGTACATTAAAATATTGAAAATAAATATCTTTTTCTAATAGAAAAGTACAAATAAACCCATAATTACATTTCGCCGTGCACATGAAAACTTGTAAATGAAAAGAACAAGCCCTGATTCTTTAGGATAAATTATACAACCCAAACTTAAATTATATTTGAAGATTTAAAAAAATTTATAATTTATCAAAAAATCTTTTCTTATACATCAAATTCTATATAAAATTATCTTCCTCACAGGGATGGAAAGAAAATGAGGGTCAATAAAATAATATTAACGTAAATTTTAAATTATTAAAATTAAAAAAAAATCTCCAAGTCTTCTCTCTCCTTTGTCTCTGCTATATCCATTTTATAAAATTAAAATTAAAAAAATTATTTTATGTAAGTACTTATACTTTAATTTAATATTTTAAATTTTTTATAATATTAAATTATATTTATGATATTTATAAATATTGTGTATTATTTTTTAAAATTTTATATAAGGTAGTTATTAAATTTTATATTTTTAATTAATTTATTATAATTTTTTTACTAGTTTGGTATACATACATCTTTATATGCATGTGTGTTTAGGGTTTAGGTTGTTATTATAATTAATTTATTATATATATCAATATGTACACATGTGTGTTTGCTTATATGCATTAGTGAATAGTAGTGGAGATAGATTTGAATAAAATTTTACTTTAAATAACCCAGACTTACATTATAAAATATTGGCTTGATGATATCTTATTAATCTATATAAAATTATGAAATAAATTAATATTTTTAATTATATGCACTAAGATTATGTTAATATTTTATATATATATATTATAAATATATATATATGTATGCATGTTATATATAAAAGGTATATCAAGAAAGATAAGTGAATTGCAACTATTAAATATTACATTGATGATTTAGAATAAAATATAATTGAAAGTTATATAATTATTTAAAAAGATTACATGATTACTTAAAAAAATTACATAACTTTATAATTTAATATTAATTCTTCAACATTAAATCTACTAGTCATGATTTACTATTCTCGCTCTTATATATAAACATTGTCTCACTTGTTATGCCTCCATTATATATAACATCTTATATATAAAATAAGGATGAGTTAAGCTACTCAACTACACAATTAGCTTGATTCAAGAATGACACAATTCAGTTCAACTCATAACTTATTTTTATCAAACTTGAACAAAAAATTTAATTTATTTAGCAATTTTAGTTAAGCATAATTTGTTCTTACTTAACTTGTTTAGTTTGTAAATAACTCATATATATAAATTTAGATTTTAAATATATTAATTAAAGAATAATACTAAAATTAAAAAAATTATGATAAGATAAAAGTTAAGATATAAGCGTAGTTCTTGGTTAGAAAAGTAAAAGTTTAACCAAATGGAGGGCATAAAAGCAAATATAAAAGGTAATATAATAAGCATTATTATTGCAAAAATAACAATATCAAATAAAATCAACATGGAGGAGCAAAACTTTTTTAAAGAAAATATATAAATTTTGCATAAATTAAAATTATAAATAAAAATAGAATACTAGTTAAAAGGAATAAAGTATACCATGTATTGGATCTGTAACTAAAAAAATTCTTTTAATTGTGTTAACCCAAATTAAAATCAATGTATAAGAATAAAATTTAATAAGATTATGCATAATAATAATAACAAAAAAAGGAAATTTGGGAATTTAAAGAGACAAATTTTTTTATATAAATAGTAATAATAACATTGAAATACATATATTTGATTATAATACTATGAGCATTTAATTAATTTATTAATTATATTACACATTATATTAATGATTATAAGTTTAAAATGATATGATAAATGTTTAGAAAACATGTATAAATTATTTCACTTTTATATAAATTCTAAATCAATGATTTTGTGAATTTACAAATTAACAACTATAAGTTGCAAAAATATTAAGTTTTGAAACATATCTTACCATATCTAATTTTTATAATTAATTATTGTATTAGGATAAAATCAAGGCCAACCATAAATTACAATAATATATTATTAAGTTCAAAAGGAATTTCAAATTAATGATAATAATCTAATAAAATTAATAACTATAAATTACAATAATATATTATTAAGTTTAAGAATAAATATATGATCATATTTGACTTTAATACAAATTTTAAATCAATTATTATAATATAATCAAATTAATTACTGTAAATTGTAGTAATAAATTATTAAGTTTACAAAAATATTTGATTATATATGATTTTTATACAAATTGTACATTAATAATTATAATACAATTAATAATTATAATACAATTAAACCACTGGTATAAATTGCAATAACCTAATATTAAGTATAAAAACATATCTGATCATAGGTGCTTTATATATTGACTACAAAGCAATAATTATATTTTGAAGAATTAATGATTATAAATATTTTAAAAATTTAAAATTATTTTTAATAATGATTTTGAATTATTAATGATTATAAACTTTAATTAATAATATTTAGGGAGTGAAATGTAGCAAGAGAAAATAACAACAAAAAATGGAAAAATATTAGCTTTAATAAAAAATGAAAAATTAATACGTAGCAAATAATATAAAAGTGACACTTATAATAAAAAGAGATAAAGAACAACATAGTTTATATATTATATAGAAGATTTAAAATTATCTTTAATAATAATTTTAAATTATTAATGATTATAAATTATAATTAATTATTTTTAAAGAGTGAAATGCAACAAGAGCAAACAATAACAAAAAATGGAAAAAATTTGACTTTGAAAGAAAATGAGAAATTGATATATGAGGAGCAATATAATAGTGAGACTTGTAACAAAAGAAGGCAAGGAACAGTATGGCTAAATATTATATAAAAGATTTAAAATTATCTTTAATAATGATTTTAAATTATTAATGATTATAAATTATAATTAATTGTTTTTATTGAGTTAAATGCAGTAAAAGGAAGCAGTAACAAAAAAAAGGAAAAAAATTGGCTTTAAAAGGAAATGAGAATTGACACATGGCAAATAATATGAGAGTAATAATCATAATAAAAAAATATAAAAAAAATAATACAACCAATATATTATATAGAACATGTATACAAATATATATATACATAGTTTCATACATATATGAATTGTTAACATCTACATATAGATATAGAGTTTAGTATCCTCCACATTGTTATTTGGATAAAAAATCATGTTACTAATTTAATAACAATAAAACAAAAAAGATAATTTACTATCACAATTAATTTTTTTTTAATTTAATGAATGCATTTATTGTATAAGTGATAGAGAATGAGTGGAGTTAAGTGAAATATTTTAAATTAATATTTTTTCAGTAAAATTACTTAAATGCCATTTATTATTTTTATTAACATTAAATTAGAAAATAATTTTTTTATCCAAATAAAAAAGTGAAGGCTACTAAAATCTATATATGGATATAGAGATTAACAGTCCTTATATGTCCTAATATTAATAAGATTATGACTTTATTTCTAACTAATTTGTAAGTGTTGATAGGATTTTAATTTGGTTTTTAACTAATTTATATTTTAGATTTGTGTTTTTATTGAAAAATTACATTTTATACCAAAATGAGTGATTCACCACCAATCGAACTCATATCAAGTATAGAGCTTATTTATAGTTTGATAAGATTTTTCATCATTATTGAACAAATCAAGCTAATTATTAAGTTTTACTATTCAAAATTGAGCTAAGCACAAGCAAAGTTTTCTATCATAATTCAAGTTCAAGTTGAGCTTGAGCTCTTACAATTTTTTATTGAGGCATCAAAATTTAGCTTGACTCGACTTTAAACATATTAATTAAATAAGTCAATTTGATAAGCTTATAATCTAAGCTTACACAAAATAGACCTAATTTATTTATCTAAGTACATTTATTTATTAGTCTTGTCTTTACCTATCTAAATAAAGAGAATAGGTTAAGCTAACCTAAAAGTATGTTAGACTATAAGCCCTTGATACGTGGCATGCCCTATTTCCACTCTTATCGGTGAAGCATCTTACAAATTATTTTATTAACATAGAAAAAAATCTTTAATTTATATATTATCATATTTTTTTTAAAAGACATTATTGTTAAATGGCATTTTCTAATTATGCACTCCAATTTCATTTAGGACAATTTTATTAGTTTTCGACATGTAAGAGTATTTTGATTAGTTTAGTTATTTTTTATATATATACATTTGGTATAACATGATAACAAACAAAAGACAGAATAATTTTATATAAACATTTATCTTATATAGTAACAAGGTAAACATAACATAGTACCTTATCTCATACAATACTATTTGATTGCACTTATATTATATTATATGATTATCAAACAAGACCTAAAATTATGAAAAACTTAGAGATAGTGTTGTGCATTTATTTCATTAATAAATTTCATCTATCATGTGACTTTAATGTGACACTTGAAAATGTTGGAGACAAGACTTCTAAAGTTCCTCTAACTAATGACCAAACCTTTGCTAACATCAACAATCTTTGTTGTTTCCACTATAATGGCCAATAAGGAAGCTTGCACGACTAATATCTAGCTAAAAGTAATCTTAGGAATTCTATCTATTATCTAATTATGTTGTTGTAAGTTTTTATCTCAATACTTGGTAGTTGTTATTGTAAGATTTTCTTTCTTATTACTCTATTTTGCATTTCTATCATAGCCTCTCTTTTTTTGCCTATAATTAAC
The DNA here is from genome assembly GCA_020226215.1 of Sindora glabra. Classification (NCBI taxonomy): domain Eukaryota; kingdom Viridiplantae; phylum Streptophyta; class Magnoliopsida; order Fabales; family Fabaceae; genus Sindora; species Sindora glabra. The sequence continues at coordinate 56,319,708 of CM035234.1, read as the reverse complement.
CCAATCAACATAATTATCTTTTAGGATTTCTTTCTAATTTGATGTTGGTAATCTGTGAAGATGGGGTTTATCTTCCAAATTAATTTCAAAAAACCTTTTTAGATATATTTTCTACTTAAGTTAAGTAGTTCTTTATTAATAATTTTAGGAATTAGTTTATGGAACTTGTTATTGAGAGCTTGCCTTGCTATTCTATTTTGAGGAGCTTTTAGGAATTAAGTAAGGTTTGATTTTATCAACATCATTATCATTGGTTGCACCTATTTATCTAAAAATTGAATCTAGTAGATGGATCTTAAGAGAGGTTTTTTCATAAAAAGCTTAATTTTGAAGAAGGAGATGGAAGCATGCTTACAAAATATCACAATCCAACCTTAATCATGACTAATGTAGATCTCGATACTCGATTTTAATAAGTCTTAACAATTTTTTCTCTAAACTATTGAACATGAATCCTTATAATTTAGTGGAAACTTAAACTATGCTCAATTTTTACAAAAAAAATGGATAGAGTCTCTTCTATTTTTGGATACTTTTTGAGGGCCATTTGCCCTAAACCATGAAATTTATGAATCTTCTCAGATATGACAACATCACACACACTCACAATACTATACAATTTTAAACTTATACATAGATAAATAATTTAACATGTCTAATGTCGAATCAATAATATCTTTATCTCAAATTCTAATCATGATCCAACTATGAAAATCTTTTAATAAGGTAGTCTTCATTCTCCATAGATGCAACAAGGTTCAAGTATGTTTATTTTAACCTAAAAACATTTAAAATAAAATGGAATGAGTTACAAGAACTCAATGAACATATATTTACCACTATCTTACAAAAGATTAATTTTATATATAATAAACATTGGCTAATCATGTACTAAATTAGGAAATATTAGCAAACCCATTTTCAAGATTTTTAATCATATGATACCAAGCTTTAGATTAAGCATTCACTTACACATAACTTAAAGTATATATTTCACATTACAAATAGTAGAAATCTCAACTATTTGTTAGTATACAACATCATTATCATATTACATACTACCTATTTCGGGTAAACATCACAATCATAAATAGCCATTAAGACTTAAATATAAATAAATCATCTCAATCACATCAACAGTAATATCCAATCATAGAGAAATTTCAATATTATATTATATCACACATCTAGTTATAGTAAATATACATGTACCCACTTTTTTACTTTCAAGTCAATCCTACATCCTTCTTAACTATTTGTTGGAAATTTTTCATCCGATTTTTTTATCATCACTACAATTCATAATTTCCAATGTCACTGAGGGTAGGATTTGTAGATAATATACATATAATTGGTGTATATATCTTAGGAGCTAATCATAAGATAATTGTAATAATACACAATATATTATATTTTATTTTAAGCAATGCAATTATTATATTTTGTTTCATTTTTGTTCAATTTATAACTTAATATAATAATGATCTCTAGAATAATTTTACTATTTCTAAAATGTTCTTAGTCGAGTATTATTGCAAAAGAGATAGCAACAATACATTGAAACTAATATATATCATGAGTAATTATTATAAATCATGAATATGTGATATCGAGTTAATACATAGGTACATTAGTAGTGAACAGATGTATTGGACTAACCTGCTGTGAGAATACTACATGATTTATCATATGTCATTAGCTATTTTCATTTGATCACATGGCATATAGTCCTTTGACTTGAAGTCATTACAGTTCCCTATATAAGGAATTACACACTTTGATACTATCATATGTCACCTTTAACCGGAATGACATGTGGGGGCGTTAATTGGATGTATCACGAATCATACAGAGGGATGTGAGTGATGTAGATGAAATTTCGTTCCTTTTATATAGAAGGAGTGATATCCTTGAGCCCCTTGATTAAGTGAGACTAAGAAATGTATAGTTATGCTCAAATGGATCAATATGTGATATTTATCATTTCTTTAAATTAATCTATTTGATATCAAGAAATGTGGATTGAACATTCATAAGAATGACATACTTCATGCTTCTAGTTTGATTTAGATGTCGTTACAAAAGGGATTGTGTTACAAAGTGTTGTTCACATATTGGATGGATGTCAATCACAAACATTCTTACTACTTGGGTAGCAGTGATATATTGCTAGATACCATTCATTATTTATGGTCCATTGATGGGTCATTACTAACATAGTAAGAACCTAAAGGGTCATATAAAAGGAGTAAAAATGAGATAAAAGTTAATTAGGATTTAGTTGCACTAAGATCCTATTAATTAGGCCTTTTATTTTGTGCATATATATATTATCAAGGTAATAATATATATATTATTCATGTAATATATAGTATATTATGTGATATTAAAATAATATCAGACAATTAAGTCATTTGATATTAGATAATTATATTATGAGATAATATTATTATCTAATAATATTTAGTTATTAATATTAAGATAATATTAAATAACTATCAGATAAGGATTATCTCTCCTCACTTTCATCATAATGGGGATAAAGTATTAGTGGTTAAGTGAAATTAAAATTGAAGTTAGTTTACTAATAGGACTAGGAAAATGGTGTGCCTTAACCCTTTAAAAAGGAATAAAGGTGTTACTTCGCTGTATGAATAAAATTATCACCAGAAATTACACTAAACCCTAAAACCACACTAAACCCTAGTCATTTGTGAGAAAGATGATTCTTAGCAGTTTTGTGGAGGTTAACAAGTCATTATTCACTTCGTGTGGATATCGTAGAGATAGCATTACTTGATTGTGCTCATGATTTAAATTTGCACTTCAAGAAGTAACATTTGATATTGATCTATGTCCTTATGCATTGATTATGGGAAGTTTTCACAGGACATATAATTTTGAAAATCAATTTTTTGCTATGTTATATGATACGTGTGAAACCTAACAAGCTAAACACTCATATCATAATTATTTATAAAAACTTCAATGCAAAGTAACTAAATTATCATTAGATAATGCCAAGCACACAATAATATATGTATAAGTATATAACAATGTCGTCATATTCTTCTACATGGCCATAATATACAGATATCATTAAAACTCAATTATAATTCATCAATAGTTAAAAATACCACCTCTATGCTTTTGTTGCGTATGGTCAATTATCATTCACTTAAATAGCTAATTGTACTTACACTATGGAACTGAGTTTACATATATATATATATATAAAATCTGTACTATCAATAAGAAGAATATAATTCACAATATTTAAACTCTTTTTTATTAAAATATTAATCTATTGTAAGATATATACTCACGTGAAGATTTTGAAGCATCAATATCCATCTTTTCATATTTTTCTCCGACTATCACAATTTATAAGAATAATTTATAAATATATCAAATTTATTCATTTTCTTCTCAATTTACTATCATGAAATCTAATAAGAGTATCTTAATATCACATATTACTATTCTATTATCTCTTTCTGAAGTTAATCATTAGAAATTGAAAATATGCTATTTTATGATAATTTGAAATCAAACTTACGTGTGTGAAAATATTAAAGTTCAATATTCTAGAAAAGCTCATTTGATGCCACTCATTCATCCTAGGCTATCACGTTCTTTATTTTCAAATTTATCATTAAAAAATCAAAAATTCATATATATGACAACTTTTCCAATCTAGAGTATAAAATAATCAAAATGTTATATTCCAATGATATGAATACACTTTAGGTATACTAGCTTAATAATCTTGTGCATAAAATTCTTATTTTATCAATATTATACCAAGTATCCAAATAATGTGATAAAACAAGGCTTTTTTTAGGTCAAATTGGAATCTTTCAAAATATGAAAATATAACACTTCGTAATTACTTGATTATAGGATTCTAGCAATCTATGTCATAAAATTTTTATTTTTATTTTATTTTTTTGAAACTATCATCATGTATTTGAATTTACTCATAACATAGCTCTTCTAAAACACACAACCATCATTGAACATATTACCATATAATATTCTAAAATAATTCTACTCTCGTCATTTAAACCTTTTATGACATAAAAATCACCTCGTTCTAATCTTTTATAATTTATCTCAGTTATGTAGAAATGGGCTTTCCAAATTATTTGTAATACTAAGATATAATACTTTAAATAAACTTCTATAACATCCCAAGTTAATATTTTAATTTTATAAATTTCAATGATGAAGAATATTTATTTATTTTATTTGATTAATATTGATTTAAATTTATTTTTGAATTTAAGATGCTAGAATATTGAAAATAATATTCAAGATTTATTTATTTGTTTATTTATCTATTTTATATATGATCATTATAAATTTGTGATTCTTTAAAATAATTTTTTTAAGGAATTTTCTATAAGTTGGAAATATTTTAACAATTATGGTTGGAAATATCTATGAAATATATGTTTGTATTCAATAAGTTTTTCTTTTTTTTTAAATCATTGGAGTTTGAAATCATTAAGGTTCTCAATAGAATTATTGTTATAAAGATGTTAGTATTGAGATTTTAAAGCATTAGTAAAATATTTTATTAGAAATGTGAAATTTGAAAGTGTGAAATTTGTTATACATATATAAATATATAAGATCACATAAATAATTTTTTTAATAATTATGTGTATATTTTAAATTATTTACATTAATTTTTAAAATTATTCGAAGAAAATTATAAAATATAAAGATTTAATGGCTAAAATGGATTATAATTTGGATGAACGGGTGAGATTTTATCCAGCAATGAGTTCAAAATAAAGCACGGAACATTATATCAAAGTCCAAAACTATATTCCTCTCTCTTAATTTCTATGTTTCACTACTCTCTCACTTTTATTTTCAAGCTCCTCTTTTTCTTTCTTTTTTCTATGCTTCACTATCTCTTTCTGTCTCTTCTTATGAGAACCAAAGTACAGCCCAACTTTTTTACATATTTCTTGAGTCTTCTCCACTCTTGTCATTGACTTTTTCTCTCATTTTTTTTATTTTCAATAGGGGTGCAAATGGGCCAGCGACCTATCAGGGGCCTATGGCTCAGCCTAATTTAGGCCTAACTCGGTTCGGTTCAGCTCAACCTATTTAGTTAAATGAGCTAGGCTAAGACTAATATAGAAACCTTTTTAATTAAATAGGTCAGGCCTTTTTATTTTAAGTCTAGCTTACAAGCTTATTAGGCCAACCTATTTAACATTTTTTTATTTAAATTTATTTACTATGAAGGTAATAACATATATACTTCTTTTTTTCTAAGTCCATTATATAAATTAAATATTTTGAATGTTCATTGTATAATTTATGGTGAACTAATTTGCCTTTGTTATTAACTTTTGATGTTATGACAATTTAATATTATTTTACTTTTAATTAAATATTAAATATTTAAATTAGTAATTTTGTGTTATGAATATATGAATTTATTTCTTTGTTAATTAGTTCTTATATAAAATTTTATATTAATTTTAGTATTATTAGGGGCATTTTTAGAATGTATTGATATAAGTTTATATAAATTATTCGCTTATTTAAGGCCCTTTTATAATAGGCCTTTTAAGTTTTAAGTTGTTAGTCTATTTAAAAGCTTATATTTAAAATAAGTTTTTAAATAGGCTAATAGGCCAGGCCAGGCTTTTAAAACAGGTCAGGCTTGGGTTTGAAATAAAGCTTTATATAAGCTAATAGGTAGGCTCGGGCTAATGTTTTGCAAAACAGGCTTGGCCTATTTAAGATAAAACCTAGCTCGGCTCAACTCATTTGCACCCCTAATTTTCAATGGTAGCTTCTTCACACACACACATACCTGCTTAGTTTGCTCTCTTTCCTTCTTTGCAGATAAACTCTTTCTCTATATATATTGTTTCATACCCCCTATTTCTAGATAGCTTTGTTTCTTTTCCTTTTCTTGACCACATCTTTACCACCATGTGAACGTCTTTACTGCAAGTACTGTTTTTGCCCAAAGCTACTATACGTTAACTTAACACTATTCCCCGTTGTGGTTTTTTGTGCTTCTCCATTGCCTACTACCTCTATTCAGTTGCTAGTTATAGGTGCCAGAGGAAACAGCATGCTCACAAACAAGTTGGAAGCAATAACAAATCGGCAGGGTGTTTCCCTTTTTCCGATGAGTTCTTTTTTCTTCTACCCAATTGCTAGTCACCTAAAGGAGTGATGCTGCCATCTTCTTGCCTTGCTTTGTCCCAGTTCATTTTTACTAAGGAAAACTGTTAAATCATGTGTAGTAACCATTGGAAAGGAGTCAATAGGGAAGAGTTATTAACTGGCAAACTCATGTTTTTTTTTTTGCACTGGTAATGTCTTTTAGCAACTATAGACTTTTCTTTACCAAACTTATGTTTTATATATCTTAATAATTTGAGTTACTTTAAGGAAAAATATAATTTTCATGCTATAAAATGTGAAGATAGAATAATGAGAAAATGAATAGAATATTTATTACGTTATTAAGGAAAATTCCTAAATATTTTAAGAAAAACCCATTTCAATATTGCATGTTCATATTAGTGATTTCTAAAAAATAGCATTATTAGGCCATAAAGGAATATAATATTATAATTAAAGTACATGTGAGGTATTATGCTTTTATATTTTGAATGATTTTAACTTAATGGAAATATGATAATAAGAAATAGAAGTTTTATACCAAAAGATAATCCAAGCCTTTTATGCTATTAATTTTAATATCCATGTGTATAATAATATTAGCATATTTTATATGCTTTTTAAATATATGTATATATTTCTTTTATTACACTTATCAATTTGTATTTCAATACTTATATAATTATGAGTATTTCCCACTATACATGTAATAGTAGAAGTGGTGAGAAAGTCATAGAATATCAAAGCTTGTAAAGGTATTTAATTAGTAGATCTAAGCTAATTAGATATCTTTATTCCAATCAGGATACCTTAAAATTAGGTCATGACAACTTCAATCACCTTATCCTAAGATTCCATGATATAAAAATATTATTTTTCAAAAGCATTTGCAAGAATCTACAATATGTATAGAATGGGTTTGTCTTAAATGAAGCATTAAAATGTCATAGATATTAAAATTTTATGATATAAACTTGCTCATCATCATTTATAAAGATTGACGATAGCTCACTAGCATCAAAAAATGGGAGAGCTCGCTAAAAAATGCAATAATTGACTTCCAAGCCCTATAACCACTAGAGTTACAAATCGGAACCTCCATTGTTCCTTGAGCTTGCTGCAGCTAAGAGGTAGCATGCTAGAGGCTTAAAGAGCACATAATGGCTAGAGATTGATGGTAACAATAGCTTAAGCAAGAAGGAAAATGGAAGTTGATGTAGCTTCTCCTTCACAACTAGAGGTTGACATCAGACAGAGATAGCTTATGGTGATAGCTTTATCGTGATGTGTAACAACTGGTAAGCATGGTGAAAGCATAAGTCTAGGACGCTGAATGAAGACAAAAAGTAAAAACCATAAAAGAGAAAGGAGAGAAAGAAAAAGAGAAAAGAAGGTCAGTTAAGCAAGAGAGAAAGAAAGGATAGGGTATAAAGAGGAGAGAGGGGTATTGTCCAAAAATAAAAGGGAAAAGAGAAAAAAATGTTAAAATATGAGCTATAGGAAATGATCACATGCTTCTCACACTTTTAAGCTCATTTTCTCTTATATAAAATCTCAATTGTTCATTTATTTTAAAACTCATTTTTATGAAACTAATTTTATTTAAAAATCTCAACTTAGTTATTTTCAATCTTCCCCATTATATATATTTTGATAAAAATGGAAGTCTTAAAATAAATATTTCAATTTTCAAAAATAATTTATCAATACTAGTAATTAATTTTATAAATCTTTGTAACTTTAATCATTGAAAATATTCCTAACTTGCAAAAAAATTCATATAGAAAATATTTAAACAAACCTTGAATGAACACTAGTTAATTAAATAAAATTTGAATATCAAAAGAAATTCGATACCAATTATTAATGAAAAAATAAATAAAAATAATTATTTACAAATAATGAAATTTATAAATCTTTAATTATTAACCTAGGATATTGCACAAAAAGAAAAGAAAATGAAAAGGTCTACCTATTCTAAGCCTAAATAACTCATTTCAGCTAATCTTGAAACTAGCTAGCTTAATATTTTTATTATAATTCTAACAGTTTGGGGATGAGTTGAATGATTGCATTAATGAATAAGCTACTCAAATACATAATTTTAAACATCACCGAACCAATTAATTAATTTTCTTATAGATGGTGACATTAGTTTTAAGGAAAAAAATATCATCAATATATTGTTGACATATAATAATACAATCAAACAAGGTCAAACTTCAATTGTTAGAATCTTAAAGTTGGAAGATTAGGTTTAAATTTTGAAATTCAATAATAAAGACCAAATTAGGCAACTTAATAACCAACTAAAATGCTTAGAGGAATAGAAGTTTGAGCTTCAAAATCAATTAAGATTAATGGAAGATTTTCAACAACAAGGTTCTTCTAACCTTTTGGATATTGTTCTTAACAAACTAGTTATTACAAAATGTTTAAAATTATTATCCCATTTAATGGAGACAAGACTCACTTTTTGCTTAAAAAAGCAAAAGTAACTCATGCATGCTCAAATTATGCACAAATTGGACATTCGACTTTAGTTTGTAAGTGACCTCACTCTAAAAAAAACTATTTTGAAAATTTCAAGTTATCACACCCTTTAAGAATTTAAAATATTTTATGAGAGAATAATCAGTCATTATGAAGAAATATAAAATAAAACCTTACATGAAAAATAATTAATTATTTTAAGAAAATTTGAAATAAAATTCTTGGTGTGAAATAGTTAGGAAAGTAAATAGATATTTTTAAAGGTTCAATATGGTTAAAGGTAAGTGTGTGAATATGGAAGAGATTAAGGACTTCTTTCCAATTTTACCCTTATTTATTCCTTTATATCAATCGTTGATCCCTAATTTCTCCTAAACGAAAACCCTAACCTCTATCCTTTTCTTCTTCTTCTTCTTCTTCTTCTTCTTCTTCTCATCTCATCTCATCATCTAACCAAGGTAACATCATTATTAACCACTCACATTCCTTAATCAAACGTAAAACTCACTAAACTTCAATCTTTACATAATATTCTTTTATTTCCTTTTGGATTGAATGAGGTTGGTTGGTCGTTATTGCTCAAAAAAGGGATTTTAAGCACAAATTTTAATGTTTTAGTTTTTTTTATGATTAGGAGCTGTTAACCTATAACTTCTTCTAGATAGTACCTTTTCCATACAAGGTGAGTAAGCATGCTAGTCAAATTTCAATGATTTAGATGAGTTAGATTAAGTAAATTTAGTTATTCTTTATATGATTCTTAAAAAAATTGTATGATTGAATATTTTAATATGAATTTCTTATTAGATCTAGTTAAATATTGTTACAGAAGTAAGATATAGTGGTTAGACTATATATTGTGACTTATGGTGTTAGATTTTAGCAAAATACTTTTGGATGATTAGTGTTTTCATATGAGAAAATTTACATGAACTAGGCCATTGTCAATTATGCCTTAAAAATATGTTTTATAGGTAAGTATAGTCGACTTCATAGTTAATTATACTTTAAAGAATTATTTTCTAGTAGCTTCTAGTCAATTATGCCCTTAGAAGTGCTCTTAAGGACTGTATAATTGACTATAAGCCCAAAGCCCTACTCTTTAAACTCCTATAGTTAACTATACAATTGACTATAATCCCTCTATTTTATTATTAACCATTTTTAGAACCTCATGACATATGATTAGTTTGTTAATGTTAATTCGAGCTTATTATACATTGAATAATGATGAATAAATGATATAAGACCAAGTATAAGGTATGATGATGTTATGAAAATTTCTAACCATATTATTAATTTTTTTTCATGAAACTTGATATTAAATTGTTTTGATATTATAAAAATTGAGATGGAGGTGGATAAATATTGCTTATGAATTGAACACTATATTTAGTAATGACTAGTAACGAACAAGATTAACTTGCAAGGATAAAAATAGGCTTATAAGTGATAAAGTTGGATGAGAGTTACAAAAAGATTTACTTGCTTTCCATTTTATTTGTTCTTGCATTATTATTAAATTGATATCCTTGAATCAAGTGAGTTGTGAAGTTTTGTTACTATTATGCAAATGAGAATGTTATTTAATTGTTATAATCAAATTGTGAAATTATAGATATAAATGTAATTGCCTTATGATTCAATTTCTTTAATAAATGTAATATTACATATAGAGTAGTATAATTTTAATTGTGATATTGCTTGTGTCTGTATTAACCTCATCAATAGTTGGTCATTTCTCTGAATGCCCTTTCTCCTCTCAACAAGGTATGAGAGCCATTCACTTTTTTTGGATATCTCTCTTGAGAGAATTGTCTACAAAACTTATGGTATATTAAAACTAAATTTTAAGTTTTTTTTTAAATATCATTGCTTACTCATTTAGTTTCTAAGAAAAACTCATTCTTTTTCATTATCTTTTTTTTCAAAGGGAATTTTTCTTATAAGTGCTCAGTTACTATCAAATGGGATGGAAGTGGACCCATTCATATATTTTGGCACTAAGATACGTCATAAGAAAGTTAAAGTAGATAGTTGTTACACCTTTATAATAATTTTAAAATTTATTAGTATAAAAAAATAAATAACTGAAATAATTTTATGAGTAACGAATGTATAAAAGTAAATGAGGATGTATAAATTATAACAAGTAAATTTGGAAAAGATTGGAAATAAGGAATTAAGTTAAAAAAAATATAGTAGAATAGAAAGATTAAAAGTTATAAGTGTTTAAAAATAAATATGTGAATATGAAAGAGTTTTAGGGCAAATTTCTCAAAATGCCCTTACCCACTTATTTTAAAACAGAAACTAAATTCCATTTTTCCTCATTTTGCAAACATTCCTAACACCTTATCATCTCACACTTTTCTTCTTCTATTCTTTTTAAGAAATCAAGTAAGGAATTTAATAATTCTCTTCAATTTCTTTACACAATTAAAGTAAGGACCTTAAAATAATCCTTTCCCCTAAGCTTCTTCTTGTTAATTTTCTTTTTAAAATTTGGAGAAATCAATTGATGGGCTCAAAATAAGAAAATAAACCTTAACCTCAAAATTTATGATTTTGGTTAATTAGGAACTATCCCCCATCAATTTTAGCTTCCTTGTAACTTTTTCATACTAGGTAACTAAACATTCTAGCCTTATTTTTTAAGAATTTAATTAATTTTCTTTGTTGATTCTTAGTTTAGGTTTTTCATACTTATCTTAAGATGCTGGAAATTGGTATTAGATGTCGATGTTTAGATAATTAAATAATAGCAATGAGATATATAAATTGTTTTAATAGTGCATTTGTGATGAGGAATGGTTTAGTGAATTTATGATGGTTGTTAGGTATTTACCCCTTAGTGAACAGTAAAAATATTTTAAAAATTACAAAAAGCTTTATGAAGTACTTTTGAGGCCTAAATTTCACTAAGCTAGGAAATGATTCATAAAGTAATTCATCACTTAAAAAATGTTATTAGAAGCCTAAAAAGACTTTGCAAAGTACTTCTTAGGCCTAGATTTCACTAGGCTAGAAAGTGATTCTCAAATACTTTCTTACTTTAAAAATGTTACTAAACGTCTAAAAAGGTTTCGCAAAGTGCTTTTTAGACCCAGATTTTATTGGGCTAGGAAATGATCCACAAATTATTTCATCTACCCTATTTTGTAAACTAAACATGGTATTGATTAGAATTACTTGTTTTAAGATTGTTTATGCCTATGATTAATAAATAAACAATGTTAATGACATTTTACTACCTTTTCTTCAACATATGCATGAATAACGTGATTTAAATTACCAAAACTCTAGTATACATAAAGTAAATAGTACTCCATTTTGTATATGATACATGTAAAAGACACGAATGAACTTGGTATGCTATTTATGAAATAAGATTAGCTATGTGGCTAAGCATTAACGGATGTTGTTATTATAAAAAAGGATGATGAATGATTCAAGTTATGATATAAAAAAGAAATGAAATGTGAATTATGGAATGAAAAATGTGATGGCGAAATGCAAAATACAGAGTCCTGTCAATTGGTATCCATTTATGAAGAGATAAGGTAGAGCTCAAAGGGATAAGGTTAGAGTTTGTGAAAGGATTATGATGATTTAGGAGGCGCAGAAAGTTTTAATTACCATTTGAGCATGAGAAATTATTTATGCATAAAGACTTATAAGCCTTTGATATAATTTATGAGACTTAAAGATTGATGTTACCCTATTCTAGATAATATTATGAGTTATGGGAACAAAGAGAGCACACTCCAGATAGTAAAGATTACTTTTCATTTTTTTCCCTTTTATTTTATTCTAATAGGATGTTTACTCACTAAGCCCAAGCTTACTCTTTCATGTTTCCTTTTGCAAATTCATAGGTCAAGCTCTTACTAACACCTCCTCAAAGTTAAAGCTAATATGAATTCTACAAAATAATTTAGCAACACAAAATGCTTTAGTTAACTAGTGCTAGGGCCATTATTCTATATAAGGAAATGGGTAGAGGATACATAACATATATTTTGTAACTTATTTAGATTAGCTTATCCTCATCATAAAGAGGAAATAAGCAAGTCTTACTTCCTTATCTATGTAACTACTTTTGATAAATGAAATATACTATTTTCGCCCTCAATAAAATATGCTTTTTTTGATATTATAATTAAGTATATGTTTAAAAGTTTAGTTAAAGGAATTAGGATGGGTTAGTAAAAATTGGATAACTGATTTCATACTGATCACAACTAGGATTGAGTAATGACAAAGTTAGTATTAGAGCATAGTTTAGATTCTTAATGGGATGAGACTTTTAGTTTATATTTATGTGCTATCATAATTGGTGTTAACTAAAATTGTACTAGTGATATGTGTGCACTCAAGATCACATGTCACTAGTATTATTTCGATAAACTCCATAATGCCATTAATGTGGGTGGTGGAGCTAGAATATGATAAACAATTTGATAAATTTGTTAATTATTGCTTGGTTGTTTGAAATTCTTGTGAAATAGGAAATGTTGAATACAAATGAGGATTCTTTTATGAGCTCACAACCATAATGTAGAAGAAATAATGATTAAAAAGGGAGAAACCAATAACTTCCTCCTTAGGCTAGGAATATCTTATAGCATGTTCTAAATCAAGTAGATAGAACCCTTAATCAACATAAAAGGCATGACTAAGATAAAAACTAAAAGGATTGAGATAGGAATGAAGGTGATCATGGTAAAAATCATAATTATGAAAGAAAACAAGAAAAGCAACATACCTATCCTACAAGGGGAGTAAAGAATGTATTTAAAATTGTGAATGAGTTTTTTAAGTTAAAGCCACCAAAGTACTCCAATTATGATCTGACAATAGACCCTTTTTAGTTCTTAGAGTAGATTGAGCAGCTTAACAACATGTTACAAAGTCCTATATCTTTGTTGATTGGGTTGGTAGGTTACTAATTAGATTATGTGGCCCATTATTAGTTCATAGATACTATAGTAAATTAACATCCTAATACATGTCATTTCATACCAAAAATTAATACTAAACCTACTCTAACACATAAATAAGTTAAGTCTAGGTCGAATCTGATGGAATAAAAGTCAATAAATGAAAATAGAATCTAAAAAGAAGGGTTTTCAAAAGCAATTTAAAAAATTAGATTATGTGGCCCATTATTAGTTCATAGATACTATAGTAAATCAAGATCCTAATGCATGTCATTTCACATCAAAAATTGATACTAAACCTACTCTAACATATAAATAGGTTAAGTCTAGGTCGAATCTCAAGGAATAAAAGTCAATAAATGAAAATAGAATGTAAAAATAAGGATTTTCAAAAGCAATTTAAATAAGACTACAAAAATAAAATCAAAGTAGAATAAAATAGAATATATTCTGCTCAATCCATTCACACTCCAATTCTTATTTTTACCATAAACCCTAATAGAATTTATAATTAATTTAACTACTTGACTAAAAATTACTACGATGCCATCAGTAATCATATAAAGTTTCTAATGATGATGAATTTAGAAAAAAAAAGGTCTAAACTAACCTTCCATTATTGATTTCAAATCAAGACATGTGCTTAAATTTAATCAATAAGAATAATGTTAAACATCAAGAATAAGGATAAAATCGATTCAATAACTTTATTTACAAAAATTACTAATTCATCCTCTATTTTTCATAGATCACTAATGATTCACTCACATGTTAAATTACCAATGCTTAATTCTATTAATTTCGATTAATCATAACTAACTTATAAATGAGAATTAATTGCTACTAATCATTTACTATAGACTATAATAAATTATTAACTAATTAGTCATAATTAGAAAACTATCTAAGCAATTATTCACAATAAGAGATAATCAATTCAAAAGTAAAATTAAAAGAAAGGTCTCAAAATCTAATCAAATTAAAGTGCTAATTCCTTTCCTTGAACTAATGTAGAAAATTAGCCATAAATTGTGATTTACAAAAAAAGACTTGGAAAGAGAAAAAAGTTATCTAGAGAGAATGAATGCTTTTAGAGACAAAAAACTTAGTTATATTTGAATTCATAAGATATAAAACCTAATGGGCTAAGTAAATGTGTCTCTTAGGATTACATAGAAGGGGGCTTTACATAAATTGGAAGACCATAACTTAATCTACAAATTGAATTACTAACAATATTTATTGTAGTAAATTTTCATAAATTAGCTTTCAACTTAAGTTTAACCATCAAATCAGGTAGTTTAGCTGAACCCTAAACATGAAAGTTGCTAGGATAGGTCTTATTTAACTTTAAGTGTTAGTTACACCTTAATTGGATTTATGGAGTTCTAGATATTAGCCAAAAGTCATGATTGGGTCAACTGAGATAGAAATAAAGCTTCATCTTCATAACCAAATTTGACCTTTCAAACATTTGAACTGCACTTTGACCAAATTATGAAAGTTTAAGAATTTCTTCTTAACTTTCCAATAGCATAAAGATTACCTAATTTGAACTTTGAAAATGCAAGTTATAGTTAAAAAAATTGAAATAATGTTAAACTCAACATTAACTAAATTATTTATTAGTATTGTAAATTCATAACCCAATCACAAAACATTACCAATTTTATAAAATTAAGCATATATAACCCTCTAAAAGGCATAAAATAGAAGGAAATAGTATAAATAATATCTTACACATTAGATTCATACTTAGAGCCTTTTAACTTAGGCAACTTTTCAAGAGCTTTTCATTGTTCACTTTCTACCTCTTAGCTTACATCAAGGTAAAATTCAAGAGTTTGAGTATGTCAAATAGGAAAGCCTTCTAATTACTAAACATGATGCATGATTAACCTAGTTATTGAGATATACTTTTTATTTGATCCCTATTAAAAAAGTTAAGGCAGAAAGATATGTGCCTAGTCTATTAGATTATTATTATGAAAAGATTCATATTGATAGGAACACTACTTGCTAAGAAGTAGTGTATCAAGCATTGAGGCTTGAGTTAAGTTCTAATGAAAGAAGACAAAGGCAAGCATAAGAATGAACTAAAAAACAAAGTTAGCCTGAAGGACCAAGTTTTACACTAAATGTGAAAAGTATGCCTTCTTAGAATGCCTCTTCGGATAAAAGGACTTGAGCACTAATAAAGTTCACTTACCTTAGAAGTATTTCAAATAGACCACTTACGGGGACAAATTAAGGAAATCATCAATTTTACTTGAATGCTTCAATGGGCAAGGAAAGAAATAACTCTCAAGGAGGACTACCCTGATGCACCCAATGTGGTAATATGCACCAGTTCCTTTATATCCTAAATCTTATTTTATGCTATAATTATAGCCAGTTAGTGCATAAGGCTAGAGAGTACCTTAGAAATGCTTTTAGATAAGGTGCAAGCTACCTGGTTTCTCAATATTATGCCCCTTTTTCTCCTTTAACCAATCCTTCTAAAAATCCACCAATAAGAAATTTAAGTGTAAGTGCTGGAGAAAGCTTTAACCTATCAAGAACTCTAAATATTTATTGCTATGGTATCAAGTACCCTTAAAATTTATGAATATTCTACTAAAGTTTTATTTAACCCAGGTGCAACCTATTTTTTATTTTAAAAAGATTTACATCCACCACTACAAATTGTTTAAACATATGGAGAATCCTTGATTTTAAGTATTCTAGTAGATAAATCTTTATTTGCTACCCATATGATAGAGGGTTTCTCTACATATGTCTATAAGTTTCTTGCCAATTTGGTTTTACTAGATGTGAGTGATTATAATGTAATTTTGGGAATGGATTAGTTATCCCAATACTATGGTTATGTTGATTATTTTGATAAATTCTTCACTCTTTTCCATAAAAGGTGCATCACCCTATTAAAATTTAAGGAGATAGATTTCTAGAAACCATTAGCTTGATTTTTAGCATTAAAGTATAAAAGCTTGTTAGAAAAAGGTGTACTACATACCTAGCTATGGTTTAAGATTTAAACTAACTAATTCTTGACATTAGCAATGTTTTAATTATGCATGAGTTTCCATATATTTCTGCAAAAGATTTATCTAGCTTATTGTATTATCGAGAAATAAAGTTTTATATTAACTTTATGCTCAACACTAAACTTGCTTCTATACCTTTATGCCATATAACCTTAAAGGGAATTGTAAGAGTTGAAGAATAGTTATAAGATCTAATAGATAAAGGATTCATTCATTCAAACTCTATACTTTAAATAATTCTAGTTTTGTTTGTAAAGAAAAAGTATAGATCAATGTGGTTATGTATTGATTATCACCAGTTGAACAATGTCACCATTAAGAATAAATACCTTTTTCCTCGTATAAATGGTTTGTCTTAATAATTGCAAGGGGCAAAGTATTTTTCTAAGATAGATTTGCCTATAGGATGTCACTAGTTGAAGATGTTCAAGGATGACATTCCCAAAATAGCTTTTCGAACTAGTTATAGTTATTATAAATTTCTAGTTATGTCATTTGGATTAATAAATTTCCTAATTACCTTTTATGGATATAATGAACTAGGTTTTCAAACTATATTTAGACAAATATGTGATTATCTTTATAGATGATATCTTTGTGTATTCAAAATTGAAAAGGAACATATACATCATCTTAAAGAAGTTTTACAAACCCTATAAAAGCACCAATTATATGTTAAAATTTTAAAATGTGAATTTTAGACAACTAGTGTGAAGTTTTTAAGGTATATGGTGTTATAAGGTGTCAAAGTTGATCTCTAAAAGATGAAAGCTATGGAAAATTAGCCAAAACCAACCCTAATTATGAAATTTTAAAGTTTTCTAAGATTAGATGGGTATTATCAAACATTCATCAAAGGCTTTTCCTAAAATATCGGCATTGCTAACTAAGTTAACTCAAAAATAGGTGAAGTTCAAATGGTGAAATGCATGAAAAAATAGTTTTCAATAGTTAAAATTATGCTTAGCATCGGCTTTGATGTTAGCCTTGCTTTAAAGTATTAGAGGATATGAAGTAGATAATGATGCATCAAGAGTAGACTCTAAATGTGTTTTGATGTAGCATAGCAAAATGATTGCATATTCTTGGTAATTGAAAAGGCAGGAACTAAATTATCCTACCTATGATGGTGTGATGGTAGTAGTGATTTTTGCTTTAAAAATTTGAAGATACTAATTGTATAGTGAGACTTGCGAGATTTTCACAAGCTAAGAAAATTTGCAAAACATCTTTGAGCAAAAATATTTGAATTTAAGCTAAAGAAGATGGATAGAGTTATTAAAGATTATGATTATTCAATTTTGTATCACCTTACTGAAATAAATATATTTGTAAATGCATTAAGTTATAGATATGCAACTAAAGCCATTGCGGAGTGTTGCTTGCTTAGAGAGCAATTTATTTAATTCCTATTGAAGGAATTAAAAATGCCCAAAAAGTTAATGAAATTATATGATGATAGTAAAGAGGGTTGCATAAAACTTTGAGTTAAAGATAATGATGGATGAAAAAGGAGTTGTTCAATATTAAAGGAAAATTTGGGTTTGTCTAAGTGAATGGAATGAGTTATTGCATCAAGCCTATAATTCCTTATATACTATGCACCTGAGACTAACCAAAATGTACCATGATCTAAAGAACATTTTCTAGTAGAAAGGAATGAAAAAGACATGTTAGATTATGTAGTGAAATGCTTAACTTGTCAATAGGTAAGAATAGAACATCATTATCTAGTCGGTATACTTGAGCCACTCCTAATCTCAAATTAGAAATAGAAAAGTGTAATAATGAATATAGAGGACTCAAAAGGTATAATTATATATAGGTGATTGTTGATCAATTGACAAGTTTAGGCATTTCTTACAAATTAAAACCACCTTTATAGCTGCACAGTATACTTAAATTTATCTTGATAAAATTATGTCATTACATAGAACTTCGATTACTATTGTATCAAATCAAGGTATTTAGTTTACTTTTCATTTTTAACAATCTTTGTAGAAAGTATTGAGGACTTAATTACATTTCAACACCACTTTTTATTTGCAAATAAATAAACAAATTAGGTAGATCATACATGTTTTAGAGGATATGTTTAGGGCATGCACATTAAAGTTTGAAAGGATCTAGGAAAATGTTTCCATTGATTGAATTCACATGCAACAACAATTACTAGTCTAGTATTTAAAATGGCCCTTTATGAAGCTCTTTATAGCCAGAAATGTAGATTTTCAGTGAGTTAGTTTGAACTAGAAGAGCTAAAACTCTTAGGATCAAATTTTGTATTTGATGTCTTGGAAAAAACTTCTTATAATACAAGATTAATTAAGGACGCCTTAAAGTAGGCAAAAATCTTATATAGATAAAAGAAAAGGAGAGTTAAAATTCTAAAAGAAAGACATGATGTTCCTTAAAATGTTGTTAAAGAAAGGATAAGAGATCTTGGACAAGGTTGGAGATTATGAAAGGATAAAGATAACTTATTACCATTTGAGAATGAGAAATTATTTATGCCTATCTATATGTTATTATTTGATAAGTTGATAATGTTAATATGATGAATTACATAATAAAGGTTTGCAAGCCTTTGATGTTATTCATAAGATTTAAAGATTAATATTACCTTATTCTAGATATTTTGAGTTATAGAATAAGGAGAGTAAACTCCAAATAGTAAAGATTGCTTTACATACTTTCCTTTTTATTTCATTTTATTAGGACATTTTACTCGTTAAGTCTAGATTTACTTTTCCATGTTTCTTTTTGTAGATTTATAGGCGAGTTCCCACTATCACCTCTTTAGAGTTAGAATTAACAAGAACTCCACAAAATAATTTAGTAGCATAATATGTTTTGGTTAACTAGTGTTAGAAGGCCTTGTTTTGTATAAGAAAAAGGGTAAAGGATACATAACTTATATTTTATAAGTGAGTTTAATTAGCTTATCCTCATCATAGAGAGGAAATAAGTTAGTTTAACTTCTTTTTCTATGTATATATTATTTTTATGAATGAAATATCCTATTTTCATCTTCAATAAAATGTGCTTGCTTTAGTAATATAATTGAGTACATGTTTAGAAGTTTAGTTGAAGGAATTACAATAGGTTGGTGGAAATGAAATAATATATTCTATTATAGTCATGACTAGGATTAAGTTATAATAATAGTTGTGTACATATTTTAGGTATGATGAATCTATAATCTTCTACTTTCATTCTTTGTATCACTTATATTTTTTGGAAAGTAAAGCATTATTATATATTTTAAATTGTATCATTCATATAGGGAAGGTTGGTAACTAGTTAACCATAGCAACTCCCTATATCAATCACATTCCTAGTGATATGTCATCACAAAATGGTATTAGAGCATGGTTTGAAGCATAAGAATAAATTTTGCTTAAAATCATGGCCAAAAGGTTTCTAACTATCTAAATTAATCATTTCAAAAATCAAGCCCTTAATAATAAGCCAACAATTATAAAAAAGGGGCATAATCAAATTTATCATTGTCTTCTCATACACCACAATCTCCATGAGCCACTTCCAACCACCAACGATTAAGAATAATTAGTGTAAGCATTCTTTCCATTTAAAATCATTGTAATATTGGTAAGAACCTTTTGTTTTGACAATGATTATGGTTAAAATCAATTGATTTATGGTTTATCTATTTTAAGGATCAATGGTTACCCTTGTTCTCCTATGCTTATAACTTAAGAAAGTTGATTTAATTTATGCTAGTGTTTATATGAATTAATGAGGTGACTTTAACCATGTAATGCTAATGTAGCACTTAAGTTTTATGATGATTAAATGCCATAATAATAATTTGAAATGTAATTCTAGTTGAACATTAGAAAAGAAAGTTTGCTAGGTTAGTTATTTAAGCTGTAAAGTAGTTTCTTGGCTCACTTCCAAAAACAAGGTTAATGTAAGAATGACTTATCTTGAGTTATATTAACTAATACCTTAAGCAAGTGGACTTTCATTTATTTTGTCTTTGGTTTGACATAAGAGGATTAGATATTAAAATAATGGGTAATAGAGGTTAGAAAGCCTTAACTACTTTATGAGGGTATAGATTGAATTCCTTTAGGTAATGCTAGCACCTCAAGTGCCTTAAGTGGGCACGTGTGAGAAAGGAGTCCATGAACTTTGTAATTCTATAAATGCATGTGTAGTTATGTTGGATACTATAAAAATGCTTATACTTAGTTTGATTGGTTAGCTTGAAGACATTAAGCATAGTAGCTACAACTTTAGAAACCATTAATAAAGGAACAATAAAGTTGTAAGCATTGATTTATCAACCACCTAACCTAGTGGTGATATGAGATTATTTAGGAGAATGGGAATGTGTAAGTAAGAGTGATTAAGTTAGCTTTTAAAATTTTTTATGATGCATATAAAGAAGTTATAGTAAAAGATATAATTAATTCTATAGTATTAAAGATTATGCCTCTAAAATTATTGTGATAAATAATTAAGTGGATAAAACTTATCAATATAAAATGTATAAACTTGTGCTATTGTAGGGGGTACAATGAACTTATTAGAAATGATAGTAAATATGTACATGTAAAGGCATCAAAATGAGGTGGGTCTAATCAGTTAGTTTGAGACTGCTATAGTTTTACCTAATCTGTGATTGTGATTGGTATAAAAGATGATAACAATGACCTAACCTGATAAAAGATTGAGATTACTTAACTCGACCTATAAAAAGATTGGGACTAGTAAACATTAACTTATTGGATTCTTAGGTTTGTTCATTAGCTTGATAATATTAGTAAATAATAAATAAATAATTTATTATTATATATTATATATATTAAAAATTATAATTTAATATATTCAAGTTATACCTTAATATATATAATATTAAAATTATATATAAGTAATATTAAATAAATTTTAATATTTAAATTAATAAAATTATATATTTAATATTGTTAATATATATTATATATGATTATCAAAATAAATAATTACATTAAAATGAAAAAAATTAATACAAATATGCAAGAAATTCAATTTATCATCATAAAAACTAAAAATTAAAAAAAGATGATTATACAAAGTAATTATTATAACTAAACGTATACAAAATAATTACTATAATTAAATAAATATATTAATTATAGTAATAAATTATCATTAGTATAGTAAAATAATGATATATTCGTATATATATTATGAATTTAGTTAATAAAAAATATTTATATCTATTTTAATTAATAATGAATTTTTTTAGTTTAAATCTTATAATTTTTTATTACTATTCTAATTTTGGGTTTTCCATATTAAAAAGTAGTGTGTTTTAATTTACTTTCTTACTATTTTAGTTATATCTAATGATGATGATAAATTTTTAAATGATAATGATACTAATAATAGTAATAATAATTGATTTCAATTAACTAATAATATAAAATTAATAATAAATAAATAAGTGATGTAATAATAATAATAATAAAGTATAACAGGTTGGAAAAACTTTTGAGATCGCTTGGTAAAAGTTAGATTAAAATTGGGATTGTAACAACCTAACTAGGCTTGATCTAGTGAATTTAGTGAAAGAGTAGCTCAATATGGGACTGGATTGACATATAATTTTTTTTGTCAGGTTAGTTTAATAAGGTTGAATTAACCTATTTTGATAGCTCTATATACAAGGAATTATGGATTTAACTATCTAGATATATGTGCAATTAATTTAGCAACTAGGTGAATGATCTCAATTATGACTACATATGGTTAATTAGATATGTATATTTGTAAGAGGAAGAATTTATAGGGTTGTGAATTGAATTTTTAGGAGAGTCTGAAGACTTTAATAGAATTGAAATTAAGGGAAAGGTAGATAAAAGGGTGCATGAGTGCAATGTCAATTTAACAGAAGATAAGAGGATAGGAGTAAAACATGGACAAAGAAATCTAAATTGAGGTTGCAAATTAATTTGACTATGGTAGTATGTATAAGTTCTTTATGTGATATAGATATGAGATTTATTTATATGAAAGTAAGAAATATGAAGGGGATTAATAGTAGATTTGGCCAAGTGAAGAAAGGCATATGATTGAAATCTCTTGAGCATAATAATTAGAGAATAAAATGGTTTTTGTGGTATAATAAAGTAGATTGAAATTGGATGCTAAAAGTAAAATATCAATAAACTAATAGTAATAGGTTAAGGGATCTAATCATTTCATGACTATGAAAATTAATCAAGGACATTTGGGTAGTATACTTAGGAGCTATAAAGGAATGGCCCAAACATGACAAATAGGCCTTGAGATGGTTTTGAATATGGTGTTACTAGTGAACTTGTTAGTATAAAGAAAAAAAATAAAACTTTGCACTTTTAATTAAGATGAATTAAAGGTGTGCAAAGTAGATGGATTCATGTAGTTTAAAGGTTGCATTATGATAATTAGGCGGATAAGGTAAAGATTAATAGTCAATAAATTGATAGTGAGCATCTAAAGGATAGTAGTTAGGTGTAATTCTAAGAAATTGATAATTCTTATAATTGAGTAAAGTATAAAGGTTTAAGAATGAATTTACCTAAATCTAAGAGTTCATTCTAACATGATTTAGTAAAAGATTTGAATTTTGAAATATTGGTGGTTCAAAAATTTATGAGAAAATATCCTTAACTTTACTAGGAAATGTATGTTTAAGGTAATTGAGTAGTATGTTTAAAATATAAAATTTTTATATGTTAAAAAATTAACATGATTTATTTGAAAGATCTACATTTGTTTAAAAAATTTGTATTGCTAGAATTTTAGTAGTAATTTATAGCAAATTGAATAACACCTTGGAATTGGATGAGTTTTAGATGTACTTGTAAGCACTTAGGGGTTACACTAAGTGACATTTCAAGATAATTAATTTAAGAATGAGAATTGATGTGATGATGGCACAGATTTATTATATTTAACAATATAAAAATCTTTAAATGTTTAAATTAATTTCAATTTCTCATAAAATGATTACTGATTAGTTTACTAAATAGTTCAACATAATAACCTTGTGCTAGGGAAAGATTCATATCTTGAAAGTTAATATTATGTAATAATTTGTACAGACATAACTTGTAAAGGAGTGTATTTTAAGGTATGGCTTTTAAGGGAGTTATTGGTTCGATGTTTTTTGTAGTATTATGACCTTAACTAAATTTTAATGTCACCATAATATAGGGTATTTAAGTTTTACATGAGTTGTTGTTCAAACAACTTGTTCAGCTACCCTTATTGATGCTACCTTACCATGTTGAATAATTTTTATGTCATGTAATAACTACTGGTATTGTGTTTGTTATTATCATTATTATCATTATTAATACTATTATAAACTATATCATTAATATATTCATTATTATTATTATTATTGTCAATATTATTACAATTATTGATATTATTGTTATTAATTAAGAGATGTTATGAGATTTATGGTGAAAATTGAGTACTAATTTAAGAGTGAGAAGTTAGATCACATTGAGTCACTATATATGAAGCTAGTGATTAGTGATTTTATGTGTTTATAGGTCATTAAGGACCTTGTTAAACTAGTTGTTTAAGTGAATGAGATGCACACCCCATTTGTGTATGGTGTTTAATTTATCTAGTATGAAAGATTTATATGTTCCTTAATGCTTGAAACTTATGTTTAGTACTTGGTCCTATGCTGAAGGAAAAGATTATGTTAATGAAATCTTAAGGTACTGCAAACCCGTAGAGAAATAGGTTTCCTTTAAAGAATAATTTGATAAAGACATTAAAGGTGTTTACATGGAACTTTGGTATTGTAGGGGACATTAAGTATTATTATTTCATAAGAACTAGGGAGAAAGATCATTATATGAGTAGGATATGGTTGTGATTTAGAAAAATGAATGAAAAAAATAAAGGTATATTTTAAAGACTATTGATGGAAACTATTATATATGCCTTACTAAGACTATAAGTGTAAAATGAGTTATTTCTCTAAATTAGATAGCATCCTAGATATTTAGATAAGTATGTAGTGTAGACTTAAAAATTATTAATGCCTTATGAAGTCTAAGATTTATATAATAAAGGTAAAGGTAACACTGTGACAAATTAAAAAAGGGTTTACATGAGAGTATAAGAGAAAAACTATTGTTAAAATTGGTCATAGACTTTTTAATTCTTGCCTTAACCATTCTCTAATGGGTGATAAGGTTAACCACATAGCATATGATACTTAGATTGATGAAATTGATGCAAAAGTGATGATAGGGGCATAAAGGAACTTAATATGGTGTAGAATATGGTGGATATATTAACTAAATATAAATCTTGAAAATTTTAAACCTAAGGGAAATCAAAGGATGCTAACCCTAATTAGAAGAAGCAAGAAAATCAAGTATAAGTTTAAAGATTTAGTGTTAATTATAACTTGATGTATAAACCTTTTAATTTAATAAGGTATTTTGAGTGAATGATAAAGTTTAAATGTCCATGTGCTTTCATAGAAATTATAGAACTAGTAATGTTCTAAGAATTTAAAGATGAATTTTTTTGAAGAGGGAAGTATTATCACACCCCTTAAGAATTTAAAATAATTTGTATAAGAATAATAAGTTATTAGAAAGAAATATGGAATAAAATCTTACATGGAAAATAATTAATTATTTTATTTAGATAAAATTCTTAGTATGAAATAGCTAGAAAAAAAAGGTAAATATATATTTAAAGGTTAAATGTGGTTAAAGATAAATGTGTGACTATGAAGGAGATTTAAGATATCTTTCCAATTTTATCTTTGGTTACACTGCCCTTTTATTAGCCTTTAATCCCTTATTTCTACTAAAGTAAAACTCTAACCTCCATCTTCTTCTCTTTATTTTCCTTCTATCATTCAACTAAGGTAATAATCATCATTAACCACTCATATTCCTCAATCTATGTAAGATAGGCTCCTTAAACTTCAATCTTTACATGGTATTTTCCTTATTTTCCCTTTCCTTTTTTTGTTTTGAAGATGGTTAATGGCCTTTGCTCAAAGAAAAGATTTTGAGTTCTAACTTCAATATTTTAGGTTTTTTTGGATGATTAAGAGTTATTAACCCGTAATTTCTTCTAGCTAATATCTTTTTTTATAAAAGATGACTAAGCATTATAGTTAAACTTCAATGATTTAGAAGAGTTCAATTGAGTAGATTTAGGTTTTTCTATGCTTTGCATGATTCTTCAAGAAATAATGTGATTGAATGTTTTGATACAATTTTCTTAATTGATCTATTGTAAATATTATTATGGATGCAAGATACAATGGTTGGATTGTGTATTGTCACTTATGGTAAGTATTCTCAAATGAATAGTATTTTTGCAAGGAAAAATCTGTAAAAAAAAAACTAGATTATAGTTGACTATATGATTAATTATGCCTAAAAATATACTTTCTAGCAAAGCAATGTCAATTATACTCTAAAGAATTACTCTCTACCAATCTATAGTCAACTATACGTTTAGGAGTGCTCTCAAGCATTGTATAATCTATTACAATACCAACTATAGACTTAAAGCTCTATTCTCTGGACTTCTATAGTTAACTAAAACTTTCATATTTTGTTACTAACCATTTTTAAAATGTTATGATATGTGATTAAACTCTTGATGTTAATTCAAGCTTAGTATACATTGACGAATGATAAATGGATGATATGAGACCATGTATAGAGGCATGCTGATGTTGTGAAAATTTCTAAGCAAATTATTGATTGTTTCTTTATGAAATTTGATATTAAATCATGCTAATATTATGAAAATTGAAATAAGGTGGATTGACATTGCTTATGAATTGCACATTGAATCTAATAGCAACGTATGGGGGATAAGGTTGATTTGGAAGGATAAAGAAGGATTTGTGAAGGATAAGACTAGATAAAAGTCATAAGGAGATTTGCTTGCTCTCCATTTTATTTGTTCTTGCATTATTATTGAATTGATATCCTTGAATTAAGTGAATTGTGAAGTTTTGCTACTATTACATGGATGAGAATGTTGTTGAATTATTATAATCAAATTGTGAAATTATGGATATGTATGTTATAGCCTTATAATTCAATTTCTTTGACGAGTGTAATATTATAAAGGGACTAGTATAATTGCAACTGTGCTTAATGTTGTTTATGCCTATATTTCCCTTTTTGATAGATAGGTCACTTCTTGTAATGCCCTATCTTTTCCCTTTAGCCAGGTTATAAGAGTGATTAACTCTTTTTGGATGTTTTTCATAAAAGAATTGGTTACAAAAGTTATGTCATGTTATAATTAAATTTTAAGTATTATTTTTCTAAATATCATTGCTTACTTATTGAATTTCCTAGAAAAACTCGTTCTTTCCCTTTCTCTACTTTTCCATTAGGAATTTTCTTCATAAGTGCTCAATTGCTATTTAAAGGATAGAAATGGGCCGTTCGCATATTTTGACACTAAGGTAGGTCATGGCATGGTTCAAATAGTTAGTTATGCATATATGTTTTAAGCATGATTAATCTATAATCTTCTACCTTTATTCTTTGTGTCACTTATATTTATTCGAGGGTAAAGCATTATTATATGTTTCAAATTACATTATTCATATAGGTAATGCTAGTAGGGGATTGCCTATAGTATTTCCTTATGTTAGCCATATGTATAGGGATGGGTCATGATACAAGCATTATCCTTTTTATTTTCAAAGTCCTAAAGGAACTTTTAATTATTATAATCTACCTTGATCCTTATTAGCTACTTACTAAGCTACTCAAATTTTTATGTCTTCTTTTACTACATCTTTTTTAGCTTCTTCTATTAGGGATAAGGATTGGAAACTTCATTGTAATGCAATTTCTCATGATTCACCAATGTATGATTAGAAATCAAAGACTAGTAAATTCTAACAAAGCTTATGACAATTAAATAAGGATAAAAGTTTAGAGCTTTACAATTTTAAAAGATGAAGCAAATCATCTAAAAAAGATTATAACTACAAAAGCTATTAGAAAATACTCAAGGTTCAAATTAAAACTTTCAAGTTAACACCTATAACCACTAGGAGTTAAAGATCATACAACCACCTTAGTTTTAACCTAGTAGCTCATGTTCTCTACAACATGAGAAGAGAAGAGTTTCTATGGCAAATAATTGCATACTAACACATTTGGATCAAGTTTTAGCAAAGTCAACCACCTAATACTTTAAGTCTTTGGTGGCAATTAATAGTTATATGTTTTTATGTAGTTTACTTTTGTAAGTTGTATTTTACTTGGAAGATGTTTTACTAGCAAGTTAGTTATGGTTAAAGTATCTAGTTTCAAGCATTCTCTATCTTTAAACTATTAATTTTGAGATGGAAAAAGGAAATCGTTACGAGTTATTCGGTTCAATTGGTAGAAGGAAGATGAATGAAGAGAGGGAATGAACAACTTATAAGTATCCATTTTCTTTGGTTTAAATAAGGAAGTGAATCAAGTTCTCCCAATTCACTTAATTAACAATTGGCATATTAAGGAGAATTAACTTAATTTTTATTATTATATTTATCATCAAATTATTATTTATTGTTATTAATTTTTAGGCATTAGCAAAATGGTTCATAAATTATATAAAGTTATTATTTCACCCTTGAATAATTGTTCATATGTATAATTTTATCTTTGAAGACAAAATTATTTGTACAAATCTATAAGGAGAGACTAAATTGTATCTATAGATTATTATTTAGGGAAGAAACTATAATTTTTTATAATTTTAGGACTATCTTGTTAGTGCTTTATAATTTTAGGAATGAAATTGATAATTTTATCTTAATTTATTGATATTAATTATTATTATTATAATATTTTTATTATTTATTATTCATTTGATTATTTACTAATATTATTATTTTTATAATTATTTATTATTTTATTATTATTAATTCTTATTATTTCACTATTTTCATTTTTTACTTTTACTATTATTTATTCATTTATCATGTGTTATTGAAAAAAAATGCAATCTTGAATCTTTAATTTTCATTAAAAATTTGATCTAGTGACTAAATTTCATCTAAAATAAAATTATCCTTTAATAACCTTCCAAAAATATGCATTATTACTTGTCAACTTAAAAGGTATTTTTGATCATATTTTACATTTTTATGATAAAGAAACACTTTTAATCCACTAATTTTTATTAAAATTTCAATTTTATCCCTTAAGATTAAAATTTGTGTAAAAGTTGGAGGATAAAAAATATGTTAATTACATAATCAACTTGATATTGCTTAATTATTAAATATTGATAATTATGTTACAAGTATTATGATCTATTTTCTTTTTACATTATATTGCTTAATTATTAAATTTTGAGTTCTCTTTTAAGTGTTTGTGAACCTATTTATTTGGGACTTTATTTTATATTTCACTTTATTATAAATTAATAAAATAACAAAAAAAAAGAAGACCAATTTGTAGACTAGTTAAGTCCCTCTTAAGATTAGATTGGACTAGACAAGACAAATTGAAGTTTGTTTAATTTGAGCTTGTATCTAGGTGGAACAAGTTTTAGGGATGTAAAATGGACGAACTAGACTGAATACAAACTAGTCCATTTAGGGTCGATTCGTTTAGGTCTGATCCGTATTACCTATAAAAAAAAAAAAACTAATTTAAAGAGTCCATATCTATAAGTCTATAAACTTTAACAACAAGTTTATGGATTAGTCTATATCTCCCTAATTCTCGTGGATTTTAGTTCATCTGGACTGGTCGATATTACCTTTGATAAAAAGAAATCAAATTTTAGATAGTTTAAGCCCACCAAATTCTATGGAGTTTACAGACTTTGATTCATTTTACACCTTTAACAAGTTCGATGTAGTCCATTTATACCTTTCTAAGTTAGCATTGACAATAGCCACCTAATTGTCCACAAGCTAAACATTTGTATTTTCTTAAATTGCATAAATTCCAAGATTAATATGGCATCTTTAGGTTACATCTCCTATTGTCTCCAAACATTGAGAAATTCTTATTTTTTAGCTAGTTAGTTAAATTGAGATAATTATAGTGAAGGGTTCTTGAAAAATTAATTTTTTTAAAAAAATTATATTGATTTTAATTTTTATTAATAATGGACACATAAATTATATACTTATTGACTAATTAAAAACTACTTGTATTGAGAAATTCTTATCATCTAGTATTTCTCCCGCTAGAAATTAGGGGGAGATTGATAATTACATGCCACCTCCATTGGCTCCAACCTCTGGCCTAAAACGTTATGGCCCTCACAGCCCAGAATACTCACCGAGGGTTAGATCTACCACAAAAGCCCACTAGACTGTACAAACGATTTAAGGCATTCCATAATACTCGCCTTCTTCATTCTACAGATTCTTTATTTCCGGTCATCAAATGTAATTTAACACCATCCATTATGCATGTCAAGCCCTTGTAACATGGACATTATATTAAATCTAGCAAGATCCGTGCCGTCAATAAATATTTTAAATTAATATTATATAATTCATTATTACAAAATTATTTTATCAATGTTAAATTATTGAATAATTAGTTTAATATTATAAATGTGAAACCATAATTTATATAACCATTTTACTATACATTTTCAATCACTATTAAAATATATAGATTTTAGTATCATTATTAAAATAAGATTGAGATTGAATTATTTTTTCTTGATTCAAATAAGATTGAATTTTAATATGTTATTTATTCATATTAATTAATAATATAAAATTTATCTATAAAAATAATTATCTATTTAAATTCATTTATAATTATTTATTTTAGTATTAGATTTGTAAGGCTGCAATTCAAATAAATACATATTAGTTATATTAAGTTGGAGAGTAAAATGATTACTAAGATGGTTGGTTTATTAACTATAGGTAGGAGTGATAATTCATATCATTCGGGTCGACTCATTTATTAATTTTATTATTCATGTCAATTCACGGGTTAATTATTAAACTTATTTAATAATTTTAAATAATAAAATATATATTATAAAATTATTTATTAAATTTAAATATTTATTTTTTTATAAAAAATATTTTTAATTATTAATAAAATATTACTTTAATTTATCATTATTATTTTATTAAATTAATAATTTTATATCTTTATTATATATATCTATTTATAATTAAAATATTATTTATTTATTAAATAAAATTATTAAAAATTTAATAAAAATTTTTAAATGAATTGACGTGTTAACCCGAATTCAAATAAACGTGTCGAGTTCGTATTAAGTTATCATGTCGTGTTAAAAATTGTCACTCCTAACTATAGGTCATGATTTTTTTTTTCAAGTTATGTGTTGGATTTTAAATAATGTAAGTTTATCTTTTTGAATTAAAATTTTAAAAAAATAATTTTCATATTGCCCTAAAAAATTGAGTAACTATTTCATAATTATCGATCAAAAATTAATAAACTACTTGAATATTGAACTGTCAAAGAATGGTAGATACAATCATCCTACTCTATTTTAATAGACTAGGATTGAAATGTAACGTAAACATGTCCAAATACAGAATGGCAGTATCCAGCACACTTTTTATTCATGATTTTATACATACTTTTCTTCGTGCTAGCATATAGCTACAATTAAGCATGGCAGGGTACTGTTAAAGAGGCGCTAGACTCAATCAAACACAACGAATAGTCCATTACATGTTATTTATTTATGGCAGGAAATTATAATATATTATTATTATAGTACTATATTAAAATATTATTTGATCTGATCGTATATTAAATTTTTTAAATTAAATTTAATATATTATATAATAATATATTAATAATTAAATTTAATAATATATCAATATATTATTATATTAATGATATACTATATTCATCTCATGTGGCTGGAATCCATGTTGAAGAGCAGCTTGCCACACTTTCTCAATATTAAGCATTTTGTTGCTACATTCATGCTCATTCCACCCTTCTAATGCATGTACCATTCCTGCTACGCGCCATGCGCTCATGACCCTCCTTGGCAACCAATTCTGTAAAAGATTTAAATTTTTACCGTTGAAAACAAATAAAGCAACTTACTCTTTTTTATACCATAGAAGTTATAACTTCTATGCTTTGAATTTAAATTTCATCCATTTTAATGCAAAATTTTTTACACTATTAATAAATAGGAAGATGCCACATCATTTAGAGACTTAGTCTGTTTTTTGAAAAATATTTTTTATAGAAAAAAATTCATTTTCTTCTATATAGGTAAGAGAGTATTACATACATCTATATCTTGTGATTAAAAAAAAATGACACATAAAACTATAATAAAAGAGAAAAATGATTTTTTCTTTGGCCAAATTCCTTATATTTAATATTGAATACATAAATTATTTTTTATTTTTTTGATATTTTATAATTATATTTCTATGAAAGATATTTTTTAATCAAAATAAATAAAAATTTAAATAAAAGTAAGAATAATTAAAAGTTTTTTACAATTATTAAGGAATTTTAACAATTCTTTAATGATGCAATAATGCATAAATATATAATAATATAAAATTGATTTAGATTCAGTGAATTAAATTTAACTGCTTATGTTTTTGTGTGAAAATTAAGTCAACCAACAAATTATGAAAGAGAAAGAACAAATTGTTTCATGTACCTCAAGAATCCACATTCTCAAGAGTTAGAGGTGTTTTCATAGCTGGTGTGCAAAAATAGGAGCAGTCCATCCGACACTTCTTCAATGAAAACCGGGAATATGGAATAAATAATGTTCCTCTAGGTGCCTTCAATTGTTCCTCTTCACTCAGTTGGTCATCAACCAACCACGTCTACTCACAAATAAAAAGAGTTGAGGCCACAGGCACTACACCATCATAGCTCAAAGAGAAAATTTTTTGGGTTATTAAACGATATGCCCTTGACAAAACTTGGAATTTTTCATATAAATTTTTTTAGCTTTTTCATGAAAAATATCAAACGTTTATGGATCTTACTTGCTACAAACGTATAAAATGTTACAACTTTATTGTTCAAAGTTGCAATAAAAGTTCTTGAGTTCCCATGAAAGTGGCATAATTTTATCTGAAAGGTTATAACTTTTAATGCTTTTAATGAGATATGTGGCGATAAAACTTTTTTGCAAGGGCACACTGAAACATAATTCAAATTTCTATTATTGATTGCGTGCAAATGTTTGTGTGAAGGAGTCATTTTTTTGTGAAGATTTAAAGCATAAAACTAAGAGGATATTGCTCGTTACCGTTTGATAATGGCTTTTTGAAAGGATCAATTTACTTTCGAAACTGTTGTTCAACGACTTATTAAGCTTGGAATGTTCATCCTTATGAATAGTAGCTACCCGAAAAAAGATCAATAATGTTATAAGATACAACATAGTAGCAAATTAAGACTTTTATTATCGGATTTAATTTGTGTAAATTATTTTTATATTATCATACCTATTCATGTATTATTACATCAATAAAAAATTATTATAATTCTTTTATTGTAATAAAGTTTTTTAATTATTTTTATTTTTTAATGAAATATTTTTTCTCATTTAATGTAAAATATTTTATACTGTAAGTAAATGAAATTTAAACTTTTATTTATTTTGCCACAAAACATCTTTTATAGGAAAATTTCATTTAATTGTACATGAATAAAGGATATTTATGCCACTTATTCTTTAACAAAATAATGTATAACATTATGATAGTGTTGAAAAATATTTTTACTTTAAATTAGTAGATTTTTTTTCAATATTTTATAAATATAAATACAAATAAATAATTTTTTTTAAAATAAGATATTTTTTTATTAAAATAAAATGAGATTAAAACATGAGAATTTTATTTTTTCTTTTATCATATTCATTCTTGTATGATAATGCCAATAATTGATGTATCCATGGAATTTGTTTTAGTGAGAAAATTCATAAGAATTCGTTTTTGTTGAAAGGTTCAACTACATTTTTACTCTCAACGTGGTCGAGTTTGGTTCTTTATTAAAAGGATATTGACCTAACCTCCTATGCACTTAAACCTAAAATACATTTTAATATTATTTGGTTTTTCGAAAAGCTGACATTTTGAGAAAAAAAAAGATCTAAGTTTGTGAGGAAGATAAAATTTGATAGTTGTGAATTGAAGGAATCAAAATTGACTAATTCATAAATTATGGATCCAAAATTATACTCAAGTGTCATTAAAATAATTTATAGCCATAAGAGCAAATTACCTCAATACCCTTTTAACACAAAGCTAAGGCAATGCCATAAGCAACTTTGGTGAGCTTTCCTCTAAGTAGCAATTGTGTAGTTCCTTTGGGGATGCTGTTAAGAACAACAGCAACTGCAAGGGTACTGCCATCAACTATCTTGACTTTTAGCTTTGGATGCCTTTGAACATAAACCTCCCCATGTAAGTTAAGATCTTCTGCTTGATTCATGAGGCCTAAGCTCAGCACTTTTGTTCCTTTTCTTTCAGCATCCGATATTGCTCTGTCAATCACTTTGTTGATAGCCTCTTTTTGCCGTTGCAAACGGTACTACAAGCAGCAATTAACCAAGCAAGAAGTAAATATATGGACACTTACACTTTTTTTATTGGAAAAGGATCACATGATAGTCGTAAAATTACAGTTAATAGGACAATTATTTCTCAACCGCAAAACTTTACCTCATTAACTTGTTAATTTGTATAATCAGTTTTATATTTATTTTTCTTTTAATTTGAAAATTTTCATGAGAGATATAAATATATATTTAAAATATTTTTAAATTTAATTAATCATTTAAAATATTAAAAAAAGATGAGGTACCCAATTTTCTATATAAAAAATTATGATTAATATTGGACTACAATTAAGGTTGTGATTTCCGAATCTTTTTCTATTTAGTATTAGCTTTACAGGAATAAGTCTAGTGGAACTCACAATTATGTGGAGTAGATGTAAGGAATAAATTCATGCAGGTAAGAAAAATATTTCCTAGGCCCAAAAGAATAAAAAAAAAAAAAAAGACTATTATTAACTTACTTGCTTAACATATTTGGGTATGGTCCAAGTTTGCAATTAAAGTTTATTGAAACGGTTCCTCTCAATTGTTGATGTTTGTCCATAAACCCATGTGAGCATCATGTAACAAGTGGTCAAGGGCCACAAAAACCAATGGTACCATTTTGATGTGTGTGGCTTTGATGCCAACGAAGCAGATCCAATGCGGAGATGATAGATAGATTCAGGAGTTGTGAAGTGCGTTAAGTACACAACATCGGGAGTTTCTTCCTCCCTCTTGAGTGAAGATTCATATAGTTCATCAGTAGATTTATCCACTGTGCCATAAATATAATCATATAATGGCACAAATAGAGAATAATTTGTTCTGAATTGAGTATGGTGCAGAGAATGAAACCTGTGGGACATTCAAAACAAAGTTAATAGGAGTTTCAATCATTATAGCTCTAATAAATTTGTAATTTAACTCTTATATTTTATTTTGTGTAATTACATCTTAAAATTTAAAATGATCCTCATCAGATAGTATTAAATCTAAGTAACAGGAATTAACTAAAAATCCAGCGGGGATTCATTTATTCTGCACTCATTTATTGTTGTTCTCCATCAATGATTTCAGGGGGCAAAAAAAACTAAGCCTTTTTAATCCTTATTAGTATTTAGATCCTTTTTTTTATGTCTTCTAAAGAAACTAATGAAGGTAACTTTTTATATAGTAATTAGAGGTTAACAAATAAATGAATATATAGTAATTAAAGTTAATAAATAAATGAATACACATAGCAAGCTAGCAAAAGCAAAATGCTGTAATTAAGGGTTGGTTTGTTTTAAGGGGAAATGATTATTTTGAAAGCTGTTTCCTAACTTTAGATTCTTGACATAAAAAATAATAATATATTTGCAGAAGGTTTTTTTTTTATCTATTAATTGAAGAAATTATTCCACCAAATAATCCTATATTATATAATGTCAGCCTCCCTTTCTATTTTTCTTTCTTATTTTTATCTTTCTTTCTTTCTCCATTTTTACTTCCCTTCTTTTCTCTCTACTCCTCTCTCTTTTGACTTTCTGTCCTCTAATTCTTCTCTTTTCCTTGCTCTTTCTTTTTTCTCTCTCTCATCTTTTTATTTATTTTTTCTCTATTTTCTTTCATTTATTAATTTTCTACTTATTTCTTTCTCTCTCACTCTCTTATTTCTCCTTTTGTTGTATCTCTATAAATATATTAAAATTTATGTTAAGAAAGTATTTAAACAATTAATAGAGTTAACATATGTAGTCGTTAATTTTGGTTAAAATTAAATGAGTATGAATTAATTTTGTTATAAAGAAATGACGAGAATAAAAAAGAATTATTTGAATATTTTTGGATGTTATTTTTAATAAAAAATATAATTAATTTCTTATTATTATCATTAAGGAATTGTAGATTTATATCTTGAAAATATTTTAATATCAAAATAATTATTATATAGCTTAACCTTAAAAATAAAATTTGTAAGTATATCGATATTAAAAAAAAGAAAGAAACAGTTTAACTTTATACACTAAATAATACAAAATATTTCCTCTCATGCTACACAAATGACAAAAAATTAATCATTTTCTAAAAATGTATTATCTCCAAAAAAGTATTTTTCATAAAATTACACCATCTTATATAAAAAAAAAATGCAACTTTGATGACTTCATTTCATCAATATTAAAGCTTTTACCTATCTAATTATTACTTCAAATATAAATAAAATACTTACACTGGGGTATACATAAGGTACTTGAGAGGGGGAAAGATGTCAAAGACCCACTTTGGGATGAACTCAAAATTGCAATGACCCATGTTATTCATGAACTCAACCCAAGTGAGATAACCAAACATGGCTGCCAAAGATGCTGTTCCAGTGACCAAAAGGGTTAACTCGGGTATTGACAAAAGCACAAAATATGCTATCTGTTCAGCAAATGGATGGATAGCAGCTGTTTAAAAAAAAAAAAAAAAACATATAATGAATGGTTAGATAAACAAAGTCTGAAATTTAAATGAATTCTACGAATTTATTATAAAGTAGTTCCTTGAATATTTATTATAAAATTTTATGTTCCGATTATAACATATGTATTAATTATTTTATTATAATTATAATATTTATAATTATTATAATATTTATAATTATTATAATTATCAAATTAAAATTATTAATATTAATAGAATAATTAATATATTTGTCATAATTTGAATAGAGAATATTATACTAAATATTTAAAAAAATTACCTAAATTTTATCCATTTATTATATGGTTTTAAATTGTGATTAAGATTTAATTAAAGAAAAATTTTATTTGATTTTATTGATTGATTCACCTTTTAATTACATTTATGTCATCATTAACTTTTTTTTAATTTATGAAGAATGTCGTTAAAATTTATTATTTTTATTTAGTATAAAATGCACGTTGTACCAATGACTTTATTATCCTAATATTTTATTTATTTATTGATTATGATATTATTATAATCTATTTTTAATCAAGTTCCATTCATTTTTTTAATATGTTTAAAACAACGAAGTTAATTGCAAATCAATAGAAATCATATTGTTTTTGGCTTTGCTTCCAAATATTAATATCTATTTGTAAATAAATTGATTTTTTTAAAACAAATTGAGTTCAATCCCTGAAAATGTGATTTCGATCCAACAAATAGCAATAGTAGTTTTACGTCTGTTAATATAATTTGAGTAATGTTTTGATCAATGATGCTATAATAATACAAGGACATCAAGCCATATTTTTCTAACTTATATTAAAATTATTAAATTACAACTTTATATTTTGATAGATGTAACATTTTTTAAATTATCACATCAAAACTCACATCTTACCTTAGAATTCACCTTATTATATTCACTTTTAAAAATTTGGTCTCACCATTGATCTGACGGGATCATCTGACAAGGCTCCCGCATCATATGATCCATTCAATCCCCAATTTTTAGCTAAAACGAGATTTTAAGTGTGAACTAACATCGTGGGGCCAAAATTTAAAACAGATGATCGATCGGGGATTTATGGGGTACAGGTAATGGTGGTGCAACGCTCTGTGAAGCCAGTAGTAAATGAACTCAATGGGGCCAGCATGAATAAAAAAAACCAGAATCACATCATCTGTTCTCCATATTGGTATCTTTGATGACCCTTCCAAGGCGTAGAATAATAGAAACAATAATATCCCAGTCAACAATATCTGGTCATCCCTGCATCCTCCAAAATTGAGTAAATAAATGAGAAAATAGAGAAGAAATTACACAAACCACTTAGATGTTCTGATTGTGGTTGGCAAACAAGAATATTGTCAATTTAAAGTATTATACACTATTAATTAACAAGAGAATGATATATTATTAAAATTTTTTAATAATAATCAAGAATAATTATTAACAGTAAATAAATTTTAATAAATTTTTATTGATGTGACAATATGCAAATGTATGGTGATGTAAAATGAAATTACACTAAAAATAAATTAAATTTAAATATTTAATCCATTATCAATGTAAATTACTCTTATATTACCACACACACACACACACACACACACACACACACACACACACACACACACACACACACACACACACACACACACAC
Organism: Sindora glabra; assembly: GCA_020226215.1. Lineage (NCBI taxonomy): Eukaryota > Viridiplantae > Streptophyta > Magnoliopsida > Fabales > Fabaceae > Sindora > Sindora glabra. The sequence continues at coordinate 56,281,386 of CM035234.1, read as the reverse complement.
ACACACACACACACACACACACACACACACACACACACACACACACACACACACACACACACACACACACACATATATATATATATATATATATATATATATATATATATATATATATATATATATATATATCAGCATGTTAATAAAAAATTATTATATTAAAAATTGTTAAATACTATTATTTTTTAATAATATATTTTTTATTTATTAATAGTATAAAATATATTTTCACCGACAATAAACCAATTTAAACCCAAATTTAAATCCTCTTTTAAACTAGTTAGTTAATGCATTTAGCAGAATTGAAATACAAGTCACTTCGAAGTGCTGGCCATGATTTTAACATATCACGTTGGGTGATCAGTGATATGTCTCTCCATATTAAACCACTTATAAATGAGGTGAGGGCATCAGTGGTCCTGACCTCTCGCTTCTATCTTCACAGATAGTTAAGTGAATTTTTAAAATCTTTTATGTAAAAATTTGTGAAAAATATAATTCCATCTCACTCTCCTTACAATTTCATCAAAAGTGTACAAAATACTTATATTTTGATGAAAGTGAAATATTTGCATACATTAACTCAAATGTATTTTTTTTGTTTTAACTTTTTTTCTAGTGTAAGAGTAGATAATTAAGTGGATGCACATACATAACTATCCGAAATCAAAATTAAAATTAAAAAAAGATAAGATCTTAAAGAAATATCAAATACAATTTAAGTTAAGAACTTTTAACATAATTTCAAAATTTGAGCCACGTCATGGACTCAATTATCACAACCACAATTACAATTTTTTTTTGGGGGGGAAAAATCACAGAGACATCAATGAATTATAGCTGCGAGATTGCAATATTGTGTGACTTTATAATAATAATGGCTGCGGCAACTGCATTAGACTTTTTTTTTTTTTTACAAAATAAAAGTTAAAACCTTGATGACACTCTGCTTGAAAATAAATTCTATTTAATTTGATATGATATGATATTATCTTAAATTATAAAAAAATAATTTCAAATCATATAAGTTAATTATTATTATTATTATTATTATATAATTTTAATTATTTGTTGTATAGACAAAAGAAATTTACACAGACACAATATTCATAATTCACATATTTATTTTATTAATGTTTGTATTCACAATAAATGGAGGCATTGCACTCACTACTGTAATCACATCTATAATTTAGATCCCTGGCTCTTTGAAATGTGTTCTTACACTTATTTAATTGGGTAATCTCAATATAATTTATAATCTTTATCAAAACTGGAAAATATAATTTTTAGAGGACGTAAGTACCATAAAAGTCATAAAATTAACTTGAAATGTAAAATGTGAAAAAACCGACCAGTTTCTTTCCCTGTCAACTTGATCGAACTCGATGGGCTTATCAACAATCCGATTATTGCCTTTGGCCGTTCGATAACGACAAAAACTGATCCATAGTTGATTGTGAAGCATTCGCCAGAGTAAAAATGGAATCACCAGAAATGTTGTAAGGTTCCTTTCGCTCTCATCCTTCACAAGGAAGGAATATGTGCTGTGAATCACCCAAGGGGCCAATATCACATACTGCTTGCCAATAATAAATCCAATAGAGAAAAATGTTAAACTATAACCAAAAAAGGAAAAAAACAGCAAGGAAAAACAATAAATACAAGGGCAAACAAAAAAAAATTAAAAACAAATGAAGATGACCTTCTGGTTGCACGCAACTTTCTAAATTGCAGCTAAATTGTGTTCTACAGCTAAATGGGTGCATACAATATATTTGTTCGTAATCATAATTTCCTATAATTCTAGGTTACAATGAATTCACTGAGTTGATTTACTCAAGACCGTGGGAAATGCCAAGGCAAAAAATGCATTTTCAAATGGTGTTGACCTACATTACTACCCAATACATTTTTTGCTTTTGGCTAAAAAAATTTGCATTTTAGATTTATTTATTTCTACTGAGCCATAAGTCCAGGTTCTGTTGGTAAGAGATGGAGAAGGAAGTTTGGAGAGAAAGAGAGAAAGAGAAAGATGTCATAGAGAGAGAAGGAGGATACTAGAAAACCTTAAAGCTTCCAAGAGGCTTCCATGGCCAGTCACTGAGTATTCCAGGCCTTGAAGCCATACTTTTGCTCTAGTTCCTGCTCTGCTCTTTTTTTCAGTTACTTGTGCTTGCTTTGCTTTGAAGGGAATATAGCCTTACATACAGGCATTTGCCTCAGAAGAAATTCTTGGATATTGCGAACATGATACACGAGACGTATGATTAAATTATACAACAATGACTTCTCATGTGGGCATTAATAAGCCTCGCACAGTTTTAGATATTTAATTCTTTAAGCTTCCAAAACCTGAAAAATATCCCACGTGGTTAAATTCCAAATGCCAAAAAAAAAATAAAAATGGAAACCATATTTAGTGCATGAAATGTGACAACCATTGCCTTTTGTCATTATTTGTCTTTTGATAAAAACAATTTTACATTGACCGTGAAGAAACTTGAATATAACAACTTTAAGCAATTATCCAAGTCCCGTCAGACCACATTTAATGAAATATCAAAATTTATAGATTAAATAATTTATGATTAATTAAAATTCAAAAAACAATTATTCTTTCTTGTTTCACAATTCTATTATTATGAATGGGGCCTAGATTAAGAGTGTGAGGGATCCAAGATTAATAAAATTAAATTTCTTCCTTTTTTTTTTGCCAACCGTTTTATTATTATTATTTATATTTGATAAAGTTTATATATAAAATGACTTATAAAATATGATAGTGCATAAGGATAATTATTGTGGAACATATTCTTTCTTGCAAGCCTAGACCTTAAAATACTCTTAATCATAAAGTTATTAAAAATAGATACTAACAAATTGAATAAATCAGTACACATGACATATGCTCAAGGGGAAGGATATCTCAATTCATAGCTATTGATGTGGCAATACAAATGCATATATGTGTTTTTTGTGTGCATGCGAGCACACACTCATTAGTTAAATAAGTTTACTAAGTTTATTTACTCAAAACCATGCACTCCTACAAAATCATTGACGCGATAATATTTTTGAAATTATATAAAAATTTAGGATGATGGACTTTAATTATGATTGTCATCTACAATGATGTGGTGAAGTTTTTAAAATTAGTAAAACTTATGATGTTGATTTTAAATTAATCGATGTCTAAAGAGAGGCTTTTTATGGCAATGCAAAAGTGCAAAAATGAGGATGTTGGTATTTTGCATAATTGTAATCCAAAAGGCATTCAAAGCATCAAGTTGGGAAAAGTAAAGCTTTCACATGTTAGTTTTGGAATTAATTAATGTCTAAAGATATGATAACCCCCTCTTTACATTGAAAGGGTGATGCATAAGACGTTAATCTTGTATTAATAACTAATGTCTATTATTTTTCATAATGCCTAGTGTTATTTGCCCTCTTTTTTATTGTCTTGGTAAACTTTTAGCACAACTCACTCATTCTTGAAAATGTTTCGAATTGATGGAAGCCATCCCATCCAATGTTTTAATGTTTTCTACTCTCAAATAACAAAAGGCATTAAATTTCTAGATAGGATACTTCTAAAAAATTTGAAGAATTTCTAAATTAATAGTAAAGATGAATAAGTTGTTCTTATATTCCATCCAGTACTTTTAGAGTTGATAAGGGAGGCTAATGTTTGCAAAATCTTGAGGAGCACTCCCTTTCATTCTCTACTTCAATATGCTTAACAGACTACTAGGTCCTGATTGAGAGAAATAGGCTTTCTTCAATAAATAAAAATTTACAGCAAGGACGAGAATTTCAATACAATTGTGCTGTAAATTTAGTTATATAATGATTTTGCCATAAATGTGCATTCATAATTTATTGTAATTTGTGTCGGTTATTTCATGGAATACATATTGATATAATGACTTGAGAAAAAATTTCAAAATTAATTTGCAAAATTGTTTATCTCTTTTATCATTTGACTATACTTTCATAATAAATTATTCAATAACAAATAAATTTTATTATAAATTTGTATATTAAGCATTTGGTTTATAAAGTGTACCAAATAGAAGAAATCAAAACATAAATAACTTTTTTGTATGAATTTGCAATATGATTACAAAATAAGATGTCTTTTTTTAACAAATTCAATGTTTAAAGATATTCCAAAGGTCTTTAGTGAGCCAATGTCAACATTTAACATGTTAGTTGGGAATATGTGAAAACCTAAGACATCAATCATTTAGGAAAATGTTATCTATAAAGCATTTCAAGTGTCTCTCCATGAAATGTAAAATTTTATCATATCGATTTTGAATTTGACCAATGCTTAAAAGTATGTAAACCTTTATTTCTTTGGAGCAAAAGTGAACCTAAGACATAATAACCAATGTTTAAATTTTTTGATACCACCTATAAATTTTGTTTTCACTCTCCATTTCAAACATTTTAGTGATACCTTAGCTTTTATTATCTAATTCTAGCGTTTACATGGAGTGGGAACACACCTTATCCATAATTTCATCTAACACCTTTAGATCTATCAGAGAATCTTGTAAGAGAATTGCTTACTCCAATTTGTTTTGCTTTCCCATATTAACAAGTCTTTAAATGTCCCAAATGAAATGACAGAGTTATTTTTCTTCTCCACCCAAACCTTAACATTGCTAATGAAGACAAAATGTATTATTTAAAGCTATAATTTACTAATATGTAAGAAGATTTATTTTTTATGATGAGAATAATGATTGGTAGCAAAAAAAAAAGGTGGAACAATATATAGTCTCCATTTTTTTTTGTTTATGTAATATTACTTTATATGATTGCTCATTGTATTTGTTGATGTAATAATATATGAAAATTAATAAAATTGTAGAATATATTTTCGTGATTGGATGTCTTATTTGTTGTATTTTTGTAAATTCATGTTTAGCCTATTGATGTTTGTAAATGTATAATAAGAAAAATGATAATATGAACTTGTATGGGTTTACACAAAGAAATAAAATTGAAGTTATTTCAAATAATTAACATCATAATTGTCATGTGAATAAATATAAACATGAATAAAAAAATTATCAATTCAAAAAATGGCATCAAATTTGAAAAGTTGAGAAAAAGGTATTAGTAATTACCAAATTTGATATAAATTTAAAAAATAGTTGACATATTTTCTAATAGTTGACGTAATTTTATATGATTGTATTGTGAAGAGTTCTCCAATTAAAGGATGTCAATTACTTACAAATAACTAACATCTACAAGTATTATTATGATAGTTTCTAATTTATAATCAATGTTAAATTGTATTTATTAGAATGTCGTCACATTTATATAGATGATAAAAAAATTATAATAAAATTGATGTCTAATCAACAATATGGTTTACCTAATCTCACTTTACATATTAATATTTCTTAGTAACTGATGCAAAAAGTAAAACAATCTTGCTCTAAAAAAATAACAAAACATTGTTAAGAAAATGAAATACAAAATTAAAACAATATGATACCATTTGTAAAATTAGGATTCCTCTAGCATAAAGCTTTGTCTTACAAATTACTAGAACTCTAATAGAATTACGAAGTACAAATTACTCTTTTGCCTTTTTATGAAAACAAGGTATACTTACCAAATATCCTATGATTTTTGTTTTATGTATGTCTTAATATTATTAGTGTAAATGTGTGATTTTATTTGTTTGTACTCTTTAATATCTATAACTTAATATTATTAGAGTTGAGGCTATGATGCCATACCAAAATATTTCTAACTCTTTATTAGCTTATGAATATGCACCACAACCTTAGGCACAAAGTAGATTGCATATAGAACATTGCCTTTATAAATGTATAGAATTGTTTTGGTTTTAGCTATATATTTGGAAAATGTTCAGTCTTAGATGATTTGAGTTACATTTTTATGTATATAAATCTATAAATATATTTGAGCTTTAGGTACATAGTTGAGAATATGTATATTTTGTGATGATATAAGGTTTGCTTAATATTCTAATATGTATGGTTATTACAATATTAGCTATTCATTGATTGAAGATGGATGTATGTTGTAATATTCCAAAATAGGGTAAGAAAATTCACATAGGAGTTTTCTTTAGAAAACATCATAAGTTAAGTAGAAATTTTAAATAGAAATTTTATTAAAAAATACTTGAATTAAAAAAATTGGTAGAAAACTCAAATAAAATTTGGAAAAAATGTGAAGGTAATTTGAATGTGAGCCCAATTAAAATTTTTATAAAAATTTATTAGGGATCAAAATAGATCAAAATTTAATTAAAAATTCAATAATAGGTTTAAAAGATTCATTTAGAAATTTATTGAAATTCCAAAATTCGAATATGTTGAAAAGTAAGAAATTGATCTAAAAATTAAATAAATTAATTTAAAAACTTTTGGGCTAACCTAAAATAAGTTTCTCAAGCCTAAAATGCATATGAAAGTACATAAATGAAAGCCTAAAACAAGGTTTAAAAATGTTTAAAAATTCTAGAGGCAAAAATGCAAGAAGTAAAAATTTGGGGCTAATTTGTAATAAAATTCTTCAAAGTGATTTATTTTCATTAGTTTTAGAGTAATAATTTTTTGAATATATAGGGTCATTTGGATGTCTCAAATGGTTAAACATATGTCCAAGATTTTTTAATATAATAAATAAAAAATTAATTTTTTAATTAATATTTAGGCTTATATATATATATATATATATATATATATATATATATATATATATATATATATATATATATATATATATATATATATATATATATATATATATATGCATGCATGTGTGTGTATGTGATTAGGTCATTTTGAAATAAAAAAATTTTCTTCCTTTGGCTAGGTTAGAATCATGAGAAAGAGAGAGGTTAGAGAATGCAAGTTTTTATTAACCATTAAAAGGTGTTGTAAGAAGATTTACAAAAAATTTTAGTAAGTGATTAAATGCTATTCAAGAGGAATTGACAAGGATTGGATATGAAAAATTTAAGGTGAGTGGTAACTCTCCCTTATTTTTAGGATTATCTCATAAAATATGATGACATAATCTTGGTATAATAATATTAAAATTTTAGAAAAAAGATTCATAAAATTTGTTTAGGATAGATGAAGATAAAATTTAGTTAAAATTAAAACAAATGTCCCAGGTGAAATTGAATAAGGGCTTTGGTCATTTAGTGTATTTAGGGGTTAGAAATCTTTAAAATTTCAATCTTTGGCATTTTAAGGTCATAAATAATGTTATAATGATTGTAGAAGAAATTGAAAATTTTTGAAAGTTTTTATATACATTAAAAACTAAATTATAAATTAAATATTTAAAACCATCAATTTTAGAACCTTACTATGTTAGGTCCTAAGTTTTGAATTATTTGAAGTATCAAATGATTGAGAAAAATTATGAAACTTTTCATATATGATATTTGGGATATTAGTAAGCTTGTATCAAAATTTCGTAACAAATGGAGTTAATTTTGTTGCTTAAATGATAGTTTTATTTTTATAACTCTCGTACTATCTGAATTTGGTAGCTCTGAGTTTATGCCTTTAGTGCATTAGCAGAGTCACGAAACTTATTGTACAACAACTAAGTTATTCTTTGTTCAACATGTTAAAAATACTATGGGAAAGTTTAGAAGCAATGGTTTCCATTTGAATGATAAAAAGTGACTTGAATTACAAGTATTCATATGTTATCCTATTCTAGAAGCCTTGTTTTGTTACTATATAAATAGTAATACGAGGTTATAAAACTTGTAAAATGAATAATGTTTCATACTTACTAATATGTTAGGAATATAAGAAATCTTTTTGATAAATTACAGAATTATTTTGGAGCTTTTAGGACTCCAATCAATAATATAAATCCATTATTTTTAACAAGTAGAATGTTAGTAAAACTTATAGAAAATATTATGAACAATGATAAAAACTTAAAAAGCCATTCATATGACTAAGAAATGTCATCATTGATAGGATGGTAAGAACTAATATTGATAATAATGCTTTAAGAGATAAGGATGAATATGAGAAAATGACAAATTATATAAGACATTTATGGCATGGTTGGTATTTGGCCATATTCATTAGAATATATATAATGATTGATGTTCTAATATTCCATTACTATTTATTGTGAATTGTGAGAAGGAAATATAATATCCTTCATTGAGAAGGAAAGGCGTGATCAGTAATGGAGGGAAAAAGTTAATGGTTATAGGCCTAGGGTGGCGAGGGATAATGTTAGATCGAAGATATAAAGTAAAACTTATATACTTGCTATTACCATTTTTATAATAAAATATACCGATGATATATATAAGAAATTTTTTTCATAATACATCAAATAGCAACTACAAATTAAAAAATAGGATAATCTTTTATGGTGAAAACCTTTTGAATAAGGTGATAAGTAGCTATTTATTAAGTATATTTTATACTTATTCTTTCATTGAATTAAATTATTGATTATGGAACCAATGGAGCATATTGATACTTATATAAAGACTTTTTGGTCTCCCAATGACACCTATGAAATATTTTTTTGATACAAAGTGTAGTATACAAATGTAAATATAAGGATGAATTATGAAGTAATACTTAAAATAATAGATTTAGAGTTTAATCCTATTATAATATATTCTTGTATCAAATTTCCATACCTGAAAGCTTCACCAATAATGAAACTTTTTCTTCCTCATTAGAAATAAATCCATAGGAATGGAACTTCAATAAATCCAACTAAGACTTTACCCTTGTCATGATGCAAATTCAATTGTGGCTGGCATAGATCTCGATACGGATTTTTACAAGCCTTAACATTTTTCACTTAAACCATCCAATGGAAGTTTCCATAATTCTAAGAGAATTCAAAATTTCATTCTAAATTTTTATGAAAAAAAGGATAGAGTCTTCTCTATTTTTGGATACTTTCTAAGGGCCACATACCTTATAATATAAAACTTGTATTTATTTCAGATACGACAATATCAAACATACATACAGTACAATACAGTCTCAATTTTATACATATACAATCAATTTAACATATCATATGAATCAACAAATCTCTATTCAAATGTTGATTCTAATCCTAACTGTCAAATCTTTTAATAAGGCGGTCTTAATTCTTTATGAATACTACAATGCTTGAATCTTAACTTGAAAATATTAAAAATAACACAGAGTGAGTTGTGAGAACTTAATGAGCATATATCTACCCTTATAAAATCTTAATCTTAATTATATTAAATGGTAATTTGCTAATTAAGAGTTTAATTAAAGAAATAAATTCAACCCAGACTTTTTGAGTTTTTGATATGTAGGACCATGCATTAGATGAAATATTTACTTGCACATGACTTGAACTTTATTTCTCTTGTAACGAATCATAAGAGTCTTAACTATTCATTAATACTCAATATCGTTATCATATCGTATACTACCTATTTTGGATAACCATCACATTCATAAATAATTATTAAAACTCAAATACAAATAAATTGTCATAGTCACATCAAGTCTTTGCATTCATGTCAAACAATGATATTTAATTATAAGCAAAGTTCTAATATTACATCACATCATAAAATCATTTATAATAACCGTACATGTATCCGTCTTTTTGATTTTGTGATAATTTTTATATCATTTTCATATGGTTTGCCAGGAATTTCCATTCGACTTTTAGATAAATTTTATATCTCTCACAACTATTTATCAGGAATTTTTCGTCTAACTTTCATATTATAGTTTCATCATCGCTTAGTTTCCAATGTCATTATTGGCATAATTCACTAGTAATATACATAAGAGAGCTCAACTTTCATATCATAATTCATCATTAGATAGAAATATCACTATGATACTAACTACCATATTTTCGCTGCACACTCTGTTCAATTAATGCTCATTCAAACAACCAATTATTCTTATTCCACCATATTGAATTTATAGATGAATATATATATATATATATATATATATATGCATGAATAGGAAATCTATACTTTTAAGAAAAAGAAAACACTTCAAAATATTAAGTCATTTTCTATTAAAATAAAAATTAGTAGTGAGATATATACTCACCTAATGGTATATATTCCTGGCAATAACTCAAAGTGATCCTCTATTTTCTAATTAGAAATTACAATGGTAAATTATGAACATAAATATTGATATCGCCCATTCAATTATTTTATAACATAAAGCTTTTATTGTTCAAAAGCATCATTATTCTTCTTTTCATATTTTCCTCTTGTTATCACAATTTCACAAGAATAATTTTATGAATATATCATATTCACTTACTTTCTTTTCAAATCACTATCATGAAATCTAATTAGAATATTTTAATATCCTATATTACAATTTTATTATCTCTTTCTCAAGTTGTGCATTGGAAACTGGAAATATGCTATTTTATAGTAATTTGAAATCAAATTTATACATGACAATATTATAGTTCAAAGCTTTATAAAAGCTCATTTGATGCTATTTATCTAGCTTAGACCATCTTGTCCTTTATTTTTCAAATTTAGCTTAGACCATCATTTGATGCTATTTATCTAGCTCATTTGATGCTATGACCATTTTCCAAATCCAAAATAAAAAATAATTGAAATATTAAATTTTGATGATATGTATGTACTATAAATATACCAATCTAATATTCTTGAACAGATAACTTTAACTTTATCAATGCTACACCAAATATCCAAATAATATAATAAAACAAGGTTTTTTGAATTAGATTCAAATCTTTCAAAATATGAAAATATAATATTTTGTAATTAGTTTAATCATAATATTTTAGCAATCTATATCATAAAGTTATATTTTTCACGAGCCTCATTTATCATTTCAAATTATACAAGAATAAGGTCTCCTAAGTCACTTCAAATCATCAAAGATCTTAAGAAATACTAGTTTATAGCAAAAAATATCAGTTTTCCAAACTCGCATCATATTTCCAAAACTGGCAGAAATGGGTCTCTTTGCATGGTACCTGAATCTGCTATAAGAATAACATAAAATACTCCATTTATAATTTATTCATTCTATTTTAATATTTTATATTATAAAAATTCTATTTCTTTTTTGTATATATCATGCGGTATATCACACATGCACATAAATGATTTTTCTTCAAATCACTTAAATCAGTAAGAATCAAGGAGAGTTTGAAGTGTAAAAAGTCTCACCACCATCTAAAGAGACTTGCGGAGCTTACCGGCGATGAAACCGTGTCAGAACGTCGGTAGAAGCCGAGCAGGACAGCGACTCCAACCACCCCATCAGTGCAATGCTTCACGCCCATCCTCGCACCATCTGTCACTTTCAGTTGCTGGAAACCGAGGATGGTCACGGGAGAAACCACTGGTAACTCACCGGAAGGATCTCCAGTAAAAATGTTTCTAACCTGAGCTCTTATGTGCAAAACCCAGCTCACGGCTGCTCCTTGCGTGATTTCCACTCATCAACAGTAGCGATGTAAGGAGGCGTACGCAATGGAGCTGACAATGACATGACTTCAGTAACACATGTAGAAGAGCAGCACGAGAGTAAAGAAAGAACCAAGAATGGGAGAAAGGGAGTAGCTTGGACTTCATCGACAAGCTCATGAATAGCAAGGCCAAGCAACAATAAGGCGTGACCAGAGAGGGGTGGAACATTGTCGGTTCTAGAGAAGAAGAAAGAGATGGAAAGAACAGATAGAGGTGGTGGAGATGAGACAGAAAACTGGGTGGTGAGAATGGGAAGAGAGAGAAGTGACGAAAATGGAAAGAGAAGGAAGAGAGAGAGAAAGAGAGGATTGACCTTCCCTCCCTTTTTTTAAATTGAGTCATAGGTTATGATAATATATTATGGGAATAGATTAAGCTCACTCAAGATCTAATCCTAGCCATCATATTTGCATAGAAAATCTAAGGAGGAAAATAATTAGATTTGACATTAATAAAGTTTCATGACTAATTATGTAACTTAATTCTAACTACTCATGCTTCTCACTTATTTTATTTTCCAAAAATAATTCTAATAAATTTTAAAATTCTAAAAATAATTATTTTGAACTTTTATAACTCCAAAAAATAATTTATCAAAGACACACAAATTATTCCATAAATCTTTACATTCATAATTATTAAAATTATTCTTAACTTATGAGAAATTTTCTTATAAAATTATTTTAATCAAATCTCAAATCAATAATTGTCATAAAATAAATATATCTCAAATATTATCATCACTATTATTTTAATATTTCAAAATATTTTAAAAGAAAAGAAATTTAAAAATTAAATTTTAAATAAATAAATATTAAATAAAAGTAGGTAATCATTAGCTTTGAAATTTAATTTGGGATATCACAACTTCATTTGATATATTATGTAAATTATATTTCTGTATAAACAATATTTAGATGTATATATATCTTAAACTCTAAAAATTTTAATGTATATAGCTTATATGTTGAGTTTAGATATTTATGTCCCTTGATAATATTAATTTAATAAAGATATCATAATATTGTAGATGCTTATAAAGATATTTATTTGATATGTTAGTATTAATTACGTATCTTTACGTCAATCATGATAACCGTGAGGTAGGTTATGACACATACTAATTAGCATGGTGCTAAATATGAAAAGAAAGTTGATGCATTCATCAAATTTATAGTTGTCTGAGTGAGGAAAGAATTTTGTGATGATCTCATAAGGTTCCCCTATTCTAAACTTTGTTATGTCATAACGTTAAGAGTCATGTAAGTACCAGATCATTTATTTATATATTACTAAGAAAGTTATGGAGTTTTGCATTGAATAAGTGTTAAATTTGGACATTATCAGGCTTCTTAAGCCTCATCATGGGGGAAATTTTCAAGAAAAGGTACATTGGGGGTCCGTTTGGAGAGAATAAAATATTAAATGTAGGAGCAAGAACTTTTATATCTTGTAAAATAGTGAAAAATTTGAGCTTTACATAGATGTTGCTCTCATAAAAAAGTTTCATCATAGTAAGAATAATTAATGGATACAAACTGAAAATAATCACTCATTCATCATGTGGTTTTGCAATTGAGTAAGACATGTGATGGAGCTAATATTAAATGCTATTTTTAAAATTATAAAATGTCAATGGGCCTTACATGAAGGTCATATCTTATCAAGGATATGACATTAATGGATATTCGTTTTACATAAAGGGATAGGCCCACCATGCAAAATAATAGGGTTACTCTAGTGGATCAAACAATGCATGTTTCTAGTGCTAAAGATAAAAATATTGTTTATGTGATGATGTCATATTACAAGGTCATTAGAGACATATGACAACTTAATTACATCCAATTTAGGGAGCATATCTCTCAATGTAAGTGAGCAAAGAATAACAATAGCATTTGAGTGAATAAATTAGGGTTCATGTTAGTGGATCTTAATAAGAAAGGTCACAAAGAGAAACTGTTTATAGTGACATCTCGAAATAAGTTTTTTATGTGTTACATCTAGTTGATAACAAGTAGTTTATAGTTCTTCAAAGGAAAAGATAAATTATTAATAATGAGAATGAAAAAGATATAATCATTAATATTAATAACATACATCCTTTCTTATCGAGAGTACTTTTGATTAATCATGAAGGTAATTTAAAGGAGTTTTATGTGCAAAAAGATCATGGTGAAGAAATATAAGTTAAAGATCTTTCCAAATAAATTTTCTACCACAAGTTCAAATGCTAGTATCCTCATTTTTATAGCTATGCTTACATATATAATTGCTTGCTTATTAGTTTATATTCATTAATAAAAAAATATTTGGTTAGTGTAGGTCTCATGTATGAGATGTATATCAATAATAACTCAAGTATATTAAGATATGACAAATTAGAAGGTAATTTTACCTTCACCAATGAACTTTTTCTTTGTGATTATTACAAATATCAAATTATTATATGCTTATTTTTTCCTTATAGTTTGTAATGGCATGATACAAACATTCAACGGTGCAAATCTTGAAATATTATCTAATCTCATGTCTAAATTGTATGAAATTAATGTAATAGAAAATGTGGCTTTTATCTCGATTAAGCTGTCATCTATTGCATTTGTTGAATAGGGATTATGTACTGTAACACAAAATTGTATATTGCTTTCTATTTCATTTATGATGTGTATGAATTTTGAAATTAGAGTACTATCTTTCATTTGAAGGTTTTATATATATTTCAAATTAGGAATAGTGTTATAAGAAATATTTTAAAAAGTTACATTGAATGGAGAAAGTGTATAGAGGGGAAGGAGTTTTTCTAGGGAGGAATGTCATAGAACATTGGTTATTTAATACAACTAATGTAGTATATAAGCCATTCCATGTGTGATGTCAAAAGAAGCCAATGCTAAATTTTGCCTTTCAATAATAGTTACTTGATAATAATCAATGTCCTTAACTTAATAATCACTGTACTACTTGAACAAATTGCATGTTTAACAAAGAAACTATGATGGTTTAGTCGATAGAAGAATTGGTATTATTTTATTATTTCATGTTAATTATATAATCGACATCATAACATATTCATAATGATGCTTGATAAGTCATTGGCCAAAAATTTGTGTAAGCCTTTAAACACCTAATGTCTATCACTGATTTTGTAGTAGTGGTGGGAAATTCCATGATAAAAAATGCATTTCCAATAATGTTAATCTACATTATTACAGAATTGTAAATAAATGTTGTGGATAAATATTGGTTAAAGTTAACATTGACATTTATTTTGACATTGTTGTATTTTTGAAATTATTTAGAACATTAAGATAATGAGTTATAAATAAGACTGATGTCCATTAAATATGGCTACATTTTTTAAATTCTTGGCAAATTTATTGTAATTGTTAAGAAATATTTTGATATTTATTTGGACATAATGACATTTTTTAAATTATTAGAAAATTTAAGATGCCATTTTTCACTAAACTAACATTTAGAGTAATGTGAAATGTTACTCAAATGAGAGTTAATGAACTTATTACATCAGATATTAACGTGGAAAGTGATATGAGCAATGAGATTTTTGTAGATATGGGCCTAATTTTTTATATCTATTTTGTATAAAATCGACATTGTTTATGTCTAAGACTTCAATTGTTTATTTGAAAATCAATGTCTAAAGTATTTGCACATATAGCTTTCATTTTATCTTATGTTTCACTCTCACTTTGGTTTTCAAAACCAATATTCTTTGATAATGACCTCTACTTTCAAGATTTCTCTAGCAAATCTTAATCCTTTTGCCTTATAATGAACTTCAAGTTCATTTTTGTCATCATATATTTTCTTAGGTATATTATCCTGTCTTGTTTTCAACATTTTTTTTAATATTGATAGATTATTTAACTTTGTTTGGTTATTACACACACACACACACATATATATATGTATATAGGGACACTATGATAATCTTTTTCATTACTAAGTTTAGGCTAATATTACAAACATGAACATTGATCTAATGCATAAGCTATAATATAAGTACACATCATCCCTAACCATCACAAAATCCTATTTATAAAACATACATATAAGCAAAGTATGAGATTTTTTTTATCATAATTAAGCTACGAAGCTCATTCATCAACATTCAATCCATAATAATATCATTTACCATTACACACACATACACACACATATATATACTAGATATAATGTTATAAAAATTCTTGAAATATGTAAAATTTTAAAAATATGCATAATGAATCAATTTATGTCTTATAGGAAGTTTTTATCAAGGCTAAATCAATATAGGCTTTATAGAAGTTTTTTTGTAATAGAGAATCAATTAGGGAATTGATTCTTGTCATCTAGAAAGATTCTTAAGCTCATTAAATCAATTGAGGGATCAATTCTCCTTCCAAATCTTGGATGAATTGATTCAAGAATTGAGTCAAGCCTTATGTAAGCAATCTTAAACTCGATGCATTGATTAAGGAATTGATTCACTAATGAGATTTAGTAGCTTTTTGCCAAAAATTACTATTCACTCACATTTTTTAACCTATATCTCATTTATATCATCAAATGACCTAACTAAACCATCAAAACTCATAAAAATCATATAGAACTTGAATTCATTATAATATCCATTATTATTAAATTACAAATAATGAATCAAGCTAATTTCAACTAAAAGGTCTATAATAGTTCAGGTAGGAAGAATTTCAAAGAAATAACCAATTAATCAAGTAAAATGCCACTTACTATTTAGAGCAGGAAAGTTGAAGTAGATTTGGTGTTTAGTTTAGCTTCTATACAACAAAAAGCAAGGAATCATCAAGTTAGAGCATAATTCATCAATTTTTTAATTCTTCCTTTTTCCTAACCAAACTAATAGAAAATTTCTTATGGAAGCAAAGAAGATCTAGTAATGGAACTCATTAAAACAAGGAGAAGTTAAAACCTTTTACCTATTAAAAAAAAGATAGAGGTTTTGAGAGAAACGGGAGATAAGGGAGTTGGTTGTAGGAAAATGAATGAGAGTAAATGTGATGTATGGGTTTAGGGTTTAGGGCTTAGGGTTTAGCAAATTGTTACCATTCCTAAATTAATTATTCCACAATATAGCATAGAGCATTAATTTAATAAATGGTTTCCATTCTTTCCTCATGCAATTATATCTTAATTTAATTTCTTTTCATTTTAAAAATTCTAATTAAAGACTTAATTATTAATTTACTATTTCTTAATATTGTGAGGTGTAATAGTATATCATTTGTATGTCAAATTAATATATCTTTTTATCAATAGGAGTTAAGTGCAATGAGCTAAGAAAAAGTGAGAGAAAAATATATATTTATATAAGCTCTTTTTAGTGGAAAAGAGGCTTACTTTAGTCGACAATGATAACACTAATAAGGTGCCTTCCATTTCTCTTGTAAAATTATGGAAGCAAGCTAGAGTTGATAGGTAGGGATACTACACGATCTTAAAGAGTTAGGTTGTTGTAAAGAGGATTGCAAATGTTTAAAATTAATACAAAATTTATTATATGTTTTTAAAGCTTCTATTTCTTATGAATAAGATTAATTATCTATTATTTGTTTAATGCTAAAAGACAATTTCATGCACCAAGCCTCTGAAGATGAATTTTAGTCGATTATAAAGAATGACATCCTAATCACAACACTAGGATTAAATGAGCATCCCAACTATATTTGAGGTATTGACATGGTGTCAACCTTAAGGACTATTTCAATTCATCAAACACTGTCCAGTGGAACTTTTATGTTTTAAGTTGAAGGGTCCCTGAGGAGCACTACCCACAACTTGCAAACTTAACTCATTGTGAACTGGATGTTAAATATACAGGAGTAGCACATGTAAATGTAACATCAAATTTGTACTCTAATGGATCAAATTGCCTTTCAATAGATCTCACAATCAAGTTCCATAATATTTATCTAATTGGCCCCTGCAACTACTTCCTAGCCTAAGTTGGGGACTATTGAAGAGCAAATGGTGCTAACCTCTATTGTGACTTATTTATCAAAAGTGCTAGCATTTCCATCCCCCTTTACCGCCACAGGAGACATTGCAAAGATCATACTTAAGGCAAATGTCACACTAAACCTTTACACTTTTCCATATATGTCTATATATAAATTAGGTTTCCAATAGTGGGATTCAGATTGAACAAGGTGGAGCCCCATGTACTTTAATGGTAGTAGGACCATTTATGTACAAGGTCATGGTTAGGTAGGTTTTGAAAAATCATAAGTTTTACCATTGACCATTATTGAAAAATCAAGTTAAGGTGGTGATTGATAAGCCTTTGGACTACTTGATTGAAGTGTCGATACCAAATGATGAAATCTAGATAGTGAATAAGGCCTACAAGACTTTCATCTTATAGTTGTAAGCCCTCGTTTAATTTCTAATGGAGATATCATTATATATCCTCTTCGCTTAACTTTTTTATATAGTTGAAGTTATATTAGTCTTATATTTTGATATTGCTAACCAATGTTATCAATGTTCCCAATCAGTATTCCAACAACCTATAGTGGTAGAAAGGTATTACAGAGGAATTTTGATAGCTTTTAAATCTTTAAGGCTTAGGTCCATCCCATGATAGAGGTGAAGGTGGTGGAAGCATCTTATTTTAGAAATTTGGAGATATCATTTAATTTTCATTTCATTGCAAAATTTTGACGGATATAATTGAAGGAAAAATTTATATTATATTGCCATTAAAAACCTAGTATTATTCTTATGTAAATATTGTTAAGTGTATTATTTTTTCAATTTAATAATCTAATTTCCTCAAAAATACCTAGTTTCCTATCAATTAAATTATTTAGTTGAAAAAGTAATACATTTAATAATATTTATATAAGAATAATATTGGATTTTCAGTGTTAATTAATATTAAAAAATTTTCACAATCGAGATATCCTAGCAAGAAGTGTTAAGAGACCAACTAACATGATTTTACAAAATAAGATATATATACAAAAAGAATAAAAATATAAATTAAACAAAATAATCCTATAGGATTTACTAAATCAAATATAAAAAAGATGACTTATAGCATGTCTATTTTAATGGGGCACATTTAAAAATTAATGATATCATGTGAACAAAGGACATTTTTTATACTTCAAGTAGGGATGGCAACAAGACAAGGTAATGACAGATTGGTGGTATACTGCCCCACCCCACAACTGCGGTGATCTATCATGTCCCTTGTAATGCGTGGGATATCAATGATTTGTGGATAAATTTGAAAACATTTTTGAAAATTGAAAAAAATTAAAATTTACAAATTTTAAATAAATGCATAATTAACATTTAATATTCAACATAATATAATAACATTAGTTTGAAATCACACACAGTTTATTCAACTAATCTTAAATTTAAAAAAAATAATTAAAATAAATATTAATTAAAAAAATAATTAATATAAATATTTTTAATTATGAAATTAGTAAAATGAGTTTATAATAATATATATTTTTAAGTATAATATAAAAAAATAATTTATTATTTTGGGACGAGTTAGAGCACCGTAAAACAATATTACCTTATCTTGCGTAATTGTCCTAAATTAAAAATTTTCTTTGCAAAGCAAAAATTTATACCAAATTTGCACCCTACCTCGTGAGTCAAAATTCGAAATCCTTTTTTTTTTTTTGCCATCCTTAACTTCAAGTCAATTGAAATTGGATACTCCAATCATATGCATGCAGTCCAGTTCAAGAAGAAGTCACTTATCATTTTTATTATAAGCACATCTATTTACGAGAATTATATATATTAAAAATTAAACATTTTAATGTTTAAGCTATTAAAATTATAGGTAACTTTTTTAATACATTAAAAATTGTTATTTATATTATTTATACATCCAATTTTTATACGACTCACATGTATTTAAACTAATATTTTTAAAATCATAATTAGAAAACCTGTTCTTTTTATTTTCCTCTATAAAAGGGCATCATACATTTACATTCTTAAAATTTTATTGAGTAAAAATTAGCTCCTTAAGTTTTAAAAATCTATAAATTATATATTTAAAATTCAAATAACCTATAAATTACTATGTTAAAGTTTGGGGAAAAAATTGGTTTTTGATTAATATTAACTCTAAACTACTAAGTGTTTCATATACCTGGAGAACTGTTCTTTCACTAGAAGGGACAAAACTTAAATTAAATTTCTTGTTTTATTATAAAATGAGTTTTAAGATTCTATTTTGAGGAATTATTAGAGACGATAATACATTCAGGCAGATTTTATACCTTAAAAGAGAATAGATATGATCTCAATAATACATTTGCAACATGTTTACTAGTTAAAAAATTAAAATTAATAGTCAAATAATTTTTTATATATAATTTTTTCCAATTTTAAGGAAGTAATTTTGAAATTATATCAAAGTTTAAATCTTCATTGGATACATCATATAATATAATATAATATAAGATAAAGATTATTGAATAGTATAATATAATATTATATATAATAAGATAATATACTATATGACATTTACTTTTTTATTGTATATGGTAAATATTTATTACAAAATTAATCCATCTTTTGCTAGGTTGTCATTTTGTACAAGAATATATAAGCTTCAAATAATAATTAATTTAATTAAAATATTCTTATATATAAAATATCAATAAAATTATTCCAAATGAATTTAAAGTACATAATTGGATCAAAAAGTATTTCAAGAAAAATATCATTTTTTAAAAAATGATAATATAAATAAATTAAAAGGTTACATTATAGTAATAAAAAAATATAAAATGCTTCACAAAATACATTTATAAATGCACATATATGTGTATATATACGTTGATATGTATGTACAATAAATTAATAAAAATTATAATAAATTATTTTAAGAACATAAATTTAATAAATATTAAAATATTAAAAAAATAATATACACTGTCCAAATGTATCATAAACGTAGTATATTAAATAAAATTTAAAAAAATATTAAATCACAATATAAGTGCAAATGTGAAGGAATTTTTAAATTTTATTTTATAAAAAAATGTGAGAGGGATAAAAGAGAGAAAGATCTAAAATAATTTTTTTGATTTTAATAATTTAGGATTTATTTTAATACCATCTTATTAACCTTTATCTTCTCCTCTAATGAGTGAATAGTCTTATACAAAATTTCAAGTATAAGAAGAAACTTTCAAATAAGTTATGCAATCTATTTAAAATTTTCAAATATTGTATAATTTATCATATACTATTTGATCTTACACGATGTACCAAATGAGGCTTAAAAGTATAATTTAGGATAAAACTTAAAAGAGTTTTTTTTCTAAGTATTTTATTGCACTCCCTTGAAATTTATGTATAATTCACCTAGCTCCCCATTATTTTTCAAAATTGAATAGCCTCTCTTAAAAGTGACTTATGTTGATTTCACTTTTATTATATCAATTTTACCCTTTTACATGTTATAATGTTTAAAATATTTATAAAAATAATATTTAAATTAATAAATTTACTTGATAATTCCTTCAAATTAATTTGTAACATGATATTTTAACATGTATTTTGAAAATATTTCAAATTTACTTAAATGTTTTATTAAATAGAAATTTCTAATTTTTATAAAATTAATATTTAAACTAATAAAGTTACTTAGAAATGATAATTTACTCAAGATGATTTGTAAGAGGATACTTTAACATGTATGATAGAAATATTTCAAATTTACTTAAGTAATTTATTAAATAAAAATTTTTGGCCCTTTATATATTTTGCATGTTACATATCCTAAAAAAAAAAATAAAAGCTTTATTCATAAAAATTGTATTACAAAATTTTTTAATTTTTCAATGAAAAAAGTTATTTATTATCTTATAGTCAAGAAAACAAGAATATTTCATGAAACTGATGTTTCTATTTTCAATAATTTAAGTTATTAAATTATGTGATTAATATGGATAAAATTAAAATATATATTTTTAATAGACAATATCATGGAGAGTTTGACCTCTTAAAAAGTTTAGTATTTCATCATTTGATTATTTTTTCTTCAAATCTCAAATTAAGCAAATTAAAATTAAAAATATAAATTTAATATATTAAATATAATTTAATGATGAAAATGCTCAAAACAATCAAGATTGGGGATTTTAATACGCTTGCAAAACCAATTGAGTGATAAGCTAAGCATAACTATACAATAAAAATTTTTAAAAAATAATTACATAAAGTTTCAAGAATATATAATAAAACTTAAAGATATAAATTTTGTTATAAAGTAAATTAAAGAATTATTTAATAGTTAAAATAAATATGTCATACATCAAAATATTTAAGAGAACAATAAGTAATTTATGTATCTTTAAGAATAATTAATAGAATAATATAATAAGTTGACACATTAAAAACATAAATTTTGCTATTATGCATGTTATTCAAAAAAATTAATAAATTAAAATTTTAAAAAATAAAAATATTTTTTTGAAAATATTTTATATTTTCTTTACTTTAAAATATAATAAGTAACTTCTTCCAAAAATTGAAAAATTTTGTAATTTAGTTTTTATCAATAATTTTTTTTTTGTATTTGTAACATTCAAAGTATATAAAAAGTTATAAAGTTTTTATAGTTACACCTTTAATAAAAATATTTAAGTAAATTTGA
Organism: Sindora glabra; assembly: GCA_020226215.1. Taxonomy (NCBI): domain Eukaryota; kingdom Viridiplantae; phylum Streptophyta; class Magnoliopsida; order Fabales; family Fabaceae; genus Sindora; species Sindora glabra. The sequence continues at coordinate 56,259,166 of CM035234.1, read as the reverse complement.
AATATTTCAAAATACATATAAAACATTATATTATGAATCATTTTTTAAAAAACCATTATTTTTAATTAAATTTATTAATTTTGAAGTGTTTTTATAAGATTATAAAATTAAGGGCAAAATTGGTTTTTAGAGAAGGAAATTAACTTTTTTAATTGTTAATGGGGTTTGATGAATTTTTTAAAATAAAGGGGAGATCAATAAATTACTCTCAAATCTTAAGGGAGGTGAGTAAAATTTATTTTTAATTTTATTTTTCAGTCCTTAAACTTTTGTAATTAGAATTCTTGTACAAAATCATTCCTAAAATATGGGTACCAAGTAAGAAGAAGTTAGTAATAAAGAAAAAGAAAATCACCATAAAAGGCATCTTGCAAAAGTGATCAAATAAGAAAAAAATTAAATGAAAATTAAGGCTTGTCAATTATTGTTATCAATACATGTAAAAAGAAAGGTTGATCTAGTTCATTGTTGAATTAGAGAACAAAAGGCTGAATTTGGTGGAATTAAAGTAGAGGAAGAAATTATGGTAGTGATTTAAATACCATTTCAAAGATTATTGATTTTTGGTTTTTAAATGCTTTGACATGTATAACAATACTACTTTTATTGCTATCAGAGGATAGCTCAAGGATTTAGAGGTGGATTATGGTCTATATAGAAGGAATGGAATTGGGATAGATTATTATAATTATTAGCTATTTGATGAATTGAATTTTATTTGGAATAATACTATGAAGTTCCACGATTTCATAAACAACATATGCATTGATAATAAATCGCATGGATTAAGCTGATTTGGTGAGTATTCTTAGAAAGAAATTTGACTTGTATCCTACAAATGGTTGTTTTGGATTTGCTTGTATTATAGGTGAAATGCTGGGTCTTATGTTTAAAAGTGCAAAGATAGGAGACTAGTGTATCAACATATATATTGTGGAAGATGAAGCTGATTCTCATCTAGCTATAAATCAATTTGTTTGGGTATTTGTGATTTTTTTATTTTTGAAAGAGTATATGAAATTATTGGATTAAATGGATTCAATTATACATAATTAGCACTTATTTAAGGAATTAATGATTACTAACAAATTATGTATTTTACATGAGGATTAAACACTTCATAATTTATCATGAATTTTTTTTTTACTTTTTATACAATTTAAAAATTCTTCATAATTAATTTCAAAGCAAGAGCAATAAATCATCCTAAATTCTTTTTAACAAAAGCCCCTCCAAGGATCAAACTTATGATTTTTTAAATCTAAAGTATCTTGAAACCTAATCTAATAACATTGAACCAATCAATTATTAATAATTACATACTTTTAATTTACATGAAATGTAAAAGTTAGAAACTGGTCCTCTTTAATATATGATATGATTAGAATCTTTAATTTTTTATTATAAATTCAATATTTTTTCATATATTAGAAATAAAAAATTTAAAATTTTAAACCTTCAACATAATTTAATAATTAGTTATAATTATTTTTTGAAAAATTTGGATGCACCTTTAGAATCTTTCAACAATTATAATCACTTAGTTCAAAATAAATTGTAAATAATAAATTATGTTATAATCAATTATCCTTAGGATAGGAGGTTACCTCTTTTTATTTATCCCCTATAATTTTATCCCTTCCACTTATCCATTTATTTTTAGAATAAAAATTAAATATTTATTTCATGCGATTTTATTATATACAACATTTTATTCTAAAGTTAGGTTAAGACTAGCAAAAGTATCAATTTACTATTTTCTCACAAATTTATTTTCATTTTACCGTTATTTGAAAATATATTATCAAAATACATGTGACGGGCAGAGGCGCCAGGCTGGAAGGCATCCTCAGGGAGGAGGCGCTAGTCCGGATGGCACCTCCAGTGTGCTTTGAGGGCACCAAATTGAATGGCACCCTTACTCTGTCGTTTGAAAATGAAGATTTTAAAAATAAATAATATGTGAATTTGGTGCCATTTCAAAATAAAAATTTTAAAAATAAATAATATGTGATTGTGACTCAAAATAAATTTTTAAAAATAAATTACTCATTTCATAATTATATTTGATATCATAAAAAATATTTTATTCCACTTTGATATTTAATACATTAATTTATTATAGGAATCAAATAAGAAAGTAGTTAATGATAATAATATATTTAATAAAAATAATAAATATTTAGTAAATAATTGAATATTATTAAAATAAAAGATAGGATCAATAAAGAATAATTACATAATTTATATTAATGTCTCTCAAAATTTGATCCAATGACACTTAATATTTATCTTTTTTCGAAATTATATACTTCCACCGTTCACAATTATAATATTACAAGTAATTATTTAATACTTTATTACACATAAGCAAATTTATTGAATTATTCAATAATATTCTTTATATACGAAGTTAAAGATTGTTGAAAATAAAAAGAAATACAACAAAATAAATATATTTCTTTTTATTTTGTATTTATTCCAATAATATTCTTGCTACTTTGTATTTATTTCAATAAAATTATTTTTATTTTGTAACAAAATAAATACGAAATAACGAAGTTGAAGATAGTTGAAAAAAATGTGGTTATTTCATTGCAATAATCTTTTCATTTTGCAATGAAATTAAAATTATAACATGAATTAATTCCTTTTTATTTCATCACAATGATAAAATATTTTAGCAATAAGATGTGGAACATGGAATAATCCTTATCATTAGAAAAAAATAAATACACATTGTTGTAAAAAATTTATAATTAATTTATGTTTGTTAATAATTTATAATAATTAAAGTTATGAAAATAAAATAGTAGAGGAGAGAATAAAATTCTAGTTAGAAGGATGTTATTAGAAAAAATTGCATATATTTAATGCGTTATATGAGAATTGAATTAATTGTATATTTGTGAGAAGAATTGGTAAATAAAATTGATATAAGTACCTACGTAAGAAGATAAAAATGTCGTAATAATAAAAACCATCCTAAATTTTGATGTTTGACAATAAAGTAGTAAGATAGATGTGCATAAATATACAATAAATATGAAAAAGAAAGCTAATATCTACGTAAGTGATGTCCAGTCCCACATCCAGGATCGGTAATATGGCGACCATATCTACTAACCCTCTACGCAAGCTCGGGAGTGACATCTCCGGTGTCTGTGGCTCCTCTACCTCCAGCTCCCGCTCTGCCTCTATCTCTAGCTCCCGCTCTGCCTCTTCCTCTACCTCTATCTGTAAGTACTAAGTCATCTGTCATCATGCCACCAAGTACTGATCCCTAATCTTGAGTATGTAGATCAAATGTAGGATGATATGGCTGTGATGGACCAGCTTCACCGGAAGGAAAGACATGGAATGAAGATGAAACTCTCGGTATATGTGAAAATGCCTGAAATGAGGATGGAACACCAGAAGTAAACTAGTACATCTAGAATGATGATGAAACATATAGTGCAGCCGGGAACATGGTGGAGGATGAAGGATCATCAGGTGCAGTAGGGTACATATGAGATGAGGCAGTCATATCTGGCATCATCATCATGGTTTCTTGGGCAATCGATGATAGAGTCTGTTGCACTGTCGAAGTGGATGAAACATCAGCCTGCGACGTAGGTTGTGGACCAGTGCGACGACTTCGACGAGTACAAGGCTGATCATGGTCACCCTTTGCAGGGTTAGGGATATGATGGGCATGAGGAGCTAGCTCCGCATTTGAGTCAATAATCACATGATTAACCTCCTGAATGGCATGAAGGATAGAGTCCGTCGCTGATCTAATCGCATCAGAGGTGAACCTAGATTGCCCCTCAGGTGTAGTGAAGTCGTGTAGTGTGGACACCTCATCTATCTATGCAAATTTTTTACATTAAAGTTAGTTACAATACTAATGTACAGGAAGAAAATCAGACACAGATAACTAGCACGCAGTATTACCACAAGGTCTAGTGCTCCCCCAATGGGTGTAGTAAATCGCCTAGTAACCCGTCTATACCATGCCATGTACTCGGACCGTGGGCCTAGGACTAGTCGTGTGGTCGGCTCAGCGATAGCACACAAGTCTCGCCGGATATCCTAGAGTGCAATGTACGGTTGATGCCGGATGTACCACTCCTTATCATGCTGTCCGAACAAGTGAAGGCAATGGACCTCCGCCACCTGCTTTAATGGCTCAGGAATAGGCTGGCGCAGTCCAAACTGCTGCAAAACCCTATCTAGCTGGTGCCACTCGACAATCTCAAAGTGTATGAGTGGCACCACTATTGTCCACATGTCACTCCCGTCAAAACAATGCTGAGGAAGTGATGCGGTGACCACCTCAATGTATGGGATCTAGGTGATATGAAATTACACATTTATATTGTCATTTAAATGCGACAATAAAATGGACAAAGGAATGAAATAAAAATAAACATTATCCCCTTCATACCTGGTCAAGACGAAGACAGTCCAGCACGTATCTATAATAGGGTAGGCTGTGTGCCGGACTATCCTGGAACGTCTTTTAATAGTGCCACCTACCAAGTACAATAACTAAGTTAAACAACTTAGAAGTCAACTTAATTACAAGTGTAAATTGAAAAATTTTCTAACCTGTGGGCTAGGGGGCCAATCCTTGCATCCCCCTCTGGTATGTCTGAAACAATAATCGCAGGGGTGATCGTGGAAAATCTATCCTATGCCCAAAGCTGCAGTAGTAGGAAACACCCTCCTATCTCCCTGTAATCTGGAGCAGTGGCCTTACAGAGCTCTCTGTACAGATAGGCCAGGTAGGTAGATCCCCAACTATACATCCTAGCCTCGTGGAAGTCTCCGAATAAGGGTAAGTGCATGAGGTGGACATACGTGTCGAAGTGGTCGGGAAATAACGTCCCACTAACGAGACGTAAAATGTAGGCCCAGGTGAATCTCTACACTGTCACCTCATCCGCATCATCTAGAAAATGAGTGAAATGCCTCTCCAACCAACTCATCCTCAATCGCCCCCTCTGATGATATTCTCGTCTACCAATAACTGCAATCCCAGGTACTCCTCTATCAGGACTCCCCATCCCCACATAGTGGGGCCCGTCACTGCTCGACCATCAATGGGTAGGCCGAGCTGAAAAGCAATATCCTGCAATGTAATAGTGGTCTCCCCTTGGGGCATGTGAAAAGTGGGTGTCTCCAACCTCCACCGCTCTACAAAAGCACTGATCAATTGATGGTCAATCGGAACAAACTCGCACATCACCAGACCATAAAAACCTACCTTTCGTAACAAGGGAACAATCAACTCCGGCGAGTGTTGGTGATAGTAGTGATGAACCCGTCGAATCCTCAGCACATGGTCAGGCTGCAAAAAAAAAGATTAATAATTTTTGCGTCTGACAATACAGAAAAGTATAACTAACTTTAAGATCTAACTATTTGCATACATGGCTTGCCTAAATCGACTGGGATATGTGTGAGTCTTAAGCCGTCAGAAGTAAAGGATCCCGTGGTTCAAGATCAACGTGTCGGGAAGTGGATGCCATCTGCCATTAACTGAATTGCATTAGGCTGGAATTTAAACACACACTAATATAACATACGTGTGCAATTTAACTACAAAGATCCACACAAGAATTTATAGCACTTGGACGATTGAAGTAATTTGTAAACATTACTAGTAATGGGGTCACATATATATCTATAATGGCATGCAATTTTACAACAGTCAAACAAATCACATCATCTAACCATTACACTTACGACATTGGTTAACATACTTCGTAACATATTTACAAAAGTAAAAATCAAAATTAACGTGAAGAGGAGCCTTCATCTCCATAGAGAAGTGGGCAGCGCTTACGATTATGACCTTCTATTTTACAAAGACCGCATTTTTGCCTAACACCTCTCTCTTGAGGCCAATCCATCTCATTCCTGATCCGTGTCGACTTCGGTCGTCCCTTTTAACGCAATCTTCCATAATTTGGAACCAGGACAGGAAATGGTGGTAGGTTATTCCATTGCGACCACTCCCCAATCGGCTACCACTAAAATTTATAGCAATTAAGTAGAGTGTCAAGTCTGTATACAGGATCGACATATGGTTCCCACGATATGTTAACTGAGGCACAAGCAGCAATAATATAAGTGCAAGGATACCTATATGCTTGGAATTGTCCACATTCACATTGGCCTTTGTCTAATAACACTTGGACGACCTTTCCACATGATCCCCTGGCCATATCAGGGCCCTCCACCACTTCAAACCTAGTTCCTTGTCTATTATACGCACAAACGTGGTAAGAAGAAGCACGTAACTGGATAGTCACAAGCTCCTATCTGAATCTGCTTGTGTATATGTGACCTTGTTGTAGTTCAGCATGTGCTTCTTTTGCCCTTTCCACAAAGTACTTGACACATCTATAGTATGTTTGTTGAACAAGGCCTGTGATTGGTAGCTTTCTTAATCCTTTGAAGAGGCCATTAATGCACTCTACTATATTAGTCGTCATATAACCATATCTTCTTTCTTCATCATAAGCAAGCGTCCACTTCTCCATTGGAATAGCAGTCAACTTCTTGTGGATCTCCTCATTAACTTTGCTTAGGTTGTCCAATCTCTCCATGACCTTTTTTTAGTTTGGCTCATATGCTGAACACAAGGAGATAAATAGTTTAACTGGGTTGAACTACCAAATACATAAATTTACAGATGAAAGGTTAAAAAAAAAGTTGTGCTGTAAGGCGTACCAATCTTAAGGACAGCTTTCTTGACATTGTCATCCCTGCATTTCTTGCGAACATTGCTGGCAATATGTCTGATACAGTACCGATGAAAAGCATAAGGAGGCTGCCATCTTAGACCTTCATCGGCTACAGCATCTTTTATACCTCGGTGTCGATCAGATATCAGGCATATTCCTTGCTGGTTCGTAACATTTACCCGTAATAATGCCAAAAACCAACTCCAATTTTCATAGTTCTCCTTTTCAACAATGGCAAAGGCAAGAGGTACGGAACATTTGTTACCGTCCTGAGTCGCAACAATCAGTAGCACACCTCTGTAATTGCCATATAGAAACGTTCCATCAACTTGTATGAATTGCTTGCAGTAGGGAAATGCGGTAATACATGGCTTGAAAGCCCAGAAAACTTGGTTGAAAACATGTTTTTGTGGATCAACACGGTTGTAAACTATGACGAATTCTTCTAACTCCAACTTGAATAGAGCTTGGTCACAATAGCCTAAAATGTCCAACCATTTGGGGAGCACTTTATATGATTTATCCCAATCTCCATACACCTTGACAATTGCCTTTTGTTTTGCCTTCCATGCTTTTTTGTACGAAATCTTATACCCATACATGCCTTCCACCCTCTCTTGTATAAGCGAGATTGGAATATCTTGCTTCCCTTTAATCATCTCCAGTATCAAGGAACTGATATACTCGGAGTCAAGAGACTTATGATCTTGTGTTAAACTGGCATTAACACATGTGTGAGGCCTTGAAAATCTAGTTATTGTCCAAGTGTTAGAATTCTTCAGATTGGTCGCTTTAAGGAGGAATTTGCATTCATCCCCATAATTATCACATTTCACACTGAATCTTCTAGTATCCGATTCCTTCACGTAATAACTATGGTGCCTTCTGATGTGATAATGTTTGGTTGCAGCAATTAATGTCTTCTTGCAATCAAACTTTTGTCCAATCTGTAAGTCCTCTATACCGTAATCATAGATTGGTTTCATTATTTCTGAAAATTCATTAGCATTCCTTACGGCATCCCAATCAATGTAAGAGAAGACAGCAGCTTGAGGGACACCACATGATGTCTATGCAGCATTGTCACTCCTCACACACCGAGTTGCAACACTATCTCCATGTGTAGTTGCACGTTCTTCATCATCAGTGTCACGATCATCACCGTTACTGCAAGACACCTCATCGTCTTCAAAACCAGACTCAAGATAGGCATCTATGAATATAGGATCAGTGGATTCTTCCTCTATGAGCGATAAGGCACTTGTTGAACCCATCATGGTATGTGATACATTTCTCAGGAAAACACTTGCAACAGATGAGTCCAATGCAAGAGTATAACTATCAGAAATGTGGAACTCAATTCCACCTGTGTAAGGAGGGCCTTCTCGCACCATCGAACAACTAGTACTGACATGAGCCGTTGGATCTACAAGTGGTCTAATTATTGGGACTCTTTCTTGTGAATCAAAGTTAGCAGCGTGCAGTTCGGATGTGATCACCTCCACGTACAATTCCATTGCTGTCATCGTCGTTCAATTCGTATGCCATATATTGAGCCTCTGTTTGATGCTGTGGAAATCTATAAATAATTTTCCCCACAGCTTGATCTTGGTGAAGCTTCAGTCAGGCATGAATTCTCTCTCGTAAAACATCCATAGTGTTGCATCCTTTCAATTTCAATGCCTTTAAAGGAGGTCCATCGTACATTACCCCCATTGATCCCTCAATCATTGTACCATTTGAATATATAAAAATAATTAAACTTTTCTTCATCTTGTTACTTTTAACTGTAAAATATTCACTGCACCCTCACAACTAACACATATTATCATATACAATTTTTGTACTTATAAACAAATGAACTAGTATTTAATATTACAAATAAAAATGAACAAAATGTATTACTATTTTTGTAAGGTATTTATTTAATAGTACGTAATAATTTACCCGCACAGGCCAAATCTATTTCCACCTTTACAGGCCGATATTTTTTTCCAACAAATTTTTAAGGTATTTTTACACTCATTCATAATTTTCCATACTTCATAAATTTTTAATGTTCACTTGCAAGTGTGATTTAAATAATTTAATTCTAATTCTTCTTTTTTTGCATAAATTCTGATGTAATATAAATAAATTATTACAAAAAAAATTATATTTGAAACAATAATTTTAATTTTCACTTACTTGCACACAATTGAAAAAAAGCTTAATTTTTAAATATCATTGCATAACAATTTTTCATATATAACAAACATATCATATAATAGGATAATTTTTTTCGGCCAAATAAATGTTATTTCTTTTTAAAACTAATATAATATTTGGCTATATAATCTTATCTATATTTTAATTTATCTTTTTTAATTGTTATTTTTATTTATTTATTCGGCACAAATTATACTTATTAAATTGATTAACTTTTTCAATACACTACATTTTTTATTTTCATGATAATTTTCTCCCTTCACACCTATTACTAAATAGCAACTAAAATTATTTACACATTATTGTTTGTATATTTTTATGATTACAATCATGAATTCTTTTTTACATACACTGACTTCGTCTAATACTTATATTATAGTACCACCATATATATTTTAATACTTTCTAAATAAACCTATGTATAGTATAATTTTTTCGAGTACGTTTATTATTCTTGCATTTATAATATCTACTATTTAAATAGAAAAATATTCATATTTTCAATAACAATATCCTATTTTTTTAAAGCTTCTAGTTACATCCACATATCCTAAAATTTTATTTTTATTACCTCTCTTATGATATATTAAAATTTCACATGAAAAAATTCTCTAAATATAACTTTCACCTAGGTCCTAAAACCTATTTTAGGACACCTTTCTTTATCTCGTTTGTTCTTCTTTTAATAGCACAACCTATTACAGTACATATAAATTTCTACAAATTTTTCATAAATCATAATTTCACATCATAAACCATAATAATCAATATAAAATAAAAAACTCATATTATTTATATCATAATATTATAAACAAAATTCTCTACCACAATTAAATATATTTTCATGATGACTAATAAAAATTATAATATAAGCACAAAATTTATAAAAATACTAACCGGTAAGTATTAGGAAAAGCAAACAGAAAAAAGTCAATGTAAGAGAAGAAAAATTTGTTAGATATTTTAATAACTTTAATCTCTAAGTAAAAATTATTAGATATTATTATATCATTAAAAAAATTATGCAAAAATCACGCTAAATTAAATATATTTTACAAGACAATATATAAAAGGAACAAAAATAATAACATAGATAAAATTTTATTAATGTATATTTAATTTTAAATATAGTGTTTGAAATTTTATATCAAGAAAATATTAATAAATTTAAAAGAAAATTAATTTTTATTCTTAAATACTTTTATTAAAACTGGAATATATAATTAATTATTTCAATTAACGCTTCCCATAACATTATTTTTTTAAAATTATTTTAAGATAAAAATAAAATATGTTACATTATGTCAATATTATTTAATTATCCTATTATTTAAATCATAAATAATATAAGTCAATATAAAAAAATTATAGTAAAATAAATTAAAAAAGGAGAAATGCTATGTGAAAGGTAAAGTAATAAGTGTTAAAAATTAAATATATAATCAATTAATTTTATTAAATAATATATTTAATTATTAAAAATAATTTTATGTCAAAAATAAAATAAATTGTATTATATTTATATTATTTAATATATTACATTTGAACTTTTAATAGAATGATTGAAAAAAGAAAGAAGAAAAAATTAAACAAAGTAAATGAAATGAAGAAAAAATAATGTACGAACTGTAAACCCTTAGAGAAGTCTTAATCGATGTATTTTAAATTTAAAACATAATATTTAAAAATTATTATCAACAAAAATTTGAAAAAATTTATACAAATAAAATTTAATTTAAATACTAAGTATTTTTTTAAAAAATATAATATGAAATTAATTATTTTTATTAATAAAATGTATATTAAATCTTTAATTTATTTAAAATATTATAATAAGCAAAAAAAATATAACTTATTATATTTATGTTAATTAATGATGTTGATGATTTAAATCATAAATAATACTAGTAGATATAAAAAGAATACAATAGAGTAAATAAGAAATAAATAATACGTAAGGTATAAAGTAATAAAAAATTGATTGTATAATAAATTAATTAATTAAATGAATTATATAATTTATATAGAATATATTTATAATAAAAAAATTGATATATCTTATTGCTAAAAAATATTGGTATATATGGTTTAAATACCATAAGTTAATAAAAAAGAATAACAAAAATGTACAATAAAAAAGATAAAATAAAGAGAAATAATACATAAAATATCAAGTCTTTACAAAATTCCCTCAATTGATATTTACTTATTTTAACATATATTACTCCAAAATTAATATAAAAATATTGATCAATAGGATAATATATTCTTGTAATAATCAACATATAATAAAATTAATTTTATTTTTATCATATCCTATATCCTAAAAAATTTTATATTTTAAAAATCTCTAAACATAATTTTTACCTAAATCGTAAATTTTATTTTAAGAGACTTTTCTTTATCTCCTTTGTTCTTCTTTTAAAATCACAAATTATCACAGATCATATAAATTTATACAAAATTTTTCTAAATCTTAGATCATAATTTTACATCATAAATCATAATAATCAACATAAAATAAAATTTTTTCTACCATTGTAAAATATATTCTTATAATAACTAATAAAAATTATAATATAAATACAGAAATTATAAAAAATCCTAACCAGTACAAATCACAAACTATCACAGATTATATAAATATTGTTAAATTTTTCCTAAATCTTAGATCATAATTTCATATCATAAATTATAATAATCAATATAGAATAAAATTTTTTCTACAACTATAAAATATATTCTCATAATAACTAATAAAAATTATAATATAAATACAGAAATTATAAAAATACTAACTAAGGAAGAGTAAGGAAAGAAGACCAGATTTGCTTCAAAGAAAAAAATGTTGCCGAATGAAATACATAGAAGTAAGAAAGGATGAAGATTTGTGAGTGAAAAAATAGGAAATGGTGCGAACAAAAATAGGTACGAATGGCTGCGAAGAAAGAAGGGCAAAGGGGTTGCGAAGAGGAAGGGTTGTGGCTGCGAAGAGGAAGGGGGGGATTTAAATAGGGCAGGAGGCGCCATTGCATTTGGCGCCTCCTAGAATTTTGAAACCACGATGGCGCCACCTTGAATGGCGCCTCCAAGGTTCAATGGCGCCAAGTTGGATGGCGCCTTCAACCTTGGAACGCCATTCAATCTGGCGCTCTCCAAGTTGAGCGTACTCCAAAGGCGTCACACTGTTTAGTGCTTCCATGTGCTGCGGACGCCATTCAAAATAGTGCCTTGCTTACTTTGGTAATATATTTCGAAACCATGATAAAATAGAAAAAAATTTATAAAATAATCGTATATCGATATTTATGCCGTTAAGACTCTTGGAACTTTTACATAACTATATATTGACTTGATGAATAATATTTGACAACTTCTTTGCTAACTTTTTCACGTATGGTTATTAGTATTTTTTTTTGGAGTTATTTTAAACCTAAAAATTAACTTATTGTTCAAGACTTTGCTCAGGTGTTTTTAAAGATGCAAATTAAATATAAACTAAAAAGTGCATTGAAAACCAGTTTTAAGATAATTCTTTCTAAACTTGGTAATTTTATTTTAAAAATATAATTTTAATTCCAACATTTGACTGTATTTATATATTTATAAATAATATAGAAGAAAATATATAACTTTAAAATAAAATGGACTTTGGCGGAGAAATTTCAACTCATGGTGGTGTGACACTGGTCAATTTTTTTCATGTAAATTTTTTTAATAATAATTGATATAAAGTATAGATAAGTAAAATAATTCGTTAGATGTAGTTATAAAATATGGATAATAACAGTTTATTAATTTATATAATAAAGAACTAATAAAATTTACATATAATGCTTGTAATTATTATAAAATAATTTAAAAGAATGCCAACTGATGGTAAATATAAAAAAGTATTAATAATAATTATTTATTTACTATCTAAAATATAGTTAAATTTTTATCTCATTATAAGAATGTATAATTTAAAAAAAGAATAAACATTTTAATAGAAAAATATAAAATATCAATAAAGATTTGAAATTTAAAATGATATATATATATATATATATATATTAAACATACATATAATTATAGAAACTTGATTTTTAAAAATTTTGTTGATTTAATTTTTTTGCCTCTTAATTTTTCTCACAATTTAAAAAAATAAAAGAAAATAAAATAAGAATAAATAAAATATCAAATATAAATAAAAATTTTAATTATTACTATAAAAATTAAATAATATATAGTATAATACATAAAAGTCAAAACAATTTTACTAAAAATACAATAACAAACAAGATGGGGGTATATATAAAGATTAAAGTGCAAAATAACAAATAAACTAGTAAAACAAAAGCAAGGCGCCTATGCCTCAGTTCTGTATTAAGTTATATTGATCTGGACCTTTCTATTTTCTTTCAAACAAAACTATTTTACAGAAAAAAATACAGAAAAGCGTTTCAATTTTATTTTCTATAATTTTTCATATTTTCTAATAGATTAATTCGCAAATTATTTTCACCGCCATATACAATTTCCCGCAAACAGCCACCGCTCCCAATTTGTCCTCTCTTCATCAAATCGGCCTCCGGCTAATGTGCTATCAAATCAGCCACCAGATGGGCCTCCAACAATGGCACCACCATCATCTATTTTGTTTCCTTATCATCATATCGGCCCCTACTGGGCTGCAATCATATCAGCCACTGGATCAGCCCCCAATGCCGGAGCCCAATTGCCGATTTCGTTTGGGCTTCACACGTAGGTTCCAACCCATTGCATTTTTTCTGTTTCTCTCTCCAAAATAAGGTATTGTTATCTTACTTCTTGAGCATAATAGAATTCCTCCTTCAATAAGGAGTTTTATATGTCAGAATTTATCGTTTTGATTTCTTCACTCTGCAATTGACTTTTTCCCTTATTCGGTAAGGAGAAAAAATAGGAGGGAGGGATGGGAAAATTTTTCAATTTAAATAGATGAGAAAAAAATTAAAATTAAAAAAATTATAATTACATATTTTATTTTTTTATTTTTTTTGTTTCTTCTTTTCCCTTCAACTAAATAAAATAAAGAAAATTTCTTTTCCATATTTTCTATTGTCTTCTAATGTTTGTTTTTGGGCTCTTAAATAGTTTCTGAAAAATTTCCATCTTTCACACATTTTGATGAAATTTTCATTGTTCTTAACGTTTATGGGAGTGTGAGTTTGTAATTTTTCTACATATCCATACCAGTACCACCATGAACTATGCGGAAAGTTGAGGAAGAGTGTGGCAGAATGGAGCGGCAATGGATCCACCAATTATGGTAATTTTCAAATTGAAGTTTTGGATACAAATCCAAATAATGCAATCTCTCTTTTTTATGCCAAAATATCATTAAAAATTATTTATTACGTTAGTGTATATACTATCTTGTTTATCAAATACTAACCAATTATCCTAATAATTTTTTATGGATCTCAACTCGAAATTTTAACATATTATTAATATTATAATTAGTAGAATTAGGAAAAAATTTACTTTCTACTATTTTTATCTACAAAAAAAAATTATTTATCCTTCAGGTTTGAATATTTCTTAATATTTTTGTTTGATGAATAATCTCTCTTAAAAAAATTTCTTGATACCTAAAATTTAGTTGAATCATTATTTTTCAATCAAATTAAATTTAAAGATAACCTTTGAGTAAATCATTATTAACAATTTCAACATCTTATTGACACTCTACTAGAATTAAAAAAAAATCTGTAATTCCTGCCCATTCCACTAAAAAAAATATTAACTATTTATTATATATTATCCACCAAAGAGCTAACTCAACAATTCAAGAGGATGGTATCCATGTAGTGATGAATGTGGGGAGACTCATAATGAGTGATCCACATTTATCATGTAATAAATATTTGTTTATTTAAATAAAAATTTATTTTATTTGAATTTGAATTCAAAAATTAAAATCACACAATCAATTTTCTTTTGGATAACTGATCACAAAAGTGGGAAAATAGGAGAGAGAAAGAAAACTACCTACTTCTCATCATAAAGAAAGAAAGAGAGAGTATACATCATTCAAAATACAAAGCCAGAGATTTTTTTTCATCTTCTTCTCTCTAGAACATTGTGAGTGTGGTTTTGGTGGAACTATTGTGGACAAAAGTAAGAGTTTCTAACACGGGGTGATTCTTAGCAACCGTGTGATGGAATATAGCATCAAGACGCAAAAAGGTAAATTAAGTATGTATAATTCTACATTTAATTTGATTGATTAAAATTTTCCAATATTAGTGTCAGAGTCAAGTTATATTTGATGTCTGTGATTCCCTATATATATTTAATGTAATTAAATGTATGGCTCATGATGTATGAGATGTCTTATATGAGATGCACTATGTTAAATATACTTATTGTTTATTGTGTATTTGAGTGGTAATTTTGTTTTGGCCAAAAAAAGTATATTTTCTATTTTTATTTTTTGTGATATGAAAATTTGCAAATGAATGCAAAAATTTTTTTGTTTGATTCTACTGTTCTTGGAAGAATATTGTTAGGGATGGTTTTAGGATTAAAAGGAATATATAAAACATTCATAAGACGCTCCTGAACATCAGAAAACAACAAGGATACCTAAAAATTCCATAAAACTCATATCTTTGAAATATTGGGCCCCTTGAAAAATTAATTTTTTAGGCCATAAAATTAGTATAAATTTGTAGAGCATGAAATCTTAAGAAAAATAGCTTTTGAATCACCTAAAACAGTCCTTTGGATTAAAAGTTATGACCAAAATAGTATTTCTGGTTGGATAAACCCGATTGGGTTTGTGAACTAGGTCAAGTTGACCTGGTTTGACCCATCTGAAGGTCAAGGACGACCTAAATGATAGGTCATTTTGGTGGTCCAAAAAACAACATGTCATTTTGGACTCAAGGCCTCCTAAACGAACCCTAAAACAACACATCGTTTTGACTTAGTAAAAAATGACACATCATTTTACGCAACTAGAAATTCAAAAAAAAAAAAAACTCTCTCCTTACTCTTTGGGGTGGCGCATGGGGCCCACCCCAATGCCTGATTGCCATGTGTTGTATCTAGTTAGAAAGAAAAAAAATTTTCCTCCCTTTTTGGCTAGCTCTGATGGCCAGAAATGTCATGACCCAATTTCAAGAGTCATGATCGGCGTAAAGATATCTAATTAGTATCCATCCAATCAGATATCTTTACAAGCCTGTAGGAACTTATATATGACTATTTGATTAATTAAGGAGAATATATGATAACCTCAATTAAAATAGGTAAGTAAATTGCATTGCACGTGCAATGAAAAAGTTAATGTATGATATTAATATACAAGAGCATAACAAAATTATTTACTAATATACATAAACTCTAACTATACAAAAGACAACTCAGATACAATAGTCTTTTGTTACACTAAGCCCCATGGAGATTAGAAAGTTGTATGCAGTATATCAGTCATCCACTGGAGCTCCTTGTTCTTTATCTGTAAAACAAAACAACATTTAAAAGGAATAAGTATATAAAATACTCAGTGAGTAGCTATTCAATCTTTATTTCCTATGGTCTTCCATTATGAATTCTCTTTAGTATAAAATTTAGGAAGACTAAATGAATTTCCATATACTTACCTTTATTCACATTTAACAACTACTATCTATCTTATGTATTAGGTATTAGTAGTACACAAATAGATATGGCATGCGGGTTTTCTCCTTATTTCTTCAGGTCATTCTTATCCCACTCGCCTCCAACCTTTTTCCTCTACTTCTAACTACTCCTCTCCTTTCATTAGAAGGATGTTGCAAGCCATTTGGCCAAAATCTTCCTTCCACATATCTCATTCTCAATAACATGAGCCATGGAAGGCTTATGTGGAGAAATGATGCCATTTGTCACATGTAATTCATTTGGTAGATTAATACTAACTAGCCATAAGTGTTTTATTAAGTTTTGATCATCAATTTTCATCAAAGATATTCATTTATACATTCACTATGCTAATCATATATCATTCCATACCTATTACAACAAATAAGAAATGAGTTCATAATGCATCATCTTCATCTATCTCATAAGATTGTCACATTTGATAGCATCATATGGCATCCAAAAATTTTCCATAAACTCTCACGTATTCTTAATATCATGTCACATTTAATATAAGATGTTATTAGGCAAGAAGCATCATCAATCCTTTTTGAAATAACCCCTAGGAATTACTGTTCACGTAGGAATTTCAGAACAGGGCAGACTAGGCGTGCTGAAATGTTCTGGCCTTTTGGAGCAATTAAATTACTTTAAAAAATTATAAATAAAATATATATTACTCATAACATCCTAAATGACCAATATGAATTTTAATTTTCCATGAAAACCCCACTGATTTTTCCCAGAAATTCGTGGAACTTGACCCTTCCAAATTGATTCCAGAATTGGCAGCACTGGAGCTCTGAATTTGTAGGAATTTATTCACTAGGAAAATGAGTTCTAATTGTCACTAAAATTGACTATGTTTTAACCAACATATGGGAGGGTATCCAGTAATTTTTATGGAATCTTTACTAATCATATAGTACCCCAAATAATTCAAAAACAGAAGTGAAATCATTCACGTTCTGTTTCTGGGCAAGCTGCACCTTTGTGTAGAGATGTCCCTTGTTCAAGTTTCTAAAAATTTTTAAAAATTCCCAATAAATTCTATATGTATCCTGACATCATAAGAGACTATAAAAAAATTATTTTTGAATTTTTGAGCAACTCTATGAAGCCCATAAAATTCGTGTACTTAAAGTCATTAATCTAAGTTTTTCCAGAAATTCCCAGCAAGCATTGTTCTTCATGATTTGAATTCAACACTCCTTTCAAACATCAAAATTAGTATTCTCATGCATTCCTCATGCTAATATCACGCTAATAACATTCCAAATATATGTTTAAAGATTCATAACAGCACCATGCCTTTAATTGCATGGCCACACATCAAACCAACAAACTAACCAATCTAGAGTTCAAAATCTTACAATTCTTGAATCAAAATTCAATAGGAATTCAAGTGAGTTGCTACTCACCTCTAACTTGTATATTTCAAGGCTTCAAGTTACCTCCTAAAGGAGAGGGTTTCTGATTTGAAGAGGAAGAAGATGATACCTCCAAGATTTAATGGTTTCTCTTTATGAATTCAAGCAAGCAAGTGGAGAAATTTGAAATCTTGTGGTTGATTTGTCTTGTTCTTGGTATTTGGTTGTGTTAGTAGCTTCAAAAACCTCCTATGGAAGCTGGGAATTTCGTGCAAGGTGTGGAGAAAAAGGCTGAATGGAGTTCTCTTAAGGTTTCTAGGCTTTTCTACAAAATTCTAGCAATTGGGCCTTTTTTGCAATTTAACCCAAAATGTCCATTAATTTTTTTTAAATATTTTGCAGCAGAAAATCCAGCATATTGTAGGCTATCCCCAGCCCAAATTTCTTCCAGACCAAATAAAAAAGAATAGGCCAAACTCAAGTTTTAGGAAAAATTATAATTTGACCCCAAAACTTTTCAAAATTCTATTTTTACCCAAAATTCTTTAGTCGATTTTCAATTCAGTCCTTGGGTTCGAATTGGGCTTGTTAGAAACACATTGGACCTTAGTAAATGAGTTTTAGTTAGTATAAAAAGATTTTGAAGAACCAAAATAAATTATTATAATTTCAGCCCATTTTACTGAATTTCAACTTATTAGATCCCCTAAATCGAGTTGGCTCTATCAAAATTTCTCTAATTTTAATTATTTTTTTTTGTATATTTCTAACAATATTTTAATTAAATTTTTATCTCTATTAGTATTTCAAAGGGTTGAAATTTTTTTGGGCCTATTGCAAATAACCTAATTTACCCTTTTTTCGGCTTACTCGATCAACTTTTGTATAATAACTAGAGTTTTTTAGGAAAGGTCTCCTAGGGATATTACAGGAAACATCCCGCAAGGTGGCATGTGAGCCTCACTCACTGTTAATGAGAGTGGAAAATTCTATTTTTTCCATTTTCTTTAGAATTTTTCATGCAGAAACACTGCACAAGCACATATAGGTGTGTGCAACATCATTTGGGGGCAATTTTGATTCTAAATTTTTTTAAAATTGAGATCTACACATTGGTGTATTATTTGTGTATTTTTGAAGCTTCTATGACACTATTTTGACTTAAAAATGGCAATAACACCGTATTTTGACTATATTTTATGTCTAATTTTTGTGAATAGACATGGAATAATGGTTTAAAGAGAAATATGATCTATATGGGCTTATGAAGAGTGTATAAGAATAACCCAAAGAGTCAAACTAGATAGACTCTCCAAAAGACCTAAAAGAAATGATGCATTCACTATATAAAAGAAACACACTCATATACTACTTGATGAAAGCTTTCCTGCTTAAAGTCAAAGATTTAAAAAAAGATCTTAGTCGTAGAAGAAAGGTGTTTCCCAATCACCTTTGGGTTTGTAACCTGATAGATGTAATTTCAGATGACAACTTCTGGAATCAATTAAAAAGACTCTTTAGTAATGCAAAGACTATACATTGGGAACTATCAAATACCTTAACCTTGAAAGATGCATGGAAGAGCTAAGATTATAGGAAGTTTGTTATTTCAAAAATAATTGTACAAAAATAATCTTGATGTCACAATTCCTAAACATGAAGAGTGTAAGACATTTTGGGCATAGCACTCTAGAGAAAGGATTACACCTAAAAGACCTAATTAAAATTATGAACATGCAAAACTTTGGACCAGTTCATTCCAAAAATCTACCAAAGTTATTCAACACTTTTGAAAAGATGAAAGCCCTGAATTCAGAATAGGAAGTTATAATAGAAACATTAGTTATATATATATATATATTTTTGGTGAATTTTATTTTTTTTTATTTATTGAGACTACTTTGTGAACATTGATGAATGTTTATTGAATCTATTTATTATTTGATGAATGTTTAGACATCTTTATTTGATGTACATTTATCTTTATGGAATCCTGAATTTGAGTGGAAGCTCTTATACTATGTTTTTACTTAAGAGTGACACAACGAATGATGTTTGCATAAGAATGATCTCGATAAGAAATAATGATAGTATTTAGATAAATATACGATAGGGGAATGATAAACGTAAACTGCCGACCATGAACTAAGTAATGTCATTATTATTCTATGTGAGAACTATGCAAATGAATGACATTGTATAATCATAGGAAATGTTCATATATTTAATCAAAATGGTAAGCAAGAACATATTAAACAAGGGTGACAAATTGAATGGGGACAATTGGGACATTTGGCATCGAAAAATATCATATATTTTAGAGGAGCAAGATACTCTAGAAGTCTTGAACAATGTTGTGTTAGAACCTAAAAATGGGAACACAGCTCAGTATAGAAGAAATGTTAAGGCGTATGCCATTTGGAAGAAAAAGAACAGCATTGCTCGCATTATACTTTTAAATGCAAGTCATGTGTGAATATGAGAATTAACCAACTGCTCAAAGAATGTGGATTGCCCTGAAAGAGAAATTTAGTGGTACTTCTGCCACCAAACTGAGAAGATTCACGATCAAATTTGACACATACAAACTTCCGCCTAATACACTAATAAAACAACATTTGCATGAAATGTCAAACATGATTTATGAGCTGAAAGTTGCAGGACATGCACTTTCTGATGAGCAATAAGTGCAAGCAATGATTAGGTCACTTCTTGCTAGTTGGGAACATATGAAGGTCAACTTGACCCATAACAAAAGTATTTTAACTTTCGATTATATGGCGAGACATCTAGAACTTAAGGATAAACATTTATAATAGGGCCTAATTCTTAAAGTAAGAAAACCTTCAAGAAGAAGAAGGGAAAGCATGGCACAAGGAACTTTGATCTCAAGAAGATCAAATATTATGCCTATCAAAGAATGGGCCATATTATTGGACACTAATTTTAAACATTTTTCATATGTTTCCAGTACTATTTTTCTAATAGAATCTCATCCTTTATGAATTTTGGATTCAGGTGTTACAGACCATGTGAGAAGGATCGAGGATCCTACATAAAATATCATCGTTTGCCAAATCAAAGCAGATGGCTTTATGTTGGAAACAATGCAAGGATTGAGGTTAAAGGCATTGATACATGCAAATTGGATTTACGTGGAGGAAGAACCTTAATCTTACATGATGTACTTTATGCACCTAACATTCGACGACATTTAGTTTCTATTTGTTCCTTAGTTTTGGATTTTCAGTTAATTTTCATGATAATATTGCTGACATTTTAAAGATATGTATTTTATGGTTCTAGCTTCATTTTCAATAAATTTTTCATTTTAGATGTTGTCAACAATGCTGTTTTTGATTGCTTTATTGCTTCCACTTGCAATTTAAATGTTGAAATGGATATTTGGCATACTAGACTAGAACATTTAAATCAAAATAAAATGGTTAAACTAGTAAAAGAATGATTGCTAGGCCCAATTTTGAAATTGAAAATGTCCTTGTGTGAACATTGTCTAACTAGTAAAGCAACTAGAAAATTATTTGGAAAAAGAACTAGAGCAAAAACTCTATTATAACTAATTCACTCTTATATATGTGGTCTTTTGAGGTGAGAGCAAGATACAATGCTTGGTACTTCATCACTTTCATTGATGATTACTCATGATATGGTCATATTTATTTGATTTCGCATAAGTCAGAAGCATTAGAATGTTTCAAATGTTATTTAAATAAAGTCAAAAATAAAATAGATAAGAAAATTAAAGTGCTTAGGATTGATAGTGGACGTGAATATTTATCTGAATAGTTTAAAGAGCTCTATGAAGAAAAAAGGATAATAAGACAATTGATAATCCCTAGCATTCCACAACAAAATGGAGTAGCTAAAAAAAGAAATAAAACTCTTCTAGACATGGTTAGGTCAATGATGGCACATGCAAATCCATCATTTTCATATTAGGGAGATGCCATTTTAACAGTCACTTTCAAACTTAACCGTGTACCTTCAAAGTCTGTTACATCCACACCCTATGAATTATGGATAAAGCATAAACCTGATTTGAGTATTCTCAGACTATAAAGGTTTGCGCATATGTCCATGATACTTCCTATAAATATGGAAAATTATGTTCAAGAGGGAAGAAATGTATCTTTATAAGATATTCAGAACTATCTAAGTGATACATTTTCATTGGTGAAAGCGAGAATAGAACAATAATGGAACTTAAATCAAAAGATACCATATTTTTAGAAAGTGAGTTTCCTAGCAGAGGAGAAATTGATTGCACTGTATCTTTTTATGAGTTACAAGATCAAATAGACAACGATATTGAATTCTATCTATCTTATCCGAGTGGGAGCTCTCAAAGAATACTTGCCGATCTAAGTGGGAGCTTTAAGAGAATAAATGAGAACACTGTATTTAGAGATGATATAGTACAGAAAACCCCACTATAGAAAACTAAAAGAGGAAGTGTGCCTAAAAAATACTTTTCAATTGAAGGATCAGCTCTTGTGGTTACTCCTTAAGATGAAGAAGAGCCAAGAATAGTTCAAAAGGCTCTAAGTTCCCCTGCTAAGGAACATTAGAAGAAAGCAATGAAAGAAGAAATAGACTTAATGAAAACTAATCAAGTTTGAGAGCTAATTGACCTACCATCCAGTCGAAAGATAATTGGGAACAAATGGGTTCTTAAAATTAATAGAAAGATAGATGGATTAATTGAAAGGTATAAGGCTCAACTAGTTGCAAAAGGGTATACACAATAGGAAGGAATAAATTATGAAGACATATTCTCATTTGTTGTACATTTTAATTCAATAAGATTACTTCTAGCCATAGTAGCAAATCTAGATTTAGAATTACATCAAATGGATGTAAAAATTGCTTTTCTCAATGGAGAACTGGATGAAGAAATCTATATGGAATAACTAATAGGTTTAATATAAAAAGGAGAAGAAAGGAAAGTGTAGACTCTAAAGATTCATTCATGGACTCAAACAGTCATCCAGACAATGGTACTTGAGATTTCATCGAGTTATAATCTCATATGACTTCCAAATGATTGAGGAAGACCATTGTGTTTATATTAAGCAACATGAAGGTAACTTTGTAATATTATCCTTTTATGTAGATGATGTACTATTGGCTAAGAATAACATGAATTTGATTATGGCTATTAAGGAATGACTATCCTCAAATTTTGAGATGAAAGATATGGGTGAAGCAGATTACATTCTTGGAGTCAAAATCTTCAGAGATCGCTCGAAGAAACTTGTTTCTCTTTCTCAAGGAAGTTATATATGGAGAATTCTTGAGAAATTCAATATAAAATATTGCAAACCCATGGATGCCCCTATAAATAAGAGCAAACTGTTGAGTCAAGAAATGTGCCCTTAAAATAAATTTGAGAAGAAATTAATAGAAAAAGTTTCTTATTCTAGTGCGGTTGGTAGTCTAATGTACGTAATGATGTGTACTAGATTAGATATTTGTCATGTGGTCAAACTCGTAAATAGATACCAGTTAAAACCTAAACAGAAACATTAGAAAGTTGTCAAGAGGATATTGAGATATTTGAAAGGCATCGTTGACTACGCGCTATGCTATTAAGGAGACAATTTATACTTAGTTAGATATTCTGATGTGAATTGGGCTAGAGACCTAGATGAGTGAAAATCCATATTAGGTTACTCATTCTTGCTAAATAATGGTGCCATATCATGATGTAGCAAGAAGTAGACATGCATTGCATTTTCGACAATAAAAGCAGAGTTTGTGGCATGTTCTGTAGTAGTACAAGAGGCAATATGGCTAAAGAGATTTATAGAATATCTAGGGATTTGTGGTGAGAATTTAAATCTCATCTTCATATACTATGACAATCAAGCAGCCATCGCCTACACTAAAAATCCAAAGTACCATAGTGAAATTAAGCATATAGACACAAAGTATCATTTTGTGAATGGCGCAAAAAAAGGTCACCATCTAACACATTTTCTACACAAAAGATGATAGCAGATCCTTTCACTAAGGCTATACTTAAAGATGTATATATTGAGCGTGTAAAATCTCTTGAAACATGTAAAATTCCAAAAATATGTATAATGAATCAATTCATGTCTTATAGGAAGTTTTTATCAAGGCTAAATCAATTTAGGCCTTATAAAAGCTTTTTGTAAGGGAGAATCAATTAGGGAATTGATTATTATCATCTAGAAAGATTCTTAAGCTCGCTAAATCAATTGAGGGATCAATTCTCCTTGCAAATTTTGGATGAATTGATTCAAGAATTGAGTCAGGCTTTATGCAAGCAATCTTAGACGCGATGAATTGATGAGGGAATTGATTCACTAATGAGATTTAACAACTTTTTGCCAAAAATTACTATCCACTCACATTTTTCAACTATATCTTACCTATATGATCAAATTACCTAACCAAACCATCAAAACTCATATAAATCATATAGAAAAATTGAAATCCATTATAATATCCATTATTCTTAAATTACAAATAATAAATCAAGTTAATTTCGACTAAAAGCCTATAATAATTCAGGTAGGAGGAATTTCAAAGAAACAAGCAATTAATCAAGTAGAATGTCATTTACTATTTGGAGTAAGAAAGTTGAAGTAGATTTGGTGTTTAGTTAAGCTTCTATACAAATGAAAAGCATGGAATCATCAAGTTAGAGCACAATTCATCAAATTTTTAATTTTTCCTTTTTCTTAACCAAACTAATAGAAAATTTCCTATGGAATAAAAGAAAATCTAGTAATAGTTTTTAGTTAAAACCTTTTACCTTAATGTATTAATTTAAAAAAAAAAGATAAAGGTTTTGAGAGAAATAGGAGATAAGGGAGTTTATAATAGGAAAATGAATAAGAGTAAATGTGATGTTTGGGTATAAAGGTGAAGCCAGGAGCAAATTGTTACCATTCCTAAATTAATTATTCCATAATATGACATAAAGCATTAATTCAATAAATGGTTTCCATTCTTTCCTTATGTAATTATGCCATAATTTAATTTTTTTTCACTCATAAAAATTCTAATTAAAGACTTAATTATTACTTTACTATTTCTTAAAATTGTGAGGTGTAATAGTATATCATTTGTATGTATGAATTAATATATTCTTTTGTCAATAGGAGTTAAGTGCGACAAACTAAGTGAAAGTGAAAGAAGAATATATATTTATACAAGCTCTTTTAGGAAGGCTACCAAAAGTCAAAATAGAAGATAGTGGAAAAAAGGCTTACTTTAGTCGACAACAATAGCACTAATAAAGTACCTTCCATTTCTCTCATAAAATTATGGAAGTAAGCTAAAGTTGATAGGCAGGGATAGTACAGGACCTTAGAGAGTTAGGTTATTGTAAAGAGGATTATAAGTGTTTAAAATTAATATAAAATTTATTATTTATTTTTAAAGCTTCTATTTCACATGAATAAGATCTAATTATCTATTATTTATTTAATGCTAAAAGACAATATCATGCACTAAGCCTTTTAAGATGAATTTTAGTCGACTTGAAAGAATGACATCATAATCACAACACTAGGATCAAAGTAGCATCCCAACTATATTTGAGGTATTGACATGGTGTTGACCTTATGAACTATTTTGATTCATCAAAGCACTATCCAGTAGACTTTCACTTTTTAAGTTGAAGGGTCCCTAATCTAGCATCACCTATAACTTGCAAACTTAACTCATTATGAACCGGATGGCAAATATACAAGAGTAGCGCATGTAAATGTAGTATCAAATTTGTGCTTTAATGGACGAAATTGCTTCAACAGATTGCACAATCAAGTTGCATAGTGTTTGTTTAGTTGGCCCTTATAACTACTTCCTAGCCTACGTTTGGGACTATTAATGAGCAAATGGTGCTAAACCCTATTGCGACTAGTGTATCAAAGGTGCCAACACTTCCATCCCTATTTTCACCACAAGAGACATTGCAAAGATCATACTCAAGGTAAATGTCACACTAAACCCTTACACTTTTCCATATATGTCTATATATAAATTAGGTTTCCAATAGTGGGGTTTAGATTGAACAAGGTTAAGCCCCATGTACTTTGATGGTTGTAGGACCACTTATGTTCATGGTCAGGTGGGTTTTGAAAAATTGTAAGCTCTACCATTGGCCATTATAAAAAAATCAAGTCAAGATGGTGATAGATAAGCCCTTGGACCACATGATTGAAGTGTCGATACCAAATGATGAAATCTAGATAGTGAATAAGTCCCACAAGACTTTCATCTTATAGTTGTAGGCCTTCATTTAATTCGTAATGGAGGTATCATTATATATCCTCTTCCCTTAATTTTTTTATATGGTTGAAGTTATATTTGTTTTATATTTTGATATTACTAACCAATGTTATCAGTGTTTCAAATTGGTGTTCCAACAACCTATAGTGGTTGAAAGATATTGTAGAGGAAGCTTGATAGCTTTTAGATCATTAAGGACTAAGTCCAACTCATGATAAAGGTGAAGATGATGGAAGCATCTTATTTTAGAAATTCGAAGATATCTTTTAATTTTTATTTCATTGCAAAATTTTGATGGATATAATTGAGGGAAAATTTTTAATATTATATTACCACTAAAAACTTAGTATAATTCTCATATAAATATTATCAAGTGTATTATTTTTTAATTCAATAATCTAATTTCCTTAAAAATACCTAATTTATTATCGATTAGATTGTTTAGTTGAAAAAAATAATACATTTAATAATATTTAATAAGAATAATGTTAAGTTTTTAGTGTTAATTAATACTAAAAATTTTGCACAATTGAGATATCCTAGCAAGAAGTGTTAAGAAACTAACCAACATGATTTTACAAAATTAGATATATAAAAAAGAATAAAAATATAAATTTAACAAAATAATCCCATAGGATTTACAAAATCAAATATAAAAAAGACAACTCGTAGCATGTCTATTTTAGTGGGGGCACATATAAAACTTAATGATATCATATGAAGAGAGGACGTTTTCTATACTTCAAGTAGGGATGGCAACGAGGTAGAGTAATGATAGATTTGTAGTATATTGCCCCGTCCCGTAACTACAGTGATCTATTCCATCCTTTTCCCATCCTTAATTGCGAGGCAAGTTGATGCCCCTTTCCTGCGATCTGCGAGGTGTGATTCATGGATAAATTTAAAAAAAATTTGAAAAAATTAAAAAAAAATTTAGAATTTATAATTTTTAAATGCATACATAATTAACATTTAATATTTAATATAATATAATAATATTAGTTTAAAATCACATATAATTTATCTAACTAATCTTAAATTTAAAAAAAAATTAAAATAAATATTAATTAAAAGAAAATATTAATATAAATATTTTTAATTATGAAATTAGTAACATAAGTTTAGAATGATATATATTTTTAGTATAATATAAAAAATAAAAAATAATTTATTATTTTGGAGCAAGTTCGAGCACTATGAGGCAATATTATCTTACCCCGCATAATTGCTTCGAATTAAAAACTTATCTTGTAGGATAAAAATTTATACTAAATCCGCATCTTACACCATTGGGAAAAATTCAAAATCCATTTTTTTGCCATCCCTAACTTCAAGGTCAATTGAAATTGGATACTCCAATCATACGTGTGCAATTTGGTTCAATAAGAAGTCACTTATCATTTTTATTATATACACGTCTATTTATAAGAATTATATATATATATATATATATATATATATATATATATATATATATATATATATATATATATATATTTAAAATTAAAGATTTTAATGTTTAATCTATTAAAATAATAGCTAACTTTTTTAACATATTAAAAATTATTATTTATAGATCCAATTTTTATACGACTCAGATGTATTTAAATTGATATTTTTAAAATCATAATTAGAAAAATTGTTCTTTTCACTTGCCTCTATAAAAGGGCATAATACATTTACATTCTTAAAATTTTATCGAGTAAAAATTAGCTCCTTAAATTTCAAAAATCTATAAATTATATATTTAAAATTCAAATAACCTATAAATTACTATGTTAAAGTTTGCGAAAAAATAATTGGTTTTTGATTAATATTAACTCTAAATTACTACGTGTTTCATATACTTGGAGAACTGTTCTTTCACTAGAAGGGACAAAACTTAAATTAAATTTCTTGTTTTATTATAAAATGAGCTTTAAGAATCTATTTTGAGGAATTATTAGAAACGATAATACATTCAAGCAGATTTTATACCTTAAAAGAGAATAGATATGATCTCAATAATATATTTGCAACATGTTTACTAGTTAAAAAATTAAAATTAATAGTCAAATAATTATATATATATATATATATATATATATATATATATATATATATATATATATATATATAATTTTTTTCCAATTTAAGGAAGTAATTTTGAAATTATACTGAAGTTTAAATCTTCATTTGATACATCATATAATATAATATAAAGATTATTGAATAGTATAATATAATATTATATATAATAAGATAATATACTATATGACGTTTACTCTTTTATTGTATATGGTAAATATTTATTACAAAATTAATCCATCTTTTGCTTGTTGTCATTTTGTACAAGAATATATAAGCTTCAAAAAATAATTAATTTAATTAAAATATTCTAATATATAAAATATCAATAAAATTATCCCAAATGAATTTAAAGTACATAATTGGATCAAAAAATATTTCAAGAAAAATATCATTTTAAAAAAAAAGATAATATAAATAAATTAAAAAATTACACTATAGTAATAAAATAATATAAAATGCTTCACAAAATACATTTATGAATGCACATATATGTGTATATATACGTTGATATGTATGTATAATAAATTAATAAAAATTGTAATAAATTATTTTAATAATATAAATTTAATAAATCTTAAAATATTAAAAAAAGTAATATACACTATCCAAATGTATCATAAACGTAGTATAATATATTAAATAAAATTTAAAAAATATTAAATCAAAATATAAGTGCAAATGTAAAGGAATTTTAAAATTTTATTTCATAAAAAAATGTGAGAGGGATAAAAGAGAGAAAGATCTGAAATAAATTTTTTGATTTTAATGATTTAGGATTTATTTTAATACCATCTTATTAACCTTTATCTTTTTGTCTAATGAGTGAATAGTCTTACACAAAATTCCAAGTATAAGAAGAAACTTTCAAATAAACTATGCAATCTATTTAAAAATTTCAAATATTGTATAAGATATGATTGTATAATTTATCATATACTATTTGATCTTATACAGTGTACCAAATGAGCCTTAAAAGTCTAATTTAGGATAAACTTAAAGAGGTTTTTTTTAAGTATTTTGTCATGATTGGAGTTTTTTTGTGAATTTAATGGATTTAAATTTATTATCAATGTAAATTTATTTTATATTATTATTTATTTATGTGTTACCATATCAATAAAAAATTATTAAAACTCCTTTCTCACAATTAAAAATTATTAATCACTATTACTTTTTTAATAACATATTTTCTTCTTATTTATTGATAATATAAAAATATTTTATACTGATAGTAAATCAAATTTAATTCCATATAATATAAAATTATATACATAATATATGAATATATATAATATTTCACTAAAAGCTAAATTATAATATATAATGCAAAATATTAAAAAAGAACAATTTATAGGAAATAACTATTGGGATTAGATTTTTTTATTAATAATTATGGTAAAAAACTGTGATTACTAATGAATAATGATAATTAAGAAATCGATGCGTATCAAAATTTGAATGAAAATTTTCACGACAAACACCTTTAAAATTTTATCTAAATTTTATCCTCCAACCTATAGATTCATGTCATAGCTGACATGATGGATTTTGGCCACAACTGTACTTTCAAAACGTATCTCTTTTAAATTTAATATATATGATAGTGATCGATCTGCATGTATTAAAATATCATGCACAAAACTTGCATGCTGCTCTAAACCAAACTATTAAGTATAATGATTGATAACTCATTACTCACAACGGTAGTCTTGATCACACGAGAAAATTTTCTAGTATTGTATTATCATTGAAAATAGTTGTTTTCTTGTCAATGATTTTACCCTATCTCCTTTATCATTAATTGGTCATTTAGGAGTCTTAATTAGTGATCTAGGTTGTTTTCCTCTGGACAATAAAACTAATTCCTCATTGTTTTATTAGCCAACCTTAACCTTTATTTTTTTTGAGGACATGTCTAATATTCAAAATTTACTTCAATTTGGTACCACTGTCACAGCTCATACATAAGTAGTTACCTTTTAAGATGTTCCATTTGTTGTGCCTCAACTTATGTTAGAGCGAACCACTTAAGTTTGACTTCGAACGATATTTTATCCCTAATCACAATTCATCTACTGATTTTTCAATATCAATTGGTTCAAATCTCCATTTAATTCTACCCAAGCACGTAATAAGAGAAATATTGATAAATACAAACGGTGACTTATCAGAGGAGAGTTTCAACACCCAAGTTTATGGAACAGTAATTTAAAGTTCTGGTGCTATAACTAGTGCCTTTGTATAACCTCGCAATGAAAAGCTAAATTGTTCGAGGAATGAATACGATTGAACAGCCGGCAATGCCAACCGTATGGATTGTTGGCGTTGCTTGGTACAAGTCGTGCATGATAGCAAAAAGGATTAGCGGGCCTACGAAACTATATTAATATTAGAGGCTGTCTTATTATAGGAGAAATTTGTAAATGTTCCGACTGTGGTATTTATCTTTAGTTATAATTAATAAATATATAGGTATTAATTTTTTTTTATAATTTTTAATATTTTAAAAATTAAAATTTTAATATTTATGAATCTTATAAAATTAATAATTGGATAATAAAATTATTAAGTAATATTATTATAAATATTATAATTGTAGCATAAAAGAACTTTTCATATTTTGACAATCGGAAAATTTTTTTAATACTATATTAATACTAAAAATTTAATGTTATTCTCACATAAATATTGACAAGTATATTATTTAAAAAATACTATAAGTATAAAAAATGAGACTCCAAATTAAATTTTGAATTTTTTATATTTATTAGGTTGAACTATATGAATTTACCTTATTATCATTTATTTAATGATAACCCTTGAAGACTCCATCTTTGGTGTACATATTGTTGTTGGTATTTTTTTTATTAAACTCAACGATCTGGCTTGGTAGGAAATTAACTATTTTTGATAAAAAAATTAACTATTATTAGAGAAGTATGTCTTTTGAATTAAAAAGTTGTAACTTTTGTAAATAACACTTTATATCTTTTTAAATTCAATAATTATATCTTTTGAATAAAACTTTTTGACTTTTTGTAAATATTTCAAAGTTTCAAACTTCTCATAATAAAAACAAATAAGATATTTTGAGCTAGCACCTATAATAATATCTGATATTATCTTATAAAGGTTTATCCCTATCATATTTGAGATTCAAACTTAGAATTTTGTATGTGCAATAAGTGAAATATTACTCCTATCACTAAAACAAAAGATATTTTGAGACATATTATAAAAACTTCATCTCATTTATTTATTTCTATTTGGTAGAGACTTCCATACCTTACTACTTTTTGTAGGATATATTGGCCCTAGTTATCTAATGATTTAGATTTAGTTAGAAACCTAGTTCCACTGAGTTACCTATTCTTATTAATTTTAGGAATAATTTTATTACTCTCCCTTGAAATTTATGTATAATTCACTTAGCTCCCCATTATTTTTCAAAATTATTCTAGCCTCTCTTATAAGTGACTTATGTTGATTTCACTTTTATTATATCAATTTTACCCTTTTACATGTTATAATGTTTAAAATATTTATAAAAATAATATTTAAATTAATAAATTTACTTGATAACTCCTTCAAATTAATTTGTAACATGATATTTTAACATGTATTTTAAAAATATTTCAAATTTACTTAAATGTTTTATTAAATAGAAATTTCTAATTTTTATAAAATTAATATTTAAACTAATAAAGTTACTTAGAAATGATAATTTACTCAAGATGATTTGTAAGAGGATACTTTAACATGTATGCTAGAAATATTTCAAATTTACTTAAGTAATTTATTAAATAAAAATTTTTGGCCCTTTATATATTTTGCATGTTACATATCCTAAAAAAAATAAAAGCTTTACTCATAAAAATTGTATTACAAAATTTTTTAATTTTTCAATGAAAAAAGTTATTTATTATCTTATAGTAAACAAGAATATTTCATGAAACTGATGTTTCTATTTTCAATAACTTAAGTTATTAAATTATGTGATTAATATGGATAAAACTAAAATATATATTTTTAATGGACAATATCATGGAGAGTTTGACCTCTTAAAAAGCTTAGTATTTCATCATTTGATTATTTTTTCTTCAAATCTCAAATTAAGCAAATTAAAATTAAAAATATAAATTTAATACATTAAATATAATTTAACGATGAAAATACTCAAAACAATCAGGATTGGGGATTTTAATACGCTTGCAAAACCAATTGAGTGATAAGCTAAGCATAAATATATAATAAAATTTTTTAAAAAATAATTACATAAAGTTTCAAGAATATATAATAAAACTTAAAGATATAAATTTTGTTATAAAGTAAATTAAATAATGATTTAATAGTTAAAATAAATATGTCATACATCAAAATATTTAAGACAACAATAAGTAATTTATGTATCTTTAAAAATAATTGATAGAATAATATAATAAGTTGACACATTGAAAACATAAATTTTGCTACTGTGCATGTTATTCAAAAAAATTAATAAATTAAAATTTGAAAAAATAAAAATATTTTTTTGAAAATATTTTATATTTTCTTTACTTTAAAATATAATAAGTAACTTCTTCCAAAAAATGAAAAATTTTGTAATTTAGTTTTTATCAATAATTTTTTTTTTGTATTTGTAACATTCAAAGTATATAAAAAGTTATAAAATTTTTATAGAGTTACACCTTTAATAAAAATATTTAAGTAAATTTGAAATATTTTAAAATACATATAAAACATTATATTATGAATCATTTTTAAAAAAATATTATTTTTAATTAAATTTATTAATTTTGAAGTGTTTTTATAAGATTATAAAATTAAGGGCAAAATTGGTTTTTAGAGAAGGAAATTAAAATTTTTAATTGTTAATGGGGTTTGATGAATTTTTTAAAATAGCAAAATTAGTTTTTAGAGAAGGAAATTAACTTTTTTAATTGTTAATGGGGTATGATGAATTTTTTAAAATAAAGGGGAGATCAATAAATGACTCTCAAATCTCAAGGGAGGTGAGTAAAATTTATCCTTAATTTTATTTTTTTGTCCCTAAACTTTTGTAATTAGAATTCTTGCACAAAATCATTCCTAAAATATAGGTAACAAGTAAGAAGAAGTCAGTAACAAGGAAAAAGCAAATCATTATAAAAGGCATCTTGCAAAAGTGATCAAATAAGAAAAAAATTGAATGAAAATTAAAGCTTGTCGATTATTGTTATCAGCACATGTAAAAAGAAAGGTTGATCTAGTTCATTGTTGAATTAGAGAACAAAAGGCTGAATTTGGTGGAATTAAAGTAAAGGAAGAAATTATAGTAGTGATTTAAATACCATTTCAAAGATTATTGATTTTTTGTCTTTGGATGCTTTGACATGTATAACAATACTACTTTTACTGCTATCATAGGATAGTTCAAGGATTTAGAGGTGGATTATGGTCTCCATAGAAGGAATGGAATTGGGATAGATTATTATACTTATTAGCTATTTGATGAATTGAATTTTATTTGGAATAATACTATGAAGTTCCATGGTTTCATAAACAACATATGCATTGATAATAAATCGCATGGATTAAGCGGATTCGGTGAGTATTCTTAGAAAGAAATTGGACTTGTATCCTGCAAATGGTTGTTTTGGATTTGTTTGTATCATAGGTGAAATGCTAGGTCTTATGTTTAAAATTGCAAGGACAGGAGGCTAGTATATCAACATATATATCGAGGAAGATGAAGTTGATTCTCATCTAGTTATAAGTCAATTTGTTTGGGTAGTCGTGATTTTCTTGTTGTTGAAAGAGTATATGAGAGTATAAAATTTAAAATTTTTCATAATTACTTTTAGAGCAAGAGCAATAAATGATCCTAAGTCCCTTTTAACAAGGACCCCTCCAAAGATCGAACTCATGATTTTTTGAATCTAAAATATCTTGAAACTTGGTCTACTATCATTGAATCAATCAATTATTAATAATTACATACTTTTAATTCATATGAAATGTAAAAATTAGAAATTGCTCTTCTTTAATATATGATATCATTAGAATCCTTAGTTTTTAATTATAAATTCAATATTTTTTATACATTAGAGATAAAAAGTTTAAAATTTTAAAACTTCAACATAATTTAATAATTAGTTATAATTCTTTTTTGAAAAATTTGGATGCACCTTTAGAATCTTTCAACAATTATAATCACTTCAAAATAAATTGTAAATAATAAATTATGTTATAATCAATTATCCTTAGGATAGGATGTTACCTATTTTTATTTATCTCCTATAATTTTATCTCTTCCATTTATCCATTTATTTTTCGAATAAAAATTAAATATTTATTTCATGCGATTTTATTATATACAAGATTTTATTCTAAAGAGGTTAAGACTCTTGAAACTCTTACATAACTATATATTGACTTGATGAATAATATTTGACAACTCCTTTGCTAACTTTTTCACGTATGATTATTAGTATTTTTTTTTTGGAGTTATTTTAAACCTAAAAATTAACTTATTGTTCAAGAGTTTGCTCAGGTGTTTTAAAGATACAAATTAAATATAAACTATAAAGTGCGTTGAAAACCAGTTTTAAGATAATTCTTTCTAAACTTGGCAATTTTATTTTAAAAAGATAATTTTAATTCCAACATTTGAATATATTTATATATAATATAGAAGAAAATATATAACATTAAAATAAAATGGATTTTGGCGGAGAAATTTCAACTCACGGTGGTGTGACACTGGTCAATTTTTTTCATGTAATTTTTTTTAATAATAATAGATATAATATAAGTAAAATAATTCGTTAGATGTAGTTATAAAATATGGATAATAACAGTTTATTAATTTATATGATAAAGAACTAATAAAATTTACATATAATGCTTGTAATTATTATAAAATAATTTAAAAGAATGCCAAGTGATGGTAAATATAAAAAATTATTAATAAAAATAATCATTTATTTACTATCTAAAATATATTTAAAATTTTATCTCATTATAAGAATGTATAATTTAAAAAAAGAATAAACATTTTAATAGAAAAATATAAAATATCAATAAAGATTTGAAATTTAAAATGATATATATATATATATATATATATATATATATATATATATATATATATATATATATATATATATATATTAAACATACATATAATTATAGAAACTTGATTTTTAAAAAAAAATTTAATTTAATTTTTTTGCCTCTTAATTTTTCTCACAATTTAAAAAAATAAAAGAAAATAAATAAGAATAAATAAAATATCAAATATAAATAAAAAATTTAATTATTACTATGAAAAATTAAATAATATATAGTATAATACATAAAAGTCAAAACAATTTTACTAAAAATATAATAACAAACAAGATGGGGGTATATATAAAAATTAAAGTGCAAAATAACAAATAAACTAGTAAAGCAAAAGCAAGGCGCCTATGCCCCAGTTCTGTACTAACGCATATTGATCTGGACTTTTCTATTTTCTTTCAAACAAAACTATTTTACAGAAGAAAAATACAGAAAAGCGTTTCAATTTTTTTTTTTTTGTAATTTTTCATATTTTCTAAAAGATAAATTCGCTAATTATTTTCACCGCTATCCACAATTTCCCACAAACAGCCGCCACTCCCAATTTGTCCTCTCTTCATCAAATGGGCCTCCGGCTAATGTGCTGTCAAATCAGCCACTAGATGGGCCTCCAACAATGGCACCACCATCCAACTACCTTGTTTCCTTATCATCATATTGGCCCCCTGCTGAGGTGCTATCATATCAGCCACTGGATCGGCCTACAATGCCGGGGCCCAATTGTCGATTTCGTTTGCCCTTCGGTAAGGAGTTTTATATGTCAGAATTTATGGTTTTGATTTCTTCACTCTGCAATTGACTTTTTCCCTTATTCAGTAAGGAGAAAAAATAGGAGGGAGAGAAGGGAAAATTTTTTAATTTAAATAAATGAGAAAAAAATTAAAATTTAAAAATTATAATTACATATTTTATTTTTTTATTTTCTTTGTTTCTTCTTTTCTCTTCAACTAAATAAAAGAAAAAAAAATATCTTTCTTTTCTATCCAAACAAACCCTTTAAGTTTCGGGAAGATATGTCAAGATCAAAATTTTTTTTCATTGGATTTCACTTCCAATCCCTGCAATTTTGGTTATGTATAATGTATTTCTATTTATTTTTTTACTGACGTATGGACATCTGAAACTTCTATAATCATATTTTCTATTGTCTTCTGATGTTTGTTTTTGGGCTCTTGATTAATTTTTGAAAATTTTCCAATTAGGGTTTTAATTAGGGTTTGAATCCCCTATCCACCTTCTTATAAGGTGAGTTGCAGTCTCCTATCAAATAGCAGTTTGTTATCCACAATTCTCTCTGAGACTCACCTGAGGACGTGTGGGCAGTGATCCAACCAATTTCTCAATCTGACATTATGGATACAGCAGGAGAGTCAGGTAATTCAAAAAACTATTTATTTTATTTATGCAATTCTTGTACTCTTCTTTATGAATTTATGGTTGTATGATTATTGAAAAAATTTATGGATTATAAAATTCTTACATCATATATTTTAATGAAATTTTCATTATTTTTAACGTTTATAGGAGTGTGAGTTTGTGATTTTTCTACATATCCATACCAGTACCACCATGAACTATGGGGGAAGTTGAGAAAGAGTGTGGTAGAATGGAGCAGCAATGGATCCACCAATTATGGTAATTTTCAAATTAAAGTTTTGGATAAAAATCCAAATAATGCAATCTCTCTTTTTTATGCCAAAATATCATTAAAAATTATTTATTATGTTAGTGTATATACTATCTTGTTTATCAAATATTAACCAATTATCCTGATAATTTTTTATGGATCTACACTCGAAATTTTAACATATTATTAATATTATGACTAGTAGAATTAGGAAAACATTTACTTTCTACTATTTTTATCTAAAAAAAATAATTATTTATCCTTCATTACAAGTTTGAACATTTCTTAATATTTTTGTTTGATGAATAATCTCTCTTAAAAAAAAATTCTTGACAGCTAAAATTTAGTTGAATCATTATTTTTCAATCAAATTAAATTTAAAGATAACCTTTGAATAAATCATTATTAACAATTTCAACATCTTATTGACACACTACTAGAATTAAAAAAAATCTCTAATTCCTGCCCATTCCACTAAAAAAAATTTAACTATTTCTTATATGTTATCCACCAAAGAGCTAACTCAACAATTCAAAAGGATGGTATTCGTATAGTGATGAATGTGGGGAGACTCATAATAAGTGATCCACATTTATCATGTAATAAATATTTATTTATTTAGATAAATATTTATTTTATTTGAATTTGAATTCAAAAATTAAAATATGCAATCAGTTTTCTTTTGGATAACTGATCACAAGAATGAAAAAATGGGAGAGAGGAAGAAAACTATCCATTTCCCATTAGAAAGAAAGAAAGAGAGAGAACACATCATTCATAATATAGATCCAAAGATTTTTTTTCATCTTCTTCTCTCTAGAACATTATGAATGTGGTTTTGGTAGAATTGTTGTGGATAAAAGCAAGAGTTCCTAATGCGAGGTGATTCTTAGCAACCGTGTGGTGAAATACAACATTAAGATCTAAAAAAGTAAATCAAGTATGTATAATTCCACATTTAATTTGATCAATTAAAATTTTCTAACATTGGTATCAAAACCATGTTAGATTTGATGTCTGTGATTCTCCATGTGTATTTAATGTAATTAAATACATGGTACATGATGTATGAGATGCGTTATATGAGATGTACTATGTTAAATGCACTTATTGTTTATTGTGTATTTGAGTGATAATTTTGTTTCAGCTAAAAAAGGATGTTTTTTATTTTTATTTTTTGTGATATGAAAATGGACCAATGAATGCAAAAAAAATTTTGTTTGATTCTGTTATTCTTGGAAGAATATTGTTAGGGATGGTTTTAGTATTAAAGTGAATACATAAAATATTCATAAGACACTCCTGAACATCAAAAAATAAAAAAATACCTAAAAACCCCATAAAACTTGTAACTTTGAAATACTAAGTCCCCTGAAAAATTAATTTTTTAAGTCATAAAATTAGTCTGAATTTGTAAAACATGAAATTATAAGAAAAATGACTTTTGAATCACCTAAAACGGACATCTAGATCAAAAGTTATAGCTAAAATAATGTTTCAAGTTGGACATACCCGATTAGGTCCACAAACCGAGTCGGGCCGACCCAATTTTGACCCATTTGAAGGTTAAGGATGACCTAAACGGTAGGTCATTTTGGCCGTCCAAAAAATAATACGCCATTCTGGACATAAGGCCGCTTGAACGAACCTCAAAATGACACGTCGTTTTGACCTGGTAAAAAATGACATGTCATTTTATATAGCCAGAAATTCAAAAAAAAACTCTCTCTTCACTCTCAGGGGTGGCATGTAAAGCCTACCCCAGTGCTTGATTGCCACATATCGTACCTGGTTAGAAAGAAAAAAAATTTTCCTCCTATTCTGGCTAACTCCAGTAGCCGGAAACATCCTGCAAGGCAGCGCGTGGGTGTCAAGCACTGTCGTTGAGAGTGGGAAATTCTATTTTTTCCATTTTCTTTGGAATTTTTCATGCAGAAACACTGTACAAGTGCGTGCAACTTCATTTAGGGATAATTTTTAATTCTAAATTTTTCTAAAATGGAGATCTACACATTAATGTATTATTTATGTATTTTGGAAGCTTCTGTGACATTATTTTGACTTAAAAAGTGGAAATAATACAATATTTTGACCATATTTTATGTCTAATTTTTGTGAATAGACATGAAACAGTAGTTTAGAGAGGAATATGATCCATATGGGCTTTTGGAGAGTGTAGGAATAGAACCTAAAGAGTAAAACTGGATAGACACTCTAAAAAACTTAAAAGAAATTATGCATTCACTGTATAAAAGAAATGCATGCACATACTACCTGATGAAAGCTTTCCTGCTTAAAGTCAAATATTTAAAAAAGGATCTTAATTGTAAAAGAAAGGCATTTCCCAATCACCTTTAGGATTGTAACTTGATGGATGTAATTCTAGATGACAACTTTTGAAAATCAATTAAAAAGACTCTATGGCAATGCAAAGACTATACATTGGGAACTTTCAAATACTTTGACCTTGAAAGATGCATGGAAGAGCTCAGATTACAAGAAGTTCACTATTTCAAAATTAATTGTAGAAAAATAATCCTGATGTCACAATTCCTAAATATAAAGAGTACAAGACATTTTGGGCATAGCATTTTAAAGAAAGGATTACACCTAAAAGGCCTAATCAAAACGATGAACATGCACAACTTTGGACCAGTTCATTCAAAAAATCTATTAAAGTTATTCAACACTTTTGAAGAGATGAAAGCTTTGAATTCAAAATAGGAAGCTAGAACAGAAACACTAGTTATATATATATATATATATATTGGTGAATTTTATTTCCTTGGATTTGTTGAGACTACTTTGTGAACATTGATGAATGTTTATTGAATCTATATATTATTTGATGAATGTTTAAATATCTTTATTTAATGTATATTTATCTTTTATGGAATACTGCATTTGAGCAGGAGCTCTTATACTATGTTTTTAATTAAGAGCAACACAACGTATGATGTTTGCATAAGAACAATCTATAAGAAATAATAATAGTATTTAAATAAACATACGTAAAGGTATGACAAATGTAAACTCTCAATCATGAACTAAATAATGTCATTATTATTCTATGCAAGAACTATGCAAATGAACGACATTGTATACTCATAAGAAATGTTCATATATTTAATCAAAATGGCCAGCAAGAACATAATTGCTAAATTAAACAAAGGTGACAAATTGAATGGGGACAACTGGGACATTTGGTATTGTAAAATATCATAAATTTTAGAGGAGCAAGTTGCTCTAGAAGTCTTGAACAATGTCATATTCGAACCTAAAAATAGGAACACAACTTAGCATAAAAGAGATCCTGAAACGTACATTATTTGGAAGAAAAAGAATAGCATTGCTCCTATTACACTTTTAAGTGCAATGACGGATGACCTTATATGTGAATATGAGAATTACCCAATTACTCAGGGAATGTGGATTACCCTAAAAAAGAAATTTGGTGGTACTTCTACCACCAAACTGAGAAGACTCACAATCAAATTTGACATATATAAACTTCGACCTAATACACCTATGAAACAACATTTGTGCGAAATGTTAAACATGATTCATGAATTAAAAACTGCAGGACATGCACTTTCTAATGAGTGGCAAGTGCAAGCAATGATTAGGTCACTTCCTGCCAGTTAAGAACATATGAAGGTCAACCTGTCTCATAATGAAAGTATTGTAACTTTCAATGACATGGCGAGACATCTAAAACTTGAGGATAAACGCTTGGAGGCTTATAGGTCCTCTGGCAAGCGTATATGGTAGAGGGAGTAAGTCCTTCCAATTTTAAGCATAAATCCAAAAAAAGTAAAAAGTTCCAAAAGAGAAAAATAGGGCTTAATTCTTAAGATAAGAAAACCTTCAAGAAAAAAAAGAGAAAGCATGGCACAAGTAACTTTGATCTCAAGAAAATCAAATGTTATGCTTGCCAAAGAATGTGCTATTTTGCTCGAGATTGCACTCAGCAAAATAAATAAAATAATGTATTACTGGATACTAATTTCAAACATTTTTCATATGTTTTCAGTACTATTTTTCTAATAAAATCTCATCCTTTGTGGATTTTGGATTTAGGTGCCACAGACCATGTGAGTAAGGATTGAGGATCCTACATAGAATATAGTCGTTTGTCAAATCAAAGTAGATGGCTTTATGTTAGAAACAATGCGATGATTGAGGTCAAAGGCTAATGTACATGCAAATTGGATTTGCGTGGAGAAAGAACCTTAATCTTACATGATATACTTTATGCACCTGACATTCGACAGAATATAGTTTCTATTTGTTCCTTACTTAGTTTTGAATTTTTAGTTAATTTTCATGGCAATATTGCTGACATTTTTAAAGATAATGTATTTTATGGTTCTGGCTTCATTTCTGATGGATTTGTCATTTTGGATATTGTCAATAATATTGTTTTTGATTGCTTTACTGCTTCCACTTCCAATTTAAATGTTGAAATGGACATTTGGCACATCAGATTAGAACATGTAAATTAAAATAAGATGATTAAACTAGCAAAAAATTGATTGCTAGGCCCAATTTCGAAATTGAAAATGTCCTTGTGTAAACATTGTCTAACTGGTAAAATAACTAGAAAATAGTTTGGAAAAGGAAGTAGGACAGAAACTCTATTACAATCAATTCACTCCGATACACGTGGTCCTTTGAAGTTTTGGATACAAATCCAAACAATGGTAATTTTTAAATTGAAGTTTTGGATACAAATCCAAATAATGCAATCTCTCTTTTTTATGCCAAAATATCATTAAAAAATTATTTATTACATTACTATATATACTATCTTGTTTATCAAATATTAACCAATTATCCTAATGATTTTTTATGGATTGGCACTCGAAATTTTAACATATTATTAATATTCTAACTAGTAGAATTAGGAAAACATTTACTTTCTACTATTTTTATCTAAAAAAATAATTATTTATCCTTCATTACAGGTTTGAATATTTCTTAATATTTTTGTTTGATGAATAATCTCTCTTAAAAAAATTTCTTGACACCTAAAATTTAGTTGAATCATTATTTTTCAATCAAATTAAATTTAGAGATAATCTTTGAATAAATCATTATTAACAATTTCAACATTTTATTGACATGCTACTAGAATTAAAAAAATTCTCTAATTCCTGCCCATTCCACTAAAAAAAATATTAACTATTTATTATATGTTATCCACCAAAAAGCTAACTCAACAATTCAAGAGGATGGTATCCGTATGGTAATCTTAAGGTTACTATTATTGTGTTTTTTCGAGGTGGACCTTGCTATGTCAGGTCACATTTCCTTTACCAACGGTTCCAAGTCGCCCATTTTGATGTCTCTAACACTGTCATGTCCACTGTTGACAGCTGGGAATAGGGCGTCACGAGTTGAGAAAGATCCCAAAGAATCCTTCTATTCGAGGGACGACACGTAAAAATTATTGATAATTAATTTATGGGAAAAGAGGATATTTTCTTTGCTTTAATGTGAGACACATACTTAATTTCAAATTAAATTTTGGGGAATCAATATCAGCGCATTTAATGATTATTTGAATTTGTTTCTTTCAAATTTAAACATGATAGGGATCTGCACGCACTAAAATAACGTGCATGAAATCCCCTGTAATTTTTGTAATGCTTCGGGACCTACTTTTATGA
Source organism: Sindora glabra (assembly GCA_020226215.1). NCBI lineage: Eukaryota > Viridiplantae > Streptophyta > Magnoliopsida > Fabales > Fabaceae > Sindora > Sindora glabra. The sequence continues at coordinate 56,216,439 of CM035234.1, read as the reverse complement.
ATTTTGTAATATATTTTTATATTTTTATATTTTATTAAAAAATTAATTTATATATAAAAATGAGAAATTTTTATGTAACCTTATATGATAAAGTTATAATTTTTACATGTTGAAAAATTAGTACAAATTTATAATTTATTTTAGAAAAATTACATCATTTTATATGCAATTATAATTTTTATCATTTTTATATAAGTCACAAAAAATTGAGTATTTGCAGAGTATTACCCTACTATTTTGAACTATATACAGCCAATGAAAATGATACTATGGTTCTCTTTCATACAAAATTCTAAAAGTGTTTCGTGTTTTTAACTCATAAAAAATAAGTTCTTATTTAATAAATTATTTTAAATAATTTTTTTATTAATTTATAACTTATATCCTTAATAAATAATTATATTCCTATTTTAAATTTAAATAACAAATCAATAAAAATTAGATAAATAATTAATTAATTAAATAATAGTATACATTTAGTATAAATAATTAAATAAAAATAAGTAAGTAAATAAATAAATATGCAATATCATAAGTTATAATTAATTAAATTGTAAATAATTATATTTTTACTTTAAATCCTAGAAAATTAAAAATAAATAAGTAAGTAAAAAAATTTATGATTTCATAAAATATAATTAATTAAATTTTTATTTTTATTATCTTGATTGCATTAGCATAATTTGATATTTAAATAAGTATAAGTTAATTTAATATATATATCTATTTATATTAATATATCCTTTTATGTTATTTTATATTTTGAGCTAGTTTAATAATTAATTTTTCAAAACACTTTTTACACAATTAGTTAACTTATTAACAATCAACTACTTATACGAAATGGAACTTATGTATACTTTCTCGCCTTGAAGGATGACAAAAATAATCATATTCAATAGGTCTTACCTAAATCGATATATATTTATTAATAAGTATTACTTAAATTGAAGAAACTACTTAATGGTTTAGGTTTAGATCTAACCATTAAGTATTTAATGGATCTTAGGTTTTTTTTTAATATTACATTAAACTTGTTAATTTGTACAATGTAGAGCCTCTCTCTAATAAATATTCAATTAGTTTTCTAACCACCAAGGTGGTTGATTTAGTGACACCAGATCATTATTTCATCTTAGAAATTTTAGATTCAATGTAAAAGGACATCAACTTATGGTCAATGAAAAGGTGGAGGATTCTTAAAACCCCTAGTACTTTAGTAAGATTGTGATGATGGCTCACCTTTTGGATAATAACTATGAGTCAAATTGAATAGTTTGCAATGAGTTAGTATTTCTATGGTAATGCCAACAGAGAATGGCCAATGCTAGTTGCTTTTTTTCTCTATTTTTTCTTAAAAAATGGATTTTTTTTAATATTGTGTTATACCTATTTTGATAACATATTATATAACTAACCTATTATTATATAAAAATTAATATTATTACATATATAGCGATATTATGATAGTTTGTTTAAGAAATATAAATTTTAAAATATTTAAATCTATATTAAATTGTAAAAATATTTTAAAATAACACTTTTTTATTTTATAATATTAGTTTGTACAATGTAGGAATATCTTATTATAATATAAATGGACAAATAATTATTCATATATTGACACAATACGATCTTTATTTTACAAAATTAATAATGAAATAACTTACATTAACCTTAAAAGTTGATATAAATAGTATAGATAAGTTGAAATAAGAATGGATGTGAATAAGAAAATGAATATAATTTATAACTATCGAGTGTAATTATTGTAAAAAGAATAGCTTTTATTTTTTATTAAAAAAGTTTACAATCATATTTTAATTAGCAGACCTAAATAGATTCTAAATAGGTTTGAATCTTTAATGAATTTATAATAATGGATTCTTATTAGGTTTGGAGATAATTGAGTTTAGCTTAGATTTACATAAACCCGACCCATTGTCATCCTTACTTACCTTTTTTTTTTCTTTTTATTTGACATTTGATTTAATATAAAATGTTGCAATTCACTACTATAAAATTGTGATTCTATATCAATGAATAGATAATGGTAAAAGGTAAAACAATATTTCTATTGATGCAGTGGAATTTTTTAAATTATTAAGACTAATGAGATGGAAGTTAGTAAATATTGCCAACATGAGATGACGATTAGTAAATATAACTGACATCTATTTTGATGTAATGATATTTCTAAAAATTTTGAGAAACTTAAAATAATAATTTTTTATTCAATAGATGTCATAAGGTATGACATTTGAAGGATACTAAAAAAAATAAAAAAATTTAAAATGTCAATTTTAGAATTAACTAACATCTATTTAGATGTAATGACATTTTTGCAATTATTTAGAAATTTAAAATGATAATTTTTTACTTAACTGAGATCATAAAAAATGACATTTAAACGTTGCTAAGAAGAATGAGGAAACTTAAAACATCTATTTTAGAATTAACTAATATCTATTTGGATATAGTAAAATTTTTAAAATTATGAAAAGACTCAAAATATTGATTTCTTACTCAATTAGCATTATAATGTATGACATTTAAATGTTATTGAGAAAATAAGTAAACTTAAATATCATTAACCGATATTTATTTGAATGTGGTGTTATTTTTTAAATTGTGAAAAAACTTAAAACATTGATTATTTATGTAATTGACATCATAATGTATGATATTTAAAAATTATTGAAAAAATAAAAAAATTAATATATCAATTTTAAAATTAATCAACGTCTATTTGAACGTAGAGACATTTTTAAAATTATTAGAAAATATAAGACATCGATTTTTTATGTAACTAACATTAAAATGTATAGCATTTAAATGTTACATGGGACAACAAAAAAAATTAAAATGCTAATTTTAGAAATAATTAACATCTAAAGGCATTGAATTCTAATAAAAACCATGGAAAAAGTAATGTTTTTCCATGATAAATAAAGCATATTTTATTTTTTTTCTCATTATCACTCTCACTCCCATTTTTATTTATTTTCAAACTCAATCCTCATATCTATCTTTAGTCCTTTTGTAGAATTTTAAATGTTCTTTCATCCTTCGCCACACATTACTGAGTTATAAATACTTCTTCAATTAACATTAAGCAAAAATTAAATGTCTTGTTCTAAGACATTGGTTCAAAACATAAGAGATGTCTTTTTTCTTGCTTCTGATTCTTTTAAATCTTTATTTTTTTCCATTTCTATGATTTTTGCATAAGTTTTTTATGAAATTTTTATTTGTATTTCTTTTATACAACTTCTAAGGTTGTATTTAAGTGTCAAATGCTTATTATGTAAATGATAAAATGTTGCGGTTAAAATCGAAGTGATCAAATAACGATAAAAGATGGAGAAAAATAAAAAAAAGTATTAAAATAGTCATTTTTCATGATTTTGGGAAGGACAAAACCTTTTTGTATTTTGCATAAATGGATATATCTCCAAAAGTTATATAAAATTAACATAAAATTTGCTTTAAACAAACAAATGAGCATGAAGTTATGATTTTCCTAAATTTTTAACTCAATATATATTTTTAAGTTGAATGCTAAATTTATTCAATTTTAATTGTAAATATTTTGCTAAGAAAGCTAAAAATTGATTTAAAAAAATTATTTGGTAAACAATTCACGTCAGTTACTTATTAGAAGCCAATGTTTTTAACTTTACACCAATTACAAGGTAGTCTATTTTATAAGAAATGATGATAGTTTTTTTTCTTTTTGTTATAGGAATTAACGCTATTTCCTTTATGATAGTTTTTTAACTAACATCATAAAATATTTACTACATGCTCGATAAAATGTAAGTCATGATTCGATGTGAATCTTTTAAATACCTAATATTAATAAACTTTGCTATAGTAGTGATTCTTGCCATAAAAATTATAAAATAATACATTTACATTGCAATTTAATTATCCTCTCTTTTTCTTTACTTTTTTATGATTTAAGATTTGATTTGACATTAATTAATTATATAAAATCACATTTTTTAAAAAAATATTTGTAATTCCTTATATAAATCATGCAACAAAGTCATAATCTTATGCAATACTTTATATACTTCTTATAAATGTAAAACTTATATTACAACTTGCAAATATAATAGCATCCATTACAATTATCATACATATTTTTCATTATCAATATTAATTCTCATGCAACAAAGTCATAACATAATATTTTTCATACTTTATATTAATGCAAAATTTATTATTACACCCTAATAGATTTTTAAAATGCTTTATTTAAGCAATAAATAATTAAGATAGGTTTGAAAATAAAATCTTCTTTTATGAGAATTGGCCTATGAGTAAATAAGTGAGATCGATCAAAGTCAAATTGTTACCCTTAATATATTTTTAAAATATTTTAATTAAAAATAAATAGTTATAATGGGTTTGAGAACAAATATGTCTTCATTTAAAATGAAGCTTATGAGTAAAAATGAAATAATTTAAGGTTAACATGACTAAAGGTAAGTAAGTGAGTTAGGAAGAACTTAAGAAGGTAAATTCCCAAATTTTCTCTTAGGACATTTCTTCTCATATTTCGCCATAAAGTCAATCCCATCCTTGTTTCTTTCCCGAAAACACACAAACCCTCTCTCCCTTTCTCCTCTAACCTTAAGCAAAGTCTTTTATCTTCTTTAACCTATTATTCTTAAGATCAAGCAAGGTAATAAATAATCATCACATATTAATCTTGTGACAATTTCCTCTATTTCTCTTATTAGGGTTTGTGATTAAGTTTCCTTGAGAACAAATATAGTTTTGGAACACTAATCCCTAATTCTTTGATTTGGAATGTTTAAGAACGAGTCAATCTTTAACTTTATCACTAACAAGCTCTCCTACGACTAGTGAGTAAACCTTCTAGCTACAATTTATGAGATTTGTTAATTTAATTAATTCTAGGCTAGGTTTTCATTTAAAAAAATTGCTTGAAAATGTGATTAATGTTAGAGAATGTTGTTTGACGTGAGTTTCCTTATGAAATTAGGTTGTATGATGTTGTTTTGTGTTTGGAAATAGGTAGTTTATAAGATTGTGTGTATAAAGGCTAAATTTTGGTTGGATTTCTTTGTGGATGAACAGTAAATTTTTTGTAAAAATGTAGGAATGCATATGTAAATTGATTCATGAAACTTAGTATGCAAAAATCATAACTATAGATCGATTCATGAATCAATTCACCCTTTAATTAGTGAATCCATTTAGTGGGTTGTAAAGCACGGACACCGTTACACTAAATCAATTTATGAATTCATTTAGAGTTTTCAAAATCGATATGAATCAATTTAGGAATTGATTTAGGACTTACAAAAAGTTATTGAAGCCTCTAAATCGATTCCCTTAACCAAATTTTATGTTTTGCTTCTTAAAACAAAATTACTTGATTAATTTGAGTATGTTTTTGAATTAGATAATTTGAAGGTGTTGTAATGGTTTTGAACCCTTTTAAATGTGTAACTAACAATTATGATAAGAAATTTTATTGAAAGATTATTTTTTCCTTTGAAAATTGATATTGATTGGGTATGTTGAGGTCATGCAATAAGGTATGGTGTTGTCTTGACATATGAAATGTGATATGGAATAGGTTTTATGGTGTTTAAGTTCAGTTTGCGATGTTATTCATGAAAATTGAGATGTGATGAATTTATACTCATTGTAGTTTTATGCACCAGATCTGTATGCTTGTTTATAAAAAGATAAAGCTAATCCTGAAAAGATAAGCTTAAGGATAAGGATGATTGAGAGTTATAAGAAGATTTACTTGCCTTTTTTCTTTATGTATCAATATTGAAATATTATGTTGGACTATTTGATTTTACTGAGAAAGAAATGTAGAGTGTAATATTGATTTAATGATGACAATATATATAGCAATCATCACCGACCCTATTTTCAGTAATATTTATTTTATGCTTATTTCTCCATGGCAGAGCTACAAGAAAGAGACAATTCTATTTAGCTTTGGCAAGATTAGAATAAACCCTCATTGATATCATTAAATTTATTTTCTTTCTATATGTTAGTTTAACATTCAATTCTCTCTATTTTTTGGATAATTTGGTTTACTCATTGAATTTCAAAGAAGTTCACTTTACTCTTATTTTCTTTTTCTCTTTGGGGATTTTTCCTATAGGTGCGCAACTACTATTGGATGAGATGAAAGTGAACTCATTCAAAAACTTTAGGTGTTTCAATAAGCCATGGGATTGTTGGTTTAGATGTATAGAATATAACTAATTGTAGCATGCAGTGCATGATTATAATTTTCAAGCATTTGAATATGATCGTGACATATTGGGAGGTTATACACATTTGTACCTCCAACATTGCATTGACCATGTTTTGGAAAGCTCATAAGCAGTTGCCTCTAACAACTTCCTAGTGCCAATTACATGCCTTGGAGGCATAAGTGACATTTATATAACCATTTGCAAATATAATGACATTTATTACAATTATTATCCATATTTGTCATTGTTAGTGTCACTCATGCAAGTCTTTATAAATCATGGAAAAACATCATATTCTAACATGCAAAGTACTTCTTACATGTTTCATGCAATTGCAAAGCTTATGTCATCACTTGTGAATATAATGAATATATCAGATATAATTCTCACAAGGTATACTACATAACCCATAAGTTGACTACAAAATTATGCAATAAAGTCATACTCTTACCAATATTTTCATATGTCATGTAATTGTATAATCTATGTTACCACATTTTTCCTTTCATAAAAAGAGAGAGTAAAGATAATCAGTATTGTTTATCCTCTTTGGATATTATTTTAAGAGTACTATCTTGCTATAGAATATTTAGTTTGAATCATAGCTATTACCTAAAGGATGAATCTATCACCCTAGTTTCATGAAAGCGTCAGTGGTCTCAAGAATCCTCCACTTCTTCATTGTTACAAATTGACACTCTCTTATATTAAACTCTTACCCTATTAATTATATTAATTACTCTATTAGTTGCCATTTTTTAACATAATGATAGTAGTAATACATAAATTTCACAAGATACATATATTTGAATCATGACCTCATGTAAGTCAACCGTAAAAGTATGCAACAAAATCATACTTTAATGGAATACTTTCCATACTTTATATAACTACAAAATTTACATCAACCATCACCCAAGTTAGACTATAGTCCTCACAAGATATAAATATGACTCAAAGCCTCACAGAGATCTACCATAAAATTATATAATGAAAATTATAAATCATAAATTTATCTCATGCAAATATTAGATGAGACAGTATGCATGCAATCTCATTTAAGGTTGTATAGAAAAAAGACCCATAAAAATAACCGCATATTCAGAGGATGGATATTGTAGCTCAACAATTTTATTAATGTTTCACCTTCAGAAATTAATTTTGTGCTAAGGTATTATTGTATCAAATAACTATTTACTTCAGATAAGAGATAAATTTCTTGCATGTTTGAAGTTTTTCGTTCAGTTTATAATACAGGTACTAATTATTTTATTAATTATTATTAATTATAATTTAATAATTATTTATATCATAATTATTTTTAAAATAAAATAATTAATACATGTAAATTAAACGAGGAATCCCGCCGCAATTACCTAAAAACTTTCATTGTATCAGAAAATCTCTTATTTGCCTCATATCCTGGTTACAAATTAGTGTGAGTTCACAAGAAAATGGAAGATTCCACACCCAGTGGTGTGTAAAGATCCCAACGTCAACGCGCCTTATTGTGGATCCCGATTAAACTTGAGACGCATGTAATTAAAATAATAGTTTCTTGGATTATATATATCACGGTACATCCTTTTTTTTTTCTTAAAACAATCGCATTGATACATACTTTTATTATTTTCTATTAAAATTGAAAATTTTTAATAAAAATTTATAATTTTTACAAAAATAAAAAATTTTAAAAATTATTTTAATACAACTTTGAATGATATAGTTCTAAATTTTTATGCATTTATTATATGCAAATTTCTTACAGAATTACAATAGCAAGATTTTAGATTAAAAAAAAGTCAATTTTATTACTTTTGTTGTAAACTTTTACAAAAAAAAATCCGCTTCTTTTCAAAAGTTTACTGTAGTAAAACTTCAATTTCCCAGTTAAGGTTGGAAAGTATTTTCTATAAAAACGTAGTTATAAAATATTAAAATAAGAAAAAATCTTTTTACTTGCTTAATATTAAATATGAAGAGTTTGAGGAAAATAATTTTTTTAATTTAAAAAAGAAATTTACTTTTCTTTATTTTTAAGTTTCTAGATATTATTTTTTAATTATTAATATAAATGGTATATCAATCTTTCATTAATATATATATTTATATATATAAATGATATTTTTTATGAAAAATACTTTTAGACAAAATAAACGGAGTTTAAATATAGTTTCCAAATGAGATGAGACTAAAACAAAGATGTAACTTTTCAAAAACATCAAGTTCTGCATCCCAAACTTTATGTAGCAGAAACAAAGGTCTAAGAATTGAAATCCGACAACAATAAAAAGGGACGAACTGAGAGGATGAGCATTCAAATGTGCAGATTGGAATATGAATGTAGAATCTCGAAAAACAAAATTTTGAATTTTGAAATCACCTATAGTTTCAAACAATTTGTCCATAGTAAAACAGGGGAATTCTACGGTACCCCCGGGGTTTCAAACCTGGGGTGATGTGGTGCATTGTGGACCATTGGATGAGATTACCAAAATTCTTAATAATCTCATCCAATAGCTTATATTGTGTCACGTCATCCCGAGTTTGAAACCCCCGGGGTACCGTAACAAGCACAAGTAAAACAACAACTATCCTAATGGTGGTGTGTTGAAAAAATTTATCACCACTAGACATCTTGCAGTGTTTGCACCTACGAATACATGTAACATTTAGCTTGTGCTTATCCAAAAAAAAGAGAGAGAGCGAATTACAAAGTTTCATTCTAATTTTGGGAGATTGCTTATGCGCTTGTTCTAGACTTCATTTTTATAATGATAACTATATTACTATTCAGCGTTGCCTGTTTTACTTTCTAAGTTGTGGAGGAACCATTATAGGTAATAATCTTACTTGAGCCACTTTTATCGCTTGCCAATTACTCAGACTATCACCTTTTACTCTAAGTCAACTAGTGCGCATTTTAATCATTTGACATATGGCTGCAATCATAGTGTCAATGCAATCCCTCTAGAATCACAAATGCACAAAGAATATCAAGGTTTGGAGTAGCATAAATGTGTAGTAGAACATCACATAGAATTGAAATAGGTCAATTCTATAGATCCTAAGTCATATCAATTACCAGCTTCAAAAATCCGCCGAGATCAAACTTAGGCATTGATGATTGCTCATAAGAGTTTCAAGTTTATCCGATTTTAAAGTGGAAAGGTTCTATTATAAAACTCGGTTCACACATAGAAGCAAATTTAGAAGGCGATAAAGCATAAAAACTGCCTTGACTTCATTAGGTGGCTATTTGATACTTATATAGTATTAATTTGCCTTCTATTTTAGTTTTGTTTCGCTTGCACATATATATTATCTAGGTTTTGATTCATATAATTTCAAGTACGTAGTTTTATTTGAGTATGTTCTCATCTCTAACGATTTCCAGTGTAATGGGAAAAAAATATATATTCTGGCCAAAGAACCAGACATGAATGCAAAGATTTACTTCGAAGTGATTTGATTTTTTTTTTCAATTTTATTTCATTTCCGACGGAGTTCATCATAGATTTAAAAGAAGTAATGTATATGTCAAACGATTATGGAAAAAATGCAAGTCATTCCGTACAAGTTTTGAATAATTACATTTAATACCTATAATTATTTTTTGAAGCAGCAAATTGGACCCCCAATATAGGCACCATATTATATCTATGCGAGGATAAAGATGCAAAATTTAATACATACAATTATTAATTTTTAAAACAGCAAATTGGACCCAAAATGCAGGCACCATATTATATCTAGACGAAGATGAAGACGCAAAAATAATGGTTATGTTTTTTTCTCCTCAAATTGGACATGCAAGCTATGTGAAAAAGATCAAAATACCTCAAATAGAGAATTTTTTTCCTTAAAAAATATGGTACACAAGCTAGATTATTTGAGCTACAGGACCTTCACAATATCACTATGCTTGATTGAGAAGAGGCTGGGAGCAAGAAACACCTGATGAGATAGAAGAAAAAATTTTCCAATGAAGAGATAGAGAGTCCTTACCATTCCAAAAATTGATTTTGAATCTAGATTGAAATGGGAAAAATACAATTAACAGAAACACTGAACTTCAAATATAGAGATTACCCTGTGCTATCGAAAGCAAACAACGAACACAATATACGGAGGGCCACATTCGTCAAGTGAGAGGGACATGAAGGGGGGAGAGAAACAAATGAATAAACAATAAGGAATTTTGCAAATGAGGGAAGATGAGAAGAGTCCCATATGACGAAAAATAAAATTACTAGAATACCTTCTTAGTGAGAGCTGTATTTGGAAAAAGAAATTGGGTAATTGGGTATTTGCCCACACAAAAATATGAAGATTTGCAATACGCGTGTGTGTGTGTGTGATATTTTAGCAAATTAAATCCAATAAAAAAACTGAAAGGGGGCACCAGACCAGTCTGCATGAACTTTGTCCAGTTCCAGCCAGGCCAGACGTCACTCAACATGTAACGGAGCAAGAGTGAAAATGCTTAAATAAACCATAAAGATAACTTGAAAATTTAAATAGGAACAATTTCAATGTACACAAAAGCCCATTGTAAACTCTGCTATAACTTCCTCATGCTTCTTCAAACGACAAAAATCTTACTCATATTCAGAATCTGGGTCTGCATCCACAATATCAGGTAATGAATCTTCATCAGATGCTTCTCGCTTGTCCAACTTAGGTCCAAATCCCTCCCGCTTATCATAATCTGACATTCTTGGCAATACACTTCTCTTCGGGGAAGCTAGCTCGCCATGTTTATTGTTCAACGTCCCTTGGCCAGATTCCATCTGATTTTCCAGATGATGAGGTAGAGACCTCGGTGAAGCAATCCTCTCAGGCAATATACCAGTAGCTAAAGAACCACCAGAAGCTTCAGTCAGAGGGGCACATTTCCTAGAAATGGGTTCCTGAATTTGAGCAGCAGATTCTCGAGGTTGGGGTGAAGTGTCTTTGCATAAAGCCTGAACAAATCCCGTTTCAATATCTGCAGATGCAACAGCTTCAGACACCTGTTCATTTGTGGCTTGGATTTTGGTTTCAGAAGACAGACGCACAGAACACAATTTGGGGTCATCATCTTCACACATTCCAGAAGGTTCTTCAGAATGTTTTGTATCCTCAGACAAAGGCACATCAGGTTCTTCGCCCCCTTCTAGCCATGTTGCACATAAATCATCGTCAGATTCAAGGGTATCACATCCTTGGAAGCCAAATGGTGTACTGTAGCTCTGGCCAACAGCATAATTATCTCTGAAATTATTGAGAGTTTCACCAAGAGGATTCTGACTTGCATAATCTGCCAACGGAAGTGCCCTAGGATGTATAAGCACTTCCAAGACCAAAAGAGCATGGGTACAGAATTCGCCAAGTTGTGTTCCAACTTGTCGTTCTCCTGCAATCATCAATTCAAGATACTCAGGATTAAGATTCGAGTTAGATTACTATAAAGACTGCACATGTATTATCAAGAAAGTGTCTTTTAAATCAATAGTTATAAGATTCATTACCAAACTTAAAATAACTAAAACTCATGAAGAATTTCTATTATGTTTTAAAATGTAGTAATACTCTATTATTGTCAACGCAGTAATACATCTAAAGCAGATATCAACAAACTGCACCTGGATAAACCATCCAAAGTGCCGGGGACTTTATCCTGTTCCATATTTTATTGGAAGCTTTAGTAACAAATACAAGATGCTATATTGAATATAGAGGCTCTAAATCTAGAATTCTACAAGTGTAAATATGAGAAGAAAAATGAACAATGAATAGTATACCCAAAGTACAAGGGTCTTTCTCTTGTTCCACATATCATGAAATCTTAGGTGACAATTCCAAGATACTGAAATGAAATCCTTACTTATAGTCGATGAAAATCCAAACATACAGTGAAGTCATAGTATCATCAGTATTCCAACTTGCACAATTTACCTATCTAAACGAGATGAACCTTGCCACAGTCTCGCTAGATCATCAGGTTTGTATTACAGAACTAAATCAACACAGAACAAACTAGCAATTTTACAATACCAAATAATCAGACCTAACTGTGGTCAAAAACTGCCATTTTGCCTCCATGTATTAGTTAGTTACATGGTTAGTACCTCAAGCCCCTTCTGTCTATAATGCAAATGCGCAAGTTACATGAAAATAGCCATATCACTGCATGAAAACCTTTTTCTTTGGACAGTACCCCTATTAAATCTATATAATTTTAGGGGAAAAAAAATTGATAACCTCTTCATGATTAAGCTCAAATCCAGTATCACAGTGTATCAGCTTAACCGATTACTAGATAAACCCACAGTTATCACTTTTCACTAGAAAATTGCCACATGAAGAGTTCAGAGTATTAATAGGCCCAATCCCAATATACTAAACCCCCTTCTTGTTATCCTGCACCAACTCTGTCTTTTCACAGTATTTACAATATTTCACACAGGACATCAGAACTATGATTTCTCCATGAGACAAAAAATGCAATAAAAATCACCAGCTTATTATACATTATACCTCTACGGTAAAGTTCAAGACCCTGAGCCAAAAATGGAGGTTGCACCCGAGAAAAGGAAAGAAAGGATGCCAAAAGGGCACGTAATGCAGCAAGCTGCAAATCAGCTGGAGTGGCAGAAGGTTCATTTTGCTGGAACATCCTTTTCTCGTCACTGAACCATCCTTCTTTAAAAGATTCCATGGCTATGTCTACCAAAAGACTATCTACTTTAGACCTCCACTGTTCGGATCTTAATGCACCACCCTGTCAAAATCATGAACATTGCATCAACTCATCAATATTTCATTCAAGGCCAAAACCATGGAAAGGGCAAGACTTGGGATGGCCATGCTATTCCTTATAAGTTTAAATTGAATACCAAAACAAAGACGAGAAATCTATATATCATTGCTAGAGAAATGCCTTGAACAATATAGCATGCTTGATAGGATTCCCAAAATTGTAGTTTTAAAAAAAGTCAAAGGTTTTTAATATCTTTTAACTTTCAAGTATCTGAAATAATGCAAGTGTATTATGTCTTGCAAAGTCTCAAAAAGGTGGCCTACTAGGTTAGATTTAGAAGGTAATCATGATAGCACTGCTATAAAATTCTTAAGAAAGACAAAAAGAATAACATTTTTCCTATAGTTGTCTCATTTTGGAAAAGCAGGTAGACAAGCATGCCTGCTAAACAACCAACAAGTGTATTCACACAAAGTAAGGAAAGAACAACACAAGAACATTAGAAGTTACATTGCCTAAAATATACATACCACAGAAATGAGGGCCTCTAATGTCTCAAGTGCAGCTATCCTTAGAGATATTGGAGTCAGTGCATGGTTCCTGGTGGTTTCCACCCCCAAACCACAACTTTCATCAAGCTTCGTAACAGAACCAGTTGTACTACTTCGTTTCCTTTTTTTATGACTAGGTTGTAGCAATGCTTCAGTAGAGGCATTTAAACTTGAACCAATTACCGTGCCAGCACTTTTTTTTCCATTCATATTCAAATCAACATATGCATTATTGACAACTTCCTGGGCAAGGCATAAAGCCATTCCTGTTCAACAAGACTAATCAGGTCAACCATTCACTAAAGTCCAACCAAATCTAGCTTAAAATAAACTGCAAGGAAGAAGAGAAGGGAAATTTCAAGTCGGGACATTGAAATTAATGAGCCTGAAGCAAACAAGAGAACCAGCCCTAGGCACATTAACTTATACAATGTACAAGAAAGAATCAACAGAAAGATCAGATAATATTGCATGAAACCAGAAGGTTTTTTCTTTTTTCTTTTTCTTTTTTTTTTTTTTTTTGGGGGGGGGGGGGGGGGGGGGTTGTGGGGCAGTGAGGATGCATAGAACCAAAATTAAATAAATTGATAATCTCAGAGAAAGATGCAAAAACTTGTGCCCAAGAAGCTGGGAACGCAATGTGGTGTTCTGCATAAAGCTGTTGCTTCTCAAACTTGATTCTTATTCTCTCGCTCACTCCTAAAAAGCCAATTATAAGTGTCAAACCAACGAGGCAAGATACCCAGTGAATCTTCTCAATATCCTAACACAACAATTTTTACATGCCAAAATCAACATAAGGTCTCCTGTCAGCATCCATTAAAAAAATTTAAAAAAAAAAAGGGAAAACCAACAGCAACAGCACATAGGCAGGTAAAACATAGGCCAAGTGCATATCTTAATTCCAGTTAAAGGTAAGTGAATAACTTCAAATGCTTCAGCGCCAACAAACTAATACCAGCAGTCAGCAACATTGAGACATCTCTATTAAGAAATTGAACATACCAACACCCATGGATGAGAGTAGATTCCTTGCAACTGAATAGACCTTGATCCTTAGTTCCGGCAACAAACATGTCTTGAAGTACCTGGTAATGAGCCGCACAATAGAGGCAGCATTTGGTAGTAGTTGTCTGCAATATGGAAATGAAATAAAATTGATTTACAAGAAAGGACACAAGTTGTGCATGCACACACAAAGAGGGACATTAATACAAAGCCTAAAGATAAACTGAGCAAAGAGCTTAATAACGGCCATCAATAATAATCAGTTGAATACCAGATTGTATTGAGCAAAGAACCCAAATATGCATGGCAAAACCTAGTTGTTAATCTTTGTATAAAAATTGAGGGAAAAAAGTCAAGCTCATATCACTGTTGCTTTCTACAACTGCCTGTAAAAATGCTAAAAACAAGAAGCCTGAAGGAAATTTTCATTGAAGCACATGAACAGATGAATTCAACGCAAAACAAGGAAAAAAAAATTGACCCAAAAAAAAAAATCACAACCACCACCAAGCAAAAATAATAGTAATAATAACAAAAAGAATAAGGATTCAATCAATAATTGCAAGGTAATGATTTAGTACTCCATGACCTGGAAAGAGATTCCATGCCAAAATTCATAACCTATTGGCATCAAAAATAAAATGCTGTCTCACAGGTACATAGAAGCCAACGATGTTTGATAAATTTACATTTCAATTATTAACTGTAGATTGCACCAATCACAGAGCCACTATTTCTAATTTCATTTTTGTAGACAAGATTTAAGCAGTCATACCTGCCCATGCCTTTTATAATAGCATTCAGCAAATCTAGGCTACACGAGTGTAAAAAAGGAAGTTGAGAACAAATATTCTCTTGCTGCTTGGCGGTCACAAATGGCAATGATGTTTCTGATAAAGAGCCATTCACCATTAATACCCTTTCAATGGTGGCCAACAATAAGCAGGCAGGAACATTTACCTGTCACATGACAACACTTCAACTTTTCATCTTTCTTCCCCCGTATTAAGAACACTTGACAGAACTCAATTGTAAGAATGAATCCTTATTCCTTCACTAGAAAGAACAAAACAGTACCTTGATAGGATACGGATTTGTAAGCATTGTACAACAACAAAGCATTAGTGTAGGGACATTGGACAACAATGATTGCTCAGACCTCTTTGTTGCTTTGTTACTAGCTTCTTCAGCCATTACATAGCCTCCCAAAGGTGGTGGAGGATCCTTCCCTCGTAGAACCAACAATCTGACAACCTCATTGCGCTTGGTTTCTGTAGCACACGCAAGAATACTGTCAAACCTGACCACTAACAATAACACCAAGAAATTCTGGAAGGTTGTGATGCATACCATCTTCAAAACCTTGAAATGCAATATTCAATTGATCATTTATTATAACCAAAATTTTCTGCATCATAAGAGACCAGCTTTCTTCATCTCCTCTCAACTTTGGAAGTAATGCAAGGCAACTAGCAAGTTTCTGGATGCACAAAGCCAAGCAGAAGACAAGAAATAAGGATAAAATCAAGAACTTGTCATTTTATTTTGTGAGATAAATTTTCCTTAGAATTAAGAGAAATGAATTGTGAGCAGAGCATGGAAAAAAGATAGTAGAAGAAATCAGAAGAAATTGATCTCTCCAAGTGTGTTCTATCTAAACTAGAGAACCTCCCTACACAATGACACATAGCAACCAACAGTTAAGCCAAAAGGGCCTTATTGGTCCAAGGTAAATGCCCAATGAGGCCATGACTTTGGAAGTTCACCTTAGATGTATGGTACTCTTCCCTTCGCTCAGTTAAGGTTGGCTGAGGGCTAGTACAGATAACCCTTCTTACATCAGAATCCTACCACAGATAACCCTTCTTACATCAGAATCCTACCAAGTTAGAAACAGCTACACATTGCAAACCTCCTATGTTGCTTGCAATTTACTTTATAGAGGAAGCTATTGAGTGAAGCTTCCAAATTGAGTTCTTTCTTGCTTTGCATGATTTTATTTAATTGCTTTATATGATCTTATTCAATTTGCTGCAGATTTTTTTTTAGAGAAAAATAAACTTAAGAGGCAAAAGAAGAGTACAAGAGAAGAGGATAAGATATCCCCAAGAAAAAGAGACAGAAGAGAAAAGCCCAATATATATATTCGTATGTATGTATATATGTAAAATATGGACATATATAGGAAAAGAAAAGCCCAATACCCCTCAATCAAAGATCTAAAAGAGGAAACCAAACCCTCAGCATATCAAACGAACTTCTGAAAAAGGAGGACATAAAGCAACCCAGAAAGACCTGACAGAACCCAAAAGACATCACCCCAGAGACTTCTAAGAACCTAATCCTAACCCCACTTGCAAGGACTCCCTAAACCATGTACAATGCAAACTACCAACTTTCATATGACAATTTTTTATCCCTTCTGCCTTTAAAGTCGCCATAATTGATGGTAGTGGCCAATTTCTCTAGCTCTGTTTTTGCCTTCCTTCTTTTCCTGGCATAGATCTTGAGAGATATTGTCATTGATATTTCTTGTCCAGTTGAATTAATCAGTTTAAAACCAAAATAATGTATTAATTCTTGTGGATTCCGGTTATGTATTTAATTTGCTATAGATATTGCTAACTTTAGATTCTTTTGCACTCTGCTAGGTCAATACTTATGTTTCGATAGCCACTTAATTGAACGTCTAAAGATTCTAAGATTTGCTATGAATTTGTAGACAACAAAAACCACTATCTCCTTATGCATTTAGCAGTTCAGTGACAGCTAGCCATTTGTTTTCACACTGCCAAGCAGCATAGAACAATGCAGTAGGCTTTTCATGAATTGAAAAAACTAATTTCGGCTCAATGTGGAACTTTTCAAGCAGCATGGTGGGAGGTGAAAAAGATAGTGCCAATCTGCATTCTAATGGTGTTAGGTGAAACTGGTTCAGTAATATAACACAGCCCTGATGCAGAAATTCTTCCCTATCTGGCTTTTACAGCCTAAAGCCAGTTTTTCAATAGAGAAAGAAAACTTTTCTGAGAGGAAAGAGCGCATAGCAAGACAGCAACTAATCATCACAGAGAGCTTTGCATTGGCTTCATTGCAGTTAGAGGTGTCTCCTTGATGAAAACAATTGAATGCCTTTATTACTGAGATATTTTCTTTCTACTGATGCGCTTGCACTTGTAGAAGCGCATCTTACCATCTCATCATTACTCTTTAATTCTTTTGACAAAACAACTCATTTTATTGGAAGATAAAATAAAAGGGAGGAGGATTCCCTTTTTCTTGGTGGTAAGTTCTCATCCTTTGATCAACAAAGGGAAGAGAAGCAAGATCACACAGGAACAGCAAAATTTGTCAAAAATGAGACAGACTTTCTGAAAATGGACACTTGGTATCCAAATAAAGGATACCTCTTTATTCATATAGCGGAGGCAACCAATCACAGTTCAATTTGATCAAAGGATTCTGCTTCATTCATATGGCAGTGACAACCAAGCAAAAGGAAGCACATTACCTTCAACATATTATGACTGCAACCTCCGGACAAAAGTTTGGAAGCAATAGCAGATTCAACCTGCATAAATACATAATATTCACTGCATCAAGAACAGAGAGGTGCTAAGGATCCCTAAACTAGAAGGCAGACAGAATAATTAGCAGTTATAAAAAACATGGCATGGCCAATAGTGATTTATCACAGGACAACCACAAAGTGGCACCAATGGTTTCTAAACTAGATTCTAAATCAAAATGTGTGTGAGAGCAACTGCACATGTAAAAGCAAACAAGACACAATAATGGAAGCTCATCATTCATAAGCACCCCTACTGTGTTCAATGCTTCTTTCCTAAAATTAAATATCCATGCAAGTATATAATAAGTAATAAAAAGTTAAATAGATAAATATTAAAGTACTAACAACTAATAATATTGTGGCAGTAAGAATCATACAATTTTGGAAGCAAATCGATTTGAATCTCAGAAGGAATCAGAAATAGGCCTGAATCAGATGAATAGCACTGGAATTGTGCAAATTGGAAATATTCTGGTGATTTGCAGTTTGAATTCAGCAATTCTTCCTCAGCTTGAAGAGATGCAAGCTGCGCACAAAACCAGACTGGGTTCTGTGCAACCCAAACATCCATAAAACCTAAAATTGAGAATTTTATTATTATTTTTTATTTTTAAAAGAAGGCCCAGACCAGTATTTTATAGCTTAGGATGAAATTATTCACATTAATATTAGATTCAGTCAAATGGATTTTAAAATTTTTAATAGTACTTTCAAAATGTTACTGCAGCAAAATGGGATCGTACAGCATTTGGCACTATGTTGTGCATTGCAACATTGATGCATGGAACAACAATAATAATGATGATGATAATGTAGTAATAATAACAATAATAATAATAAGAAGATGATGACGATGATGATAAAAAATAACTAAAAACTCATATATGAAAAACTACTCAAAGCCGTACCTAAAAGGTAAAACAACTGAAGACAATATTTAAATTAATCAATAGGCCAATTACCTGACTCTAAAGATACCTAAACGCCTTCATCTTCTTTACTAAACTATAAACTGATTATAGGTTACCCAGGGTTTGAGCTATTGTGTTAATTTTGATGCAATTTATGTAGGCAATAAGCACAACATCAACAGTACATACTGCTCAAAAGCCACATTAATAGCATAGGGTAATCAGCTTTTGCAAGAGGCCATGACACCATTAGTAACAGAACAAATTGGGTTATAGGTCCAGAAGCCAGCACACAACATGTGAGCAAATTCCTCACTGACACACCATATACATTATGTAACACGTCACATGCACGGGATCCCAAAACAGAGACTCAGTTCAAATCACACTATAACAAGCAAGATGAGGGCAATAATAAAGGAATATGCTACCATTCTCTTGCTATGTAGTTAAAAGTCCAGTAGAACAAAAATACATGATACATAGCTCACTAATGCTTCAGATTATATCAGAGTTATATCTACAACACCAACTCACAAGCAATGTTGTCAAAATCGTGAGTTAACAATTAGGATTGCATGAGTCCATGATCCCACCCTCCCCTTCAGTGCTAAATCACTTGCAAAAACTCCGTTGTGGGATCAGCACGCTCACTGAGTAGGACCAGTATAATCAGGGGTATTGCAAGATCCTGCCAAGCTGCACAATCCTAGCTTGGAGGAGGGCTGCTTCTTTTTTTCTTTTTCCCAATTCATTTTGTACCAGTTTTTTCTTTTTAGTTAAAAAAGTGAAATCCCTAGTACTCATATCCTTCATGATCTCCCTTTAAAGTGCTTCACCATTATTCTTCCTCATCCTCAAAGTTTTTTCCTTCCTACTTGAAGTTCATATTCATTATTCCTCTGTTTTTCCCCCTTTTTTTCCTTACCTTTCTGCACACTACCACTTTCCTGCTATTGCCTATTGCAACTGGTGCAACTAAAATTGGCCATTCTCCAAGCTCTGGCAATTGCAATTGCAAACCTCAATCAAAGACTTAAAATATTGCTTCCACCTTCTTATTTTAAAATTCTGCTATGCAAGCTCTCTGTTTCTGGATTTGTTTAATTCTTTACTTATTTTAGATAGCTTCCTTTGATGCAAATATTGTGATAAAACCATGAGCAGAGACAATCTTCACTGTTTAATTCTTGCCAATGTGTTTTTTAACTTACAGTTGAAGTGAATTTATAAATTATAAATTTTGGAGTTATCAATTCCATTTATATGAAAATTCATGAGGGATATATAAAATTCTTGTAAGGGTAGGATTATATAATCCTGCTACAATATCACGATTCACGATTTCAAACCCCCTCACCAATCCTAGTAAGGATCACAAGTTTGACAACCTTGCTTACAAGTAATGGCAGTTAAAGAATATCGATTAAACCTACAAGGTAGAAATCAATCAATGAAAATTTGGATTGCAGAAGTCAAATCAATATTATCAATTAAATTTAAATTTTCAAGTCATTCCTAATCTTACTTATTTATTTGGCTAACGTCAATTGTGATTTCTTTCTACGATTACTAAAGGCTTCAGGAATTTGATTTATTTATTGTTCTAAAATAACTTCATCCTTCTATGATTAGCTCTTAAATAGTTTGTATTTCTTCCCTTTTCTCAGCCATTTTCTTAAACAGTGAATCAAAATTTCTATGTTCATTCTCCTGTTTTTTTTTTGGATAAAAATCTTTGTAGTTATTGCTACACCTAAATATTAAATTGTTCAATAGAACAGAATTATTTTTACTAAAATATCTAATCTAACTGTTATTTTTTCTCATGTGTTTAAAAGATTTAACGAAATTGAACTTGGTTCTGTTTTTTTTTTGCAAATTACTCATACAGGAAAGTTCTACTTTGATTTTTAAACTATTAACTGACTTTTATGCTGCTCTCTTCAAGAGGAATCTAAGTTGTGTTAGCCCTAACAAAACTATTAATTGACTTTTATATTGCTTCCTTCAGTGCATTCTTAACATGTAACATCGTGTCATACAGGGAACCAATTTCAAATTCTTTTAGGCCAGGAAACTTGAGAGAGGAACCATTGAAAAGAGGAATACAAAACAGATTAATATTAAGAGACATTTGTTAAAACAAATTGAATGCACCAAGGAGGCATTTGGTTTACAAAATCTTTTCTCATATCCTTGGAAATGCTAGATTCTTATGTTTGGTTCAAAATTAAGAAAAATTCACCAAGGAATGTTTTTAGCCCAATATGTGTGCTGAAAATATTTTCATGAGCAAGGTGGGTATCCTATATTTCCATGACATGGAATGTTTTAATCATATAAAAAGATTATTTTGCCTTCAAACCACCCTTTCATTGATGGCTTATCACCATTACTACCTTATCCCAGCACCACCTACCACTGCTAACCACAACCCACCTACTGCTTTTTACAACCTTCCATCACAACCTACTGCTTTTTAGCCCAATATGTGTGCTGAAAATATTTTCATGAGCAAGGTGGGTATCCTATATTTCCATGACATGGAATGTTTTAATCATATAAAAAGATTATTTTGCCTTCAAACCACCCTTTCATTGATGGCTTATCACCATTACTACCTTATCCCAGCACCACCTACCACTGCTAACCACAACCCACCTACTGCTTTTTACAACCTTCCATCACAACCTACCACCATTAATCACTACCCACTATCACTTACTATTATTAACAATCACCTACCACCATTGGCCAATCAATCTCTGATGAAGACATTTTTGAAAATTTAACAATATTTATAAGAATAAACAAATTAATTACAACATAACACTAGAACATTCCTAAGAATCCTTTTAATTAATTATAATATAATATTGTAACATTCCTAAAAAAAAAAATTAATTAAGCCACACATAATAATGTGACGTTCTTGGAAATCACATTCCTATAAATGTTAAGATTCTTGGGAACACATGATTCTGCCATCCAAATGCCCCCAACTGAATTGCAGATCACTAATTCACAAATTGTTATATCCACTCACCCCAATATCTCATTCTCAAACCATGACACTCAAAAGTTAACATAACCCAAAGACTAAAGTTCATAACATCTGGCTCTTGATCTAATCACCCATTACAATAAATTATGAAACTAACTTCTTTGAATATAAATTAGAATACAAGCCACTGGTTTCAAGCATGGTCCATCTCATAACCTATAAAGACTTCCAATGTCCTAAGACTTACCCCATGTCCATCAAAGCTCCAATCAATTTTATGGGATTCTACCACAACTAGGGCCGGCACAAAATTCAAAACTGAATTAATCAAAGAAAAACTGGGTTTTATTGAAATTGGTTGGTTTAATTTGATTATATGTACACAATCAGTTAATTGCAATCCAATTTTTATAGAAAAACTGGGTTTTGGTTAAATGTGGTTGTATACATGCCTATTCGCTGCAAACTGAAACCAACCAAAATATAGGTAAATTCTTAATGACATCACCTG
Source organism: Sindora glabra (assembly GCA_020226215.1). Taxonomy (NCBI): domain Eukaryota; kingdom Viridiplantae; phylum Streptophyta; class Magnoliopsida; order Fabales; family Fabaceae; genus Sindora; species Sindora glabra. The sequence goes on along the minus strand of CM035234.1, from coordinate 56,193,872 downwards.
TATAGATCCAAAACCAGTGTTCAACCCAAAGATGCCATCACAAAAATAGAAACTAGCGTATCCAAATCCACCTCGAAACTCCTAATTTGTTTAATGATACACCAAGAGTGACAATCACTTCAGCTATTAAAGCATCAACAGATTTCTCTCCTTCTAACAAGGGTCATCTCCATGATTTGAACCTCTACCCATTGTCAAATAAAATCGACCCAGGGCCAAATAATTTTCACTGAACTAACGCCCAGTTGGTAGAAACTCCTCCTAGTTTACACCCAATGCAATGCAATTTGCAGTGCCTAATTGTTCAATCTGTGACCTACAACCTCTTTATTGTCATTGCCAAAGAAAATGTCCTCACATTTCCATTACAGGTTGGCACTAGAACACTCTCACATGATTTGTGGATTGCAATCCAATGGACTCTTCTCATGCTAAGGGCGTCACCATCTTCAATGGGTTTTCTTCGCCAGAGACAGTGCTGAACCCAGCCAAGCACACAACATGATGACAAAGCTATGGTATTTTTTTGACCTTGCAACAAGATGCTCAACCATCAAAAACCAGATTAAACCATCTAAAATCAACTTTTACATTTTAAGTTCGGTATAACAATAACAATTGATTGACAGTGATTTAAACTTCTGCGCTCACAGTTTAGATTGGCTGGTCAAGATTGGTCCCTTTAATTGGTCTTGCTCTTAACTGATGAGCGGCAACATGGCTAACCAACCTTGACCATCACAATGAGGGATTTCAGTTTTACTACTAGCAGCTTTTTGGTTTCAATTTCCTTCAAGAAGGCTATGCAAAAGAATCTCATTTGACTTATGAAAAATATCAGAGGAGAGATGAGAGTAAAAACACTAGACTAGTATAAGTAATGGATGAATTGCCCCAATATTAAATCATGATTATTAGCTACATCAAGAGAGGAATGTCAAATTTTCCCAACAGTTCCTCCCTTGTTACTGCAAAAATCAACTTTCTTCATGGTGCTCTCAATTGGATATTTTCACTCTTAGTTGACATGAAAGCGAAAGAGAAGGATGATGGGGGAAATGATATGCTTCCTTCCAAGAAAGATATTTTGCATTGTGATAAATCCACTCCTTCAAAAGATGATGATTTGCATTTTGCTAGATATCATTTAGTAGTACTGATTAAACAAAACAATTGAAATAGACAGGAAAAACCTCCTAATTCCAAGATAAGCCCACATCTCACAAGCTTTAGCAGTTCTTATCGCATATATCAAACTAAGCATCCATAAATTGTTGTAATGAAGGGAAGATATACTTACATTGTCGTAATGCTGACGAGGAACTGAAGATCGAAATGAATTTATTAAGGTACACAACAAATTAAGTGCCGCTTCCTGCATGAACCATGATATAGATAATAAATGAATTTCAAATCAATCAAATGAGTGAACATATACATGAACTGACAAGCAAACACCCGAGTCAAGAGCACGTGAAGAATATGAAACATCCAATATTAAAAGGCTTATCAGCATTAAACAAGTATGGACAATATGCCAAACGTTTTATGTCTCACACCTGCTAATTTTTAAAGGAAAGAAACATCTTTATCTTTAACATTTATCTCTGTTTATGTGCAAGATATCAAGAGATAAAAAAGTCTCCATCTACACACATTTGTTTCACTTTCAGCCTCAAAAGAAAATTGTGAAATCCTTACTATCATTTCATAGTTTTCTTGAATTATATGATGAACCAAATGATTGATTATAATAACACAAAATTTGGTGAATGGCTTGAGAAAACACTCAGCCTAAATCAAATATTTATATAATGATGAATGCCCAATCAGAGGCAATCATAGTATACTAAATTAGAATCCCTAAAACCTATCCTAATAAATGGGGAATCAATCCTATGATTAGCCTCCTATTTTTCATGATTCTACCTTCCTCAAGCATCAAACTGGTTACAAATCTAATCTAACCTTGACCTCAAAGAGACTTTGTAAAGATCTTTGGGTATATTGCTTTCCAAATACAACTCAAAGCACGAACAAGTTACAAAAAATAAAAAATTATAAATAAAAAATTCTCAACCATTAGACAGGATTCAGGAATTTTGCCTCTTGAACCTAGATCAAGAATAATAAATGATGCAAGCATGAAAGGTTCAAAATAACAAGTATACTGTCTACTTCAATCACTGGTTCTTGATGAAACCTTCATGATAGACTAAATGGAAAGGAAACTATAAACATATTCGAACATCAAATAATGATACTTGCCCAAAAAGCCTCCGAATTGTCATCATTTAACAGCTTCAAAACAGGCTGAACAACCTTTCCTGCGTAGGAGGACCCATCTTTCTTGATGCTTGGAAATCCACTCATCCTAATTTATGAAAGAAAATTATCAGACTAACTGACCAATATTTCAACAATTAAGAAACTCACCAGCAACAAGACATATATAAAGGATCCATTCATCAATCTTTCTCCCCAACAGAAAGGCAAAACTAGGTCACAACCTATGTTGCATAGGTGCGATACATGACTCGGGTGCAATATGATGCGGGTGTAGGGATACAGCAATTTTCTAAAAAATTAGGATATGATACATTTAGGATACGTTGAAAAAAAAAATAAATTTTATATAAAAACATTAAATTTGGATAAGTAGAAATGGTTTAGTCTTAAGGGCAGCAAAATTATTTTTCTGTTCTGTAACTCTGTTTGTACTCTTTGCTATGGATGACAGACAGGCAGCAAAATGCTGCATTTGGAAAAAAGAATAGAAATAAATATTTAGTCAAACGCTGTTAATAGGTTGGTCAATTGCACTTGCCCCAGTCAATAATAATTAACCTGCATCACTAACAGCCTTATCCCATTGCCACCGACACCAAGTAAGCCAAATTCAGAGGATACGGTGCTGAAGATGTGAAGCCACGACTCCAAGCCGCACCCAAATTTTATCAATTAAAAAATAAAAAAAAAAATAAGGGATACTATTGGGGTGCATATTGAGGCAAGTTGTGTCCGCACTGGTGTCGGACACTGGTGTGACGCTGGTACGCGAGCAAAAATCACACACCCGTGCATCAGAGGTCACAACAGACTCAAGTTTAATTCAGTTAGGCCTGTTAAACAGGTCAATCCACAACAGATCAGTTTGTATTACCCGTGTTCAAAATAGATTCAATTTTAGGGGATCCAAACCCGTCAAAACCGATGACGGGTATAGACCAGTTCATGAATTTTAACTGAGAGTCCACAGACTCCACAAATACAGGCCAGTCCGTATTCCCCACATTCGAAAACAAGTTCAATTTTTAGAGTTCAAACCCGCAAAAACCCATGATGAGTCATGGACAAGTCCAAAGGTGATGGCCCGTTTGACACCCCTAAATTCAGTGAGAACAACATAAGTAAGATTCATACTCAACCTAGCTTGTTTTTCAAGTCTAGAGAAGGAAGTCAATTTATTGTGCAGTAGGTGCAAAGAGATGGATGTGCACATCCTAATTAATTCAAAGCAACAAAAAGTGACAAGAAAGATACTACCAAAACAATCCTAGATATAGTTAATTTTCAACCTTCCTGACTAACTGCATATTTACACCAGTTTCCTATCTAAAGAACACAAGGCTGAAGAGTTTTTTAAAATTTTACAAACTTTCTGAGCGTAGCACCCAATTATTTATTTGTTTTTTTTGGGGGGGTAGAAAAGGAAATTTTTACTAAGAGAAGAAACAAGAGCACAAGAGAAAAGGATAAGAAATCCTCAAGAAAAAGAAACAGAAAATATAAAAAAAATATAGGAAAAGAAAACCACAAGACCCCTCAATCAAAGCTCTGAAAGAGGAAACCAAGCCTGCATTTCAAACGAACTTATCACTCGGGGAAAAAAAAGATCTTTTAGCCCAAAACTTGCAGCAAAAAAAGAAAAAAAACATAAAGCTATCCAAAATGTCCAAACAAAACCCAAAGGACATCACCCCAAAAACTTACAAGAACCTTATCCTAACTCCACTTGTAATGACTCCCAAAACCATTCACAATCCAACTAACAACCTTCATGTGACAACTTTTTTCCCCTTCTGTCTTTAAAGTCACCATAATTGATAGTGGTGGACAATTTTTCTAGCTCTGTTTTTGCCTTCCTTCTTTTCCTAGCATAGGTCTTGCAAGATACTGTTACTGATATTTCTTATCCAGTTGAATTAATCAGTTTAAAACCCAAATTATGTATTAATTCCTGTGGATTTCAGTTATCTTCCCCAGACCCTATAGGCTTCAAACCAAGGGTTGAGATCTCTTGAGAAAATGACCAAACTGCATCAGGTGAACAGGGCAAGGATGATCTCTTTCAGGTAAAAGAAGGATACCTTGGCTTTTTATACTGTCCTCACAAATTCCACCATGAAAGTTGATTCAACTTCCATGTTAAAAAGAGTCACCACACTCCAAAACTTCCTCATGCAATTAAGTGCAAGCAGCAGCATGATCTAAGCAATTTGAGGGTAACATCTTTAAACATTGAATAGATAGTTCAATAATTACTCAAAAGATAGTAGTATGTTATAATTCTGAGTTACAAGGTTAAGTCTTTAAAAAGTATCTGAATATAACCATGCATACACCAGACAAGCAATGCTAATTACCCGGGCAGTAAAACAAGTCACTCAGTACATATGTATACATATATAGCACAGAGGGAGAAAAAGGGAAAGAGAAGGGAGAGAATTTTAGGAATTTAGTTTTCAAATTATCAACTCATCAATCACTAAGCCTGAGTGTTCTACGTAACATACACATAAATATACACCATTGATTCAATGATAAGGCAATTTCTGAGTAGGGGAAGATATATCAAACCTCAGAAGCAGATCAGATATTGTCGAACAAGAAGCCACCCTCACAAAACGAGAATCTGCTGGAGACTGATTTAAATTGAGGACAAGAATGTATCACACTTATGTATAACACAACTAAAAGTTTCATACTGTATATCTGAATCATAACATCAACACAAATATGGTAAACAAATGATATTCACTTTTTAGAGCATATGTGCACCAAAACATGCAAGCAGAGGATCTAACCTTGTAAATATAACATGCAATATCAATATGTGAGATGAAGAGAAAAACAGACATTGGTTCAGATCGGTAATTTAAATACTATGCAATTCCATGGTAAATGGAACAAATTTGTTTTTCTCCACCAAAATTAGGGGGAGCAAAATTGTCGAAACCAATGTCGTCAGATGCAGCCATATATTCACCTATGTGAAATCATGATGTGTTTTTGCATCACATCAATGTCACAACACAAATGTGAGGCATCTAAAAACAATTCACACAGTGACCACTTGTGACATGCATCTGTACCTGTGAGATTTCAGCCAAATGACAAATTTTTCCTTGTTTAAACATGCATATAGCTAATGGATAAGAAATCAAATAGGTTATTTTAGTCATTTCACCAAATCAGAAGTTAAAAACACTATAAAACAAAAGAGTATCCAATGATTAATTGAAGGTTTTTCATAATACTTTATGTTTTCAATACTTTATAGTACACTATGTATTGGATATTTTTGTTGATTAATTTAGCATGGTGGTATCATTTTTCTAATAACATGTAGTTACATTTTTATCAATTATGTCAATATCAATTATTCATAGGTCTTTTCTAATGGCCTCATTGCATCAATAATATGGCTGCATCAACAATTTGGGGGTCGGCCTAATAAATCTTGTTTTGCATTTGACAACACCGGCATAAAAAATAAGCTCATATAGTAACTCCAATATGCATCAGCCTCAAATTATATCCAGCAAAAGATATATCTGTAAGGTCTTCTTAGAAAGAAGGAAGAATTTCTCTTCGAACTGAAGAACCAGATAGAAGATAAAAGCAAGTTCACGCCAAATTGAGTATTTCTTGGAATTTAAAGAGTCATTTATATCAGGATGTTTGGTGTCTAGTCTAAATCTAAATCTAAATCTAATCTCTATATAGCTAAACTATAAGACAGAAAAATTTAAAAGTTGAGGCACACTCTAACCAAGCTGAGAACTCAAACTCATACCAGTACCTGTAAAAATGACAGTAACTTCTGAAACCACCCAGAGTAGGATGCAAGAAAGCGATCAGCACTGCATTCTTGACAAGTAACCCCCAATAAACAGATTCCTGCCCAACATTTATCTGGCTAAAACAGGAAAATATGACCATATCAATTGATATGAAAAGAATATCTTAAAAATTCATTTTTACCCCGAGTACCAATACTTTAAGATCAACTACTAAACTAGTAGTATGAATGAAGAAGCAGTAACCAACGTAAAAAACTACTTGCATGCGATAACCAAGTGCCTACTATTCACTATTAATTTCGTCAGCGTTATGTTATAATTATGATTATATGATTTTATAATATAATGAGTCCCAAAAAGCAGTAACCAGCATGAGAAACCGGCTCCATGAGACAAAATAAATGTATAGCCTTATAGAAAATTTAACCAAATAACCCACATACTTTCTCAGATGGAAAACACGAAAAAGGAAAAAAAGACAGCATTAAATCAATCCAAAACTTCAACAAGAAGACAACAAGCTAGTTTCGGTAAAATTTTGCAAACAACGAAATGCACGCAATATAATCATCCATACCATATTGTTAGAAACAAGGGTCAAAATGCTGTCAACCCATGAATCCACTGCAGATTTCCAGTTTTCAATTTGGCTTTGGTCCATGGATTCGGTAAAGCGCTCAGAGAGCAAACTGTGGGTTTTAACCACGGAAAGAACCCTATAAATCTCAGAGATGTTCGAAAACGGGTGCTTCTCGTCAGGAACATGTTCTTTGATGAGGGTACGAAGCAACCGAGGTTTCAGAGCAACATGGTTCATGTTGCTGAAGTAATCGAAAGCAGCCATTTGGGCCACGTGGCGCCTGTTGCCGTCGTCAGTGCTGTGACCGGAAGAAGATAGGGAATGGAAGTCCGAAAATGGCGTCCGCCTGCGCTGCGGCTGCCAGGGAGGGGCAGAGAGATGTACAGTGGAGGAAAATGGACTGGCCGTCGGAGACCCTAATTTCTAACCGGGTTTTTATAAAAAAAAATATAAAAAATATTTTTAAAAGAGAATGAATTTGAGAGAAAAAAATATAACTTCTATTTTAAATTTTAAATTCTAAATTTCAATAAAATATAATAAATTTTAAAATAAAAATTATATTTATATCTCTCCAAAAATTAAAAAAAATCATAAATCCATTTTTAACAATTTAAGAAATATCCTGTTACATCCATTCATATCGAAATCACATCTTTGAGACCAAACCATTCATTGATCATTTTGTCTCGGGAATGTGAGTCAACAAATTTTGTAGAAAAAATCTAAACTTAAATCTATAAATCCTAAAATAAAAATTTGAAGTTAAATAAATTTAATTTAACATTTGTTTCAAAATATTTTCATATCTTATAATTGTGTAATATAAAAACACTTTAATAATATAAAAAATTATTTTACCTATTATTTTATTAAAATCTTATCATCATTATTTACCTTAATCTATTAATTTATTCTTTATCACTTTCTGTTAGTACTTATCATCATCATCATCATCATCATCATCGTCGTCGATATGTTGAAACTCCTACCTTACAAGTTAGGTGGAAGCTTTACAAAAGTCCTAGTACGAAAAATATTTCTTTTCTTCCCTAAATAGAAATATTAAATAATTAAATTATTAGAATAATATAGTAAAGTATAAAATAATTTAATATGAAAAATGTTAAATTCAAAAAAAAAAGTTATGAATGAAAAAAATTAATTATATCATCAAAAATCACATAATAATATGTATCAAGATTCTAAACTATAATATCAACTTTCTAAGCATTATTTATACATCTCTCAACAAATTTCATAAAGGTTTTCATATAATTCCTACAGGTACTCATCTCACCGTTGGATTTTTTTTAATGAACATATATATTATATTAGACCTATCAAAATGGGCTAATTCAACCCAATCAAGCAAACCCAATAAGTAAAAATTGTATGTCGGATCAGTCCCAGGTCAGGCTACTTTTTCACCAAGTTCAGATCAGGTTACTATAATAACAGTCCCATTTCCAGTACTAGGTCGACATTTACCAGGCAGGTTCAGGCGAATTTTTATAATCCGTTACATTTTATTATTATTATCATATTAATTTTTGTTTATTATTAGTTTTATATTATTAATTAATTAAAATTTATTATTATTTATTAAATATAATTATATTATTATTATGACTTAAAATTTTATTATATATATCAGTGAGTCATATATATTATATATGAAAATAAATACATATTATTAAATATATATACATATTATTAAATATATATTTAATAAAATAAATATATATTATTAAGATTTAATAAATGTGTGAATTTGTATTTAATAATATATACATTGTATAAAATAATTTGAATTTTATATTGAATAAGAATTTTATATTATATATTTATTTTATTTAATAAAATAAATATATATATTATTAAATATGTATTGATCAAGGCTAAAGCATTATATAAAAAAATATATTATATAAATATTAATATAAAATTTATTTTATTATATAAAATATATAATAATATATATTTATTTTATTTAATAAAATAAATATATATTATTAAATATATATTGATCAATGTCAAAGTATTATATAAAAATAAATACATTTAATAATTTATATATCATCAAATATATATAAATAAATAATTATTTATATAATATATTAATAAAAATAATTATAATAATTTTTATATAATAATAAAAATATATAATAATGTATTATATTATATACATGTATATAATATATTTAAAATTAATACCAAAATTATTTATTTAAAAATTTTAAATAATTCAAAATTTTAATATTAAAGTATTAATTTAAATTTTAATATAATTATTTATTTTGATAAATTTATATAATATATATTGACAATATTAAATATATAAATTTATTAATTTTAATATTAAAAATTATTTAATATTGATCATATATATAGTTTTAATATTATATATATTAAAGTTTAATTTTAATATACTAAAACTATTATTTTAGTATCTATATAAAAATTAAACATATTTAAAATTAATACCAAAATTATTTATTTAAAATTTTTAAATAATTCAAAATTTTAATATTAAAGTATTAATTTAAATTTTAACATGATTATTTATTTTGATAATTTTATATAATATATATTAATAATATTAAATATATAAATTTATTAATTTTAATATTAAAAATTATTTAATATTGCTCATATATATAATTTTAATATTATATATATATTAAAGTTTAATGTTAATATACCAAAACTATTATTTTAATATCTATATAAAAATTAAATATATAATAATAAATTAATTATTTATTACTTACTACTATTACCAAGTTAACAAGCTAATCCAATAACCCAACGGGTTAACACTTACCAATTTCAATCCTTTATCAAGTCGAGCTAACCAATCCAGTTCCTTACCAAGTTAGGCCACTATTATCATTTTCCGTACCAGTCCTAATCCCAGGTCAGGCAAAATTATGCCAGTCCCAGGCTAACTTGTTAAACTCAACCCATTTTGACACCTCTACATTACATGTGTGTGTGTGTGTGTATATATATATATATTAATAATAATTGTATATTATTACTTATCATAAGATTTGGCATAAATTAAAATGATTCAATAAAGTTTAAATTTAAATATATCTAAATTATCTTATTAAGCATGAGCTTTTATGTATAAAGATCCAAAAATCTAATTTCTTAGTTATGATGGGCGAATTAGGAATAAGAAAAAATAAATAAATAAATGTTATGGTCCCTAAATTGCACGTAAGAAATTCTTTTTCAAATACCTCTTTAGAAAATTTATATGCACCAATTTAGAAGACCAAGGATTGTAAAAATCACAATTTTGTTAATTTTCATAAATTTAGGTATGTTTCTTCATCTAGTATATTCTTTTCAATGATTAAATATGAAAAATCCAAATTTTGATGATAAATTTTATCATCATTGTAATTAAAGTTTATCTAACAATTAATATTAGTCTTTATGTTGAATTATGGAAAAGAAAAATTCATTATTGAGAAAAGCAGTTCATCAATCTTTGTTGCGATTTGATGTTTCACATAAGATACATATATGAAGAAATTTAATTGAAACTTGCATTGTGATTTTAACAAAATAATTGGATTTTAACAAGAGTTTGTTTTGCATCATTCTTTATGATTTAAATAATGTCATATATATTATCCTCAAATGTTAATACAAAGGTTTTTTTTTACAAACTCTTGGTTGGGAGAGTTTTGCTGCCCAATGTAATCCAACCTAGGTCGAATTTAAATTAGTTGGCGCACAATGTAGTATCCAAATACTTAATGGTTATTTACCAAAAAAACACATAGATCAATAAGTTGCGAAGATATGCTAAAGATATAAATTTGTAGGTTACAAATATGGCGTTATAGGATTCAATTTAATATATGGATTTGTTAAATCTCTAGTTCTAAATTATAGATATGTTAAACATCACAATTGCGAATTGGCTTTCCTTATTATATACACAATTGGTTTTGAGTGTTAATTCAATTTAACCTTTGTTTATATGACTCAATATATATAGATACATTTATTTGATTTGTCTACTTACATTTCAATAATATATAATACATTTTGATTTAATGTATATATGATGGTGTTAACCTTAAGTTTCACATGATGAGTTTTGATGATGACAAATGGGTGGTTGTAATAGCATTATATGTCTTATACTACAATGATATATGTTAATAGACATACTATGTTATAGTTGATACATATATGTGATATGATGATTGTGCTTGTTCTTGTATATGCATGATGACAACTAAGTGTTTGCAATAGCATTGTATGTCTTTATGTCAAAATATTATAAAATCTTCAATAAACATGCTAAATTATGGTTGAAATAGCAATGCTTGATGTTGTGCTAAAAGGGCCATATTTTATACAAGCATCATTAAGAATATAATTAGTCAAGATACATGATATGATAATTATGCATATTCTTATGCTAATTTATTTTATATATAAATCATGCATATCGATATCTTGATAAATTATATTGGACTAATTATATGATTTGCAAAGTTTATGGTTATTATATAGGAAAGTCTAAGATGAAGAAGAATGAGCATTGAAGTAAGGAAATGGAAGATCATATTATGCTTAACTTTAGAATGAGGAAGAAAGACAAGAAATAAGATATGATCCAAGTATTAAAGGTTGAGAAGATTAAAGTATTTGAAAGTTTGGAAACATCAAGAAAAGCGTAAGGATTTGATTGGTATAGTTTTTCATCTTAAGGCTTAGACTTCCTTGTAAAATAGAGTATTTCATGATAAAGAGTTCAAACATATTTTTCATAACCTTAACTTGATTAAAATGTTTTAAAAATACAGCCCACAAATCATGTTTTAACAAGATAGCCTATAAGGACATTTCAAAAACTAATGAGATATAAGGTTTTAATGTTTTCAATATTAACCTCTGGTCATTCTTTTAATCATATTTCATAAAATGCATATGATTTGATTGTTAAACCTTTCTCATATGAAAATAAACTTAAAAAGCTTTTCATAAATATATCATTTGCTTAAAATAATCAATATATAAAAGAGTTATAATTCTTTCAAAATGAGTCTAGAAATCTATTTTATGCATTTCAATCATTTCTAATGTGTGCTCATTGTTTTGATCATATCTCAAAATATACAAATGATATGAATATGGAATTATTTTTATTTGAAAATAGGCTTAAATAGATTTCAATGAATAGGTTATTTGCTTAAAATGACCTAGATATGAAAGAGTTATGATCTATACAAGTTGAGTCTCAAAATCAAATTTTTACAAATTCATTATTTCTAACATTTGCTCATTGTTTTAAACACATCTCAAACATTACATTATATATAAGTATGAAACTAGTCTCATTTGAAAGTAGACTTAATTAGCTTTCCAACGATAGGCCACTTGCTTAAAACAGATTTAAAATGAAGAAGTTATTACCTTTTAAAGTTAAGTCTATATTTTTATTTAGGTGAATCAATTCATCAATTGATTTTGGACATCTAGAGAGCACCCTAAACATCCTGAATCAATTTACTAATTGATTCTAAGTATTTTGGTATGCGAATAATAGCTAGTTTTCATTCCTGACAATCCCAAATGACTATATTACTCCTTAGGCTTCCCATATAAGCCAAGAAATATCAAATACAATTAAAAAAAAGTGTAAACTTCTATTGTAAACATCATTTTATATCTTTTTTTATCCAAATCATGATTTAAGCTTAAATTTGTGAAATTCTTCTATTCTTAATGTTTTATTTGTTTCATCCACTCTTTAAGAGAGTTTATATGAATTATTCTCCATCTTCTATCATTTCCTAATTGTAAAAAATGTGGTATCCCTTAGAAAATCTTGTAAAAGCTTAGGTATCCCTTAGAAAATCATAGAAAGGGTGAGGTATCCTTTGTAAAAGGAAAATTTGCTTAAGGAAGAGTAAGAGAATTGTAAGGCTTCTTCAAGTGTAAATTGAAACTTATAAGGATAGTGGATTGATACGTAAGCTTAGAGAGCTTACAGAGTGGCTATACACTTTGATGAGGATATCCAAGGGAGGAACCACTATAAATCCTTATGTTTAATCTCTCTACCCTATCTCTTTATTATTTTTTGCAACATTGCTCTATTTTTTTGCTATATATACTCTATTTTGCTATTATTATTTGCTAGATATATTGTGCTGTATTGCTAATTTTAATGCTTGGATATTTGAATGATTAAAAGAGAAATTCATCTCTATTCTTCTATTACTATTTGCTAAGATATAATATTTTATGCTTTGTTCTTATTGTTGTTAATTGTTGAATATATTATGCATCAATATTGATCTTGATCTTTAAATAATTGAATGATTGAAAAAGAAATTCATTTGTGCATGTGCTTTACACAAGTGAACTAAATTGTTATATATTATGTGCAAACTTATTTATTAAATTATCTTTGATTAATTTCTTGATGATATATTTGTACATAGTGGAATAAGTTAGTTTATGATTTCTTGATGATATATTTGTACATAGTGGAATAAGTTAGTTTACACTAATTCTTTAAATTATTATATCTTGAGTGCAAAACACTTTGATAAAGCTATCTTGGAATTGTTTGAGTTAAAATTATTTTCATAGCTTCCCAAAATCAAAAAATTTTCAAAAAGGATTTCAAAAATAAGAAAAGTTTTAAAAACATCTAATTCATCCCCTCTTAGGTGAAGATTGCCAAGGCCAAGAAATGGTAGTATTATATTATTTAAGGATTCGAATTGATGGATTAAATATTTATATATTCAACTTCAAATTATGACATCTTTTATTATTCTTTTATGTTTGACATTATAAATCAAATAATTAATTAGTTAAAGTAACATGTTACTAAAGTAACCTTTATTGTATAGATTAATTAATTTGAAATATTAAGATAATTGTGCATTTATGTTTCATATGGATAATGACAGATTTAAAGGAAGGTTATTGTAGTATCCTAAAATAAGATAAGAAAATTTAAATAGGAATTTATTTAAAACATACTTGAATAGGAAAATCCAATAGAAAAATCGGGTAAAAATTCAAAAAAAATGAGGTAATTGGGATGTGTGTCTAACTAAAATTTTTTATAAAATTTTATTAGGTATCAAAATCTAATTAAAATTTTCACACTAAGTTTAGAAAATTTTGTGTAAGAATTTATTGGGTTTTCAAAATTGGGATAAATTAAAAAGTGTGAAATTAAGTCAAAAATTAAAATAGATTAATTTAAATACTTTGGGTTAACCTAAATTAATTTTTTTAGGCCCAAAATGTGTGTGAAAACTTAGAAATAAAAGCCCAAATCAAGGCCCAAAAATATCTACAAAGCCTAAGGGCAAAATACAAGAAATAAAAGCCCAAATTAGGGCCCAAAATGTCTAAAAAGTCTAGGGACAAAATGCAAGAAAGTATAAAAATGAGGCCATTTTATAATAAATCATATTTATCCTTTTAATGTTGCTTATTTTTAATGGTTATAGGGCAATTATTTTCTAATTTCTTAAGGCCATTCGGATTCCTAAGAGACTTATCCAAGATTTTTTCTTAAAAATTAATACAAAATAATTAAAAAATTGTAAATATTTTAAATCAGGGTTTTAGGGTTATATATATATATGTGTATGATTGGCCATTTTGAAGCAAAATTTTAGTTTCTTTGGCTAGCCAAAACCATAAGGAAGAAGAAAGAAACAAGCGGGAATTCAAGCCTTCATCAATCAATCAAAGGTGAGTGGCAACTCCTTTTATTTTAGGATTATATTATATAAATGATGATTTTGATTTATATCTTCCTTAAAGATCAAATATGTTAGTGTTTGGTTTTATTTTTGAAACTTTTTAAATGATAATATGATGATATGTCTTGGTATATTAATGTTTAGAGTGATGGAAGAAGGATTCATATGATTTGCTTAGGAAAGATGAAATTAGAATTAGAATGACATAAATCTTTTAAGTCATGTTGATTAAGGGTTTCAATCACCCTATGTATTCAGGGAGTTAAAATTTTTTAAAACTTTAATCTTTGACATTTTAAGGTCATAATTAGTGTTAGGATGGTTGTAGAAGAAATTAAGAATTTTTATATGTAATAAAAACCAAGTTATAGCTAAAATACTTAAAACTACCTATTTCAGAACACTGTACTGGTTGGTCTTGGTTTTGATTTTTTTGAGGCATCAAATGAAGGATAAAAATTATGAAATTCTTTAGAGATGATATTTAAATGTTAATAAGCTTGTATTACAATTTGATGGCAAATGGAATTAATTCAGTTGCCCAAATGCTAGGTTTATTTTTACAACTCCAATGCTATCTGAAATTGGTAATTTTATGTTTATGCCTTTAATGTACTACTAAAATTACATAATTTATTTTATAACATTTAAGTTATTCTTTATTAATATGTTAAGAATGTCATGGCAAAGTTTGGAAGTAATTGATTTCCATTTGATTGATGAAAAGGGGCTTAGATTATAAATGCCCCTATGCTATCCTATTTTTGAATCTCTTAATTGGGTTCTGCATGAATAGTACCCATAGGGACAATTAGTGCAATTTAGTTAATATATAATATGTAATGACATGTTAGAAATGTTAGAACAAATTTTGTTAAAATTTTTAATTAATTTGAGAGTACCTAAAAGCTTTAAATCATGATACATATATACACAAGTAAATGGCAATGTATTTGCTTGAGATTATTAAAAAATGTTGAAAAAGGATTTCAATATATATAATAAAATGGTGAATTGCATAAAGCATTTATGACATGGTTAGTATTTGGCTATATTTATTAAAATAGATTAAATGGTTGATGTTCTAACATCCTATTACTATTTATTGTAAATTGTGAGGAGGACATAACATCCTTTATAGAAAAGAAAAGAAGTGATTAGTCGTAAAGGGAAAATGTTAGTAACTTTAAGCCTAAGATAGAGGGGGATAAGATTGAACTAAAGATATAAGATGAAACTTATATGCCTACCTTTGTCATTTCTTGTTATAATATACATTAATGATATATATAAAAAAATTCTTTATAAGACACTAATTAGTATCTACACTTAAAAAAAAATTAATCTTTCATGGTGAAAAATCCATTAAATAAGGTGATGAGTAGCTATTTACTGAGTATATTTTATACTCACGCCTTTTGGTTGACTTAAATTGTAAGTATTAATCATGGATTCGATAGTGTACATTGATACTTATATAGGACTCTTCTAGTCTCCCTGTGGCACTTATGAGTTACTATTTTGTTTTAGAATATGGTCTACACCTATAAATATATAAGTAGACTACGAAGTAATCCTTAGAAGAATAGACTCTGAGTTTAACCCTATTATAATACATCCTTTTTATTAAATTCCCCTATTATAATATATTCTTTTTATCGAATTCTCCCACTAGAAAGCTTCGCAAGTGATGAGTAACTATCTTCATCCATAAAGATAAATCCAAAAGAATGGAATCCTGATGGTTCCAACTAAGAGTTAACAATATCTGATGTATTATATAAATTATATCTTGTATGAATAACTTTTGGATGTAAACATATATATGTATATTTGACTTTAGAACTTTAAATATATAATTTATATTTTAAGTCTTAATGCCTACTTATTCTAATAATACTAATGTAATAAAGATGCCTAATACAATATAGGCTTGTAAAGATATTTATTTGATATGTTAATACTAATTAGATATCTTTACGTTAATCATGATAGTTGTATAACAGGTTGTGATAGTCGTATAATGGGTCGTGATAGTTATTATTTAGCTAAAATTCAAATATGGCTATGGTGATAACTATTATAGAACTTATAGGTTAAGAGAAAGTGAGTTGGTTTTAACAAAAAATTTCAATTGAAAAGTTGTTTCAATAAATTTATAAAAACCATGAAGTGCAATGGAAAAATTATTCGAATATGTCAGTTCAAAAATATGAAATGAATTACCAAATATTATAAATACCTTGGAAGGATATCCAAAATAATTTCTTCAAGAATCTTAGTGTGAAAAATGTGTAAATGATTTTTCTTAAAAGAATGAAAAAAATTTTTAAAATACTAAATATAAAAGAGTAAGGAAGAAGAATGACACCAAGAAATTTTTATAGAAGTTCAATAGTCCATAAGAATCACCTTTTAAATTTACTCCTCTCTTCTTAAACTACCAAATTTTACTTAAAGTATCCACTATTTTTAATTAAAAATTACAATACTTAACTTTATAAGATTCACACAATCTCTACTAGGATTTTCAATCATCACTTAACTTTATAAGATTTTTTTATCTACATTAGGATTTTAATTACCAAATAACTCTAGAAGATCTTCCTCATCTTCACTAGGATTTCAAAGTTATCTAGTTTTACATGATTCACTAATCCATACTAGGATTTCCAACAAGTTCAAAAAGAATGTTTTCTCATAATCTCACTAGGAGATATTTCAAGCCTTCTCTCTAGAACACTCTTGTAGTGGATATGCAAGTTTTGAATTAAGAGAAATTTCACAATAATTTTGGCTAAAAGGATAAGAATGAGAATATTATTTGTAAGTTATAGCTTAGTGCATGTTCTTATCTTGAAATGAAGTCTATTTATAAGAAAAACTTAATAAAGGCAACTTATTTTTCGAGACAATTTCTTTTATAAGCTTCCTTTACTTGTCCTTAAGCTAAATATTCAAATTTGAATCAAATTGCACAATGTTTTGATATGTGGCAATTGCAAACAAGAAGTTTGCCCAAAATAGCAACGTCCTTACTATCTCCTGATTTTTTGAATTTTGGTTAAAAAGTTATGAATAATCCTTGTATTTGTTATGATAGACTAACTGTATGAATTTGATAAGAAATAGTATTTTCATCATTTAAAAATATATAAGAAAAGTTTAAATTTGGATTTCCTTCTTACTTTTGAAATTCCTACTTATAATTTGAATTTCCTTCTTAAACATGGCCCAATGAAAAAGATTAAAATCATGAAATTGACCATTTGATTTTAAATTTGAAATGATAACTAATAGAATCATTTCCTAATGGTCAAGATTTGATGTTTTAAGAATAAAACAAATATAAAATTAATTTAACTATGTACAAAAGGATCACTTGGATAATTATTTTAGGCTAACAAAATGTGATGGCCTAAAAGCTCTTTATCGTATCACCATAGGCTTATAATAATAAATCCAATAGCATTTAACCCATCAAGTTGAATTTAAACAAATAATCATTAAACCCATTTACTAAATTATAAAATATTACCCCAAAAGGAATTTAGTTATCCTATTTGTTTCCTTAAAGTATGTAACAATTATCAAATTTTTCATGTTAATATTAAATCGGTCCAAAGAAAGGCTTATTATTTGACATGAATTTATTGTCAATATTTGATTAGTATACCAAGAAAATCACTTATAAGTTGATTATTCTATTCAAAGACTAAATTTCAATGTTATGTTAGGTATCTTGCAATAAGACTTGCCATTATTTGAATTTGTTAATCATGCTGAATTCAGATTTTGATCATAAGCTTATTGCTTTGTTTATTTTGTTCTTTACTTTAGTAAATGCTTTTGCTATTTCAGTATTTGTAAAATTTAACTCTATCCATATGTTTAATGGCACAAACCTTAAGAATTGGAAAGAAAATGTAATGATTATTCTTGGTTACATGGATATAAACCTTGCTTTTCAAGTTATGCGAATTTTTGCTCTTATGGATGTAAGTTCCTTTGATACTAAGAGGAATTTGGAGAAGTAGGAATGCTTAAATCGCACAAGTCGTATGATTATGAAATGTGCAATTTTGGAAACTTTCAGGGGTACAATTTTTGAGGTGAATGATGCTAAATTATTCTTTAAAGAACTTGAGAAACATTTGCTAAAAAAATGAAATGATAAAGATAAGTACCATTTTAGGGAATCTTATTTCTTGTTTCCATAAGATATAAGGGTAAAAGGAACATTAAGGAGTGAATTATGGAAATGTCTCATCTTGCATCAAAATTAAAAGCATTAAAGTTAGAGCTATTTGAGGACTTGTTCATGCATTTGATTTTGATCTCTCTTTCTACATAATTCAATTAATTCAAGGTTAGTTGTAATTTCTAAAATGAGAAATAGACTTTTAATAAGCTTATTTCACATTGTGTACAAGAAGAAAATAGATTAAAGTTAAAAAAAAAACTAAAAGTGCTTATTTAGCTTTAAATTTTAAAGTTAATAACAAGAAAAGGAAGAAGGATAAAGAAGGTACAATTACTCTATCATAAAAGAAAAACATAAGGAACAAAAAGGGCATATTAAGGAGTTTGCTTGCTACTTTTATAAAAATACTTCTCATAAGAAGAAGCAATATACTAAGTACCATAGTTGGCATGTAAAGAAAGGCATACTTATTAATTTGATTTGTTTTGAGGTTAATTTAACTTCAATATTTAAACATACTTGATAGGTAGATTCTAATGCTACCATACATATAAGTGTGTCTATATAAGGTTGCCTAAATTGATGAAAGCTAAGTGATGGTGAAAGATACATCCATGTTGCCAATAGCAAGTCAGTCGAAGTTAAGGCAATTAGGACTTTTATGTTATTGTTAAAGATTGGATTTTATTTAGATTTAAATCAAACTTAGGCTATAACATCATTTAGATGGAATTTGGTTTCTATTTAAAGAGATTAGGTGCCAAAAGATCTTCAAACGTTTTAAAACTAATACTTATAGACATTTGTAGGCCATTCCCTATAACTTCTTGAAATGATCAACAATATTTAGTTACATTCATATACAATTTTTTATGTTACTAATACCTTTATTTTATTCAAGATAAGTTTCAAGCACTAGACATATTCAAGGCTTTCAAAACTAAAGTTAAGGACTAACTTAACAAAAGTATTAAAGGTGTCAAGTCTAACCATGGTGGTGGATACTATGATAGATTAGGTGAACAACATCTAGGACCATCTACCAATTTCATAGAAGAATATGGTATTGTTCCATAATACACTATGTCGGTGAGCTTTAACATGAATAACATTTCTAAGAGACAAAATAGAACCTTAAAGGATATAGTTAAGAGTATGATTAGTCATACTATCTTATTGGATTGACTCTGGGGAGAGACATTAAATATTACAGCTTACATCCTCAATAGAGTTCCAAATAAGGCAATGACTAAAACCTTTTATGAATTATAAATAGGCAAGAAGCCTAACATAAACCTTTTACACATTTAGGGTTGTCTAGCTAAGGCAAAACCTTATAAGCCAAATGAAGAGAAATTGGACTTAAGAATCATTAGAAGCTATCTTGTTGTGTACTATGAACAATTTTAGGGTAGAAGTTTTACAATCCCATAACTAGGTCCTTTTTTGAGATAAGAAATTCCTATTTCTTTAAGGATATTAAGTTTGAGGGGAAAGATAAGGTTAAAGAATTTGTCTTTGAAAAGGAATTCATTTCTCTTCTTATGATTGTCATTGACTTTGACTATGATCAAGCTTTTATTTCTAAAATTGTTCAAGAACCAACTCTAAAACCATAAAACAATGTTAAATATCTCCCTAATCAAGGTTAATAGATTATTCCTAGAGAACAAACTTAACAATTTTAAAAAGAAATACCATTAAGAAAATACATTACAAAGAAGAGAGATATGATTTCAAATGATTATATCATCTTTCTCCAAGAACATGAGATAAACATTGGAATAGTGGAAGATGATCTAATCAACTTCCATTAAGCTATTGAAAGTTCTAACTCTCAAAAGTGGAGAAATCCATTTAATAACTTAAGCAAGCTTCTTATCAATGGTATTACAAGTTTCATTAAGTTCTCATCTTCTTTGGTTTTAAGATGAATGCAATTAATGATTGTATATACCATAATTTTAGTAGAAGTAAGTATATTTTTCTAGTTTTATATGTCAATGATATATTGCTTATCAATAATGGCATAGGCTTATTACATAAAATTGAGAGATTTCTATCAAAGAAATTTAAGATAAAAGATCTTAATGACATTTCTTTTTTGTTAGGAATACAGATACATTAAGATCACTTTCAAGGTACTTGTAAGTTATCATAAAAGAGTTATATCGAAAAAGGTTCCTAAGAGATTGGGTATATAGGATTGTAAACTAGGTGACACCCTGTCATGACCCACTTGTTGTAATTGATAAGGAACCATTAACTTATTCCTTGAATCTAAATGATTAACTAATTAACCTATTTAATTCTAATTCTTTGAACATGTTCTTATGGTATGATTTAATGAATCATAAAGCTCAGATATATAAACAATAAACAAGAGTGAGAAATATATTTTCCCTACAATTGTACTCACTTGTAAAATTATAATTATACATATTACTTATACAATGATGAACTGATTCATGTATAAGGGCCTTATTTTCCTAACTATTAAATTCTTTATTTGAAAGAACTTGGATTTCCAAAATACAACCTAACTTGGTTATTACAATTATACATGTAAAGTAAAAAAAATAAAAATAAAATTCAAGGAGTGAGTATTATAACTCAATGAATACATATCTTCCTAAAATTATATGTAAAATATCTCGAGCTAGGTAATAGATTTCTACTAGTCATTTACTAATTGTAACAACCCAAACACCATATGTCATGTATAGAATTTGACAATTGATTTAAGACTAAGCAAGAAATATATTGCATTAATTCATATATAGGATATCATTTAATAAATCTCATAAATTGAACCAATAATAGAATTTAAGATAATAAGTTAAACCCTTTTGTCATTCCTGAGTCAACCCAGTTCTCTTATTAACTCCATCCTTATTCCTCTAGAGTCACCTTTATCCCCCCACTAACTAGCACACATATCTAATGCAATATTCACATCATAACTCAATATCATTCACTTCTTCCATCATCACATTCATTCTCTTTCTTAATGTAACAATTCAATTATTTCTAGGATCATATTTCATAATATTTCATTTATAATCTTCTCATAGAAACCAACATGATAATAATATTAAACAGTAACTATAAGTGTTTTTGCATAAAATTTAATTGAATGTGATCATAAATTTTACCTAACATACTATTATGAATTTAGAATAAGCTAGAAATTCAATAACTACATCTAAATTATATTTCTATAACTAATCTTTTAAAAAATAATCATTTATGATTTTCAAGGTAGATAGCAAGTTCCATTTTTTCTTGGGAGAGTGTGACCCGAGGACAAATACTAATCATCAAGTAAATAATTGAACTAAGTGAACACTAAATTTATCCAATGTAAGTGTATTGTCAAGATATACCATAGTCTAATTCTACAATTGGACTAAGTTTTTACAATTTGGCTTCAATAGGATGAGTTAACAAAAATTCCTAAAATCCTATTCTTAGTCTATAGAAAATACCTTTAAATTTATTTAGCAACTTAATAAATTATAGATAAGCTCTAGAGTTGTATTTTTATATTTCAACTCAAATACCAAGATCAATTATGCTTTAAAGATACTAATACAAATTAAGCACACATATAATGTTAAAAAGTAATTGACAGGAAAATTAAAAGAAAATTTAACTAAAATAGTGTTTAGGAAGATTTTCACTCACTTGATGTTGCTATAATCACCTAAAATTCCTATAACATAGCTCAACTAGATCCAATTTTAAATTATCAAGCAAGCATCTTTACAATCTACCAACCTTAACCAACAATTAACATAAGCTATAATGTCACTACACATAGCCTAATCATCAATAATTCACTAATTATCATTTAGGATTATTCGTTTTGTATTCTAAGAGTTCTATTCTAAGAATTTTAATTACAAAATCCTAATATTTCTATCATTATTATGGAGGAATTATTTTGAGTTTCAAAGAAGAGATTTTTTAATTTAAACTTAAATAGTTAGAAAAATATTAAGTATTTTGTAATAGATTAACTTACCTACTCATGGGAAAACTCTATTAAGCTTTAGATGGCTGGAATTCATAAAGATTTCTAGTGGAAAGGTGGTTAGCTACTTTTCTACTTTGGACCATTTCCATCTATCTCCATGTGACTCCTCATGCTGCTAACTGCCAGGATTGGTCGATAAAGGAACATCAAAGCCTAATGGTAGCATGACCATGATGAGAGATAGTGGTTACCTTAGTGGAAAGATCAAATAGAATGTAGAAACAAGGAAAGTAGTTAAGAAGGGTTTTGTGGGAGAGGAACTAAGAAAAAAGGTTAGAAACAAAGTCATATTTTTGAAGGTAAGGTTAAGTTGTTTCTTTGTGAGCTCATCCTCTAAACTCATTTTATCCATCCATTTTCCTCACCAAACTCCCTAATTAAATCTTAGCTTTTATTTCTAGTTACCCTTGTTAATTCACATTTTTGTTTCCCTTAAACTTTATTTTTCTAACATTCTCATGGTAGTAGGAATCAAAGTAATTCCTAATTTACTTATGGTTATTTTAAAGCTATATTGGAATCAAATAAATAAAATGCTAAAATTATATCAAAGAAGTATTGAACTTTTGGATTCATTTTAAATGATATTTCAAACAATAATTATACCTCTGATTAATTTAATTATTCAAAAATGGATATTTTTTAAAAAAGATTGTTTAAAATTTAAAATAACATAATTTTCATAAATAACTATTTCAAAATCCAAAATTATAAAATATTTTAATTTAAATAATAAAAATATAATTTATTATCAATTAGGATATTACAAATTCTCTCCTCTTTTAAAAAATTCATCCTTAAGTTTTAGAAGGAAAAGTTGAACCACAAAAAGAAGATTGGTAGAAACCTTGTAAAACAAAATTATAGTAGAATACATATATATATAAATAATCTATGTATATAACTAATTCTTCTTAATTGTTAGTTATTTTTATATACCTCCTATTCTACCCTTAAAGTTATTTTACCTTTAAAGCTAATTGTATAACTTTATTACTATATACTCCTTATTTTTCTTAAACTAGCTTTTTTAACCTATAAGTTTATCACATACTTCCAAGTACTTTAGACAGTTCACAAAACAAAAAATGAATCCATGACATAAATGAATCACAAAGATATAAATGATATATCCCCACATGTGCTCACATGCACACGCACAGACACATTTATATATTATATATTAGCTATGATATTTCTTACTTTATATTATGACAAATGTTATTCTCATAATTTATCAATATTAATTTATTATTTTTTAAAAAAATTCAATTTGTTATTTTTTCTTACTTGAAAATAAACTATGAAATAAAAAATATTTATCCTTACAATATTAAATAAATTCGTAATAAGAATTTGAATTTAAATCTCTATTTATAACTAGAATTCACAACTACTATTCATTTTATTCTTATTAAATTTTTTCCATATTATATTTATGTTTTGCTTTCTTTCTTTTTCCACCTTTAATTATTTTAAAGCCATTATTTTATCTGAGATGAAAGTTTTCATCTTCATCTTTAATATCTATAAATTCATAATTATTTAATTATTTTATTCTTATAAAAATTATTTTATTCTCATGAAAAGCTTCCTAAATTATATTTAAGTTTTGTTTCTTTTCTTTTTCCACCTTCAATTACTTCAAAGCTATTGTTTTCTTTAAGATAAAAGTTTTCATCTTGATCTTTGATATCTATAAGTATTCTCTCTTATTACTTTTAACTTTTTGCAGTTGCTTGATCTGAAGTTTCTATTATGTAAATTCTTTTCTATGATTTCTTTTACATTTTTTATACTATCATTATTACAATTTAATTATCCTTTTTTTATTATAAGTGCTTTATTTCATTACATTTTTGCTTTTTCAAAAAAAATTTGTAGTTTAATCAGCTCTTATTACTTTAATGAATTATTAATGTGTAAAATTGTAAAAGCATATATTTTTTACACAGTTTATATAGTTTATTATATTAGATGAATTTTTTGACTATTTTACACTATTTAATAGGAAAAGCACAATTTTAGAGAAAATTATGAAAAGAGAAAAATTGTCATGTGAATATATGAACTAGTTATAAAATTTACAAATTTACAGTTAACAATACATATGAATAAATCATTTTTTATTTCTTTATGTTTATATATAAACATTAAGGTTAACAAATATAGGAAATTTGAAAATTATTTCATATCTATCTTTATCTGATTCTATTTAAAAAAATTTTATTTTTTATTTTTATTTGATTTAATTAGAAGTTTTTTCTATCCTTATCTTTATTATATTTTATATCCAATTTAAAATATGTAAAATTTCATTTGTATTGTACAACCTCTTCATCTTAATTTGATAAAATCACCTCTTACTTTCATAAACAAATAAACAATTCAATTTGCATTCATCTATTGAATGACATTTGTCACTAAATACTTCAATAATTCATTTTTATTTTATGAATTTTTACTATAGTAATTGTAATTTTTTTTATTTCATAATCTAATTAATTATTTCTTTTTTTTTATTATGTTTCTAAATAATTACATTGTTTTGTACACTTTTTTCTCTTTTATGTTGTTAACATATTTTTCTTAAACTTTGATTAAGGAGTAAATTAATTTTTTTTTAAAGATTTGATACCCACTACACACTTTTTATTTGTTTATTTTGTATTTTTATTATATTTTGATAAAAGAAATTTATTATAATATACTTTTTAGAAGATACTAAAAATTAATTAAAATGAGTAGTCATTGATGTTTTCTAACTAAAAGTTATTCTTCTTTTTCATGTAAATTAAAGAAATATAAAATATTTGATATCAAAATCTTGAATTTTAATCAACATGCATGTCAAAGTTTATAATTTTAATAAGTTGTTTGTAATATAAAATTATTACTTTCAAAAATTTATTTTGTAATATAACATAGTAAATAAAAAAATATTATATTGCCATTACAAAAAATTTATTTTTTTATAAATTATGTTATTAAATATTAATATTAATGATAATAATTATATTAAAAATGGTATGTAATTATGTAGTATTTGAATTAAAAATCAATTACCTACTTAAAGTTGAGTAAATTTAGTGGAGAAATGACTTTTTTCTTCGAATTATTTACTATATATTAATCAAATTTTTTATCTAATTTTCTTTATAAATGATCAATATATAATTATAATACTATATTATTTAAATAAATATTTATTTATGCAATGCACGGGGTAACACTTAGTGTGTGTGTGTGTGTGTGTAACATAGTTATGATAGTTTTATGCAATATTGCATAATGCCTAACTTTCCACTCTTATATCAATAACTATCCTTTTGGAAAAAAATCTAATTTGTCATTCGTATGCTTGGATACAAATATACTATTAAATTAAGGCAAAGTTTAGTGAGTTTTCACCAAGAAGTCAACCTAGATGATGATGATGATGATGATGATGATGATGATGATGATGATGATGATGATGATGATGATGATAATAATAATAATAATAATAATAATAATAATAAAACAAGTTCACTTTTGATTTTTTTTTACAAACCAATGCTTTATACATTAAAATAACACTATATTCTTCTAACAATATTTTGTTTATCACCTATACTTTTTTGTTTCTTCTAATAATTCTATTTTAAATAGTTTCATCATCATATATAATTAGTAATATCCCATATACCATATAAACATCAAAACTACATGCCTATCTTATTTTTTAGAAATTTATCAAATAGAATAAAAGTTACCCCATATGACAAGTAGTTTGTATATTGTAACCAAATGACAAAAGGATATATATATTTATTATATATTATTTATTTCTCTAACATAAAAGTGTGCTTACAGATATTGAACCTATTATGTAGTCCATAAGACAAATCATGCAACACATTGGATACTTCTTCTAAGATAAGTATAAATGTACTAACTATAGCTACTTCTTATATATTCTATTCTCCTAGTGTATTAATATAAAAGTTATTTAGTTAAAATTAGTGTGGTATTTGAACACCCGACTTTGAAGGATGAAGTCACCAACATATTTAATACATTTGTCATTCCAAAACATATTCCATTTTCTAGAAATGAGTAATCCATTTTAATAGTAAGTATTAACTTGAATCATTAATCTAAAAATAGATTTATCCTATAAGTCATATAAATAATCAAAATCTTAGAATTTAACATCCTAAGTAGATTAGTTGCTTAAGCTTAAAGGAGGTGACCTTGACTTAAATATATATGTATTTAGCACTCATTTTTACCCTTCCACTTGAACTCGTAGGCAATAGAATCAACGAACAACTTATAATTCAATCCCCTACTTTTCAATCAATAATTCAAGGTTAATTTAATAATTGCTAGTTAATTCTAGCTCAATATGAGGAGATAATCATACATAGAAATTTATAATTGTTTTAGAAATAAACATAGATAAGGGTCTTAAAGTTTAAACGTTTGGAATCTTTTCCCTTAGTGATTACTTTATAGTAATCTTTTTGACATATTACCAATTATCTCACCTATACTAATGCTTATTATTCATTTTGTTGTATTTAAAATTTTCTATTTTCATTCCATACCACACTTTATGGAATTTCCTTACAGGTACATGAATTTAAAACTATTCTTCTTTTAGATAATTTAAAACTTTCATTGCTTAATAATGTTACATTGTAACTATATGTATATATTTAACATATGACAACTGTAAAATAAGTATTTGAATATGATATCCAAATATATAGTTCTAAAAATAAAATTTGAAATTTATATTCAAATATCATATTCGAATATACTCATCTTGAAGCTAAGCTTTATACTTATCTCGAAGCTAAGCTTTATTTGGATAATCAATTATAATAGTCAAATATAGCTAACAAGGCATAAATTCCATGTCCATATTAAGCTATCATATTTGAATACAAATGTGAAATTTCTAAACCCTTATTTAAGTTTGTAGAATCAAAAGCCAACCTTATCTTCACTTTCTTCTATCATTCTCATCTTATCAAAAATCACACATCCAACGATTACCAACATTATTAAAACTAAAATAATATATAAATTAGACAATTGACAAAATTACAACTTAAACCATCATATTTTCTTAATGACAATTATAGAACATAAATTCATTTCCAAACACTAACTATACTCATATTAAAACTCAAGTCAATAATTTATCTTATTAATAATGAGTGTTAACATAATCATCATCATATCTTCTATTCTGATGACTTATCATGCAAAATTCACCCCTCTATAGTTAGAAGATCTACATTATTATTAACTTAGTGCAAAAATTATGAGAAAAAGATATAGGAAGAAATGCCACTTGATTATATGGGTCAAGCATAAGGCATCATTATGCCTATAGTTAACTACAATTGCTGAGTATATGCAAATAAAGAGCATTCCTTCCTAGAGTAACCGACTACAATAATCAATTAGGGACTTTTTTCTTTAACCATATTCCAGTACTACACTTAATTGCCCTTTTAAAATTTCCAAATTTTTTTCTCATAAACTATAATTAGCATACCTTACTTATTCTAGTGCTCGCATGCTTTCATTTTATTATAAGTAATAGGACATAAATATTAATTTTCCATTTCCTCTTAGTTTAAGATAACAAACTTTATTTCAACAGTTTAAGTCATTCATTAAAATTGTCTAAATTCCAATTTAACTTCAATAACTAGCCTTAAATAATAAATAAATCTTTGTTATTTAAACATTTAGGTAGCTTGTTTATTTACCAATATTCTTAAAGAAGGCAATAATAAGGTGAAAAGAAAATTTCAATCATGGATAATACTCACTCAATTCACCCTAGCTAGGCAAATTATTTACTATTTTCATTTCCTTCCTAATATTAGACTAACAAGTCACCATTTAATTTATTTCCTTTCATTACTATTATCTGATGATAAAGTTATTAATCAAGGTTATTAAGCCTATTACTTGAATATTTTTCTACCTATTAACTTCTGTGAGGGTTAATCCTTTCATATAATCCATGGTAATTATAGGTATTACATCATATTCCTAATGATTTTAAACTATCACACTTTTACTTGACATTGAAAATCATAACCTTCTTGTTTCTCACTAATTTAACAAGTCTCAATTTAAATAAAGTATTCTATTTCATCTATTACTACTCACACATATCAAGAACTCATAATTATTCATATACATATGCCTACTTTCAAGTTACTATACACTAGTTTTATTCATAAAAGATAGTGGAATTAAAATACCTCAAATTCAAACAAGGTCTATGTACCACCAACATTTTACATACTATCTCTTGCTTATATAATGAAATCACATTCTTTTATTCGAAAGAATCTATACAAATCAAAGATAAAGGAAAGTTATTTCATTTCTTCAACCATATAACGCTTAGGAATAATATAGTAACATATCTACTAACCTTAAATTTTGTCAATTAATTTGAATCACATTCATATCTAAGTAAACAATATTACTACAATCATTTTCTAGCTCTAAACATTAATTTATCTTGAAGAATAAATTTTTAAATGGATTTGTATAGAACAACATATAAAACAAAATATAAATTATAAATTTTAATAAAAATCTAAAGCAAAATTTTTGAATCAAATTTCATCATACTTGCATTTATGATTGTTACACATTCAAACATGAATTTCCAATATGTTATTCGAGTTTAAAAGTTGAAGATTCATAGCCTAAACACTCCAAAAGGCAAGACCATGCTCTGATATCATTTTGTCATGGTCTATTTGTTATAATTGACAAGGAATTGCTAACCTATTCCTTCAACCTAAATGATTAAGTAATTTGCCTATTTAATTCTAACTTTTTGAACATGTTCTTACTGGTATGACTCAATGACTCATAAAGCTAAGATGGATAGATAACAAACACTTATGGGACATACATTTTCCTTAAAATTGTACTTAGAAAACTATTATTATGTGTGTTACTTCTACAATGATGAATTGACTTATGTACAAAGGCCCCATTTTCCCAACTATCAACTTCTTTATTTAAAGGAACTTTAAGTTCCTAATTACAACCGAACTTTGTTATTACAATTATACATGTGAAGTGAAAAAAAAAAGAAATTCAAGAAGTGAGTGTTATTACTTAATGAATTTATACCTTCCTAAAACTGTGTGTAAAATACCTTGTGCTAGGTGTTGGATTTCAACTAGTCATTTATTGGCCGTAATAGTCCAAACACAATATATCATGTACAAAATTCCACAATTGATTTATGACTAAGTAGGAAATATATTGTATTAATTCATATACATGATATCATTTAATAAATCTCACAAACTAAACCAATAGTAGAATTTAAGATAACAAGTTAAACCTTTTTTTACTTCTGGGCCTATCATATTTCGTTAGGGTTTTCTTTATCCCTTTATCAACTAGCACATAAATCTAGTGCAATTTTCACGTTATAACTCAATATACTTCACCCTTCCATCATCATATTCTCTTTCTTAACATAGCAATTCAATTATTTCTAGGATTATATTTCATAATATTTCATTTATAATCTTCTCGTAGTAACCAATATAATAATATTAAATAATAATTATATATGTTTTTCATAAAATATGATCTAATAACACTTATAAATTTTATCGTAGGCATTATTACAAATTTAGAACAAGTTAGATATTTAATAACTATATCTAAATTGTATTTTTTTAATTAATATTTTAGAGAATTACTAATTTATGATTTATAAGATAGAAGGCAAGTTCCACTCTTTACTTGGAAGAGGGTAACCCAAGCACAAATACTAATTATTAAATAGATAGTTAAACTAACTATGAACATTCATTTTATCCAATAGAAGTATACATTAAAATATGCTTTAGTCCAATTCTACAATTGGGCTAAGTTTTTACAATTTAGCTTTAATGGCTTTAATGGGTTGAGCTAACAAAAATTCCTAAAATCATATTCTTAGTCTATAGAAAATACCTTTAAACTTATGTAGCAACTTAATAAATTATAGATAAGCTTTAGAGTACTATTTTATATTTGAAGTCAGACATCAAGCCCAATTATGCCTTAAAGATACTTATACTAATTTAGCACACATATAATGTTAAAGAGTAAGTAACAGGAAAATTAAAAAAGAATTTAATTAAAATGGTATATAGGAAGATTTGTACCCACCTAATATTGCTATATTCACATAAAATTCCTATAGCATAGCTCAACCAGATACAATCTATTAATTTTAACCAATAATTAACATAAGTTATAATATCATTACACACAGCCTAATCATTTATAATTCATTAATCATCATTTATGATTATTTATTTAGTAAGTTAGGAGTTTTGTTATAAGAATTTTTGTCACAAACTCTAAATATTTTTGTCATCATTATGGAGGAATTATACAGAGTTTTGAATGAAGGATTTTTAATACAAACTTGAATAGTTTGAAAAATATTAAGTTTTTTATTCTAGATCAACTTACCTATTTAAGGGAAAACTCCTCTTCAAACTCCAGATGGCCATAATTCATAGAGATTTTTAATAAAAAGATAGTCAGTTGCTTTTCTACTTTAGACCATTTTCATCCATTTCTATGTGACTCCTTACACTGCTAGTTGCTATAACTAGTCAACAAAGGAACACTGAAGCCTAATGGTAGCATGACCACTACAAAAGGTAGTGTCTTATGACCCGAATCTCAAATGCCATACCTAGTTAAAGACACCTTACTAGTATTAATTTACTAACTAGCTATTCTTACAAGCCTTTAAGACACCTCTGACTTATCTATTTTCTTAACTTTACTAAGAATATAAATAAGCATTTATAGAAAATAATATTGATTGTATGTGCATAATGAAATTCAAAAACATAATTTACATATGCTAAAACTATTTATACAAGAGTGTAAAATTTTTGAAAATGAAACCTTGTATATAGTTACTATCAAAAGATAAAACTTCTAACTATAACACCATAGAAATATTATAAGGAAGGTTTATAAAAGTGAAAGGAAGATTGTCGCACAAGTGTTAGACATCTTTATAGAATCCATGCTCCATATCTACAAATAAAAATTTAACAAAAGTAGTGTGAGTATTAAAATACTTAGTGAATAATTACTTTTCTCCTTTTTGTAAAGAGTTTTTATCATAATAGATCAGATATATAATAGTGTAAAATAATAATTGTTTAAAGCTTTTATGTATTATGTTTACAAAATCTGCTAAAGAGAATGGCATTAACTAATATATACGTTTTTCCTTATATCTTCAGTCTAGCCTTATCCTTCGCCACTTTAAACATATAGCTACTAACCTTATCCCTCTAATTTTTACAATGCCTCTCATTCTCTATAAAAGATACAAATCTCCCCTTACAAATCATGTTTAGGATAAGCAATAATAAAATGCCAATCATAGTATTAAGTGCTCATTTCATTGGCTATGGTCAAAACATCAATTATGTCATAAAAATTTTATTAACAAAATTTGCTTTTCTCCTATAATTAAACTTCATTATCTCATATCATATACTTTAATTTCTTACAATATTTCTTAATAAAAATAATCAATATTTAACTTGATGGGTAGTCTAAAATACTTCTATGTTTTAGTACTTTTTGCACTCCTAAATTAATTCAAATTTTTACTAAAATTTTATCTAATGCTTTTATCATATTACTATACATCAAACATCAATTTTCTCATTCTCAGGTACTATTCATATAGCACTAAAATTATGCATTTTGAAATGGGATAACATATAAGTAGTTGCAATAAAAGCCTCTTTTTAACATTCAAATCACTTTCAATTATTACTAAATTTTTATACAACATCTCTAATTTGTTAAATGAGGAGAAATTTCTATTATTTCATAAAAACATCACATTGGTACTATTCATATAGAATAAAAAATACAAAGTTTCCAAATATGGATAGTTTTGGAGTTGTTATAGAAAATGAGCTTTCTTGACATACAAATCAATTCTAATTACTACCAAATTTTTATGTAAGCTCATTTCAATCAAATTATTACATAATTAGCACTAAACTTCATAACACAAAGTCCAAAGTTCTGTTTTAAGCTCTTATAACTAAAGTTTAAAAAATTTCACCTTTTATATTTTTAAAATTTTTCAAAAATTTCCAATTATTTCTGCACCTCTCCTAACACTATTTGTAATATTAAAACACTAAAAATTGAATTTTTAGCAATTTTTAACCTTTGATTCTTAAGAGTAATAGGAAACTTATTATTATCCTCCTTTGACAACTTTGTTTCTAAACTCAATATAATCCTATTTTCATTTATTATGAGAAAACTTCATAGATTTTCTCTTACCAATCTTAGCACTAAAATACCAATATCATATCATCATATTAACATTCATATAATACCAAAATTAAACCATATTGCACCATAACTTAACTTAACACCTATGGTAGCATATATCATTATATTCTTCACATTTCATGAGAAAACTCAAAGGAATAAGGGATAGTTGCCACTCACATCAAATTATTGATTCTCTAACTTTTCAAAAATCTCTTAAAGTAGTAGCTTCACTAAAGCAAACCAAGTTTTAGGAGCCTTGAAGAGGAAAATTTTCATAAAAGCTTGAAGTAGATAAAGAAAAACCTAAGTTATCTTACAAGAATTTGATAGTATTACTTGGGAAAACTCTTAGGAATTGTTAGAGAATTGAAAACCTTACTAGAAAACCCTAAGATAACCATGATTTTAGGGATAAAGATGAGTAGAAATTTTGTGCAAAAATGACTCTAAAAGTTTTATATAAAATCATAGTCCACGTGTCCTTTATGAATTTATCTTTTTATTATTTTTTAATAAAAAAATTTGATGATAATACACATGGGGCATGGCTATTTAGGGTTAAAATTTATAGGGTAATTTCTTATAATCCACTTAAATTTATCCAAATAGAATGTTTAGAAATATACACTAATAAATGGCCCTAGTTTTCCACTTATTCATTTAATTGTCATTAACTTTTTTCATAAGCTTGGGCTTTAATTGGGCCTCATTTTTTTTGGTCTTTAAAATCAAATTTGGGCTTAAAGAAATTGAACCAAGTTGGCATAAATGGACTAAGATAATTTATTTTAAATTTGAGCTTAATCTCTAGGTTTTTGGGTTACCTAAGCCCTTAATTTTTTATTAGGTCTTTATATAATTTTTCCAAATTTAGTGTTAGTTTTTTTATTATATTTTGACCCATACTATTGTCTAATATGTTTTCTACAAAAATTCTAGCAAGACATGTCTCTAAACTATTTTTATGATTTACTTGAATTTCATTTGATTACTTTATTGGATTTTTGCTAGGTACATTCTTAGACAAAAATTTTTTCATGAATATTTTTGCTTTATTTGAGGTACTCCATGGTGACAACCTTGTCAGAGAGACCAAGCGAAATATAAAACAAAATGAGTAGTTAAGAGGGGTTTTGTAGGAAAGGAACTAAGAAAGGAGGTTGGAAATAAGGTGATATTTTTAAAGGTAAGGCTAAGGTGTTTTTTTACCCTTTATGAGCTTATTCTCTAAACTAATCTCATCCATCCATTTCCCTTATCAGACTCCCCAATTAAATCCTAAATTTTCTTTCTACTTACCTTTCCCTTTAGTTAATTTACATTTTAGTTTCCCTCAAACTTTATTTTCTTAACATTCTCATGATAGTTTATTAAATCTTAGGAATTTCAAAGTAACTTTTAATTTACATATGTTTATTTTAAAGCTATATATGAACCAAATAAATAAAATGCTACTATTAGATTAGAGAAGTATTAAATTATTGGAATTCATTTTAAATGATAATTATATCTCTAGTCAATTTAATTGTTTAAAAATGGATAATTTTTTTTAAAAATTCATTTAAAATTTTAAATAACAAAGTTTTTATAAATAGCTATTTCGAAATCTAAAATTATAAAAGATTTTAATTTAAATAATAAAAAATAATTAGTTATAAATTGGGATGTTACATACTCTTTATTGCTAAGGGAGATAAATTCAGTCTGGAATAATTTCCCAAGAATGATTTTGAATCCAAATAACTGCAAAGCATTCCTTATGCTTCAGTTATAGAAAGTTTGATGTATAGTCAGGCTTGTATGTGCTCAAATATTGCATGCATTTTTAGGATGTTCAAATGATACTTGAGCAATCTGGTAATCAATACTTGGAAAGTAGTTAAAAAGGCATGCAATATCTTTAAAGAATAAAGCATTACATGCTTATATAAAGGAAATTAGATTAGTTAAAGATCATTAGGTGTTCTAACTTTAATTTTTTAAGATGCTAAGATAGTCATATATCCATTTTAGACTATATCTACTTGCTTGTTAAAGAAGCTATTTCCTAGGAAAGTGTTAAGTAGACATTTATAGATTCCTCCACCATGACAACTTAATTTATAGCATGTTATGAAGCATTCACTCTTAGGATATGGCTATGAAAAACTTTGTCACTTGGCTATAGATTAAGGATGGTATTGAAAGACTATTAAAGTTATTTTGAAATAATAAGCCAACAATGCTATATTCCAACAATAAGAGTTTGTCAAAGTCAAAACACAGACATTGAATTCCTAGTTGTTAAAAAAATAGTTTAGAGTGGTCATATATCTATAGAGCACATTGGAATTAACTCTATGGTTGCAAATTTGTTTATTGATGGTTTACCACCTAAGGTCTTTCATGAGCACACTGCTTATATAAAAGTGGTATCACTTGATAATATGCTAGTTTAGAAGGAGTTTGTATATATGGATGCTCTTGTGTACAGATATGCTTTATGGTTATTTTATAGTTATTTATCTCAATGTAAAGATTTTGTATAGTTACACTCTTGTTTGGTTTGATCCCATTAAGGAATAAGGTGCATCAATTAGAAATAAGCATGTTAAGATTACATGTAATGTAATTTCCATGGTTCATATCCATGTTTGATCCATGTTATTGATTATATCAGTATATATGACTGTTGATGGATTTAGTTATGATAATTGTGCCAAAGGTCGCTTTGATCTTATATTAATATGATAAATGGAATGGAATGATTAGAGATGATTTTGGTAATGATAGCAATTTTGAGCTTGTAAGTTTATATTATAATATACAATTATAAAGTGTTATGTATATATATATATATATATATATATATATATATATATATATATATATATATATATATATATATATATATACATATGTATATATGTACATATACATTATGTGTGTATGTTAATAATAATAACAATAACAACAACAATAATTTTATATTATAGCTATTATAATGTTTAACACAAATTAAAGTGATCCAATAAAATTTAAAGTTAAATGAGTTTAAATCATTTGATTAAGTGTAGGTTTTTATGTACAAAAATGTCACGATCTAATCCTAATCGTAACTAGCATAGACCCTAATATTCGATGTCTATAAGCCTTAACACTAATCACTTTTATCTATTTAATGAAAATCTCCATATTTCTAGGGGATCTTGAAATTCATTTAAATTTTGTAGAAAAACAGACAAAGTCTTCCTTGTTTTTGAACATTTTTTTATGGCCATAGGCCCTAAACCATGAAACCTATAAATTTTCTTAAATATGACAACCTCACATACATACATAATACTACACAATCTTAAGATATATTGATAGATAAATAGTTCAACACATCAAATGTTGAATTAATGAAATTTGTATTTCTAGTTCTTATCATAATCTAACTGTTAAGTCTTTTAACAAGGCAATCTTGATTCTCTATGGATACAACAAGCCCAAATTCACTTATTCAAACCTTAAAACATTTAAAATAGAATAAAATGAGTTATAAGAACTTTATGAGCATATATCTATCACTAACTTGTAGGAAATTAGTTATACACACACACACACATAATGGTCACTGGCTAATCATGTATTAAACTAGAAAATAATAATAAACCCATATCCTGGATTTCTAAGATATACGAAACTAAGCCTCAAATTGAATATTCACTTACATGCAACTTGGATTTCATTCTTCTCTATATAAGTCATAGTAATTTCAATCATTCATTAGTACATGATATCATCACTATATCACACATAACTTATTCCAAGGAGTCATCACATTCACAAATAGCCATTAAGACTCAAACATAATTAAATCATCACAATCATATTAAGTCCTTACAATTACATTAAATAGTAATATTCAAGCTCAAGTAGATTTAATTGTCATATTGATTTATAATAAGTAATATGCATGCATTCACTTTTTAACTTCCAACTCAATTTTATATTCTTCATAACTATTTGTTAGGAACTTTCTATCTGATTTTTATATCATCATCTTCATCACATTTCTCATATCAATGCACTCATGGCATAATTCATGATGCAATAATTTTATTTGAGATTAGCTTTACATATCACAAGTTCAATGTAAATTTCAACACAAGTAGCTATTTCATCACCACGAGATAATAGCAAAGTACATAACCATATATATATACTACCATGCCATCTTACATAGCTATAACATTCAATCTTATCACAATATAGTTCACATTACACTTTCTAACACACATATAACATATAAACTTAATCACAACAAAAATGTGTCATTTACCACTATCTTCTTACAATTAGTTAATAGACACTAATAGCACCACTATGCCTTACCAACATGGTAATTCCATATTTACTCAAATATATAACCATTTTTTATCACAAATATCATTCCCATATCATTTATGTATATCTACAAAGATAATTTAATAATAATCTACATCATTTAATTGTACTATAGAAAAACTCACACATGGGAGTATGTAAATATAATCTGTACCATCAATAAGAATATAAGCTATAACATCTAATCAACACTTTATTAAAATATTAATTGAGGGTGAGATATATACTCATCTAGTGGGACACGTTCATAGAAGAGCTCAGAGTGAGTTTATTTCATCTTTTTCTTATCCTTTTAGTTCACCATTTATAATAATAATATTATGAATATGAGAATGTTGTCTATTTTTATTTCCAAGCATTACTAATCCAATTTTCAAATTATAATATAATAGTATATCTTATTATTAGCTTCTTATAATTCTTGACATAGGTTTATGTAATCAAATATCATATTTTAAGGATTTACTTTAATTAACTTTAAACACTAAAATATTAACTTTTATGACATAAACATAAAGATAGTAACCTAATATTCTAGTGACCTAATAGTAACTTAATATAAACTTTGAATACTAAAATAGTAACCTAATATTCTAGAGCTTTAAATCATTATTTTATTAATGTTGCATTAGCTATCCAAATAAAATGATAAAATAAGATTTTTTGAGACTTGGTTTTATATTCTAGAGTTTTCTATTTTATTAATGTTACGTTAGTTAACATAATACATATATCTTAAAATGTTTTTAAGACTTGGTTTTCTATAATATACCTATACTACTAAAATACTTCTATATAATACTCTAAATGATTTTACCCATGTTAAATAGGTACTTCATAGCATAAAAATCATATTTTTTAAGCTATCAACACCTATCTCAAATGTGCATAAAAGTGGATTTCTTAAATCATATGTGAATCCTTCAAAGTAATAAAATCAAATGTTCCATATATGTTTTAATCATCCTATTTTGGCATTTCAAAACATAAAAGATTATATTTTTTGTATGTATCATCATATGTATTACATATACAAATAGGTTTTTCTTGGGTTCAGTTTTAAATAACAAAGGCATCATAAAAAAACTTACCTTATTTCTATAGAGCTAATTGGAGCTCAACAGTGGCAAAAATATCACTAGAACTCCAGTAAAGGGAAAGAAAGTAGCAAATCATGGTTGCTGACTTAGAGTACAAATTGGTACTCTCACTACTCCTTGAACTTGCCATAGTTAAAAGGAAACCAAAGAAAAGTTGTAGGAAGCTCCAATGAGGTGCAAAGGCTTAAGAAAACCAGCTTATCAACTGTATCCCTACTAGCCATCATAGGGCTCATCTAATGGCTTTCACATGTGACAGAGTTGCAAAAGCATGACAACAGCAAAGTACCAAGCTGGCAACACCAGTGCCAATGGCAGAAGGCATCGACATGACAACGATAGTTATCTAATAAAGAGAACGTGCAAGGGGAGAGGGAGAATGAAAAGAAGGAAATATCAGTGGCGAGAAAGAGTGTGTGATATGAATGTGATAAAGGGAGGGAGCTAGGATAAAGAAAAAAAAGATAAGAGAAAAAATGCTAAAAAATAAGCTATAGACTTTTATTTTGCGCATTGCGGTGGATCATAATCCCATATTCCTTTTAATCCAATCCATCTATTTTTATTCTAGAGAATCCTAGCCATCTATTTTAAATTAAAAATAATCTAGTTATTTATTTATTAAAGAGAAAACTCATTTTCATAAAGCTGGTTTTGTTTAAAATCTCAATTTAGTAATTTTTTATCCTTTCCCAATATATATATGTATTTTTTTAAAAGTCCTAAAATAATTATTTTAAACTTTCAAAATTCCTAAAACTAATTTATTAATACAAATAAATTATTTCATAAATCCTTGTATACATGATCACTAAAATTATTCTTAACGTGTGAAAAATTCCTTGGAAAGATAGTTGTATAAAAATAAACATATTTCGACTATTACCATCAATATCATTTTTAATATTCTAAAATTCTTAATAAGAAAAAAAATTTAAAACTAAATATTAAATAAATGAATAAAATAAATATTTCAATCTTCCTAAGAATAATTTATCAAATATAAACAGTTAATTTTATAAATCTTTATACCTATAATCACTAAGATTACTCTTAACTTATAAGAAAATCCTTATAGAAAATATTCAAGCAAACATTGAACTAACACTAGTTAATTAAATAAAATTCAAATATCAAAGAATAAAAATTCAAAATTAATTATTAATTGAATAAATAATAAATAAATAAAAATAAATATTCATAAGTATTGAAAATTGCAGAACTTTAAATATTAATTTGAGGTATTATAAAAAACCCAAAAGTTTTATTTTTTATTTATAATGAGCAAATTAAGAATAAGAAAAATAAAAAAATAAATAAGTACTTATGGTCCCCAAATTATACATAAGGTTTTTATTTTCTGGCATCCCATTATTAGGAGATAAAGGGAGATTTTCTCTAAAAAATTAATACATACCAATGTAGAAGATAAAAAGTCATGAAACCACCATCTTGCTTATTCTTATGGATTCAGTTATGCTTCTACATCAAGTATATTCTTCTCAATGATTAAACATGAAAAATCTAGGTTTGATAATGATTTTTATCATTATTATAATTAAAGTTTGTCTAACATTTATATGTTTCTGATATTTCAAATCCTTGGCTAGTATGAATTTTTATATCCAAAAATACTTGTTTAACAAGAAATTACACTTCAACTCTAACTTAAAAGCCTAATTTAAATAGGAAGATAACTAACATTAAGAAATAATCAATAATTAGTAATAATTAGAATCCGAGTCAAACTTAACAATCTCTGTCTTAACATAAATTTCATCATCTTAATCAATCTTCATGCTTCACCTATTGCCAAATGAGACCAATCATAGGTTACTAACTATAAGAGTCATCTATCATTGTAATTTTTTCAAATTGCACTAACTATCTTCTTGTCAAGCAATTTCACGTCCATTAAGTGTCATAAGTTTCGCTAGTGTCTTTCCATGAGCTTCTCATCTATAGGACTCTTTTAAATTTATAGGAACGCTAAACTTGTAAATAGTTTCATGAACTGGCATAAACTTTTCACATCTTTATCCTCATCATCAATCACTTCTCTCTCTCTTTCTTTCTTATATCCATTATCAAATCTCTATTTCTATCAATATCATCATCATCACCACCATTATAATCAGCTTTATCCACTATTTATCATGTAATATTAACTAGAATATACTATCTTAGATTACTAATTTTACATGATTAAACCTACTTTGATATTAGTTGTTGGGAAAAATATCCCTTTTCTAGGCATACAAGCAATGAACAATTAAATTAATCCAAGTAACATAATAAAGCATATGAACAAATTAACATGGAAAACCCCAAATTTTAAAAGAAAAAATTGTCACATTCCAAACCTAGTCATGACTAGGGTGGAACTCATTATTTGGTTTTTCAACAAGTTATTTCACCCTCTACACTAATATAAGTAAATATGCATGAGGATTTGAAGGATGGTGTCATGCATTTAGAGGAAGAAATGGCATTTTGTTTATTAATATAGAATTCATTTATAAAAAGGAAAGGTACTAGCTCTTTTCCCTTTTCACCTTATACAAATGAAGGCCCAAAAATAGTAATAACAATTATTAAATTTTGCTCAAGCCATATTGTATAGGCACTTATGAGATCAACTTTAAGACAATGGTCGAGGTAACAAAATTTGAGCATCTACAAAGATAAACATATAGACAGGTGAATTCATGGCTTAGTAAGTAAGTACCTTGGCGTAATTAAACATAATAAAAATAATAGTAATAGTAATAATAATGACTTACTAATTGGGTTTGCCTTTTTAAAGATATAAACATTTTAAATTAAATATTTCACAACACAAGTTTCATAAGTAACAATTCAATCATTTATAATCATGTGAGCTTATTGATGCCATTATCCATATATATATATATAAAACAATTATGCAATAATTTCATCATGCTACATATATAATAGTGAAATAGGGAAAATGAATAAATTTTCTTATGACCTTTTGGACCACTTTATCCTTAACCATTCCAACTTTATCTTTCCAAACCATCCTTATCCCTTACTTAGAAAGCATTTATAAACCTTTTTTTATCCTTTGAGATCATTCTAATCCCCTACAAGCAATTACTGAATTTAGATCTCACATATCTCATTATCCTCATTAAATTTCCTTAAATTTAAACACAATTTCATTTCTCATTAAGATAATATTTCAATACTAACAATATCATTTATACATCATATTCAATAGTACAATGTTACTTATGCTTCATTGTATGGCCACACAATATAATTTATTCTACTAGCGTTATATTAATTTCTTTTTTAACATAATTTATAATCATAATACTACCATGCTTTGTAGCATGGCCATGCATCAAGTATTTAATACTTGTTCATCATATAATGGCTCATTTTATTTTCAAAGAATACTAAAACACACCTTCTTACCATGCATAATATGATATTGTTAGTTAAACTAAGTATAGTCAATTATATACTCAACTATAGGAGTCCTAAGAGTAACTTTCAGGGTCATAGTTAACTATAAGGGTCTAGAGCAATTCTGGGTATTGTAGTCAATTATTAGCATCCATAGAGCAATTCTTTGGTTGATAGATGATTATACTTACCCAGAATGCATATTTTGGGGTATAATAGACTATTACTTAGTTTTCTTAAAATTTCTTAACAATTTCTACTCTTTATTTGGCATAATTTTGCATCTAATGCATTTAACTCATTACTAAATCATATCATAAATACAATCTTATATTTCATTGAAGCCATATCCATCATTAAATCAAGGCAATCATCATATATTAATATGAATTCATATCTTTTTACATAAAACTAAGAAAAACCCAAAATTTACATTCAAATTAATTAAAATCTCTTAATTATATTAAATAGGGCTAGAATATTACTCACCTAGTATGGAGGAAGTATCTAGAGGGTTGATTCATTATTTCTTAGCCCTAATCACACAAAGATTAGAAGTTCCTTAAGTTAAGACTTAATTTTTCTTATTTAAGTTAAAATACCTAATTTCTATTCAATCCTTGAAGAAGAATGAAAGGAAATTCATCAAAAAGGAACCCTTACTTTGATTGTAGGAAGAAATTGATGAAAATCAATGTTTCTTTTGCTTGATTAATGAAGGAAGTAGAGAGAAAGAAAAAAGAAATGAACAAAATAAAGGAAAAGTTAGGGTTTGGGAGTAATAACGAGGAATGAAATATAAGGGTTAATGTCTGAGTTAAATAAGGGTACGAGTGTTTTCATCTTTTTCCCCTAAAACACCTTTATACTCACCTACTTATCATTAATTACATATAACCATTAATTTTTTTATTTAATACACTTTTTTTGAATTCTATTTTTCAAATTCTTTGCTTTAAGCTCACATAAATAATTTATTTTCATTTGCCTAAAAGTTTTACTTACAGCTTATTTAATTAATAATTTCTTATTTCTTCAATGTATCACTCACATTTTATTGTTAAGATTTATTCACTCCTTATAAACTTTTCATTTTAACAATTCATCATTAAAATTATTAATTACTCCTTTTCATAGCATAAAATTTTAAAATTCTAAAAAGGATGTAATAATACTTGTCTTTTTAAAAGAATTCATACTTGTATGCTTGAGGCTTGACTAATCTTTCGTTTTAAGCAAAAATGTATTAATATTATATTTTAGCATTTAATTGAAATGCCCTAACTATTTTGAAAAATCCATTAGTTCAATTATACTTACACACTATATATTAAAAATAATAGTTCATACGTTACCTTTAACTTATTGAAAAGTTCTACTTTATCAGTGTTATAAATGTTTCCAATGCTAGCATGGTTCTTATCCTAATGGTATTGTACCATACCCTATTGAGTTCTACCATTAATTATCTTCCTAATTTAGGTTTAGTCATAAATATAAATCCTTAGCATTTTTTATTACACATAATTGCCGTATCTATTAAGCTATTTCTTATACACAATTGGGTGGTGGTTTAGAGGAAATGCCTTGTTCATTAGCAGAGTTTGATTAATTAAACCCATAATGAATTATAATTACACAAAATCATCTTTTGTGGTATATACCCAACAACCTAGCTAAATCTTATTTCCAACTCTTAAATAACTACATTACTCACATTCTTGTCACAAGCCTTGTAATGTGCTATAAAAGGTAGGGGAAAAGATCATATCCTTAAAAGTTTAAGGTTGTTAGCTTAAAAGCCATTCTTAGAGTTATACTGGTTTTCTTCCTAAGTTAGTTATCATCCATCTTCACCTATGTGCAATGTCATATACTCATAGTTCCACCTTGAATCATTTAACTTCTTGAAAAACTCTTACTTTGGCATAAATATCCATTAGAAACTCTAATAGCATAAGAATTTGAAAATTTTGATTGATATAATC
The DNA here is from genome assembly GCA_020226215.1 of Sindora glabra. Classification (NCBI taxonomy): domain Eukaryota; kingdom Viridiplantae; phylum Streptophyta; class Magnoliopsida; order Fabales; family Fabaceae; genus Sindora; species Sindora glabra. Next base: position 56,149,929 of record CM035234.1, on the reverse strand, counting down.
CTTGCAAATGAATTTTATAAATTTAATACTTGGTAATTAAGATTTAGAAACATGTTATTCATTCATCTTCAATACATGCTTATTTCAAGATAAAATTATCCTTCCTAAATTTGGAATCACTAATCATTTTAAATTCAATTATCTTTCGAACTACAGTAATTTAATTAGGTTTACAAATTTCTTACTTTTACTCAATCACATACATTCCTTTCATTAAATTAACTTATGAGTAACATAATTATTCTTACTGATCCCTAAACCTTAGAATAATATTCATTTTAATATGCACCTCTTCGGAGTGTTTTATTTTAACCTTTTTGTTTTTCATCTTTCAAAATCAAGGTTACTAATTTCCTTATTCTAAACCTATGTGCAATTACTCAAATCAAAGATGATTGAAATCTTAAACTCTAGTTCTAATTAAATAATCAATAACTTTATATGATCATAGGTAACCCTTGACTTATTTATCTACTTGCATATGAAGATTTATTAATTTAGGCCATCATAATTATATCCATTGATATGTATCAATAACCATTACTACAAGATTTCCCATGAATCTAAGTATGAAATCTCTTAATAGTTTATTTAATATTCATTTCTCGTGGTTGTTAGCTTATTCCTACTAAGAATTTAATATTATAAGCTTATATCTACCTAATTATGTGAAGGTTCATATTGTTTTCTAAGTACTATATAATTAACACCACTCCAATTTGTTTACTTATATCAATATTGTAAACTTAATAATACCAAACAATATTTTATTGGTCATTATTATTGATTGTTTAATTTGTATTAACCTAGGTTGTAGATATAAACCTCGAACATGAAGAAACAAATAAAATTTCTAGACTTGATATTAATTTACATTTGTAGCTAAAGTACCATTTAGGCACATGCCTCATTCACACATATAACTACTTCATCTAGTTTCTAGTGACCCTTAATACATAAAACTATCTATACTGGCATTGCTTTAGCAATAATAACACCTATTAGTATTAACAACAATGATATCGATATTAGTCACACTAATACTATTAATAGTAATGATAGTAATAATAATGATAAATATAGTTATTAGTAGTGATAATAATATTTAAATAATATTAGTAATAATATTAACTATAATAATAACAATAATAGTAATATTATTTATGTTAATAATTAGTATATAGTTACAATAATACACCATATAACACAAAACAACACTACTAGATATAGTTACCATTGCATAGGTGGGTAATCAAGTCAATTCATGGAAAATGTTGGGTTAGAATCATAATCTTATATAAAATTGTATTTATTTATTCTCTAAGGGTGGCGATGCCTCTAAATGAACTCTTTATCTAGTACTATCACTACTATCTAATTGCCTATTATATTCTTAATTCTTTATTTAACACTAATTATCATAGCAAGTTGCTTAGTTAGTTAATTAAGAACTATTTCTAGCTATATTTAAGAAAAATTAGGTTTTGCTAAGTGTCATTGTGGTTAGTAAATCCATACAGTTTCCATTTTAAGATCAACTACTGTGATAAGTAGCTTGAATATAGTTTGCTCACTACATTCTCCTAGAATTATACTAAAAAGATAGTTATCCTAAATCTTAACTATTATTGCACTTTCATTACAGCAGGTTTTAACAAGCAAGGGGTCCCTAGATAAATCTTGTTCACTCACTAATACATAGAAATTTGAAACTTAATGGTATCCATTGGAGTTTCCTTTGAGACATATGTTTTTGATTTAAGCAAACATAAATTTATAGTAATCTAAAACTGTGCTAAAATTATCAACACCTTAATGTTTAATCACCTTGTTAGGCCGTACTAAAATGGTTTCCTAATTCATAATTATTGCACTTTAAAATCTCACTTATTCATTTTTTCTAACTCTTGAAAAGCAAAGTTCTACATTTTATCTTATAAAAGGTCTATGCTACAACAACTAATTTAGATTGCTAATACCTCAATTAAGATTCATCTTTAATCTACATTCTCTATACCCGCATAACTTTAATGATGCATTTATACATAGCTTTATACCTTTCTTCATTGTACACCTTTAGTAATTTGTACGTTCTAATAACTAAGATCACTTGCCTAATGCAAGTTTAACTACACATCCACATAAAGAATGCAAAGTTATATAATTATTTGCATTATACCGTTTTATTTTTTTCTCATCTTATGGTAACTTCTAAGAATTAACTTAGTTTCTTTCATTAACATGCTCATAGCTTTTTAAAAATTCATATATTATTATTGGATTGATAAGCCGTTAAACTCATAATTATTGTTTCTATTACTTTAAGTTGTATCACTATTCTTAATATCCTTGGGCTACATATTCAGCATGTTTGCAAGACACTTCATAGTACTTGACCTAATCATGCACATCTATAAAGTTACAAGATTTATTATTTCTTATTCCACCATTTATTAGCATAGTTCTAAAGGATTCAATCTAAACTTCTCTAGAAAGTAGTCAAAATTTCGGTAACTTCCATTAACATTTATTTTAGTGGCCTAACTTGTTTATATTAGTGTAATATTCTCGGTTTAAATATAAAGTTGTATAAATTTTGAGGTTTGGGGATAGATTATTTATTTAATTAATTTGTGATTTTAAATTTATTTTTCAAATTAAAAGTTTTGAAAAAAATGATATTTATGGGAATTATTTACTTTTATAGTCATCATCAATAAGAGATTAGATTAAAATTCATTTTATAAGGAACTTCTCATAAATTAGAAATAGTACATATAGGTATAAATTTTATGATTAATGTGGATGTTTGATAAAATTATTTTGGAAATTAAGGGAGATAAAAATAAGTTATTTTTAGATTTTTACTTTTATCATGTTATTACAAAACATATTTATATACATGTTTAAAGGGAAGAAAGGGAGAATTGAAAATGGATGAAATGAGATTTTAAATAAAAATTAATTTTATAGAAAATGTTTGAAATAAATTAATGGTTGAGGTTTTGTTTATATGTAAACTTATCATGAGATGAGAAGTATGGGATTATATCCTTTGACTTTTTATTTTTGTTTTTCTCGAAATTTCCCTCCTTTTCCTAGTTTCCCACGTACTCTATCTTCCTTTTACCTTATTTTACTTTTCTTTTGCAGCAAGTACATGGTACAACCTTATCTCTCTCTCCCCCTTTTTTCTTCTTTCCAGTAGTTTCTCGGTTCTCTCTCCCCTGTCCACTGCCTCTTTTTTTCATGGATTTTCTTCATTTTTCTTCTTCTCCCGCTGCTTCTAAAAACTGCGGCTCTATGCTTTCTAGCAATCATGTGTGACAGCATCCTCTTCTCCCATGTTTATGTTGCATATGTTGGCTGGACAACCACCCCTCCCGTGCTATTGTGTTCTTCATGAGTGCTGATCAACGGTTGCAAGGAACACCAGCACAAAGAAGCAGCAGTAATAGCGTGTAGAAAAGCATGGTGTTGTCTCGCGCCTTCTATCCCTGTCCTAATGTCGTCGGTGTAGGTCCGTCCTTGAAAAGGTCATTAGCGACGACAATTTGTCATCGCTAAAAGTCCGACCTTTTGCGACGATAATGTCGTCGCAGAAAATAATTTCAAAATTCAAAAAATTTTGAAAATTGATTTTTAGCGGCGACATTGTCGTCGCTATAGGGAAAGAAGTCGTCGCTGAAGATCGACTTTCAGCGACGACAAAGTCGTCGCTGAAAGGAAATCTTTTAGTCGACGACAAAGTCGTCGCTAAAAGTAAAAAATATCAGCGAAAGTCTGATCTTTAGCGACGACATTTTACCCTATAGCGACGACAAGTGTCGCCGCTAAAGATTTTTTGAATTTTTTTAAAAAAATTTAAATTCAAATTATTGTATATTATAAATAATATATTATCTAAAATATTCTTTATTTTAATTAACTTGAATTGTTTAATATTTTTTAAATTTAATTTAATATAAATTATACAATTATAATATATTAGTAATTTTATTAATAATGTCTAACAATTTGATTCAACATAAAAAATTAATACTCATAAAGCAATGGTAAAAATAATATGAACTTCCTAGTTGTAAATTATATTTATAAATTTTATGCTAAGTTAAATTTAAATAAATAAATATAAAATTTACAACATACAAAATTAAATAATATGAAATTTCATATTGAATTAAACATACTATCAATTCTATTAATTTATTACAAATTATTTGAGTAAATTAAATATATTATTACACAAAAAAATATTATAACTTTTATTCACGTACCTCAATGGTAAAAATCTACTGATCAACTCTGAATACTCTCCACGAACTAAGCTAAGTGCTAATAATAACTAACAAATTAAAAGATGCAACATACAAAATTAATACATATCAACATATATAAAAAATAAATATATTAAAATAAAAAAATTTAAAAGAAAGAGAAAGTTCAGAAACTTACCTTAATTCCAAAAATTTTAAACTGCGCAAATAAGGAGGGAGGAGGCGCCGCGAATAAATAGCCAAAACTTTCACCGACGACTAAAAATTTCGGTCGTCGCTGAAGCCTTCAGCGACGACCGAGGGACTTTCAGCGACGACATTGTCGTCGCTAAAGCCTTATCTCAAAATAGGCTCTAATAAATTTTCGGCGGGCATAATTTGGCCTTGGGCGGCAAAATTTGGCCTTCAGCGGCGACAATTGTCGTCACTGAAGATTCAAGACTTTCAGCGACGACACTGTCGTCGCTGAAGGGTGGAGTGTCATCGCTGAAAGTCTTGGCCTTCAGCGGCGACAATTGTCGTCGCTGAAGATTCAAGACTTTCAGCGACGACACTCAACCCTTCAGCGACGACAGTGTCGTCGCTGAAAGTCTTGAATCTTCAGCGACGACAATTGTGTTGCTGAAGGCCAAGACTTTTAGCGACGACATTGTCGTCGCTGAAGGGTGGACCATTAGCGACGACACTCAAACCCTTCAGCGACGACACTGTCGTTGCTGAAAGTCTTGAATTTTCTTTTGCAGCAAGTACATGGTACAACCTTATCTCTCTCTCCCCTTTTTTCTTCTTTCCAGTAGTTTCTCGGTTCTCTCTCCCCTGTCCACTGCCTCTTTTTTTCATGGATTTTCTTCATTTTTCTTCTTCTCCCGCTGCTTCTAAAAACTGCGGCTCTATGCTTTCTAGCAATCATGTGTGACAGCATCCTCTTCTCCCATGTTTATGTTGCATATGTTGGCTGGACAACCACCCCTCCCGTGCTATTGTGTTCTTCATGAGTGCTGATCAACGGTTGCAAGGAACACCAGCACAAAGAAGCAGCAAGTAATAGCGTGTAGAAAAGCATGGTGTTGTTTAGAAGCCGCGCCTTTCTCTCCCTGTCCTTTTCTTCCCCTCGGGTTCTTCCCCTCCGTACTATTACTGTCATCTTTTTTTTTTCCTTTTTTGTCAGCTTCAGAATTATAAGAGTAAGCTCGAGTTTCACCAGAAACAGGGAGCTGCGCATGGATGTCCAGCTGACTGTGCCTTCCCTAGCTCTATCTTGATTTGTTACAGCTCATGGAGGATGGAGAGGATGGAGAAGGAGCTATTTGACCGTACATGTTAGTTAAGCTCCAAGCTCGTCATCTCGTTGGTGGGCCATCATGCTCCGGTCACCGTTGGCTTGGCCAAAAATTCTGTAAAAATAAGTGAACTCGCAGAAGGATAAATTCTTCTTACAGTGACTAAATAAGAAAAACCCGTTCTTATGTGTATTTGAAAAACATGAATTTTATATAGAATATTGCATGAACATGGTTAGAATATCTATGAAGTAATAATTTTATAACTCATATAATTTATAATTTACAGAGTCTCTAAACATGTAAAAATGGTTTAGGGATTTAGTTGAGATAGAGTTAAAACTATTAGGAATTTAATGTGTAATCTTATAAAATGGTGATAATGTAATATTCTTGTGACAAAAAGTTTTAGTATACGTACTATTTGAAGCTTGATTTGGAGAAGCTTGTCTATGAAAGTTCTTAATTTCCTTATGATAATTTCAAGGATATACAAAAATAATGATATATGATAGGGAATTGGATTTAATGGGCAGTTATTATGGGATTAAATTTTACTATTTCATTTATGTATCTTTGATTCTAAATTTCACATAATACGATATATTTTTAAATTCCTATGATCTGTTCAAGAAAAAGATAGTAAAATTACAATATAGGAAATTAAAATATTATGATTAGATTTTAGAATAATAATAACACTAAGATATTTATTAATTATTATAAGTTATGAATAGAAAGGAAAGATGAAAAGATGAATGAGTAGTATTAAGTGTATTTTCTAAAGTTGGATTTATAATATTTTCATATGTGTAACCTTAATTATAAATTACTATATAATAACACATTTTAGTTTCACAAGAAAATATTAGAAAGGATGATAAAATGCATTAAAAGAAATTAGAATATTTTTATTTGACCTTGGAATTATAAGATTGGACAGAAATATGAAATACTCATATGAACATTGCTTGTAAATTGTAAAGTAAGAATAAAGGATGATTAGTTGTATGATAAAAGGTTAGTTGTTATGATTAACTCTTGGAATAGTGGTTTGGGAAAAAAATGCTTATTTATTTATAAATTACTCTTGTAAATTATGAATTGGAAAACGAGATGTAAGTTGAACTTGGACACTTCGAAATAGACCAAATAAGTGGATTCGAGCAAGTGGGTATATATTTAACCACTGACTTTTATTTTTAATAAGAGATAATTTAAATATTATGAATTGTATGTCCTTATTAATAATTAAATTTTATATTCATGCATATATATATTTGCACCTATGCATAAATTCAATTTCATAGAATAAGTGTAAATAGTAATTGATCAACGTGCGCAACAAAAATGTGATAATACTATTTCTATTAATAGATTTGAGTTCTTTTATTACTTATACACTAAGGTTTATAGTATGAATTATGCTATAAATGGCACTGAATTGGAAATGCAACAAGGTTAATGACATGGAAGTCAGATGGAAGATTCTCGATAAATAATTATAGAGGATATAAGATTGATTTAATAGTTAGATGAGACATTCTTGATGAGTAGTTGAGAAAAATATAGTACCTGTTTGGGAATAAAAAAATGACTATATGTGTGCTTATTGAACTGAATGTGTGATATAATGTGATATTGGAATTTGTTTGTGATTGAATGTCACTGCTTAACTTGATTGCAAAGATTTGATGTGATTGTGATGGTTTGTTTGCATTTGAGCCTTAATGGATATTTGTGAGTGTGATGCTTACTCAGAATGGGTAATTGATGAGAATCTAAGAAGGCCCATGGAAGACAAAGGCTTGAAGGCAATGGAAGAGCTTCAAGGACCAATGACAAGAGCAAAGGCAAAGAGGATTAATGAAGATCTAGAGAAGATGGTTGCTGCCATATTTGAAAGAAGGCCCAATTTGGAGTTGGAAGAGTCCAAGATGCTCAATTGCGTATATTTGGAAGACTTGGGCTCCAATAAATCCATTAGTATTTAGTTAGTTTAGCATTTTTGTAATAAATGGGCCTTATGGCCGAGACTTATTTTTAGATTTATTTTGGCATAAAGACTTGTTATTTTATTTGGGTCACTTAGAATTGGGCTTATTAGTGTACAAGGCCCATTAGGATTTGCTTATGGGGGCTGGTCATATATAAGCTCTTGTAAACACATTTTTATTCAGTTTTGAATACAATTTGAGATTGAGAGCTTGTGACTCTTAGGTTCTTGAGTGACAAGAGGCCTCCTCTTGTGGCGATCTTTTCTTCGGCTTATCAATTCGTGATTGTGGCGCCCATCCTCCATCTTTTTCCATTTTTATTGTTTTAAATCCAATTCAAGATCCGTCTTATTTCATCAGTAATATATGTATTGAGTTACAACAGAAAGTTAAGATTCCTATGATTGTGTCATGAGGTATAAAGTTTAAGTTAGGTGCAAGTGAACTTCCATTTGAAGGCTTGATTTCATATATTTAAAAAATTTAGAAAAATGGGTTTGCTAATGTTCTTTAGTTTAATTTTTTAATAATTTATGATTATTTTATATATAAAATTGAATACTTGCAAAGCAGTAATAGATATATGCTCACTGAGTTTTCATAACTCGCTCTATTTAATTTTCAATGTTTTTAGGTTAAGAATTGAGCCTTATAGCATCCGTGAAGAATCAAAGACCTCTTGGATTGAAAGATTTGACAATTAGGGGTCATTTGAATTAAAATTCAAATTAGAAATAGAAATGATATTGATTTAACATTCGATATGTTGAATCGTTTATTTATGCATAAGTTTGAAATTGTACTATACTATAGATTTGTTTGATATTGTCGTGTTTGAAAACAATATAGGTATTGATATTATAGGATATGTGGTCCTTAAAAAGTGTCCAAAAATAGGGGAGGCTCTATCAATTTTTTTTGTAAAATTTTAAGATAAAATTTTAAGCTTTTTGAAATTTGGAAACTCACGTTAGATAAAAAGAAAGAAACTTATTAAAGCTTATGGAAACCAAGTATCGGGACCGATGCTGGTCATAATCAAATTGGATCATGACAATTAATCTTCTTATCAATTATGATAAATTAATTTTATATCTAACACCAAGCATAAACCCAAATAATATTCATGTTTATCTAATTTGAAAATTTCCTAAGAATCACACTTGACTTAGCTACATAAAGTTTCCTTCTTATCCTTTAAATAATTCTACATATCTAGCTCATGTCTTTACCTTTATTACTTATTCCTTCCAAACTTAACTCATTCTAACTCACCTTATTAAGATTAATATTCTATTCTTTCATCAAAGTGGTATAAAGTCTATTCAAAAAGGGGTCTCACTTAACTATAAGAACTCTAACAGTATGATAAAGTTTCAATTAGAATATGATTATAGCAACTATAGAGGTTGCAATTTAATGTTTTTGAATATTTAATGTCATATAGAACATGCATTTAGTATAATAAAGGAATTTAATACAAACATCCTTAACTCATTCTAAATGATCCATTTTTAGGTAATAGTAATCATAATAATAATAACATAATAATCATATTGAGTTTTAACCCCAATTGCTACTACTTGACACTTTATCAATATGAATGTATTCTTAAACAATTGCCACAAGGTCTTATTAATATACCATAGATTGCATTTAAAGAACACAATGAACTTGTAATAACTTATTTCATTATATTAAACCACTTAACTTAAATTCTTATTTTCTTGTAAATCACCAGATTATTATCTTTCTATTTCTTTTACCTATTCTTTAAGCTTAAGAACCTACGAACAATTTCATATGCATGAGTTTGCTAACTTGTGTTTGACTTTTAGAGTCAACCATTTTTAAATTCATAAAATTTCTTAAATAGTTAAACAACATCCAGAATAATCATCAAATAATCATTTGTAAACAAACTTTAATATCAATATTAATAGGCATTTTAAGATCCATCAAAATGGTATTAGTGATATATAGTCCTAATTGCATACATAGCACTATTATAGTTTCAATCAACACTTGTTTAGGCAACATATAGATATAACTTAAAGATTTCATTTGATTAGGAACCTAAACGCTACTTTGATACTAACTTTATCATGATCCAAACCTTATCATCATTGGTGTGGAAATTGGATAGCCCATTATCTGATTTTCACCAATGAAATTCAATGCTTACACTAACATAAGTAAACATGCATGGGGATTTGAAGAAGATGTCATGCATTAAAAGGAAGAGATGGCATTTTGTTTATTAACATAAAATTCATTTACAAAATGGATAAGGTACTAGCATTTTTGCCTTTTCACCCTAAATAGATAAAGGCCTATAAACATCTATAGTAATTATCTAATATTGTCAAAGTCATATTGTATAGATTCTCATGATCTTAACTCTAAGATGATGGTGAAGGCAACTTGATTTAAGCATCTACCAAGATAAATACACGAAGAGGTAAGTCTAGAACTTGATAAGTAAATACTTTAACATAATTATATATAACAATAATAATGACTTACTAATGGGTTTTTCCTCTTAAAAACTTACATAATTTAAATCACATATTTCATAAAACAAGTTTCATCAGTAACTTAATCATTTATAATCATCCAAGCTCATTAATGCCATTATTTATATATATGCATTCAACTATACTACAATTTCATCATGCCATATACATAACAACAAAATAAAAATGAATAAATGTCCCTATAATCCTAGAGTTTGCCTTATCCCTATTAGTTTAATCTAATATTTTCAAATTGTGATATTCCAAATTAAATTTTTATAAAATTTCAATACTTGTGATTATCTATTTTTATTTAATATATATTTAGTTAAAATTTAATTTTTAATTTATTTTCTTTTAAAGGATTTTAGAAAATTAAAATAATAATAGTATTTGAAATATATTTCACATAGTCTTTATTGATCCATGACTAGTGTAATGTGATTTATTTTATAAGGAATTTCTCATAAATTAAGAATAATTTTAGTGAACATGGTGTGAGGATTTATGAAATTATTCATCTATATTTCAAAGCTTACTTTTGAGAGTTGTGAAAGTCAAAATAATTATTCTTAAAAATTTTAAATTTATTCAACTATTAGAAATATATATATTGAAGGAAAATTAGAAATTATTAAGTTGAAATTATAAATAAAAATAATTTTAAAAAAATAAAAAAATGAGCTTGAAATGAATTGATGGTTAGGATTGAATTAAATGAGTTTGGAAGGCTCAGATTTAAAGAAGAGATGAGCTTACATTATGTGAGAAACATGGAATCATATTCAAAAGCTTTTTTTTTAAACATTTTTTTCTCTTTCTTCATTTTATTTAATATGATAGCATTCCTTTTTTTTTCTCTTTCTTATTTTTGATTCTCCCCATTTCTCCCTTCTTTTTATTAATTTGCAAAACTATCTTTTATAAAAAAAATTATAATAATAATAAATAATCTGGTCTCTCTCTTCTTTTATTAAATTTTGGATAGGCCCTTTTTAATTTTTGTGCTTGTTTCCTTTTTTTTGTTGTTGCTAGTAGTGTCTTTCTTTCTCAATTTTTCTAGATTTTTCCTTTTTTCACCTCTTTCCTATCGTCTTTCCTCTTCTTCTTATATTTGGCTAACTTTTCTCTTTTCAAGGACTGCTATCTTTTTCTCCCTCTCATGATTCTTCCTCTCCTCACTAGCTATGCTGCTTTCAGCGCCAGCATGGTTCGCCACTAATTTCCTTTAGCTGGACTCACGTGAGGATGTACTGAATAGGAGGATCAATGGTGTAACATGGGCTTTTTTCTTAAGTAATCCTTTTTTTCTTCTAGCTATCATCTTAGCATTATTGTGCATTGTTACAGCTGGGCATGGCTCTTTTCTGGTCGAGTGCGAGGGAGCTTCCAGAAAAGAAAAGAAATAATATGGTGCTGGGTTTCTCATTGACATATAAGGCAGCTTAGGAATAACTCTTTGTTGGCGATTCTAGCAATTTTCAATGCTAATGAGCTGCTAGTGGCCTTTTAATAAGTGGCAAAACATTCTTATATAATTAGTCTATTTAATTTCTGTTGTTTGAGGGTTAATTTCAAAATAAATTTACTTATGTGTGTCTTTGATACATAGAATAATGCACACAAAAAATATAAATTTTTATGTTATGAAATGATAAAATAGATGATTAAAAATATATATTGAGCATTAGATTTTATTATGTTGAAAGAATCATGTATAATCTAGAAAGAAACCCATTTTATACATTTTGTGGATTTTGTTAGTACTTCTAAATTAGTGTTATAAATAATTTGAATTGGATCCTAGAGAACCCATTCTGAGTATGTTGAAAGATATAGTAATAGCTTAGAAAATTTAAGTTCTATGATATAAATTGTCGAGATAGTAGAATTAGAGTAAAAATAGAGTATGACATCCTAATATTTTTAAGGATTTAAGGTTAATCTAGGAAATTCCATTTATATGTAATTTTAAATAAATGATGATGACTTTAAAAAATTATAATTTTATATTGTAGAATATTAAAATAGCATGAGTAGAGCTTTTATATTATTAATCTTCATATTTTTTAGTGTTAGAAAATATTTATATATATATAGAGAGAGAGAGAAGCAAGTGTATATATATATATATATATATATATATATATATATATATATATATATATATATATATATATATATATATATATATATCATGATCTTAAGATAAATATGGGAATATGGAGAAGCAAATGTATAATTTTATAAAATGATAATATTAGAAGATTCTTATGGCATAAAGTTTTAACATTTTAGGTATCTAGAGCTTGATTTGGGAAAAAACCCTTATTTATGAAGCCTTTAATTTCTTTATGATAATTTAAAAGTTAATCTTAGAAAAAAAATATAAGAATTAATGAATTTAAGTTGTTAATGTATCAAGATATAAATTTAGAACTAAGACAATTAGGGAGGAAATATGGAATGCTTATTTACCTATAATTTATTCTTGTAAATTATGAATAGGAAGAAAATGAAAGATATTCATGGATGTCTTGAAATTTCATGAAGTAGGTGGGCGACCCTATTAGGTGAGTATATATCTCACCACATTTTTATATTTCAATAAGAAATTTAGTTTAAATGCTGTGAACTATATTGCTCTTAATGATATTATAGATTTCTTATTTATGTATATATATATATATATATATATATATATATATATATATATTTACATATAAACTTAACATTGTAATACAAGTACAATAAGCTATTTGAGGGAAGGTTAACTAATTAGAGTGCATAGCGAAAGCAGGGTTGTAATAGTTTTAGTTATTGATGCGTTGTGATCGAATTCAATGATATTATATAGTTTATCTATATTGTTGTGTACTTGATATCATTTAGTGATGAATTAGTTATTTCATATTGAAGTTCTATAAATAGTTATGAAATGAGAATTGATTTCCTATGTGTATATTATCCACGAACCTGCCATGGTTGGCATTGGAAAGTGTGAACTATGAATGAAGATAGAGCTATGATATGGAAGCCAAATGGTACATTCCCGACAAATAGTTATGAAGGATATGAAATTGATTTGAGAGCCAAATGGAAAATTCCTAGCAAGAAATTAAAATAGATATAGTGTTAATTTGGAAGCCAAGAAAAAGGTCATAAGAATGTTCATTTTTTTATGATTGAACATTACAGTTAATGTGATTGAGATGATTTATCTATGTTTACCATTAATGGCTATTTATGATTGTGATGTCTACCTAAAATAGGTAATTTGTGATACGATAATAATGCTATGTATTAGTAGATAGTTAACATTTTTAAGAATCATGATATGAGATACAGAGTTGTATGCAGGAGAACTCTCATTACAGGCAGGGTTTCATATGTTTTAGAAATCCAAGAAATATGGATTTGTTAACATTTTAATTTAATGCATGTTTAACTTGTAAATGTTAATTATAAAATTGATCTCTTGTAAAACAATGATAGGTATATGCTAACTGGCTTTTCGTAACTTACTCCATTTAATTTTCAATATTTTCAGGTTAAGAATTGAGACTTATAGCATCTATAGAGAATTAAAAACCGCTTGAATTGGAAGATTTGATAGTTAGGAATCATTTTGAATTAGGACTAGAAATGAATTGATGATTGTGATGTTGACTCTAACTATAATATGTTGAATCATTTATTTGTACATATGTTGCAATTATGTTGCATGATGTATGTATATGATTCTGTCATATTTGGAAATATACATGTGTTGTATATTAAGGTGGATGACCCTCGAGAAATGTCTAAAAACAAAGGAGACTTTGTTCATTTTTTCTTAAAAAATTTAAAATAATTTTTTTAGTCCCCTGGAATATGAAAACTCTTGTTAAATAGAAAAAATGAAAATGATTACAGCTTGTGGAAATTGATAATGGAATCCACGCCAATCACTATTGGAGTCGGGTCATGATACAAACCATCCTTATCCCTTTCGCTAATGCTTTCATGAACCCTTCTTGTCCTTCCAAACCATTCTTATCCCCTATAAGGAATTACTAAATCTAGATTTCACAAATCTCATTATCCTTATTACATTTTCTTGCATTCAAACATAATTTCATTCTTATCAAGATCTCATATTTTAATATTGCTAATATCATTCATATATCACATTTAATAGAGCAATACTATCCATAACTGATTACAAGGCCACATAACTCAATTTATTTTACTAGCATTGTATTAATTTCTTTTTTTAACATGATTTATACATTATAGTACTACCATGCTTTGTAGTATGGCCACACATCAAGTATTTAATCCTTGTTCTTCATATAATGACTTATTTTATTATCAAAGAGCACTAAAACTCACCTTGATCCCTTGTATATTATGACATCATTAGTCAAACTAAGTATCATTGACTATGGGAGCCTTAAGAGTAACTTTAGAGACTCTAGTTAACTATATAGTCAATTATAAAGACCTAGAGCAATTTTGAGTGCCTATAGTCAACTATCAATTCCAAAAAGTAGTTCTTTAGTTGATAATTAATTTTATAGTCAACTATGCTTTCTGAAAATGTAGTTTTAGGTCATAATGAACTATTATTTACTTTTTTGGCAAATTTCTTTCTGATTTCTATTATTTGTCCACTATAAATTCGCATTTAATGAATTCAACTCATTACTAAACCATACCATGTCATAAATACGATCTCATAACATTCATTTAAACTAAATTCATCATTAAACCAAGGTAAGCATGACATATCAACATAAATTCATAGCTATTTACATATAATTAAGAAAAACCTAAAACTTGTATTCAAATAAATTAATATCTCTTAATTTTTTCAAATAGGACTAGAATATTACTCATTTGGTATAGAGGAGGTAGTTAGAGGATGAATTCATTATTTCTTGACCCTAATTACATAAAGATTAAAAGTTTCTTGAGTTAAGGCTTAATTTCCTAATTTAAGCTAAAATGCCTAATTTTTATCAAATGCCTAGAGAAGAATGAAAGGAAATTCACTAAGAAGGAAACCTTTGATTGTAGATAGAAATTGATGAAAATTAATGCTATTCTTGCTTGATTGATGAAGAAAGTACAAATGAAGAAGGAGGATATGAATAGTGTAATGGAAGAGTTAGGGTTTAGGATTAATAAAGGAAAATGAAATATAAAGGTTGATGTTTAGGTTAACTAAGGGCAAAAGTATTTTCATCCTTTGTTTTAAATATCCTTATACTTACCCACTCACTTCTAATAATATATATCCATTGATTCTTTTATTCAATACACTTTTTCTTAACTCTATCCTTCAAATTTTTTACGTTAAGCCCATTCAAATGATTTATTTTCATTCATATAAAAGTTTTATTCATAACCTGTATTAATTTCTCCTTTTTACAATGGCTTACTCATATTTTCTTGTCAAAATTTATCTATTTCTTGTAAACTTATCACTTTAACAATTCATTGTTAAAATTATTAATTACTCCTTTTTGTAGTATAAAATTATAAAACTCTAGGGATGATGTAATATAAAATCATAAATAGGAAAAGATTCATATATCATCAAAGATTATATGATAATGTGTGTGAAGGTTCTTAACCATAACCTCACAAACTTTCTAGCTACTATCCTTGCATCTTTTACCAGCCTCATGAGGGTTCCCATAGACATTCTCCACATAACTTTTTCATATTTCAAATCCTTAGCTTATACAAGTATTTATCTGCAAAAATATTTGTTTGACAAGAAATTAGACTCCATCTTTAACATAAAAATTTAAATTGAATAGGAATATAACTTACAATAAGAAATAATTTATAATTGATAACAATTAGAATGTAAGTCAAACTTAACAAGCTCGAGTTATAACAATGTTTGAATACGAAAATATTAAAAGAGAAAGGTGAGTATGAATACTTAATGAAATGATATCTCTATATCTAGCCTTATGGTGGAAATTTTTTGGAATAGTTTTCTTCTTAAAATAAAACCCTCCTAAGGAAATAACAACTTTTAACACTTATAATCATAAGAGAAACTCATAATATTATTGCATGAAAAGCAAAAATCAAAGCTATCAATGTAAATGTCTCATACATGACACATCTTAGTTATACATGAAAATATAACTAATAAGTTCATAAAAAAATAAAAAACTAATTTATTTCTAATGGTGAATTTAGCTCTATTAAAGTATAAGATACACTTTTAAGAATAGTGTAGATAATTATAGTTATTAATGAGAAAATCAAAGGCTCAAAATTTGACAAATAATTGTAAATAAAGTAGAAGTATAAGGCATCTAAATTTGTTATCCTCAAAGATTATTCCATGTCTTCGTGCAAAGCTTTATATAGGAACTCTTATAATTGAAAAAAATTAATAATATATTCTTAAACATTTAAAAATCAATTTGGGCATATAAACCCACTAAATATTTGTTTATCAATTATCTTAAGATTAGGTTCTTATATTTAAGCCTTTTTATGATGTCTAACTTAAGGGATGTGAGACTTCTTTGTATACTAAGAATTTTGAAGTACCCCATATATACAATAATTTTCCACATATTTCAAAAGGCTTTGAAAGAAAAAAATTGAACAATTTTTCTAGGTTTTCAAGTACAAATCATCGACTTAACATCTTTTAAACTATGAACTAAATTTAAAAAGAATGAGACATAACCTATAAAATTATAGGTGAACCTTATAACTTCTATGAACTAATTATTCTTATTGTTAGCAATTTCACTAATCAATTCACATTAGTAAGATATTTTTTATGCAGTGCAGTTTGGCTCTAATAAGTTATATGCATGCTTGATGGTTCATGAGTGCTTTATAAATCTTGTTACAATCTTATAGGAGCAACCCCACTCCTAGGTAATTCCATCAAGTGTGTAATTAAATACACAATTTATAAGGGATATAAAATATATTTATCAAAACCTTAACTTATTCTTATTTATAATTTGCAATTTAAAGCACTAATCACATATATTATAGGAGAGATTCAAATACCATCAATATTAATTTCTTAAATTAACTTTGTATATCCTATTGCCCTCAATGGTTATATTTGTTTCTTCTTAATAAGGTTTCATCAAATGATTTGGCAAAATTACACAATTAATGGAAACATTTTTATCTTTTAGCAATTACTTCATAAAATCATTTCTCAAATAAATATTTTGATTTTTACCACTAATGGTTTTATTCTTTTAAATAGTTATTGTCACTTGAATAACTTTAATACATATACACTAAAGATATTAATTTGACATTCAATAACTCATCTACTTAAAGGTTCAATAATCACTCAATCTTATTTCTAGCCATCTCTTAGGTCATAAATTTTGACTTCATGGTTAAATTAGTAATAAATATTTTCTTGAACAATTTTCAAGTATCTATATCTATCACTAAGGAAGTAAATTATTGCATAACAAGTGATATTTTCACATGAGCATGTTACATGGGATTATTTTTCATTAATTATTTAATATGTTTTGTTAATAAGATAAATGTAAAAGTTAAATCCTAAGTGGATTTATAATGGTGGTTATTTTATTTTTATTTTATGGACACATTATCTTTAGATTTATTTTGAAGATAATTATTCCATATAAAATAATTTAAGTAGACTATCTCCTTATTTTTTCCTTTTTAAGGAGAGCAAAAACATACTAGAGATAATAATTTCTTCTAAGAGAGAATTATCATGCCTATAACTACTAACTAAAGGAAAATAATTGAAAGCTCTTGCCAAGTTAATCGCTCAAGATTACCATTAAAAAACCTTAAGATTTGAATCATGGAATTCTTGTGGAGGACTCTACTAGTTGCTCTACATCCACTAAGAAATATTAGTTTATGATTTAATCACTTAAGGTTAACTTGGAAATATAAAGTTATGATGCTAATATGTGGATCGAGAGCAGATAAACTATTCATACATCATGATTTGAGCCAAAGGTGATTAAAGTTTCCTTTGTAGAATTTGGGAACTATGAAGGTAATATTTGAATCCTTATTTTTTTTTTTATCAACAATAGTATAAGAGCTAGGTTAGCTTATTTCCATACTTGTGTGCAATATGATTTGTGTGTTTTATATCTATTTTCTAATTGATTAACATGGATGATATATGGACATATGACATATAGATAATCATATTACCTTTTTTAAAAAATGTGTTTTGATATCCAAATATTTTTGAATAAATTGTGTTTAAGATTTTTACAATTTTTTAATGTTATGTTGTTGTAAAATCAAGTAAGTCATGGTAAGGATTTGTTTTTCATATGTGTTGAGACTTATTAAGAAATTACTATCAAAAGCATTGGTCATATTTTGATCAAAGACAAAACAAGAAAAGCATTTTTGCAGAGGACCGTGAAAATTTTTTTTATCTTTTATCATGAGCTATATGTTGGTTGTATGGTACTTTTTTTATTACCTTAGATTTTTTTTCATAAAATTAGTTTTTTGTGCATTAAAATCTGGAGTAAATGAAACTTTATGTTTCTTAATTCATATAGTAATATTTAACATCATTATTTAAAAATTATTATTTTAATGCATTGATTTATTTTTTATATTTAGAATGAGTTTTCAAATAATCCATTTATTTGCTAAATAAAAAATCATAAAATATTTTTTATTTTTTTATAATATGATAAACATTTATATTATATCCTTCATTTGAAGTTAGTTCCAAATATTATATTTGTGTGTTAAAAAATTAATTCCTTTTTTCTCAGTTTCTAGAAAATATGTTTTTTTTCTAGAAAAATACATTTTAATTCGATGTATTCATTAATTTATATGCTATTTTTATTGAAAATATGATTTTTTTAATATTTTTGGTTTATTTATTTGTTAAATGAATTTTTTTAATATGTATATTTAATATGATGTGTTCATTATTTGCATATTTTTATGTATGCCTCTAAATTATCAATTTTATTTTTTGCTTATTTATTTGTGTGACTAAATGATGATTACATCTATGTTTGTAATAAATGTTCATTTTATTGATAGTTTTGTTGAACACATATGTTGTGTGATGTATGATTAATATGAAATGATATAATATATAGTAGGAAAGTGTTGCGTTCCCTATTTTATTACATAGATTGATGTAGTAGGAATATTTAATTCAATTATGCAATATTTTTTATGGTTGTAATACCTTATGGAGGCATTCTTAAGTGTTGTGTTTTTGCACTGGCTTGATATATATTGTATTATTTTGGCATGGACACTAAAATATCAACGAAATGTTTTAGTTGTATGTATATAAATATGTGTGAATATATGGGACCAAATTCCTATCTTTTAGAAATTTAATTAGTAATCTAATTTTCTTTTATATTATTAAGGATGATTTCTAACATAGTGAAAAATTTGATCTAATGATATTGCAAAAAATTAGACCACCTAATTAAATTATATATAGTAAGACATATGCATTAATAAAACCTTATGCAATGATGTAGTGAAATAGTCTCTAAGAATATTATATTTGAATTAACTAAAGAAGACAAATTGGATAACAAGAACTATGATATTTATAAGAAGGTTTAATACCTTTTAAGCAGGCATGAGTTGCTCGATCACTTGATTAGAAGCATGACTTACCTGAAGCTAGGAATATAGCCCAACATCATTGTGAGCGAGAAGCCTATGAAGTTTAGTTTAAGAAGGATAGAAATAAACATTTTAAAATGTTAAGTTGCATGCACAAGGACCTTATTATAAGTTTGAGAATTTCCTAACTATCTAAGAAATAGTAGGATCAATTAAGATGAAAATATGGTTGAACATCTATCATTAGGCTTTATGCCTTAACTTTGAGGTTCAATTAATATGTGATGGACCTAAATCACTTAATGAGTTAATCATCTTAAGTGATATTTGCCATTCTAGGAGTGCTTTCCATTATAAAAGAGTTGAAAGCAATTGATCATGATTTCAATGATGCGTAATAGGTCTTAACTATAATCAAATCCTTTTTGAGCCTTTATGGGAATAAGTAAAACTAGTTCTCACTCATATTGAATGAATCAAAATTTTTTGATGATATTTTCAATGATTTAAAGCTTGAAATGAAATTACAATGTTATAATAGGTGGCATAAGCTAAGTAGCATAGAGGATTTCAGCCTCAACTTAAGGATCAACAAAAGGGAAAAAATCTTAGACTTGAAGTTAGCAAGGGAACCAAATGTCATAAAGGTAAGAGTGCCAAGAATGATAAGTCAAAGTTAAAATGCTTTAATTGTGGGGAAAAAAGACATCTTGCATAGGAGTGTCCTGAGCCTTAAAATGTTTATCCTTATTCTTTTCTTCTTAATATTTTAGCATGTATTCATGTATTTATGGCTCATTTTCTCCTTGGTTGGATTATAGGCTCTAGAATAACAAAATGAATGACTTGTTATTATGCAAGATTTGTAGATTATCAATAAATGCTAGTGAGCAAGCATTTTGTGATGATAGGGAGTGTTAGAAGAAGTTGTAAGTGTTAGCATTTATTAACTTGTTTTTGCATGGTGTATGTACACTAACCTAAGACGATGTTATTTATGTACCAACTATTTTATGTAATCTAGTTTTAGTTCTAGCTTTGATAAAATTAGGATTTTTTTTATTTAATTTCAAGGATAATGATTTATCTATTTATCTTGATAGAACCTTTTATGGTTACAATTTCTTAAAGTATTATTTAGTCATGTCAAACATTAATTTAACTTATAAAAGTGCCTTTAATATTGTAGCTTTCTCTTTTTCTTCACTTAATAATTCATTTTATTCTATTAAATGACATACCAAATTAGGACATATTGAACAAGATAGAATATCTAAATTGGCTAGCGATGGGTTATTAGGTCCTTTCACTAAAAAAGCTTTCAATATATAAGCCATGTCTTATTGGAAAAACAAGTAAAGAGCTTTTAGAAGAGTTAAGTGAGCCTCACATCCTTTAGAATTAATTCATTAAGATATATGTGAACCAATGAATGTGAAAGCATGACATAATGCCTCATATTTAATAACCTTTATGGTTAATTACTTAAGGTACAATGTAACCTTTCTATTATCACATCACTATAAAACTTCAGGTTATTTTAAACTTTAGGTGGTTTTAAATGCTTTGTAGTAGAGGTTGAGAATCAAAAAGAAAAAATCATTGAGGCTCTTAGAATCAACCAAGAATGAGAATACTTGTTTGATTAGTTCAGAAAGTTTTGTAAAGAGAAAAGGATAAATAAGCAATTAATGATACTTGTTACACTACATTTAAATAGTGTTGTAAAGAGAAGGAATCATGCTTTACTAGATATGGTTAAGTCTATGATGGCATAGGTAAATCTCCTAATAAGTTTATAAAGGGATGCTTTACTAACTATGACATATATCCTGAGCTATATGCTATTAAAATTAGTCTTCAACACTCCATATGAGTTATGAAATGTTACAAAGCCTAATTTAGAAGGTTTACGCCATAAAGGTTAGTAGGTTTTGTTTTATAATTCTTCTTATAAATTTTGGAAGTGAGGCCCTAGAGATAAAAAGTGTGTCTTTATAAGATACTTTAATCCTCTAAAGGATGTATTTTGCATGGTGAACATCTTAATAGTAAGCTGATATAGATCGAATATCGAGATGTGGATTTTATAGAGGATGAATTTCTTAGCATTAGTAAAGTTCAAAAAGGTCTTGAACTTCATAGGTTGGAGGAAACTTATAAGATGGATTTGGATTCACAAATTTATGAGATTATCAATGATAGTGAGAGAATTCTTGAAATTGTTAATGATAATGGGAGTATTTTATTAGAATCTTCTTCAAATTCAAAAATCTTGATGCTTCGAAATAAAAGATCACTCCTTCTTAACTATCTTTGTGGATGTTGATAAGCTTTCTTCTAATGAAGAAGCACTTAATACACCTACTTCGAATAAATGGCTTGTGCTATAGAAAAGGAAATGTGCTTTATGATGGATAATCAAATTTAAGGGTTAGTTGATTTACCTCTTGGGCATAATAACATTAGAAACAAGTAGGTTTTAAAAATCAAATGCAAGGATGGATCAATTAACAAGTATAATGCTTAATTAATGGTGAAAGGATACACCTAAAATGAGGGTGTATACTATGAAGAAACTTTTTCTCTTGTGGTGAGATTTGTATCCATTCACCTAATCTTAGCAATTATCACACATTTAGATTTGAAATTATACCAAATGGATATAAAGATGACTTTTCTCAAAAGAGAACTAGATGAAAATATTTATGTGGATTAACCCATTGGTTTTAGTGTTAAAGGACAAGAGCTTGAAGTGTGTCATTTGAAATGATCCATTTATGCACTTAAATAATCATCTAGACAATGGTACATTTGATTTCATAAAACAATCATAATTGAAAAAGGCCATTATGTATGTCTTTCACTTTATATGGATGACATATTTCTTGCTAGGAATGATATAGAGTTGATCTAGTCAAATCAAAGTGGTTTTATTTCATATTTAGGATGAAGGATTTAGGCCAAGTAGACTATAACCTTAGGGTTAAGATCTCAAAGGATTAATCTAAAAATTCTTATGTTTGTCTTAAGAAATTTATATAAAAAATGTTTTAGAATGTTTTTGAATGCTTGAGTCCTAACCCATAGATACTATAATATACAAGAGCCTTCACCTAAGCTTTGATATTTGTCTTAAGACTAAGGAATAGAAGAAGAAAATAGAAAAAGTTCCATATGCAAGTGCAATTGATAATCTAATGTATGCTATGATGTGTACTCAACTCGACATCTATCATAAAGTGGGCATGGCTAATAGATTTCAAAGTAATCTTAGGATTATTCATTAAGGAGCAATCAAAGGGATGCTTTGATATTTGAAAGGTACTCAAAACATTGTGCTATTTAGGTGGAAGTGTTAAGTTAGTTAGTTATTTTAATGCCAATGATTTTGTAGATATTGATAGGTATAGGTCTACATCAAAGCTATGTATTCATACTTAGAGGTAAAGTCATTTCATAGTGTAGCTAGAAGTAATAATGTGTTATTTTATCTATAATGGAATCAAAATATATGGCATGCATCATGACAATGGAAGAGGCATTATGGTTAAAAAGTTATTATAGAGGTTAAGTGTCATTGGATACCTTTTCAGAGTTGTTACAATTTATTATGATAACATAACTACCCTAACTTATGGTAAAAATCTCATGTACCATGGAAAGTCTAAACATGTTGGTACTTATTATCATATCATTTATGACATCATTACATAAGGATTAGTTACCTTAAAGTATCTTGATACTAGTGGTATGATTATTAATCCTTTTATTAGACCCATTATTAGGGATTTTTTTAAAAGCATGTTAAAAGTCTAGGTTTACTAACGATTTAATATACTTTCATCATACTTTATTTTCTTTAAGGTAAATAAAGTTATATATTTTTAATCATTTGTTAATTACTCAATAGAATTAAAGGTTTTATTGAGTGCATATGTTCATTATCTTAAGGCTTAGATTGTCCTTTTTACATAGGAAATCACCCTAACACTTGAGTAGTGGGTGAGATAAGGCTTAAATGACCACTAAGCACCATATATAAATGATCTCTTTATTGTCTAAGTGGTAAGTTTGGATTCATAATAAAACTATGTTGCCTTCATTGTGTGCTAAGATGAGACTTTTTGAAAAGTTGAACATAAAAGATGTTCACAATTCTATGCAACTTTTATGAAGCCAAATTTTAAACTTAATGTTTCAAGCTAATCATCTTGTAATGACTAGTTTGTGTTTTTTGTAGCATATCATTTAAGCTTGACAAGCCTTAAATGAAAGCTCTACCATAGCATACATTTCATACTTTATGTTCTATAAGACGACTTATGTTAAGGAGTGACTATATAAATCCTTGCTTCGTTACTATGTGAGCCCTATAGGACTTATGAATATCTTATATTTGTACCTTTTAGAACTTGGATCTATGTTATGAATCTAAGATTAGGAGTTACTACTTTAAATTATTTTCCAAGGGCCATGAATCATGTGGTTTAACGAGACATGTCTAGGAAAGCAACTTGAAGGATTGACACAAGTGTCTTTAGAAAAATCATTTGATTTTACACTTATGGCTTTATGGCTCATTACCAAATAGTTATATAAACTTGTGTGGTTGCTATGAGCATAAGCACATAAGACATAAATTGGTTTTTACATGGCTATATATTCAAGAAGAATTAAAGATGCAAAAATTTAGTATAAATAAATGATTTGAGGTATAACAAAACTTATGTTATGCTAGTTAGATAGTGACTTAGTATGTCATTTACTCATTGATAACTTTCATATGTAGTCATATAATTCGTTTCTCGTATGACTAAGAGGATTAACTTAGCATATTTGAGTAGAGCATGCATACCAATATGTATGAATGAGAGATATTGCATAACATGTGATGTGGTCACCTAGACATGCTATATAAGATTCTTTATCCATTAATTATTTAATATGTTTAATTAATTAATGAGATAAATATGAAAGTTAAATTCCCAGTGGATTTATGATGGTGGTTATTTTGTTTTTATTTTATGGGTACATTATCTTCAAATTTATTTTGAAAATAATTATTCTATATAAAATAATTTGAGTAGACTATCCTTTTTTTTTTAACTTTTTAAGGAAAACAAATATGAATAGAGATAATATTTTTTAGAGAGAAAAGTATCATGCTTATAACTACTTACCCAAAGAAAATAACTAAGAGCTCTCATTAAGTTGTTCACTTAGGATTACCATTAAAGAGCTCTGCGATTTGAATGTGAAATTCTCATGGAGGACTTTAGTAACCATTTTGCATCCATTGGGAAATATTAATTTATGATTTGATCATTTGATGTTAACTTGGAAATTTAGAGATATGACATTGATTTGTAGATTAGGAGCAAAAAGAAATCAAAGTGTTTGTGATCTAAGTCAAAAAGATGATCAAAGTTTTTGTTGCGGAATTCGGGAACTATTGAAGTAATATTTGAATCCCAAATTTTTTACCAACATAAACAAAATTGTTAGTAGGTTTTGTCTCATTTCAATCAAAGATTTGATTTCCATCCATATATATTTTAATACAATGAACAATTTATTATATAAAATATCATTATTCATAATGCCTCCACACAAGTATTTAAGCAAAAAGTACTTTGCGATTGTCAATCATAATCATTAGCAAAATGATCCACAAATAACAAATTAAGTTTTTCTTATTCCACATATATGCTTAAAAATTATATCTCAAAATATAATAGTTTCATAAAATATATGTGAGAATTTTATCAAAATTTTCTCCTTTTCTCTTATTCAAGAAAAATATAAGCTAAGATAAATATCTTCACAATTTTCAATATTTTAATTTAGGTAATTATCTTGCAATAAAAAATTTACAAAATAGGTTTTCTTTCTATTTATGTAGTGAAAATCATATCTCTATAAATATAATAGCACTCCAAGAATATAATTGAAGCCCTAATATTTTTTATAGTATACAAACTCACAAAATATTATTATTTATAATTGTTATAAATCAATAGATTTATTCCTATCTAACTTTTCACATAATATTTTACGTTTAAAGGGTATTGCTCTTTGGCTTGCAATTTAACTGGGGATTTCAAATGCTTAAGTTCATTGGAAAACAACCTAGCTGACAAATTTATATTCTATTCTAGTATATAAAATTAGTATTCATAAGTGACTTGTGTTAATTTATTAACAAAAGAAGTCTTAAAGGATGCCATATGGTAAAATATGTGATAACAAATGCAATTAAATAATAATATTAATCCTACATTGGAAAAATACATAGCAAAAAATGCAATAAATTAATGATATTAATTGAATTGTGAACTAAAATTCAAATCAAATCTAAATTAAAATATGTTGAAAATTTCAAAATATAAAAATAATATACTAATTTTTTTTCTTAACATATAATTAAAAATAATCATAATGTTTAATTATTTTTATAATAAAAATAAATAATATTATTTATTAATAAAACATGTATTTCAAAAAAAGAATATAAAATTTATATTTACTAATTCTTAGCTTTAAAAAATATATAAAAGTTATGATTTGATATTTACAAAATATAAAATTATTTAATATAGTGCTTTAATATTTTTAATTGAATTTTATTATTTATTAAATATTATGATTAAGAGATAAGTAGGAATATAGTTAAATGATAAGGAAATCCCTATCGATTATTTTTATACTCCTATGAACATTCAATCAATTTTCACAATTAATTATAATAATCAAATGTTTTTATTAGAATAATCAATTATTAAAAGAATTATCACGTTATAAGAATTTGACTCTGATTTTTTAAAAGTTTTTTATCTATAATAATTTTACATTAATTTGTATGAATTTTTAAAATATTTTTAAATTTTTTATATTGTTAATTCTAATTGATTGATTGTTAGCTTTGATATTTCCTTATCAAATATATAACAAAATTTAGATTAGGGATAAACCATATTATTAATTGTAATTGATTGGCTATTAGACAGATTTAAGTTTATTAAATTGTTAATTTGATATTGATTAGCTACTACAAATTTTCTATTGATTTGCCTTCATGAAATAAAAGTCGATAACAAAATTTATAATTCATGTGAAGAAATCATTTGGCCATAAATATATTATTAATTGTAAAATAGTGTAACTTCATAGGGATAGAGAAATGTTAGTTATTCAATAAAATATATTATTCACTTCCTTTTAAATTATATTTTATAATTAATTAAATGTTTCATCAAATATTTGACATAATTAGATTGATATTTTTTAATCATTTGAAAATATTTTTCCAATTTTATTTTCAATTATATATATATATAGTTGATAACATAACCAAATGTATTATCATCAATAATCTCATACTCAGTATTATTCATTTACAAGGAGAGTGTAACTATACCTGTATAAAATATGATGAAGTTGAAGGATATAACATGTGAAAACAACATGTTAACAATCAATGTTCACATCATTCAATCAGGGTACATAATAAGTTATTAAAAACAGAATGAATCTATTTTTATTGAATTTTTTCTTCTTAATAATGAGGTATTATTCTTAGTTATTATTTTTAACAATTTTGAATTATATGCTCCTTATATTATGCACTTTTTTATTATTATATAATAGTTATTTGTATTTTTCTTATTTTCTCTATATTATAATTTTTCCATGAATTACATTTGAGATTTAATTTTGTTATGTTTGTTTTTTTTTATTTAGACCTTAACCATTCATGCAACTATGCCGAAAAATTTGCTTTGAAGATTCAAGGCTAAAGGTAATATGCATATAATATCAAACTTTGCATTTGACATTGTTGACAAAAGAAAAAAGTATATGGCAAGTCAACATCAATATCTTTTAAAGTTTAAATTGAATACTTTGATTCATTATTTTTAAAATTGGATCGCTCATGAATTGGAAAAAGCATTGATTCATTAGTTAAACCAGTTTTAACTTTAAAAAATATAAATTATATACACACTACTGATATATATATTTAAAGTATTAAAATACAAGTGAAAGAATAATAATTTATATTAGAAATAATTAACAAAATATAAATCCAATGATATGAAATTGCAAAGGTCCTCAATTGTTGTGAAATTATAGAAAATTTATTTAATTATTTTGAAAAAAATCAATTCGATGCACTAGTTATAATTGGTTTGAACTAATTTTAGTCAGTTCACACTAGTTCTAGCTAGAATTCATCGATTTATATGTATTTTTGATCCAAAAACCTCAACTAAATCGGTTCACCAATTCATTAATTCAACTAGTTGGCCCAATTCAATTTTCAAAACTATGTTTTGGTTACAAAATCTAAAGACACTAATATTCCTCTCTATGAATTCAAATTTATACCATGCAAAACATATCATGTATGCAAGCAAGAATGAGATGAATTTCATTGGTATGTGATAATAATGATTTTAAGGATTTTATGCATATTTTTATTATAATAATGATGTTACTTGTGTAATTGGCTGCATTCATTATTATTATTATTATTATTCATGATACGTAACAAAAAAAAAAAAACTACATGCAATATAGTTTGCTATTTTAATGATTTTACATATTTTATGCAATTTTTTATTTCTAATGATTACTATTATTATTGCTATTAATAGTTTTACAATTTACATGTAAATCTTGCTAAATTCTTCTTCCTTTTTTTATGGTATATAACAAAGTTGTTTTTAAATGTTTACTTACTAGAGGAACAAGATTTTCAAGAAGAAGTAATTTTTTAACTAATCAATATAAATTAATTTATAAATGTATTTTATATTATGTGTTATATCATAATATAACCTACTTGCCATATAACAAATGAAAATGGACTCTTATGGCAAGTGACATGAAAGATGAGCTTGAAGATTTTTTTTTTTTTAAAAAGATGCAATCATTGCAAGTGAAAAATGCATCCAAGGAGAAAAATCAAAGTAGCAAAAATAAAGTTTATTGGCCATTGAGCCCTTAGGATGGATGCAAAATTACAAAAAAGTTTGATTCTTCACCAATCATAATTATTTGTAGTAAATGAAAAAAATATTTTCTTATTAATTTTCTTTTAAGATTATTATTAATATAGTAGTTTATGTCATTTTCAACAATGGATAAGAAATAAGAATAAATCCCTTTTAAATAATAACAAATATATAATTGATATTTACTGGATTTTAAAAATTTTCCATTTGAATTAGCAAGATATTCCATAATTTCGATTACATTTTAAACTTATCAATAATTTCCTTATGTAATTAATATTCAAATAATAAAATTTTATTACCTATTAATTTATTGTAACAAAAATTAGTGTTCTAATAATAATTTTAAGAAATATTGATCAATCATAAATTTTATCCAATTTTATGATAATAACAATCCTTGAATCAAGTAATTATTTATTAAAGGCCAAGGTGATTTTTTGAAATGTAATAGGTGATATTATCTAGATTTCCAAAATATTCAATCCATCAAATGCAAGCCTATTTATAAGATTTTATACACTTTAATTTTTATCATCAGTTTACTTTGTTATGATAATAAATAACTACCAAGGATGATCACTTTTTTATTTTAATCTTTATCTTGCAAGACTAGCCTTTAATCATGGTTAATTATTAATATGTAATGACAACAATCAATTGACGAAAACAATGATAAATGTGTTGTTTAAAAAGGGGTTTGAAAATTTTTTGTCGTGGCAAGCACATAATAATTTTCATATTATGAACTTTGACAGTTACTATATATTATGAATCAAGTTCTTCTAAAGTGTAAGATGCACTTTAGATAATAAAGTGAGATATCATATCCCTTAATGAAAAAATTAAGAGTAAGTGGTTTCAAATTTATAATTTTTTCTAATTAATTGTTATTTATTAAATTCTAAACTATTGATTTTCTTTTCAAGGATTATGATGACTTATTTTATCCTTTAAAGTGCAATATACCCTTTGGAGGACCTAAGCCTATATATCATTTACATTATAAGACACTTAACATTATCTTATTCTTACATATGAAAAAAAAAGTAAATGATGAGTTCATTTACATTTTATTTTTTAAATTTAGATGATATTATTATGAACTAGTGATTGTCATACCTCTAACTCAATTGTGATTGGTGTGGAACCCATTATTGAATTTCTACAAGCCTAAATTAATAAATTGATTACAATACAAATAATTTATTAGAGATAAAAAGAAATTTAAAAGATTGATGAAATTGAATATCATTATTTAGCAAAAGTTTACAAATTTGCAAAGAAGTTAAAATTGCTTACACTTTTCATAAGGGAGGGATAAGCCATTCTAACTCACTTAAAAATGAGGGATCAATATTTGTAACTTCTATCTAAGCTTATACTTAGAATAAGGCTTAAAAGATATCATATCTACAAATATTCAATGCTATCATTAACCATCCTAGAGAACTTCTAGGTGATTTAGCTCATAAGAGGTAGTGGAGAAGGTTCAGTTTGAGAATTTGCCAAAAAAAACATAAATGATTGAGTCCAGGGTTCAATAAGTAAATACTCCAACCAATAAACACTATAGTAAAGCAATCTTGCCTATCAAATCATACTCTTATCAAAATTAACATAAACTTATTCATATTGTCCATTCATTCCCCAGAGGCCTTTCAAGGCTTAATCATAATCATATCATTATAGTTAAATCACACAAGTGTAGCTAGAGACATATATGGTAAGACTTCATAACATAACATATGTCAACTAATAATGAAAGCATATAAATCCTTTTGTAACTTCTAGTTAATTTTATCCTTTACAAGCCTTCTTGTACCTCTTAAGTCAACTTATCCTTTACTAGCTCTTTATCAAGAATTAGTCATTCAGCACTTTCATCATCTTTTCATCACATCCTTTATATAATACCTTTAAACATTATCATCATATTCTCATGGCAACACCATGCCTTAATGCATAGCCATATATTTCATTTCATCATACAATTACATGAACAAGATCAATTATATCACATACTATATGTTAAATCATTTCTAAATATCATCTCATAGATGATATGAAAAGGTCATTTATTAATATTAACTATGATGTAATAGCTTTAAAAAAGGCATAAATCTTTATCAATTCAAAATAAAATTTATTCACAAAAGCAAGATGGGTGAAGTGCTTTACAAAGCTATTTAGTCATTCTAATAACATCAGGAAATAATGAAATGCTTTATGAGTCGCTTTCTAATTTAAACAAATTTTAGGCTTAGTAAAGGCTTTGTAAATAACTATACAACTTCAAATAACATCTTCTTGTAGTGAAGTGCTTAATGAATCGTTTGCTGACCTTGTGAAATTTGGGCCCC
Source organism: Sindora glabra (assembly GCA_020226215.1). Classification (NCBI taxonomy): domain Eukaryota; kingdom Viridiplantae; phylum Streptophyta; class Magnoliopsida; order Fabales; family Fabaceae; genus Sindora; species Sindora glabra. The sequence continues at coordinate 56,118,864 of CM035234.1, read as the reverse complement.
CAAAGCTTTTCGTAAAGAGCTTTGTGTATGAGCATAGTTAATTCTCAAGCAAGTTTTTTATTGTTCATCCGACATAAATACATACCTAACTTATTTATTACTTCATAAAATCAGTCTCTATCAATAAATACACCTATTCAACTCTTCACATAAGCATTCTTCACCATTAAATTCAATTAAATTATCATAATCATCATATCTTCATAAATTGACATAAACTTTAATACATAGGCAAATAATAATTTTTCTTCATAAATCAATAAATTTAAGTTAATGTATTCATTAACCTTGTGTGGAAGAGACTAATAGGAAGTTAGAGTGAAGGATTCTTAACCTTAATCACATTAAAAATCTAAGTTTACAAGGTTAGGGTTCTAAACCCTTATAAAACCAAATAACCTCAAATCCCCTTATTATCTAAGAAGAAACAAGGAGGAATCTCAATAAGAATGTTATTCTTACCTTAATTGAAGTAAGAAATTGAGAAAGCTAAAAGCTTTTCTTATTAACTTTAAAGAGAGGAAAATGAAGATTTGGGAGATAAAGAAAGGAAAGGGAAAGTTATGTGAGGTAAGTGTGGGTTAATTTAGGGAAATGGTAGAAAGTTGATTGATTTTCCAATCACTAGTGACTATGGGTCTTTTGGGAAAATTTCTTTTAAATTCTTTCATATTCATATACTTACTTAGAACCAGTTATAACTTTATATTTTATGATATATTCAGTTTTCCTCATCCAAATTTCATAAAATTCATACATTATATTGTTTAAATTAACAACTTTACTTTACTCTAGAATTCACATGCAAAATTTCCAATTTCATAGAATTTATCAATTTTCCTCAATGATTCTTTTTTTAACAAAATAGATTTTAATTTTACTATATTTTAAAGAGAGTGTAACATGCATATATAATCTAATCTAAATGTCAATAAAAGTAAAGGACTTTCATTAGCTTAAATAATAAAATGTTTCATTAGTTTAAATAAAAGTAAATAATTTTCACATGTTACAAATTCTAGTTATTTGAACTTTTTAAACTTGCAAAGTTAGTAAAATTTACATATAGCATTTTAAGTTTTAAAACTTCTAAATTTTTGGCAAAGCCTATTAGAAAAATATAGCTATTGCATGACCATATAAAAAAGTTTCATGCTTTTAACCTTATTTAATCAATTGTGATAAAATAAAAATCAAATGATGTGACATTTATATCAATAAAATTTACCCATTATATTATAAAATAAAATAATATACATTAAAACTAATGAGTCCCATTAATTTTATAAAAAACTTTAACACACTGTTAAGCATCATATTTATAACCTATTTTACAAATCAAGAAACCATTTTTTAAAGTACAACAAATTACATAAATTATCATAAATTTGATTATTGAAAAAGTCATAAATTGGTGAAAATTAGAAACAATGATGGCCCCCACACATATTTATTTCTAACAAATTTTAAATTAATTAAAATAAAAAAGGTAGGATATTCACTATTATTTAAACTAATTTTTTTTCGATAAACCATTTAGAAATCAAGATTTGGGGAATCTATCCATAATTAAAAGGCATTGATTAAGAATAGAAGCAATTTAGCTTGAATTGATAATCATCGTCATCATCATTGATTTCCTTTTTCCTTTTATAAAAAAGTAACAAAATCAGTCTTCAACTTTGAATGAATTGAATAAGGAATTATAGTTAATTAATAAAATTCAAACTTATCTCTAAACATGAGATCATAATCCTTATAGTTGTTCATGTGGATTCCAAATAATCCTTAAGATTATGAGTTTGAGGTGTAAGCCCACTATTCTTATGGATTATTATGCTATTTTATGCAAAGTCTTTTATGGTAACTATTAAGATTCAATAGACTCTTTTATTTTGATTACATGGTCAAAACAAGTATAGACATAGAAAAATTAACCTAAAAAGTATTTAATGCTTTAAAGGAAAGTGTAGATCTTGAAAATAAAAACAAGTTAAAAAAAAGTTTTCTAGATTTGAATAATTATAAAGGTTCACAAATATTATGTATATATTATCACGACCCAATTTCAAGTATCATGATCAGCGTAAAGACATCTAATTGATATATAACCAATCAGATATCTTTACAAGCTTGTAGGAAACTATATCTTACTATTTTATAATAAAAGGAAATATATGATAGCATCAAATAATATAAGTAAAGTAAATTGCATTGCACATGCAATGAAAAAGTTAATACATGATATTAATATACAGTAGCATAACAAAATTATTTATCACATACATAAACTTTAATTGTACGGAGGATAACTCAAATATATTAATATTTTGTTACACTATGTCCTATGAAGATCTGAAAGTTCTATGTAGTATATCAGTCCTTCATTGGAGCTTCTTATTCTTTATCTGTAAAACAAAACAATACTAAAGAGGAGTGAGTATATAAAATACTCAGTGAGTAGTTACACAATCTTTACTTTCCATGGTTTTCTATTATCAATTCTCTTTGATATGAATTTAGGAAGACTAGATAAATTTCCATATACTTAGCTTTATTCACATCTAATAACTATCATCTATCTTATGCATTATGTATTAGCATTACATTAATAGATATGACTAGTATGGTATACAAGTTTTCTCCTTATTTCTTCAGGCTATCTTTATCCCACTCGGTTTCAAACTTTTCCTTTTACTTCTTGTTGCCTCTTTCCTTCCTCTAGAAGGATACTACAAGTCATTTAGCCAAATTCTTCCTCCCACATATGACATTCATAATAACATATAAGCCATGAAAGGCTTAAGTGGAGTAATGATGCTATTTTAGTAACATATCATGTAATTCATTTGGCAAGGTTAATACCAACTAACCATAAGTATTTTATCAAGTTTTGATCGATCTTTAATTTTTCTCAAGGATATTCATTTTGTACATTCAATATGATAAATCCATAAATCCTCATATATTCTTAATAAAATATATGTTACTCCTAATATCTTAGATGACTAAATTGAGTTTTAAGTTTGCATAAAAACCCTACTGATTTTGCCTAGGAAATTCATGGAACTTAACCCTTTCCAAATTGGTTCTAGAGTTGGCAGCATTGGAGCTTTGAAATTATAGGAATTTATTTGTAAGGCAAATGAGCTTCAATTATCACAAAAATTGATTATGTTTTAACCAATATATGGAAGGGTATCCAAGAATTTTTTTTAAATTTTTACTCATCATTTAATACTCTAATTAATTCAAGAATAGAAGTGAAATCATTTATATTTTGTTTTTGGGCAAGCTGCACCTTTGTATAGAGATGTCCCTTGTCAAAGATTCTAAAAATTCCCAATAAATTCTATATGTATCCTAGTATCATAAGAGACTAGAAAAAAGGTGGTTTTGAATTTTTAAGAGGTTTTAGCATGTCCCTAAAATTTGTGGTTTATTTCTAGATTTTTAGGACTTCCAGAAGCAAAATTAGCAAGGCAATTTCTAAGCTCTTTGTATTCCTTCTTCATTCAAGGCTTAAAAATTGGTAATCTGATCATTTATTTATGCTAATATTGTTCTAATATCTTCAAATACAATTTAATGACACAAGTTTTTAACACCACACCTTTATCGTATGGCCACACATTTAGTTTCATGAAATCATAATTCTAGAAAGCAATGTTGGCAATTTTTGTAATCAAAATTCAATAGGAAATTAAGTGAGTTACCACTTACCCCTAAACTTGTATATTTCCAAGCTTCAAGTTGTTTCCTAAATGAGAGGGTTTCTAATTTGAAGAGGAAGAAGAAGATGCCTCCAAGTTTTGATGACTTCTTCTTAAGAATTCAAGCAAGCAAGTGGAAAAACTTGAAATTTTGTGTTTGATTTATCTTGTTTGTGTATTTAGTTATGTTGAGAGCTTGAAGAAGTCTCCCATGGTAGCTATAAATTTCATGTAAATGAGGAGAAGAAAAGTTGAATGGAGTTCTCTCAAGTTTTCTAGGGTTTTTTATAAAATACAAGAAAATGGGCCTTCTTGCCATTTAATCCAAAATATTCATTATTTTCTTTGCTATTTTGCAGCAGTAAAGTCAAAAATTGTGGGCTATCATCAGTCCAAATTTCATCCAAATTTAATAGAAAAAGAATGGGCCAAATTCAAATTTTTTGAAAAAAATACAATTTGATCCCAAAACTTTTTAAAATTCTACTTTTACCTAAAATTCTTCAGTCAATCTTCATTTTAGTCCATGGGTTCAATTTGGACTTATTAGAAACATGTTTGAGCTTTAATAAATGAGTGTTAGTTGGTCTAAAAAGCATTTTAAGGAACAAAACCAAATTATTATAATTTCAACCTATTTTTTTGAGTTTCAGCTCAACCGAGTCCCTAAAATTGAGTTGAGCTCTATTAAAATTTCTTTAATCTTTTAAGCATGTTTCTAATAATATTTTAACTCAAATTTTATCTCTATCAATGTTTCAAAGGTTTTGCAAAATTTTCGGGCCTATTGGAACCCAATTTGCCCCTTTTTAGCTTACCCAATTAACTATGTATAATAATTAGGGTTTTTGTATTCTAAAATTTTCTAAAAATATTTTTACTTTCTTCTTGATATTCTTCATGAACTTTAAATCCTTATTAAGTGAGATTAACCTTTTTCAAAAATTTCTATCTACATAAATGTCCTATCTCTCTTTTTACTTTTACCTGATTTCCCTCGAGTAGTTCACCCAGGAAATTCTTTTCTTTTGAGTGGCCCTTTTGTACTTTCATCATTAGTTTGGGTCATCATTTAATTTTTCTTAATTGAATTGAATATTTTGGAATAGATTTCTATGAGGTTACCCATTCCTAAAATTTTTCTAGGCTAAGCATGCTTAACTAGGAAGTATTAGTTTACTTTGATACTTTAAGAGTAATCTTTGGGAAATGTCTCCTAGGGATATTACAAATTCTCCCCTCCATCAATAAAATTCATCCTTGAATTTTCAAAGCAATTAATAATATGTACAGCATTACTAACATTTCGTATAATAGACAAGATTAGAGGCTTACCAAATAGTTGAAGATATCTCTTCTTTATATCCTTTTTGGATTCCCATGTAGCTTCTTGAAATCTATGCTTCTCCTAAAGTACTTTGACTATAGGAGTTTCCTTTGATCGTAATTTACATATTTGGTGATTTATGATTTGTATTGGTTGCTTTTCATAAGTTAATTTAGGATCGAATTCTACTTGATCTTCTTTTATAATGTAAGATGGATCTAGAATATATTTTCTTAACATGGATACATGAAATACTGGATGTATCACTCGCATCATTTTTGGCAACCCCAGTTGGTATGCAACCTTTCCAATTCATTTTGTAATTAAATATGGCCCCATATATTGTGGTGTTAACTTTCCTTTCTTTTCAAATTGCATGACGCCTTTCATTAGTAAAATTTTAAGGAACACATAGTCACTTTTTTGAAATTCTAGATCTCGTCGTCTGTGGTCTACATAAGACTTGTGATGACTCTGAGTTGCTTGTAGTATTTCTTTGATAACATTAACTTTACCGATAGCATCTTCTACTAGATCAGGGCCTATTGTCTTAGTTTCTCCTAGCTCGAACCATTCTATTAGTCATATGCATTTTCTTCTATATAAGGCTTTGAAAGGAGCCATCTGAATACTACTATGATAGCCATTATTATAGATAAACTCCATCAATAGAAGATATTTTTCCTAACTTCCTTCAAATTCTAGGACACATGCCTTGAGCATATCTTCCAATGTTTGAATAGTTTTCTCTATTTGGCCATTTATCTATAAATAGAATGCTACGCTAAACTGTAATTGTGTGCCCGGTGTCTCTTGAAATGACTATGAAAAATGAGAAGTAAACTATAATCCTCGATTTGAAATAATTATGAGTAGTACAGCATGCAAAGGGACAATTCTATCTAGATACAGCTGCACGTACTGTGATACTATGTGAGTGGTCTTTACTAGTAGGAAGTGAGTAACTTTTGTAAGATGATCAATGATCACCCATACAGAATCATATCCCTTAGTGGTCCGTGGTAATCCAATAACAAAATCCATGGTGATGCTCTTCCATTTCCATTTTACAATGGTAATGTTTTGTTGAAGACCTGCTGGACGTTGATGTTTTACTTTTACTTATTGGTAGGTCAGATATCTGATGACATACTCCTAGATATCCTTCTTCATTCTTTCCCACCAGTAAACATCTTTTAGGCTTGATACATTTTAGTTGTTCGAGGATGCATTATGTATGATGATTCATGGGCTTTCTTTAATATTTCATTGTGCATTGATCCAGGAACCCATAATTGACCTTTATATTTCATCACCCCATCTTCAATTACTATAAAATCAAATTCTTCTTCTTTTGGTTTCTCCCCTATTTCTAGGTTTCTTTTATTTTCTCCACAATGGTAGACTATATTTTTATATAGGTTACTTCTACATTAGTACATATCCTAATCCCACTCTAGATGCATCGCAGTATATAGTGTATCTTTTTGTGCTATTGGGTAGAGCCAGAACTAGAGTAGTGGTTAAACACTCTTTCAATCTTTGGAAGCTTTTTTCACATTCTATATTCCATTCAAATTTCACCCATTTACATGTCAGTTTAGTTAGGAGAGCTGCTATCTTTGAAAAATCTTTTACAAATCTTCTATAATATCCAGCTAATCCTAAGAAACTTTGTATCTCGATCACGAAGGAGGGTTGGGGCCATTTAAGCATTGCATCCATTTTCTGAGGGTCTACCTGTATGCCTTTTTCTGATACTACATACCCCAGAAAGTGTACTTTCATCCAGAATTTGCATTTAGAAAACTTCAGATGCAACTTGTTTTTGTGTAATGTTTGTAGAGTGATGCATAAATGTCATACATGCTTTTTTTTTCACTTTTAGAGTATACCAGAATGTCATCAATAAACATCATAATAAATTTATCAAGCAAAGGCCTGAATACCCAATTCATCAAATCCATGAAGGTTGCAGGTGCATTGGTTAATTCGAAAGGCATGACTAAAAACCCATGATGTCCATAATAGGTACAAGATGTCGTCTTTGGAACATCTTCCTTTTGAATCTTTAACTGATGATATCACGATTGTAAATTAATTTTTAAGAAGTATTGTGATCCTTGCAATTGATCAAAAAGGTAATCTATCCTTAGTAAGGAATATTTATTCTTAATGGTCATTTTATTTAACTTTCGCTAGTCTATACACAGCCATAATGATCCATCTTTCTTTTTAACGAAAAGCACCAGTACTCCCCAAGGTGACATACTTTGCTGTATGAATCCTTTATCTAACAGGTCTTGTAATTGCTCTTTCAATTCTTTTAATTTAGCTGATGCCATTCGATATGGTGCAATAAATATCGAATCCACACTCAAAATAGCATGAATTGTGAACTCAATTTCTCTATCTGGTAGCAATCCTGATAGATATTCAAGGAACCTATCTTGAAACTCTTTCAAAATTGGAACATCTTTAATGTTTACCTTTTCCCTTTCATTTTTCTTTAGGGATGCAATCCAAACAACATAACCTTTATTTATAAGTTTTTGAACCTTTATGGATGATACAAAGGTAAACATTCTTGCTTATCTTTCTTTGTGAAAAGTTCAGAATTTGCCATTATTTCTTTGATAAGTTATAGTTTTGGAATAACAATCAACACACGCATGATACTAGGATAACTAGTTTATGCCTAAAATTATATCATAATCTACCATTTCTATCACAATTAAATTAATCAAAGTTACACAGTTATCTATTTGAATTCTACAATCATCAATGCCTCAGGTTACCACCATAGGTTTTTCCATTGGTGTTCTGACTAATAGTATTTCTTTTAATTCTTTCAATGGTCGTAAAAGTCTAGTTACCAAACCATTAGATGTTAAAAAATGGATAGTACCAAGATCAAAAAGAACTTTCACCATAAAAGAGTCAACTAAGATCATACTTGAAACCACAACATTTGATGTTTAGGCCTCTTGACAAGTTAGAGAATAAATACGTGCTTGTGCTCCAGATAGTTCCTTACTTATCTTCTTTCTAGCTGATGGTTTAGCAAAATCAATTAGAATGGAAGCTTGTTCAGGTTGTACTATAGGATTTATAGCCTATGCTCCTTGACAATACTATCAGGCATTCAAATGCTTTGTGTCCTATTTAACCACATCTAAAACATGTACTGCAATGCATCCACACCGTAGGCATTAGGGTGGTTTAAGAGCTGGAGGTAGAGTAGTGAAAGCTGGTTAGGTGCTAGGTGTATGTCTCTGTGAATTTCTTTACTCCTAGAAATGTGTACGAACTACTTAGTTCTATCTTAGTTAGTCCAAATGGATTGGCTATTGATTTACTTGAACTTTGGCTTCCTTCCTTTTGAAATCTAGCTTTTCTTTTACTAATTCTGAATTTCCCTGGCCTGCTTATCCTTTAGACGCAATTATACTTTCAGAGCTTGATCTAGGGTCTTCTCAATACATAGTATTATCTATAACATGTATGTGATCATATCTCTAAGTTCACATATCATAAAGGAAGCAGAAGGGTGGCAAAAAATTCATGGATATTTTGGATAAAATTGCAAGAAGGCCCATTTTCTTGTATTTTGCATAAAACCTTAGAAAACTTGAGAGAACTCCATTCAGCTTTTCTTTTCCCTATTTGCACGAAATTTGTAACTACCATAGGAGACTTCTTCAAGCTTTTAACACAACCAAATACACAAACAAGACAAATCAAATACAAAATTTCAAGTTTTTTCACTTGCTTGCTTGAATTCTTAAGGAGAAATTATCAAAACTTGGAGGCATCATCTTCTTCCTTTTCAAATAAAAAACCCTCTCATTTAGCAAGCAATTTAAAGCTTGGAAATATACAAGTTTAGAGGTAAGTGGCAACTTACTTAATTTCCTATTGAATTTTGATTACAAAAATTGTTAACATTGCTTTCTAGAATTATGATTTCATGAAATTAAGTGTGTGGCCATGTAATAAAGGCATGGTGCTGAAAACTTGTGTTATTAAGTTGTATTTAAAGATATTATAACAATATTAGCATAAATGAATGATCAGATTACCAATTGTTAAGCCTTGAATAAAGAAAGAATACAAAGAGCTTAGAAATTGCCTTACTAATTTTGCTTCTGGAAGTCCTAAAAATCCAGAAATAAATCACAAATTTTAAGGACATGCTAAAACCTTTTAAAAATTCAAAACCACCCTTTTTCTAATCTCTTATAATACTAGGATACATATAGAATTTTATTGAAAATTTTTAGAATCCTGAACAAGAGACATCTCTACATAAAGGTGCAACTTGCCTAGAAACAAAACATGAATGATTTACTTCTATTCTTGAATTAATTAGAGTATTAAATGATGAGTAAAAATTCAAAAAAAAATTCTTGAATACCCTTCCATATATTGTTTAAAACATATTCAATTTTTGTGACAATTGAAGCTCATTTGCCTTGTGAATAAAGTCCTAGAATTTTAGAGCTCCAGTGCTACCAACTCTAGAACCAATTTGGAAAGGGTGAAGTTCCATGAATTTTTTGAGGCAAAATCAATAGGGTTTTTATGCAAACTTAAAGCTCAATTTAGTCATTTAGGATATTAGGAGTAACATATATTTTATTAAGAATATATGAGGGTTTATGGAATTAGCATATCAAATGTACAAAATGAATATCCTTGAGGAGATTTAAAGATTGATCAAAATTTAATAAAACACTTATGGCTAGTTGGTATTAACCTTATCAAGTGGATTACATGATATGTTACTGAAATAACATCATTACTCCACTTAAGCCTTTCATGGCTTATATGTTATTATGAATATGATATATGGGAGGAAGAATTTGGTCAAATAGCTTGGAGCATCCTTCTAACAGAAGGAGAAGGGTGGCAAGAAGTGGAGGGAAAAAGTTGGAGACAATTGGGATAAGGATGGCCTGAAGAAATAAGAAGATAACTTGTATACCATACTAGCCATATCTATTAATATAATTCTAATACATAATGCATAAGATAGATGCTAGTTATTAGATGTGAATAAAGCTAAGTATATGGAAATTTATCTAGTCTTCCTAAATTCATATCAAAGAGAATTGATAATGGAAAACTATAGGAAGCAAAGATTGTGTAACTACTCATTGAGTATTTTATATACTCACTCATATTCAATGTTATTTTATTTTACAGATAAAGAATAAAGAGCTCCAGTGGAGGACTAATATACTATATAGAACTTTCTAATCTCTATGGGGCATAGTGTAACAAAAGATTAATATATTTGAGTTATCTTCTGTACAGTTAAAGTCCATGTATGTGATAAATAATTTTGTTATGCTACTATATATTAATATCATGTATTAACTTTTTCATTGTATATGCAATACAATTTACTTTACTTATATTATTTGATGCTATCATATATTCCTTTTTATTATAAAATAGTTAGATATAGTTTCCTATAGGCTTGTAAAGATGTCTAATTGGTTGGATACTAGTTAGATATTTTTACGCCGGTCACGATACTTGAAATTGGGTTGTGACATATATATTGTGAAAAATATAATTGTTGAAAAATATCTAATTATTAAAATTTTGTAAATCTCTCAAATTATGGACTTTTATTAATAAAATGAAAATAATAACATTTTCTCAAACACAATTTGAAAATCAATCATTGATTAAGCATTACAAGATACTCATACACAGAGATGCATCTAACTTTTTCACTTGATTTGACTTAATGTGTGTATTTGCCCACTAAATATTTATTTACCATTTATCTCAAATATAAGTTCTTATATTTAAACCCTCTTATGAAACTTGATTCTAGTGATGTGGAACTTTTTATTATATACTAAGCCTTTCAAAATAGTCTTTATATTCAATAATAACAAGCCTTTAAAAATATCAATTTTAAATTCATAATTATTCACTCTTTTGATTTTTTTACTAAAAATATTGATGATCCGCTTTAATCTTTAAAGTGAATTATGCACTTTAGAAGAGTCAAATTAATTATATCATAATTCATGCTCTTATTCATATATAACATACATAAACAAAATAAAAAAAAAGAGTTTCATATTATCCATGGGAACATACCAAAATTAAAAATAAAAAACTCAAGATCATGTTCAAAAACCTCTCTTTTATTTTAAAAATTTTTTCTTAAGAAACTATATTTTATAATAAGGGATTACACAATAGAATTAGATTTATGTGAAATCTATTAGTTAGATATCTTGCTTTACCAATTAGGTGACCTATCTTTAAAATTTATGTTAGTTTGGCAGGTGAGTAATAATGGGTAAAATTTGCAAGAAAAGTTAAGTTTTATTAGTTTAATTAGATTAATAAATTATCACTAAAAAATATTTGACCCTTATTATTCACATGCTTTGTGTTCTATCTTATATATTGAGATTTGTTGATGCTTGGTTGTTTTGAAAAAAGTATGAACATTTTAAGATAATCTAGTATCTTTATTTCTGTCATGGTCTAAAAAGTTTTAAAGCCTTGCATATGAAGAAGACTATTCGTATCTTCCCTTTTTATTCTTTTTTGTGATTTTTCAAGTAGTCTTACTTTAGTAGTAAATTTTTTAATCTAAGATTTAAGATTTTTCTACTTTCATCCTCTTCCTATTTTTGCCTTGAATTATGATCTTTATGCCTATTTTTATTAGTTTTATTGTAGACTTGTTTAAATGATGAGAAATATTAGTCCTTTTTTATTTTTATTATTTTTTATTGAGGTTTTACTTTTTCTCTTTGCTTGTATGATTGAAGTTTACCTATTTACCTTTTAAATCCTAATAACTTGTGATAGTGTTCTATATAGATCCATGACTAAATCTAGTGTAAATGAAACATCCACAAATATCTAAAATATTAATTATACTCATAAACCCTAATTAATCAAATTGAAGTATAATATTGCATCCACTTTTTTCCTACTTTTATTGAATTATTTAAAGAAGTTTTATGCTTAGATTGAAGGCAAATTCCCCATGAAACTTAAGTTAGAATTAGGGTAATTGAAACTATTATTTACTATGGAAAATGGTGTATTATTTGATATTTCAACATGAAAATAACTATGCCAAATTGGTTTCAACAAAATCCAGCCTATTAAATCGATTGCTTGCATATGAACGGTTAGTTGTGGTTGAAAGATTTTATAACTTATGAGCTATAGGTCTATTAGAAGGTTTTGTCTAAACTATTATAACTAACCCCCGAACAACCCTATTAAATGGGTTAGAATAAATCATATGGGCACAAACTATGCTATGTGCGCTTATCATTTTTAATAGGCCTTAAACTTGTGGTGCTCTAATTAGGCCTTAAATAAGTTATATAGGCTTAACATGTTAGTAGGACTCAAATATGCTAATTAGGCTTTGGTAAGTTAATAGGTTCTAAGCAAGCTAGATGAGCATTAAATAAAGGAAATTGAGCCAAATAGGCCTTGGAATGTTATATCAGTTAAGGTATGTCATGTGGGACCTTAAATGTGCTATATGGACATTAAAAATGATAATTAGGCAAAGTAAGCCTTAAAAAGAACATTTTATAGGCTTTTAGTATTGAATAAAATGATTTTTAAAATGAATAGACTTATTACATGTATGAATGGGCTTTATGTGAATGAAATGATTATTGTATAATATATAACCTAGAAGCCTAGTGTGTTTGATATATTGTTGGATTTTGACACTAAACTATGAAATTGATACTTTGTTAATAATTCAACTATAAATTTGTTATGGTTGAATACCTAGTAGTTGTGTGAAAGATGTTAATTCTAGAACATTAAAAAATATATTTAATAAGGCTTCTTCATTGAATACTAAGTTTAGATATAAGGCTAAGATTAAAAAAATATGTGGATTATGAAATAGGAATAGAGGATGTAGTTAAGCAAGACTATTAAAAAGGGAAAAACCAGAAAATGGATATAAGGTAGTCTTAAAATTGCTAAGTGAAGTTTTGAGTTTTCTTTGTTGCTGAAAGCAAGAAATGTTATGTTGCAAAAAGGGGGAGAGAGAGAGAAAGAGAGAAAAAAAAGAGAATTTGAGTTAAAATCTTAGTCTAGATATGACTTAAGGATTAGACTGACATTATCTCTAATAAAAAATAAAAAAGACATGTAATGTCATTTAAAAATGCAAATTTGGTTGGATAATGGTATTATACTTAATGAACCAAAAAATAACAAGAGTGACTATAGGAATCATGAGACATGAAATAAATCAATAAACTTCACCTTGGGGGGTGTAGAAATGAGATTTAGTATCCTCTAAAGGCAAATAGAAATATCATACCGTATTAGTATAATAATCTATAATGAATGTGAATATAATAAAATAAAATTTGTATAAGATGAAAAATTAGATTTGCTCCTTGTAAGAGCTATATGGATTAAGAAACTAGAAGGAAAATATTTTGAAAAGTGAGATTTTCTATTTAATCTTTGTTATATATTTGCATTGAAGTATTTTGATGCACTTAATAGTATGAAAAAATGAAATATTACATTGATAAGCAATATGAATTGCTTAGAAGGTATATGATAGGTAAACATAGAGTTAAGATATGCTACCCATATTTTATAATGATAATCAACAAGGTTAATGACAAGTAAAATATTTACATATTTATTTTCCCTTATATTATGTCTTTTTGGATGTTATATAAGCTTAATTTAATAAATTTGTTTGCATTTTTTGAATGGGACAGGATTTTGAAATGAAATCAAACTTTTCGAATAATGCTAGATTTGATCCTATTTCAGGTTTTTAGCCATATTTAGAGTTATGGACATCATATTAGGTTGTTCTTTATATGAATCAAAAGTTAAGAAAAAGCTTTACAACTTTCATGTTGAAAGTAAAGTCCAATTTAGCCTTTAAGGACCTCAAATTTTGCTTAGAAGTTGAAATAGTGATTTTACTTGAAATTGACCTCCGCCCACTAATTTCATCATAACTAGAGCTAAAAATGTCAAAATTGAAGCTCTTGCTAGCATTTGAAAGCTTAGATATATGGCTACAATTTGATGAAGATGAAATGTGTGAATCCATTGATTTAAGTGTAAAAAGTTAGCAACAACTCGGAAATATGGTTGCTGCAAGGTCAAAGAAGATGGCTGGAAGTCAAGATTGATGGCTCAACTTGTTGGAAGCCTTACACTAATTCATCTATAAATAGCAAGGAGAAGAAGACACACGGGGGATTATCTGAGAGAAAGCATCTAGAGTTTAGTTTTCATGCATTCTTAGTTCTTTTTGCATGCCTCCTTAATGAAAGGCTAAGTAGTTCTCCGATATGGATGATTTAGGTTGCCACTAGTATGGATGGTTTTGCCTTCTACATGGATGGCTAGAATTTCTATTTTCATGCATTTGTAGTTGTATCTTTATATTTTAATCATGAATATTATAATATTTTCATTTTATTTTAAGTTTGTTTCTAATTTCATTATGAACTAAATCCTTATTTTCCTAGGGTGATGATATAGCTTAATAATAACATATTGAATTCTAGTCCATTGAATCTAATTTCAATTTTCTTCTCTATGATTGAGTTTTAATTATTATTCTTAATGTTTTCAATTAATTGGCCACCTTTTGAATGATCTCACTATGCATGTTGAGACCGGAAGGAGATTCATGTGTGTAGATCCTATAATTAAAACCATAAATTGCATATGAAATAGAAATATATTCATATGGTAAATCATAATGCATGATTAATTATTTTAATTCATATAGGAATATAGTGAATTAACAATTGATGTTTGAATTACTTAACCTTAGAAGAGGCTAGTAATTAATTTAGGAAAACTCGACCATCAATCAAGGAGATTAAAATTAGATTAGAGTAGATAGATGATTCAATTCAAATTTGTTAAGTGAAATCTGATCCCTAGGGCTTTATTTATATTTGCTTTTATTTCAATTGCATTCATTACCGTACCATAATCTTTATTTAATCACTCAAATTCTTAACTAATTAATTTGCCAAATAGTGTTAAGGTTTTCAATTTTGATATTTAATGAAGCAATCCTCAAGGGAACAATACTTTACTGATTATTTTATTACTTGTTTACGATAGTGTATACTTGCACTAATTGATAAACCATTTTACATATAACAATTAATAGATGTGGTAGTCAAATCTCAAGTTAAAAATTTTAAAAACAATGTGTAATCGTATAATTATTGGAATTAAGAAAAATAATCATTAACAAATGGTAGATTAGAAGTTAAGACATATGCAATTATCAGGGAGGCTATACTGGTACATAAAGCAAGTACATGAAAGATATTATAATGTTTCGTGAACTATGATGGAATATTGTTACTGTTAGAATGATAATTGCACTAAATTTATACAACAAAGGAGTACTAAATGGATGATATTGTAGCATACCTTTAGTGGCTATAATATTTTATGAGGATTAATGGACTATCTAATAATATAATGTTAATTATGATGAAAACCTAGATAAAAGTAATTAATTGAAGTACTTTTGAAATAACAAACTTTTGATATTGTTAAAGGAATTTGGATATAGGCTATTAATAAGGCCAAAGGCCTAACATTTTCTAGTTAAGGTATGTACCATTGTTGCATGATTTGAGCATTGTACCCAAATGTCTAGATAGGCCAAACTCCCATTGTTAAGTGAAAGGTTGAATCTTAGATATAAACAAAACATGCCATATACATAAATTGAATTCTCCAATATAGAGAGAGAAACTTCTTAAGGATTTATGTTTCCTTAGAAAGGCCAAACAGTTATTGTGCCAACTGTAAGTGACTATTTATATATCTTTTTTTTTCATTTTTGTTATTGAATAGATATCTTATAATATTGTCATCTATCTTTGACCTTTAATGTAAAATTAGAATGCTTGTTGGTTTGAGTGTTTGGGATCTTGGCCCTTTAAGCAAAGTCTTAGATTTGAGCCTTGTAAATGAAGAAAATAAGTGCTAGGAAGGTTTTGCTCCCTAAAAATGGTATAATTTGACTTAACTCCAGATTAATTGGGAGTCCAATGTGGCTTGCCAAATGCTAAGGGTGCTCAAACATATACACATATGCATGTATTGTTATGTCTATTATATTCATAATTCAAAGGCTAACTTGAATAATGACTTATGCTTGTACTCCTTTAAGACATGCCTAACTTAGAGAAATGATTATTTAACATGAAAAAAGGCTTGAGAGGTTAAGGTAAAACATATAAATTATGGTGCATTGGTAACTGTGCATATAAACCAACATGTTAGAATGCTTTAGAGAAGGAAATATTGAAAGCACAATTAATGTGTTGACTACCTTGATATTTAATAACATGTGCTTGTAATAGGAATTTTCTAAAAACATATATGTATATAATGACATGTTATGTTTGAGAAATGGAACAACTATTTAAATATATAAGTATGAAATATTCATAACTCAAATTTAAGTTGTGAGAAGTTTGTAAATAAGATAAGACATATTGTTTAAATATAAGCTACACATTGGGGTGGATTCTAATACGCTATTTTCACAAGCCTTAACACCATTTACTCTAAATTTATCTAATGAAAATCACCTTATTACTGAAATGGCTTAAAATTTGTCCTAATTTTTATAGAAAAATTGATAGAGTCTCTCCTATTTTTTGACATTTCCCGAAAGCTATATGCCATAAAATACAAAACTTGTATTATTTCTAAATACGAAAGCATCAAATATACATACAATACTATAAAATTTCAAACTAATACATAGATAAATGATTTAACACATCAAATGCTGAATCTACATAATATCTAACTCTAATTTTGATCCTAATCCAATTGTCAGAATCCTTTAACAAGGTAATCTTGATTCTTTATAAATGTAAAAGGTTCAAGCATGCTTATTTTAACCTAAAATATTGAAAATAAAATAAAGTAAGTTTCAAGAATTTAGTAAACATATATTTATCACTATCTCATAAGCGATCAATTTTATATAAAATCATGTACTAAATTAGAAAATATTAGCAAACCTATTTTTGAGATTTCTAAATTATATGAAACTAAGCCTCAGATTAAGTGTTCATCGACATGTAACTTAAATTTTATATTTCACATAACAAATCATAGAAATCTTAATTATCCATTAGTATACAACATTATTATTGCACATCCTCGGGTAAGATATAACTTTATTCAAAACTAATAAAAAGACTTTACTTTTCAAAAATTTTAAAATTACAAATCCATGAGTAAAAGACAAATAAAAGCCAGTAAGAAACATAACAAATCATAAAGAAATTTTTTGACAAATATCAAACTAACCAATATAGCAATTTCATTAAAAAAAGTAGATCAAATTGGTTAATTCTCACAAGATTTACTTTCCAATTCTTAAGTGTTTGGGTTAAGTGTTTCATTTAAGTTTTTTCCATGAAATTACTTTGTCATAAGCTTGCTAATTATCTAATATTCATTATTCAAATCACATGCACAACACAAATTAAAAGGACTTTATTCAAAATTGTAATGTGGCTAAGAGAAAAGGAAGAAAAAATGAGGATATAAAAGATTAGAAAACAAATAAATCAATACAGCATTTGAATAAAAAATGCATGGGCAAATTATAAATAATTATAACTCAACACAACAATGCAAATTTGAATTCAAACACTCATTAACTTCTTTATTTTTTTTCCTTTTTTTTTCAATCTAATTTCCTTTTTGCCTTATTCTCTTCTTTTTTCTTGTTTTTTCACTTTTCTTTCTCTTTTTTTTGATTTTTTTAATTTTTTTTGCTTTGTTTTTTTTTTCATTTTCTTCTCTTTTTTTTAATCAACTTTTAATTGACTTTTTTACAATTCATAAATTTACACATCCTCATACTTATTCAAGAATCCATTTCATAAAAATTCAAATGCTCTACTAATTAATCCCTAAGATTAGTAAAGATATCTATTTTTTATAGCAAAATTGCTCATAGAATAATCAATAAAGAAAAAGATAATTAAAACTCAAGAGGGTTTAACAAAAATAAAAATTTAAGTTTGGTTCTATAACTTTAACTTAATCAAAGAAAGAATGCCTTTATCATTTTTGTGTATGCATATACAAAATATAATCTCAAAAATAATTAACACAAGTTCTAAAAAAATAAATCATAAAAGAATATATAAAAGGGTTGTTAAGGTGCAGCAAAAGTTGCAGGCTTAGATGTACAAATTATCTTAGAGCAGGAATCAAGAGAGGGAACTTCACTCCCCACGAAGAAGGGATGATATTCCATTTGCAAGCTCTGTTGGGTAACAAGTAATTAATCTTCAGAAATCTTAATTTAATTTTCTCAAACATAAAATAAATCATGCCTCCTCTTCCCAATCATAGGTACAAAAATTACAATTCACTTTTAATTAAAAAACGAAATATGTATTTTTTTAAAAATATTTTAGTCGCTGTAAATTATATGTCTGAGTCTGAAGTTATTGCTATTTTTGTTGAGCAGATGGGCAGCCATAGCTTCCTACCTTCCCCAAAGAACAGATAACAACATAAAGAATTACTGGAACACCCATTTAAAGAAGAAGCTCAAGAAGTTCCAAGCAGCTTTGGACCCCCACTTAGCATCATCTGACTCATCAGCCACCACTTCCCACTTCTTATCCATAACCTTTAATGTGACAAGAAATACAGATATCAGCCCCAGCCATGGCAGCTCTTCCACGACCACCGCTGCAGCCACCTACGCCTCGAGCTCTTGGAAGGTTGGATGAAATCTTCTCCAAAACCGGAAACCAAGCTTGGCAAGGAGTTCCTAAACGATGACGTACTGGAGACCAAGAAGAAGATTGCTAAGTCTGCTAATTCAATGCCTGCGTTCAAGTCGGCCTATGGCGAAATCAAAGACGAACAAGAAGGCGGAGATAGGGTTTCTCACGAAGATTTTGATTCTATTTTATCTTTCGAGAATCTCAATGTTGCTTGGGACAAATCCACCTGTGATTCTACGCCTGAAAAGATCAGTTCCGAGAAAGATCAGGCTATGGCGGCGGAAAGAAACAAGCAAAGATCTGAGAACAGTAGTAGTAATCGGCCATTGTCGTTTCTGGAGAAGTGGCTTCTGGATGAAAATGTTGGTCAAGTAACAAGTTGAGGAGATGATGGAGTTATCTTCTTCTATGTTCTAGCAGAACAGTAATCAGTCGGACTAGGAAAAGAAATTAGTTAAGGAAAGTGTTTTAATCTGTCAAGGGTTTGTTGATCCTTATTATTGTGTTTGAGGTTCTGAGAAGTTTGGATCTCTTTAACGTGTAACTTAAATTTTATGAATGATTGATATATCTCTCAAGTAAGCTTGCTGCATGTTGCTGTTTGTCTTGTAGAAAACTATGAATGAATGTTTACTTGAGCCTAAAATAATAAAATGATCTTTCAATATTGCAGACTTCGAGTTGGTCTATTCTTGGAGAGACATTTTTCATAGCAAAGTCCATTTGTTTCTGTATAAACGGAGGAGTAAAATATTATTTTTATACCTTGTTATTAAAAGGATTTAAATTTAATTTATTATTCATATAAATTAATTTTATATTATTACTCACTGCTATATTATTATATCATTAAAAATTTATCAATATATTTTTATTATTAGTAAAAAATTTTAATTATTATTATATTTTTAATGACATATTCTTTTCATATTTATTAATAGTGTAAAATATTTTACTAATAGTATATCAAATTTAAACTCTTATTAAAAATATTGATATATAAAATTACAATAATAGAAGAAAACAACTTCTTTTTTAAAAAGGAAGAAATCATCTTCCTCTAAATTTTATACATTTATCATTGAATATATAAAACATATTTTACCAAATTAATATTTACAATTATATTTTTGGAAAGATATTTTCTTCAGAATAAAGAGGTATCGTTGAAAGTCTATGGCATATTTTAGACTGATTGCCGTTACTGTTATTTTTTCCAATTCCCCTTTCTGATAGATCGGGTCAAATTGTATATATATTTCATACCCTTTCTTTATCCTTTGTGAAAAGTTACAAATTTATGCAGCGTACTTTTATTATGGGAGTCATAATCTTCTACAAAATTCGTGCAAAATTACAAAAAAATTATAAATAGTTACAAAAGTTATGAAATGTTTTGACTAAAATTTTAAATTCAATTTTTAATACATATAATATTGCCACAAAAGAGAGAAATATATATATATATATATATATATATATATATATATATATATATATATATATATATATATATATATATATATATATATATATATATATATATTCACGAAAGTCTTGCAACTAAATGAGGTAAATGGGTGGCTGGATGCTGTCTTCTTCCCTTTCGGAAATAATTTGCATGGGAAACATGTGATCTTCTTCACCTTTCGGTGCTGACCACCATTGCAATCCCCATGGTCATTCCTTCCATTTGTGCATAGTTTGCTGCTTTCACAGATTGCAAAAATGGGCATATGACCCTTTTTGGTATGAAATTTTTGTGAAAAATATGGAGTGCTCCATAGACACTCTTAAAATTACTCTCGCCTATATTATAAAATGAAGGGTAATTTTACGGAGGTTAAAGGTTTTCCCGTTAGATTATACTTTTTTTTATTATGATTTGTGTGTTTTTTTTTAATTTGACTTGTTTTGAAGTTAAAAAACAGAAAAAAAAACTATTCAATTTATAAAATATTCAACCTCTTAGGTTTAATTTTCCATAAAATTATTCTAAAATAAATTTCAATAAAATGCAAAGATTTTGTGAAAGATGGTATTTTGAAATTGTTTTTGACTGTCACTTAGAAATGAGAAAAATACATTAGATAAAAATTACACCAATCTCTCTTTTTATCTAAAATAAATTAGATTTTAATATTTTTATAATTTTTATTATATATTTAATATTTAATACTCTTATATTACGAAGAAAAATGGATGCCCGTGCATGCATGGGTCTACAAGCTAGTCTTTTAAGGGAATATTTGGTTCAAGGGATGTTTTTCACATTTCTAAAAATATTTCATGGGAATGTTATATTCCTATGTTTGGTTCAATTTTTCAAAAAATTTATTTAGGAATGTAACATTCCCGAGAATATTTTGAAGGCTAATTTTCCCATCAAATGTTCTTATGGGGGAGGTGGATATCCCATATTTTCATCCTATGAGAATATTAATACTAAAAAAAAAGATAATTTTATCCCTAATCTTCTATACCTTCATTTATAAATATATATAAATAATATTTTTTAATCATTAATATAAATAATATATCATCCCTTTATAAATATATATATAAATAATATTTTTTATAAAAAATATTTATTAATAAAATAAATAAACACTTAATTTCTTTTCTTATTTGCATGAAGAAAATGGATGAAAAAAGAACATTTAAAAATAAAATATATGATTATTATATTTTAATTATTTAAAAATTTAAAAAAAAATTATTTTATTTTCAATTTAAATTTAAAAAAGATTATTTCTCTTCTTTCTCTTTTATTTTCTTTTCAAAGAAAATAAAATTTTTTTGTCAACAATGGAGAAATTACTTATTTATTTTATATAATTAATTATGTGAAAATTCAAATTCAAATTCTTGAAAATTTGAATATTTTATATATTAAATTATTTATTATATTTAAATCAAATATAATTTAAATTATTAATTTATTAAGTCTTCAAAAATCTTTATTCATATATTGTTAATTAAATCTATAATTTATTTCAATTTATAACAAAAAATTGATAAGAGTATTTTTGAAAAAAGTAATAAGATTCCTAGGAATATAAGTGTAAACCAAATATGAAAATATAATATGTTTGAGAATGTGAACAAATATTCTCAAGAATATTTATATTGAACTAAACATAAGAATCTTACATTCCCAAGAATCACATACTCGAAAATCACATTTTCGAGAATGTATACTTTTCTGAGAATGTAAAATTCTGTGAACCAAATGCCTCTTAAAAGATAAAAAATACTACACATAAATTTAATTATACATGAAAAAAGCATATGCAAAAAATTGAGTTAACAATTATCCACTCGTACAAAAAGATTGATTTTACGTGCAAGAAGATTGAAATCAATGGCAATGTTTCTAAGGGATATAAGCACCCTAAAAATTTTGAAATTCTATATTGAAATTATGTAAAAAAATTTTAGCAAAATTATGAGAAATTGTTTAAAAAATATACTAACTAAGAATGTTTAAACTCAAAAGTGACGATGGATAAATTTGAAATTTAGAGTTTTTTAGTTAATATTTTTAAAAATAGTTTTTAGTTTTTAAAAAATAAAAGAATAAATGAATCTGCTTGTTTAAGTGCTTTTCTTTTTATTTTTAAAAATTATTTTTAAAACATGTATTTTAAAAATAAGAAAACAAGTAATTTTAAATTGTTTTTATTTTTCTTTTTCCAAACATACTTCATTAATGATATTATTGTAATTCAAGATTATTTTCAGAATAACTTACCAAATACTTTCTTTTTTTCATTGTTTTTAAAAATTATTTTTCAAATGTTATGAATTATTATTGATTGTGGATGTCCACAGTCAAATATTATATTCTCAATTATGATCAATTATTAGGATTCAATTATAATTAATTATATCTCCAAGTATGATCATATTATTAAGTTCTAATTATGATTAATTATACCCCAATTATGATCAATTCTATTTATGAATTATTATTATGAGATTACAAAGTTTGATTAATTTGCCCTATAAATATGAATTGTACAAATCATTTTGTATACAGTTGAATAAAATATTCTCCCCTTCCTTGTATATCTTTCTCTTTTTGATATTTTTCCTCCATCTTTTTCATTTCTTTCTTTTATCATTCCCCAAGTGTTTAATATTTTCATAACATGTTATCAGTACGAAACTCTGATTCATTGAGAAATAATAGTTACAAAACATTGAATATAATGTGCAAAAATATTAATACAAATAAATAATGAATTAAATTGAGAAAAAAATAATTCATATGACATATTATACATTTGAGAATTTATTCCTAAATGCTAAATGAATGATTTTTTAATCTATTTTTGAAATGCATGTTAGTTTTTATAAAATGTGTGAGTATTATATATATATATATATGTATATATATATATATGGTATGCAATTGTGGATATGTGGTAAATCGTTAATCATGTTCTCGTAATTGAAAAAAAATTGCTATATGAAATAATAATATATGTTATATTGATATAGAAAAAAATTTTACTTGCATTATAAGGTTTGACTTTTTGCAAAGATGAACGCAAGTATTTAAGAAACTAAGTTTGGAAAAAGGAAAAGAATTATCTAGAAGCAATTGGTATATATATATACATATAACCTGAAGCATACTTTCATAAATTTGATAATTTTTGTAATGTTTGATCAGCACATAGATTGACAATGAAATAGAAGATTAGATTAATAATTATATGATTAATATGTTGATTAATAATTTTCTTCAATATTTAATTTCTATTATATTGAAAATTTTCTCATTCATTTTTACATGTCTATAATAGTATTATTGTAGATCTTGCAAATCTTAATTTGTGACTCTTGACATTATGAAAAAATTCTTACCTCATGGTAAAAGATTCACTTATTCTTTGTAATGGTTTAAAAGAAATATATGATAAAAAAAAATTCTTCACTTTTATGCGTCCAATTTGCTCTTGTAATAGCAATATCAAGAAAAAGAGTTTCTAGAAATATTTTATATTGATTTCTTATCCACTTGTGGCTAAACAAAATAATGAACTTTTGATTAAAAAAATTCATGACTCTCACTTGGCTGGCTTTGCTCCATTCCTTGAAGCAAATGTAGCAATATACGACCATTTTACTTACTTATGGTCTTAAATGTGGTCGTGATCATATTTCTTATATGAAAACTTAATTTCCCACTAGAAATGGAAAAATGAAGAAAAGAATGACAAAGAGAAAGCTGGATAGACTAACGAACATATTAAGAATGTATGTTATTGTTGTGGAGGCAAAGGTTATTGGTCTCATACCTGTCGTACATCAAAGTATCATGTTGACCTTTATCAAGAATCACTTAAAGGAAAAAAAATAAAGACAAACTTTTTTTATGAAGATGATTGTAATGAAGGCCAAATAGATATAACTTATTTAGATGTTACTGATTTCTTTTCTCACCCTGAAGGTAGAATTGATCATTTGATTAGAGACGGGAAGGTGCAAAAATAATTCCTTTTGTTACAATTATGTTTTTATTATGAATTTATTTTACTTTTAATGTTATTTCAATAAAAGATGTTATATTTTTTTTAGTATTCCATTATATTTGTGATATTTCTTATATTAACTTTAATTTTCTAATATTAACCTTAAACATTTTATGTTGTGTATTTTATGTTAACAAAGAATATGAGTACTTCTTTGGATGGATATGAAATCAATAATGAAGATACATGTCTTGTAGATAGTGCCACAACACACTCCATACTTAAGAATAAGAAATATTTCTCATATTTGAAAATGCAAAGAGCTAGTATTAGTACTATATCTGGTATTACAAATTTAATTGAAGGCTCTAGAAGAGCTAATGTTTTGTTACTTGGAGGAACAAAATTACATATCGATAATGCATTATATTCTACTAAGTCTCATAGAAGCTTATTGAGTTTTAAAGATATCTATCAAAATGGATTTCATATTGAGATAACTAATGAAGGAAATATTGAATATCTTTTATCGTCGATATGATCTTAGGTAACAAATGCATACTTGAAAAAAATTACCTATTCTTTCATCTAGTTTGTACTACACATATATTAGTATAATTGAAACACATGCTATAATAAACCAGAAGTTTATTAATTCAAAAATGTCTACTATTTAACATAAGCGATTGGAGCATCCAAGATCACTAATGATGAAGAAAATTATTGAGAATTCATATGGGCACCCATTGAAAAATGTGAAAATTTTTCAATCTGAAATATTCTCATGCACTACATGTTCTCTAGGTAAATTGATTATTAAGCCATCACCAGCTAAAGTTAGAATTGAATCTCCAACATTTCTAGAACTTATACAGGGTGACATATGTGGGCCTATTCACCCACCATATGGACCATTTAGATATTTTGTGACATTAATAGATGCATCTAGTATATGGTCTCATGTATGTTTACTATCAACTTATAATTCAACTTTTGCGAGATTGCTTGCTCAAATTATTTGATTAAGAGCACAATTTCTAGATTACCCTATTAAGCCTGAATATCTTGATAATGCTAGTGAATTCTCTTTTAAGACTTTTAACGATTATTGCATGTCAATAGGAATGAATGTTAAACATCTTGTAGCTCATGTTCATATACAAAATGGCTTAGCTGAATCATTTATTAAATGACTTCAATTAATAGCAAGACTTATGCTTATGAGAACAAAACTCTCTATTTCTGCTTAAGGATATATAATTCTACATGTAGTAGCATTTGTGTGCATCAAACTAACTAGTTACCATAAATACTCTTTTTTACAATTGGCTTATAGTCTGGAGCCAAATATTTCCCATCTTAGAATTTTTAGATGTGTAGTATATGTTCCAATAGCTCCACCATAATGTACTAAGATAGGACCTCAAAGGAAATTAGGAATATATGTTAGGTATGATTCCCTTTCTATTATAAAATATCTTGAGCCAATGATAAGAGACTTATTTACAACACGTTTTGCTGATTGTCATTTTAATGAATTAGTTTTCCTAACATTAGGGGGAGAAAAGGATAAGCAACTGGTTAAAGAAATTACATGGAATACCTTGCAAAATATTGATCCTCGCAAAAAGCAATGTGAACTTGAAGTTCAAAAAATAATCCACTTACAAAGTATAGCTAATTAACTGTCAGATGCATTCACTAACCTAAAGAGAGTGACTAAGTCAAATATACCAGCTGCTAATGCTCCATAAGGATTGATATTCTTGAAGGACAATCCATTAATAAGAAAGCTAATGAATCTAAGGCACACCAGAAGCATGGTAGACTAATAGGTTCAAAAAATAAAAATCCTCACAAAAGAAAAGGAGCAATTATTGAAGACGAGCCTATTAAAGAAATAAATACTCTTGAAGAGTCTAGAGATATAAGAAACAATATAACTCCGGAAGAAATTAAGGTACCTAAAAATGATGAAGAAGATGAAAATAAGGAGATCTCAATAAACTATATCTCTATGGGGAAAAGATTGAACCACAAGAAATAATTGTCCACAATATTTTTGCATATAATATAGCACTTGATATTATAAATGATAATGAGAATCATGAACCTAGATCTGTCGATGAATGTCGACGTAGATATGATTGGCCAAAATGGAAAAACATAATTCAAGTAGAATTGAATTCACTTTAAAAACATAAAATTTTTGGACTTGTAGTCTAAACACCTGAAGGTGTAATACCCGTTGGATACAAATGGATACTTGTGCATAAATGAAATGAGAAAAATGAAGTTGTAAGATATAAAGCACGACTTATTATCCATGGTTTTATACAAAGACCTAGAATTAATTATGAGTTCACTTATTCTCCTGTGGTGGATACAATCACATTTCATTATCTTATTAGTCTGGTAGTACATGAAAAACTTGATATGTGTCTTATGGATGTTGTTATAGCCTATTTATATGGCTCACTTGATTATGATATTTATATGAAAATCCCAAAAAGTTTAGGATGCCTGAAGCATGTAATTCAAAGTCTCGAGAACTTTATTCAACTAAATTACAAAAATCTTTGTATGGATTAAAGCAGTCTAGACAAATGTGGTATAATCGTCTTAGTGAATACTTGTTAAAGAAAAGGTATAATAATGACCAAATATGTCTATGTGTTTTCATAAAGCGAACAAATTCTGAATTTGTCATCATTATTGTATATGTTGATGATTTGAATATTATTATAACTCCTTAAGAGATTCAAAAAGAAGTTGATTGTTTGAAAAAGAATTTGAAATGAAAGATCTTGGAAAAACAAAGTTCTACCTTAGCTTGCAGATTGAGCATTTAAAAGATGAAATTTTTATACATCAATCAACTTATACCTAAAATATCCTTAAAAGATTTTCCATAGATAAAGCACATCCATTGAGTACTCCAATGGTTGTTCGATTACTTAATGTGAAAAAAGATATTTTTCGACTTTGAGATGATAATGAAAAGGTTCTTAGTCCTAAAGTACCATATCTTAGTGCTATTGATGCACTAATGTATCTTGCTAATAATACAAGACCTAATATAGCTTTTGCTATGAGCTTATTAGTAAGATTTAGTTCCTCTCTAACTCAAAGATACTAGAATGGGATTAAATATGCCTTTCGAAACCTCCAAGGTACTATTGATATGGGCTTATTATATGCAAATGGATCTAAACCACAGCTCATAGGTTATGAAGATACTGGATATTTATTTGATCCACACAGAGCTCGATCTTAAATAAGTTATTTATTTACAAGTGGTAATACAGCTATTTCATAGTGTTCCACTAAACAAACAATGGCCACCACCTTTACTAATCATATAGAGATTATAACAATTCACGAAGCAAGTCGAGAATATGTTTAGTTGAGGTCTATGACTCAACATATTTGAGGGATGTGTGAACTATCTTCTTATAAAAGAACCCCAACTATACTTTTTGAAGATAATGTTGCATGTATAACTGAATTGAAGGAAGGATATATCAAAGGAGATCGAACAAAGCACATTTCACCAAAGTTCTTCTTCACCCATAATTTTCAAAAGAAAGGTGATATTGACATTTAACAAATTCATTTAACAAATAATTTAGTAGAACTATTTACTAAGGCATTACCTACCTCAACATTTGAAAAATTAGTACAAAGAATTGGAATGTGTCGACTTAGAGATCTTAATTGATGTTGTTATGAGGGAGAGTTAATACGCATTGTATTCTTTCTTCCTTAGTTATGATTTTTGTCCCACTAGGTTCTTCCTAGCAAGGCTTTTAATGAGGCAGTATTCTATTGCGTATTATATAGACATCCAAGGGAGAGTGTTATGAATAATTATTGAATATGGATGTCCATAGGTCAAATATTATATCCCCAATTATGATCAATTATTAGGATTCAATTATAATCAATTATATCCTTAATTATGATCATATTATTAAGCTCCAATTATGATCAATTATACCCCCAATTATGATCAATTCTATTTATGAGTTATCATTATAAGATTACAATGTTTGATTAATTTGCCTTATAAATATGAGTTGTACAAATCATTTTGTATACAACTGAATGAAATATTATCTTCCTCCTTGTATTTGTTTCTTTTCCTAATATTTCTTCTTCATCTTTTTCATTTCTTTCTTTTATCATTCCTTAAGTGTTTAATATTTTTATAACATGAAATCTATTTTATAAAACTATTTTAAAAATAAAATATAAAAAATAGAAAATACAAACAAATAGACCCTTAATTATATGAAGCCCATTGAGACCACCAATAATGAATAATGGCAAGAGAATAATAATAACAATAATAATTTTAATAATAATAA
Organism: Sindora glabra; assembly: GCA_020226215.1. Taxonomy (NCBI): domain Eukaryota; kingdom Viridiplantae; phylum Streptophyta; class Magnoliopsida; order Fabales; family Fabaceae; genus Sindora; species Sindora glabra. The sequence continues at coordinate 56,090,163 of CM035234.1, read as the reverse complement.
TAGATGTAATAATTCATTTAATATATATAATTTATAATTTAAATTTTGGTCATAATAAAATATAATTTTTAATGTAATATTAAATATTACTATACCAACAAATTAGCAATAATGGTAAGAATTTAGTGCAGTTAAAATTATGAACGATATAGTTTAACTTTAGGATTATAAATATATAATTAATGCAAGCTAAATATAGCATGTGTATTTGGTAGTGGACAACTAGAAAGGAGGCTCATCATTTAATAATCCTACAAATATCTACTCAATCATAATCTGACAAAACCTCCATTAATGGAACGAACGGTAAATGTGAAAACAATAATTTCCATTGCGGTCACCTTGACCCCTTATCTTCCAAATTTACACCTTCCCAATATGCTAAAAGGTCTCATGTGAATGCGATTACTCATAAAATTTATTACACATAGATTTTTTTTTTTAATATCTATGTATATATGTCACTTCAGATTATTATCTTATCATCTAATGAGGATAATTAGAATTGAAAATTTTAGCAATATTGTAATATTTAATATTATTTAAATTTTTTATTTCTTTTAATATTTTATGGTAAGTATTTTGAAGCTAAAGAGATAAGAAAGAAAATGAGAGAGAATGAAAAAAAAAGATAGGAAGAAAAATGGATAGGTTCTATTTATTTTGATGAAAAAATATCTTATATATGATATAGTTATAAAATATCAAGATAGTGAAAAATAATTTAAATGTCAATATTAAATGTGAGGGATTTGATGGAAAATCATTTCTTTTTTCAAGGATGAAATTATTTTCTTTTACTATCATGAATTTAGGTATCATATCTTTTAACCATAAACTATAAAAATATATGATACTCCTCCATTTGTATATAAGAAAATAAAATTTTCTTACAAAAAATATCTTTAAAAAATAAACGAAATTTAAATTATAACTTCTCTTACTTTTTTTTGGGTATTTAAAAAATTCTTCAATTTGTTGCTATATAAAATAGTTAATATTTAAAGATTTTGGGGGAATTAGATAACTAGTTATAAATAGGGATATAAATAAACTGAGATGAGTTACCTTTTATCCTAAATAAGTTAGACTTATTTTTTAAATCATTAACTTGAACTTGACATGTTAGCTTATATAAGACTAAAATTCATATTCAACTTGACCTATTAAAGAAGTTTGACATGATGTGTAAACCTATTTAAGAGCTTATTTATATAAATAGACTTTCAAATTTATCAATACATTAGAACAATTTTAAGATCTAAAATTAGCTAGTAGTCTAATTAAGCCTATATATATAAATATATATATTGAAGTGTTTATATTATATATATAATATCATATTACTTATAATTTATAAATTTATAAATAATTAAATAGATTAGTCTAATAGGGCTATGAACTAGACTTATGGAAGATAGACTAACTCGTTTATTTAAGTATACTTATTTAGATATATAGGTCAGATTAGGTTAGGCAATAAATAGGTTAGGTTATATACTCTTGATAGGGTGTTTGGCCTATTTATAACCCCTAGTTATAAACTTATAATCACCTTTTTTGTTTCTTTTATCAAAATTCTCTTAATAATAATAATAATAATAATAATAATAATAATAATAGTGATTTTAATGTAATTTTTTCTTTTCATTCTTCTCTCTCTATTTTTTTTTATCCAGACATAGTGGAATTTTGGATGAACTCTAGCCATTGCATGATCTTTGTATACCCTCCTTATATGTCTATCGATACCTTTGAGTTGTTAAATGTATATATTTTTCAAAAATAATGTATGTATCTATATTTTTCAACTGGAAAATAAGTTTTTTTTCTTACTTTAGTGTATTAACAGTATGAAACTCTTAGTTCTAGATGATTAAATACATGTGAGCTATAACTTAAAAGTAAAAAGGCCAAAGTTAAACAATAGTTGGAATAAATGATATGTAGCTAGGGTAGTGTTAGGAAGGAGTGTTAGTGTTGGATCATTTATTTGTGATGAATCAAATGTCCCATATTGTTCCTTTACCCCATTTATGAATAATGAAATGTGAGGCTCCCAAATTTGGAAATCCATAAGAAAAGGTTAATATATGCTTTATGTATGTCGTAAAAAATTGTGAAAATTTTTAATGTTTCATAGATAGGTTATAAAAATTATGAAAGTATAATTTTTTTTACCAAAATTGTTAAGATCATCAATTTTGCTCATTTTATAGCTAAATTACATGAATTTATCACATATTTGACATGGTTCAGTTGTTTAATGGGTTACTTCTCCATAAATTGAATAGATTAAGTTTTATTTTAATTTATAAATTACTTCTCCATAAATTGAATAGATTAAGTTTTATTTTAATCTATAAACTAAGTTATTCTTACGAATTAGATTAGGTCTTATAGAAATTTGGGCATTGGTTCCATGTTAATTGGACCTTTATAGTTCCAGATATGATCCAAAAATCAAAATTATTTCAGTTAGGACAGAGATAGAGCTTCAATTTTTTGGCTAAATAAGCACTTGAAGAAGTCTGAACTGGGCTTTGACCAAAGTTGTAGATCTTTTTTTAAGCTTTTCAACAATATAAGAATTATTCTAATCTAAAATTCAAAGCCCAAGATGTAGCTAAAAAATAGAAATAGTGTTAAAATCTAACATTAATTAAATAACTTCATAATATTATAAAACTAACCTTAAATTATAAAACAAGGCTAATTCTATGAAATTAAACATGTGTAACTCACTAAAAGACATGAAATGGCAGGAAATAATATAGTAAATATTTTTTTCATTAGTTATCATATCACATACTACCTATTTTGGATAGATATCATAATACAAATAGCCATTAAGGCTTAAACATAAACAGATCATCTTAATCATATTAACAGTAATATCCAATCATAGATAAATTTCGATATCACATCATATCACACATTTAGTAACAGTATACATACATGTAGCCATTTTTTATTTCTAAGTCAATCCTATATTTTTTTTTAATTATTTGCTAGGAATTTCCTAGTTCGCTTTTAGACCATTGTTCCATTATAGTTCATAATTTCCAGCGTTAGTGCTCTAACACAATTCATAATTTCTAATGCCATCCATGATAGGATTCGTAGATAATATACATATGAGAGCTGAGTTTTCATATCACAATTGTTTATAAAAACTTCAATGCAAAATAACTAAATTATCATTGGACAGTACTAAACACATAATAGTATATGTATATAACAATGTTGTCATGCTCACCTACACATCCATAACATATAGATATCAATGAAATTTAATCATAATCATCAATAGTTAGAAACACCACTACTATGCTTTCACTACACATGGTTAACCATCATTCACTTAAATAGCTAATTATGCTTATATCACGGAATTGAGTTTAGACATGAAAACATACACACACACACACACACACACATGAATATGAAATCTATACTATCAATAAGAAGAATACAATTTACAATATTTAAATTATCTTTTATTATGATATTAAATTTTAATGAGATAAATACTCACCTAATAATGTTGATCTACCCGTGGAAGTTTCAAAGCATCTATATCCATCTTTTCACATTTTTCTCCTACTATCATAATTTACAAGAATAATTTATAAATATATCAAATTTACTCATTTTCTTCTCAATTTACTATCATTAAATCTAATTAAAGTATTTCAATATCCCATATTACCATTCTATTATCTCTTTTTTAAGTTAATCATTAGAAATTAAAAATATGCTATTTCATTGTAACTTGGAATCAAACTTACACATTGTAAATATTATAGTTCAATGTTCTAGAAAAGCTCAATTGGTGCCACTTATTCATCCTAAGCTATCTTGTTCTTTATTTTCAAATTTATCATTGAAAATTTAGAAATTCATGTATATGATAACTTTTCTAATTCGAAGTATGAAACGATCAAAATATTAGATTTTAAAGATATGAATGCACTTTAAGTATATTGTGTCTAATACTCTTGAGCATATAATTCTAATTTTATGAATGCTATACCCACTATATAAAATAAGGTGATAAGTAAAAGTTCTCTAAAACCAATTTAAATTCTTCATAATATTAAAATATAACACTCAAGAGAGGCTTTACTCATATTGTTTTATCACTCTATAGTATAAAAATATTATTTTTTAGAAGCATTACTAGGAATCCATAATACACATAAAATAGGCTTCTTTGAATCATGAATGAATCTACCATAATAATAGCATAAAATATTCCATTTGTATTTTAATCTTTCTATTTTAACATTTTATAATATAAAATTTCTATTTTTTATATGCATCATTCTGTATATCAAATGTACATAATGAGTTTTCTAGATCATGCATGAGCTTTTCAAAATAATAGAATATAGTGCTCCATATATATTTTAATCATTTTAGTTTAACATTTTCTATCATAAAGATTATATTTTTATTTCATATAGACCATCATATATATCACACACATATGGATTTATCTTTAGATCAACCCCTAAACAATAGAGATCAAAGAGGTTAGTCATATAAAAATGTCTTACCGCTTCCTAATAGGTCGTTGGTAGCTCACCAACAGTAGAAGTTGTTAGGTTCACTAGAAATCCTAACTTCACACTTCCAATCAGTTGCTCCACATAGCTCTCCTTTATATCACCAAGTTACAACCATCGAATGATGGTTTATGCCTAAGAGAACATGGTAGTGACAATTGGGAATAGTGTTCTTCCTATTGGAGGTGAAAGAAGTAGTAGCTTGACACATGTGTGCGTCACAACAACACTATTTAGCTCGTTCACCATAAGTGCTTAGTGGTTTCCCAGATGGCCACCCACAATGATGACGATGTCTTGTAGCACTGGCCTTATGGCCGGATGAAGAAAAGAAGTAATAACAAAAAAAAGAAAAAAAAAGGAAAAAAAGAGTTAGTGGAAAGAGTAATGAAAGAAAGAGGGAAATCGAAAATAAAAAGAGAGGAGAGAGGGAAATACTTAAAAAAAAAGCTAAAGGTTTTGGTACAACACTTCTCGACACACTTTAAGTCCAAATCACTTTTTAATCTCAGCCTTCCAATTCATTTTATAAAATCCTAACCGTCGATTTATTTTAATAACTCATTTTTTTATAAAATTGATTTTATTTATAATTTCAATTCAATTATTTTCAATCTTCCTTCACTATATAAATATATTTGAAAATTCTAAAATAATTATTTCAAACTTCCATAACTCTAAAAAATAATTTATCAATACAAATGATTTTTTTTTGTACATCCTTGCACCCAAGATTACTAAAATTACTTCTAACTTATAAAAAAAAATCCTTATAGAGAATATTTAAGCAAACCTTAAACCAACACTAGCCAATTAAATAAAATTTGAATATCAAAGAATAAAAACTTAAAACAATTATTAATGAATAAACAAATAAATATTTACAAGTATTGAAATTTATAAAACTTTAATTATTAATTTGAGGTATTACACTATACATGTTGATAAGTAGCATACATGGTCGTACATTTTATGTATGCTTAAGGGTAATGTAGGCATTAGTGTCTCATTCTAGGATTGTATACTTAAGATAAAGATTGAAATTGGAAAACTTAGCAAAAGAAATTTTTTCTAAATTACAATGGCATGAGAAGCTAAAACCTTTAATAAAGTCTAAAGAGCTTCTAAAGTATGACTAGATAATGATAAAGAAATTGATAACAATATTACATAAAATTTCAATTTTGGATACCAAGGGTTAAAAGATAGGAAAGTCATTTAAAGGCTCCCTATAAGAAATTGGAAAATAGGCCCAAATTGAATAGTAATTTGGAACTAGAAAAGAGACATTTGAAGAATCTAATTACAACTTTGAAATAGTATTGGATATTGGTAGAGGTTATTAATGTCAATGCCATAATAATGAATAATATGATAAGGTATAACATAATTCCCAGTGGGATTGAACATTTGGGTTTTGTCCTAGAAACAAACAATCCATTTTAACAAGTCATTAAGAGCCCTTATAGATACAAACTAAATGGAACAAGTAATTGAGTTACATGATCTGAAAAAGATGTGAAGTATAGAATTTTCATGAAACAAGAACTTGTAGGTCAAGCAACTTGAACAAATCTTCTAAAAAACTAGTTAGTACGAAAGATTGAAACTTAGATAGTACAAGCATTAAATGTCACCTAAAAAATCTTTAGAACCTAATGGTGTTTTGTAATATACATAGGAAAACTCATCAAATTAGAATTATTTAAAGTAATTAAAAGTGTAATGGTATCTAATTATATAGAAAAATTTTATGAGGAAATGTTTTCTTGGATCTTAATACACACACACACACACACACAATGATGAAGGGCTACTTCATAGAAACTTATGATAGCCACCCTTTCATTATGCAATCATTAACTTTTTTACTAAAACCCTATTTTGGTCCTTGTAGAATTCGATTTCTATCAATTTCATCCTTGACAAAAAAAAATAGGGGATTAAAATGGAACTATTGACTCATGTTTGAGTATTTAGAATTTTTTTTCCTATTTATCACACACCACTTGCCATTATTTTATTTTATGTTACAAGTACAATATTGATGAAGAATGGAAAAAAAGGCCATCAAAAGTGTAATATGATACAAGGCGATTAGCAATGTTGAAGAGCTTGTGAAGTTGCTTTTCAATTCCATTTGATTTTCAATTTACATTGCATTTAAGAATTTTCAATTTTTCTAGAATTCATAAGAAGAAAGAAAAATAAGGAAAATTGAGTTTTGAAAAGAAAATTTTAAAAGTGAAATTCTAGGACCAAAATTTTACTTTTCAAACAAAGCAATGTATACAAGGTTCAAAAGATCAAGTATAAGATTTTACAGGATTTAAGAAAAGTTCCTAGTTATGATGACAATTTTAGAATAAAGGAAATTTTCTTATATACTAAAATTAGTTTTTTTTTAATTTTTAGAATATGAACTTATACTATCTTTAGGAAGCAAGTATAAGTTTATACACATTTCAAATAAATTTTAAAATTTTTATTGCAAATATCAAAATTTTCTTGATTTAGTTCCTCCTTCCAAAAGATTTTTTTTTCACAAAATTAAAGTTTTTACAACTCGATACATATTCTGATTACCAAGTGGCATGAAAAGGAAAAAAATAATACTTTTTTCAAATGGCACTTGGCCATGCACTATTAGCTTTGTATAGAAAATTTTTCAATTTTCCACACTTAAGGAATAAGAAGTATTATACACTAGTACACATTGAAAGTTTTTACTTTTGCTATGCATGCTTGTTTAAAAAGTAGTTAAAAAAAATCTCTTTCCTTAGGCATACAAAAGAAACCTTCCATTACTTTTCTCAAGTCTTCCTTACATCTTTTTTTCTCTTTCCTATCTAAAGAATTTACATATAAGCCTTATCATAAATACATATATTATCTTATTCAAACCTTCTTCACTTTTTATACTCGAAATCTTTCACACAACACCACTTCAAAAAATACTTCTTTCTTTTCTCTTGCATGCCCTTATCCTTTTTCAACAAGAAAATACCACTTTCTCACTATTAACAACAAACTATTTTTATATAAACATTAGGACCACATTCTACTTCTAACTAAATTTCTTCTTTTGTCTCTTTGGAGACATACAAGTATTTTTCTCTCATCAGCAATACTTGAGGTATGGTTCTCCTTATTCTTCATTTTTTTTACTTTATAATTATTAGGACAAAATGATGAAATGTAAAAGGAATTTCCACTTATTTTGTTACAATTTCTTTTAAGAAAAGCTTGTTTTTGAACTTCTTAAGTGTGTTTTTCATCCAAAAAGCTACATTACTAGTAAGTGTTAGTGTATATGCCCTAAAACTAATCATATTGATGATTGTAATTTTGAATCATGTTATTTTTAATGGCAATTTCAATTATTATATTTATATATATTATCTGCGTAATATATTTAATTATGATAATAGCCTTAGAATAATTATATTCTTAAATGTCCCTAGTCATCTATCATTGTGGATAAAGTTGCTTTGATATGTTAAGACTAGCATGTGTAGTGACTTATATGAGATATTAAGCTTACACATGAGTACAAGTTAGAGAACTTGTAAACTGGACCAACCCATCCTAAGAACACTACATGGATTGTTATATAAGTGTTATGAGTGATTCTTAGTGATCATTATTATTATGGTCCTTTGACTTGATATTACCAAGGTTCCCTACATGTGAGTTTCATATTTTGATACTATTCTGTCACTCATGCTTGAGTGAATACAAGGGTAGTTATTGGATATGTCACATATCATGCAGAGGGGTTTGTATGATCAAGATAGAATTTATCCCTTTTATATAACATGAGTAATATCTGTGGGCCCCTTGATTAAGTAAAGTTGAGAAAATGCATGGCCATGCTCAAATAAATTGACATGGGATGTCAATTACATTTGCTTCAGTCAGCTTACTTAGGGATCAAGAAACCTCGAGATTGGACTATACGGGAATGACACGGTCCATGTCTCGTACTCAATCTAGATGTTTAGGACAAAAAGATATAGATGATGATCACATATAAAGATTCAGTCGAATCACTAACTTTCTCATCACTTGGGTAACAATGATGTGTTGCTAGACACCGCTCATTATTTATGATCATTAATATAATTAATGATTATTGCTAATGTAATGAGAGCCTGAAGGGTTACATACTTAGAGCCTTGTAGATTTGGAATTAATGGACCAAATTGTTTAGGCCTAATACTTGAAAATTCTATGTTATAATTATAAGGCCCAATAATAAGCTTATAATTATACATAGACCAAAACCCAAATTAGTTAGGATTTTCTATGCTCCTATTTAAATAGGCTTGTTGGGTAATAATAAGATTGATTTATTATTCACGTATCCTATACAGCACAGAAAAACCTTAACACCTCTCCTTGATCATAATCCTTGAAGAGACGTAGCTAGCACTACGAGGCTAAGGAGACGAATTCCAACCAGTGATCGTGAGGACGTTCATTGGTGATTTATTGGTTCGTGTGGATACCTCGGAGCCTTTGACCGAAACGAAGTCAGAGGTGATCAACGAACAAAATCTAGAATCATATAAAGGTATAACTTGAATCCTACATTCTAATTTAATGTTTTGCATGGATCCGTTGGCTGGGATCGGTTTATTCCGCTGCGCTCGTATGGCTCCCGATCCCAACAGTGGTATCGGAGCTACTTATAAAACACTAAATTAGGATTTTGTTTGTTAATTGCGTGATTATGATGTTGATGAATTGTTCTATATATCACGCTTCAATGATTCCTAATTAGGATTAAGGTAAATTTGATTTCGTGCATTCTGGTTCAAGCAAACTTAATATGATTAATTCTGATCCTGTTTCGAATTTGAACCTTATTTTGAATTTTGATTTAAATTTGAATGTGTTTTGTGATTAATTCTTGTTTTTGTTTTGAATTCGAATTTGTTTTTGGATTTTTAATTGAAACTCGAATCTGTTTCTAAGTTTCTTTTTAAATTTAAATCTGATGCAATAATTCTAGATTTTGATTTGAATTTGAAACTGATTTCTGGGTTTAGTTTTAAACAGAATCAAAAGAATTAATTGCGTGAATCTATTTTAATATATGAAAGACATTTTCTAATTAAAACACAGATTCTATCATGAATCAGAATTAATCAAATTAACTTCTTGAATCTTTTTCATATATGTGATATACCTTGCACTTAATGGCTGAATTTGATTTTTCATGAAATTAATTGTTGAATTTGTTTCGTATAAAATCTGTGAATTAATTGGATCTATTTTAATATGATTAAAATTTATCCATTATGATTCTGTCATAAATCAGATTTGTAAACCCGTGATTTGAGTGTTAATAATTGTTGAATTGATTGACTAAAGGGGAATGTCAATTGTTGACAAATTGAATTGCAATCTGAATGTCAGGTGCAATCAATTTTTTAGGTGGGGGGCGGAGGGGCGCTGCCCTTTGACCTCGCCCGCTAACCGGCTAGTGAGACCGCCGTAAATTCTCTGCGTAGTGCGATATTAAGTAATTAGTTAATTAATTCATAATTAATTAATTCAGATTTTGATATGGAAAATATATTTGGATATATGTTTCACTTATCATGTTGTTTAGTTGCTTGATGTATGGTGCATGATTATGGCCTTTGGTTTTGTTGCAATTTTTAAATACGGCCTGCGTGTGGTGCCTCTCTATTACTTCTAGTTGTACATTCTCTTCTCATCTTACTTCCCTCGAATGTAACTTAAGGTTTCTTTATTGTTATGTAATAATTTTATTGGAGCACTTGAAGTAGAAACAATGGAAGTAGAGATCAAACCATGAAGAAAGAAGAAGATTCTTAGGAAAAAGTTTTTCTTTCTTAGTTTTATTTAACATTCTTGAGCTCTAGAATATCACTTAGGTTGGGCCATAATCATGTCACATTTAATTTATGTTTTATGTATGAGATGCATATGATGAATGTATGAGATACCTATGCTAGATGTATATGATGCATGCTTAATAAAACCAAGTACATAATGGTGAGATCAAATAAATTAAAATTCCTCAAACAAAATATTAAGTCAAAAAAAGGAGATGCCTTCCAATAATAGCACTCGTTAAGATCTTAATTGACTATAAATGGGTTTGCCAAAGTAAAGTACCTAAACTCTATCTTGGTAAGACGCGATGGGATAATAGTGATATCCAAATTGCTAATTATTGGGTCTTGACTTAACTGGGCTATACTAATAGGATTAGGGCCTAGAGGCATAGAGTTGGTTATGAATTCATGAGATGAATTTGAATAAGTGTTATTCACCCAATTATCCAAGAGTTGCATAAGATGTAATTGACAAAGGAGTTATCTACCTAAACAGCCATATCTTGGGAGATTAGCCAAAGCTAACTCAAGATTTGGTAAAATATAAATCTTGGCCCACTAGAAAACCTTGACGATAAAGTTTTTCGAAATAATAGTGAGTGCTATTATTTTGAGAAAAATAGTGGGAGTATTATTTAATAAAAGACCTTATTAAATAAATAAAATACATGATTCTCATTCTGCATATTTTTCTATTGTAGATAACCATGGCATCAAATGCATCAAACTTATCACTGCGATCTATCCTTGAGAAGGATAAACTGAATGGGATGAATTTTCTCGATTAGTATCGAAACTTGAGGATTGTCCTCAAGCATGAGAAAAAGCAGTATGTCCTAGAGCAACCTATTCCAGATGAGCCTACTGCTAATGCTCCTTGAGCAGAAAAGGATGCTTATAAGAAGCATCTAGAAAATGATCTGGATGTCAATTGTCTCATGCTTGCTACCATGAACTTTGAGCTTTAGAAGCAACATAAGAACATGGAGGCATTCAATATGATTGATCACCTTAAACAGCTCTACCAAGAGCAAGCAAGACATGAGAGATATGATGTATCTAAAGTATTGTTTTAGTGTAAAATGGCTGAAGGAACACCCGTTGCTACTTATGTGCTTAAAATGATTGGGTACATCAATAGCCTTAAAAGATTGGATTTTCCTTTGTAGCAAGAATTGGCCACTGATATAGTTTTGCAATTGTTGCCCGAGAGCTATAGTCAATTCGTCATGAATTACAACATGAACAAAATTAATAAGACTTTGCCTAAACTGCTTAACATGTTAAGAACTGCTAAGCAGAACTTGAAAAAGTCCAAGCCCAATTCCATTATGATGGTTCAAAAGGGCAAAGGAAAGGGCAAGTTTAAGGCCAAGAATAAAAAGAAAAAAGACAAGATTGATGGAAAGTCCAAGTCAAGTTCCTCTGCACTGAAGCCCAAAGGTAGCGTGGCCAAGGAAGGGCAGTGCTTCCATTGCAAAGAATCAGGACATTGAAAGCGAAATTGCAAGATTTACCTGGAAGAGCTCAAGAAGCAAAAGGGAAATGGGACTTCCAACTCAGGTATTTATGTTATAGAGGTTAATTTATCTACTTCTACATCTTGGGTATTAGATACTGGATGTGGTACTCACATTTGTGTAAATGTGCAGGATCTTAAAGAAAGTAGATCGTTAGCCAAAGGTGAAGTGGACTTACGCATTGGAAATGGAGCAAGAGTTGCTGCATTAGCTGTAGGGACTTATTATTTATCTTTATCTAGTGGATTAGTTTTAGAATTGGACAATTGTTATTTTGTGCCTACTGTTAGTAGAAATTTAATTTTTATTTCTTGTTTAGACAAGAAAGGTTTTTCATTTATAATAAAGGATAAATGTTGCTCTATTTATTTAAATGAAATATTTTATGGCAGTGCACAATTAATGAATGGTCTTTATGTTCTGGACCTTGAAAAGTCAATCTATAACATAAACACGAAGAAGGTCAGAACTAATGATTTAAATCCAACCTATCTTTGGCATTGTCGTTTAGGCCATATAAATGAGACACGCATCTCCAAACTCCATAAGGATGGATTTTTAGACTCATTTGATTTCGAATCATATGAGGCATGTGAGCCATGTTTATTAGGTAAGATGACTCAAGCCCTTTTTATTGGGAAAGGTGAAAGGGCTAGTGATTTATTGGGTCTTATACATAGTGATGTATGTGGACCTTTAAACACATAAGCTAGAGGAGGTTATCAGTACTTTATTACTTTTACTGATGATTTTAGTAGATATGGTTATGTGTTTCTTATGAAACACAAGTCTGAATCTTTTGAAAAGTTCAAAGAGTTAAAAAATGAAGTATAAAATTAACTTGGTAAAAGTATTAAAGCACTTGGATCAGATCGAGGTGGTGAATACTTAAACCGAGAGTTCCTTAATCATCTAAAAGAGTATGGCATTGTATGATAACTCACTCCACCAGGAACACCTCAATGGAATGGTATTTTTGAAAGGAGGAATTAAACTTTGTTAGACATGCTTCGGTCAATGATGAGTCAGGTTGACCTTTCAAATTCCTCCTGGGGACATGCTCTAGAGACTGCAGCTTTCACATTAAACCATGTTCCGTCAAAATCAGTTCAAAAGACACCATATGATATATGGACTGGGAAATGTCCTAGTTTATCTTTTATGAAGATTTGGGGCTGCGAAGCTTACGTAAGACGTCAGGCTTCTGATAAACTTGGACCCAAATCTGATAAATATTTTTTCGTTGGATATCCTAAGGAAACAAAAGGATATTATTTCTATAATCCAACTGAGCAAAAAGTGTTTATTGCTCGAACTGGTATTTTTCTAGAGAGAGAATTTATCTCTAGAAGAATCAGTGAGAAAAGAATAGAACTTGAAGAAATTCAAAGTCAACGAGAAAATATTGAACTTAAGATGGAACCTGAGCCAGTTCCACAACCAGTTGTGGAAGAACTTGCTCATGTAACACAGAACCCACATAGATCTAGTAGGATACGTTGTGAGCCCGAGAGATATGAATTTCTCGTGACTCATCACGGTGATGTGTTATTCATGGATCAAGATGAGCCCACAACCTACTAAGAGGCTATGATGGGCCTAGATTCTGAGAAATGGCTAGAAGCTATGAAATCAAAGATGGACTCCATGTATTCAAATCAAGTTTGGACTTTAGTTGATCCACCTGAAGGGGTAAAACCCATTAGGTGCAAATGGATTTTCAAAAAGAAAACCGACATGGATGGTAATGTGTGTACCTTTAAGGGACGATTGGTTGCAAAAGGTTTCAAACAAATCCATGGTATTCACTATGATGAGACTTTTTCTCCAGTTGTCATGCTTAAATCCATCAGGATTCTTCTAGCTATAGCAGCATATTATGATTATGAAATCTGGAAAATGGGTGTCAAAACTACTTTCCTTAGTGGAAATCTTCTTAAGGATGTGTACATGACACAACCTGAAGGTTTTGTAAATCCTGAAAATGCTGGAAAGGTTTGAAAATTGCAACAATCCATTTATGGGTTGAAGCAAGCTTCTCAGAGTTGGAATCTTCGTTTCGACGATGCGATTAAAGAGTTTAGTTTTATCAAGAATGAAAATGAACCCTGTGTGTACAAGAAGGTTAGTGAGAGAAAAATAGTCTTTCTGGTGTTGTATGTAGATGACATATTACTCATTGGAAATGACATTCCTACACTACAGTCTGTAAAAATTTGGTTAGGAAATTATTTTTCTATGAAAGACTTAGGTGAGGCCTCCTATGTATTAGGTGTCAAGATCTATAGAGATAGATCGAGAAAATTGCTTGGCCTAAGTCAGAGTACATACATCGACAAGGTGCTAAAAAGGTTTAGCATGCAAGATTCTAAAAGAGGATTCTTGCTGATGTCACATGGCATAAGTCTCTCAAGAACTCAATGTCCTTCCACAGAGTATGAGAGACAGCGCATGAGTAAGATCCCTTATGCATCTGCGATTGGGTATATCATGTATGCCATATTATGTACTCGTCCTGATGTCTCGTATGCTTTAAGCATGATGAGCAGATACTAATCAGATCCTGGTGAAAGTCACTGGACAGCTGTCAAGAATATTCTTAAGTACTTAAGAAGAACTAAAGACATGTTCCTGATTTATGGAAGTGAGGAAGAGCTCATTGTAAGTGGTTACACTGATGCTAGCTTTCAAATCGACAAAGATGATTTCAGGTTGCAGTCAGGTTATGTATTTTGCCTTAATGGTGGCGTTGTGACCTGGAAGAGTTCAAAGCAAGGGACAGTGGCTGATTCTATAACAGAAGCTGAATACATTGCAGCATCAAATGCCACAAAGGAGGCTGTTTGGATTAAGAAGTTCATCACTGAACTTGGAGTTGTTCCTAGTATTGTTGACCTAGTAGAGCTCTATTGTGACAATAATGGAGCCATTGCAGAAGTCAAGGAACCTAGATCTCACCAAAAATCCAAACATATACTCCAGCGCTATCATCTCATAAAAGATATTGTTAACAGAAATGATGTCAAGATATGCAGAATACCGACCGATGATAATGTCGCCGATCCACTGACAAAAGCCCTGATGCAGCAAAAGCATAATAGTCATATGAGATCTATAGGTATTAGATACATGGATGATTGACTGTAGTGCAAGTGGGAGATTGTTAGTGTATATGCCCTAAAACTAATCATATTGATGATTGTAATTTTGAATCATGTTATTTTTAATGGCAATTCTAATTATTATATTTATATATATTGTCTGCGTAATATATTTAATTATGATAATAACCTTAGAATAATTATATTCTTAAATGCCCCTAGTCATATATCATAGTAGATAAGGTTACTTTGATATGTTAAGACTAGCATGTATAGTGACTTATATGAGATATTAAGCTTACACATGAGTACAAGTTAGAGAACTTGTATACTGGACCGACCTATCCTAAGAACACTACATGGATTGTTATATGAGTGTCATAAGTGATTTTTAGTGATCATTATTATTATGGTCCTTTAACCTGAGATCACCAAGGTTCCCTACATGTGAGTTTCATATTTTGATACTATTCTGTTACTTATGCTTGAGTGAATACAAGGGTAGTTATTGGATATGTCACATATCATGCGGAGGGGTTTGTGTGATCAAGATGGAATTTGTCCCTCTTATATAATAAGAGTAACATCAGTGGGCCTCTTGATTAAGTAAAGTTAAGAAAATGCATGGCCATGCTTAAATAAATTGACATGGGATGTCAATTACATTTTCTTCAATCAGCTTACTTAGGGATCAAGAAACCTCAAGATTGGACTATATGAGAATGACACGGTCCATATCTCGTGCTCAATCTAGATGTTTAGGATAAAAGGATATAGATGATGATCACATATAAAGGTTCAGTCGAATCATCGACTTTCTCATCACTTGGGTAACAATGATGTGTTGCTAGACACTGCTCATTATTTATGATCATTAATATAATTAATGATTATTGCTAATGTAATGAGAGCCTGAAGGGTCACATACTTAGAGCCTAGTGGATTTGGAATTAATGAACCAAATTGTTTAGGCCTAATACTTGGGAATTCTATGTTATAATTATAAGGCCCAATAATAAGCCTATAATTATACATAGACTAAAGCCCAAATTAGTTAGGGTTTTCTATACTCCTATTTAAATAGGCTTGTTGGGTAATAATAAGATTGATTTATTATTCACGCATCCTATACAGCATAGAAAAACCCTAGCACCTCTCCTTGATCATAATCCTTGAAGAGATGTAGCTAGCACTACGAGGCTAAAGAGACGAATTCCAACCAATGATCGTGAGGACATTCATTGGTGATCTACTGGTTTGTGCGGATACCTCGGAGTCTTTGACCGAAAGGAAGTCGAAGAGGTGATCAATAAACAAAATTTGGAATCATATAAAGGTATAACCTGAATCCTACATTCTAATTTAACGTTTTGCATGGATCCGTTGGCTGGGATCGGTTTATTCCGCCGCGCTCGTATGGCTCCCGATCCCAATAGTAAGTCAGCTCTTATCCTTTTTCTTTTGAGTTTTTATTGGGAAAAATATAGTTAGAAATACACATTTACATTATTATGGCTCTAAGAAATTTATGAATAGGTTAGTTAAATAATTTTTTTAAATGCTAAATCATGTTTATATATATATACCAACTGGCCCCGGTTGAGCCCCCTAAATGAAAATTAAAACAGAGAGAGTTTTTAAAATCTATTTTTCGAAGGGAACCGTTAGCAGCTCTGATTTTGGCCTTAGTTTTTTCAAAAAACTTTGTTGGAACAAGGCCTTCTTGGATACAATTAATGTCTGCTCCGGTATCAAATAAGGCAATTATTTCCAGTTTCCAGTCATCTTTTTTCAAAATAATTGAGATGTGATATTTGGGAACTGAAATTCTGGAAATAAACCCTAAGAAATCACTTTCTTTAAGATCTTCATCTCCATTGATTTTTTCCTTTTCTTTTAAAGATATTGGAGATTCAGGAGGATCTTGAAGAAAAGTTATTATTTCTCCTTGAAGATTTTGAATTGATTTAAGACTTTTGATTTCCTTTTTGAGCAAATTTATCTCAAATTGTAAATCCTGTAATGTAACAGGCTTACTAGTTTCTGACTTAAATTTATTCAAAATGTTTTTAAAATCATAAAATACAGGTTGATAACCAGCTTTTGGAAAAGAAGGTTTATCCAGGGTTTTTGCTAAATTTTTAAGAAGAAATTTTTGTTTTCCTTGATCATTAGGGTAATCCTTAATGATGTCTAACCAAATTTCTTGTTCATCAGTGCTAAGCATACTAACTTTGAAATCAGAAACAGCTTCTGAAGATATTTCATCATCTTGAGGAAGATGATCTAGTTTCTGAACTTCTTCTTCATGCTCTAAATTCGAAGATGATTCTTCTTGGGCTAAAAGGCAGATTATTTGGTTTAGGATTGTATCATCTAAGCCTAATTGCCTAAGCTTTTTATTAAACCTACAAAACCTTGAGATATGTCCAGGTTTTCCACACCTAAAACATACTGGTTTAGCATCTGGGTTTTGTATAATTTGGTTAGGAGGGATGTTGTTACCTCTGGCTTTTCTCTTAACATACTTACTTTCATGTTTAGATTTTTCTTTGGAAACAGGTTTTGGTTCATTCTTATGATGTCTCTATTTCCTAGGTTTTAGATTTTTGGTGCAAGGAAGGCCAAACTGTTCACAGAAAGAACCTAATTCTTTTCTGTTTTGGGCTTTCTCCTTAGCTAATTGTTGTTGGATTTTATCATCCTGGCAGATTTTCATGGCTACTTTATGGACATGACTGACTAGCTCTCCATAAGTTAGTCTGTCATAAGGAATTCTATCCCCATAAAGGTTCCTTATTTTTGATCGAACCTTATCACCTAAGGTTAAAGGTAATCCTGCTAGAAAATTTTCTTTCCAAAAGGATTGGTTACTATCTTCCCTAGTAAAGACTTTGGTAAAGAACATGTCCTTATACCATCTAAAGTCTGAAAGGGATCTACATCTTAGGTTAGATAAAAGTTCAGCAGATTTATCTCTCCAAACATTAGGATCACCTAAGAAGTGTCTAATTATGGTAAAGATTAAGGTATTTGTGGCATCAGGGATTGGATTTTGATCAGGATTTAAAATAGGTTCTCCATTTTCATCCACCCTAATAGATTCTAAGATTTGTTCTTTTTCAAGGTTTGTGAGATTATCATCCCACCAACCTTTAAGCTGTCCTGAAAATCCAGCTATTAGGTAATGGCAGATGACAACATCATCACACTGGTAACTAGATTGGTAAGCCATACAGACCATTCCCATTTGTTAAAGCATATTTATGATTTTGAATTTAGATTTTCCATCTATGTTCCATTCATAGATGTGGCTCCCGCTGTAGGAGTTCTGAATAATCTTAGGTTTTTCTTCTAAGACCATATCAGGAGGAGTGGCTCTAGGGTAATATAATTTCTAGGGTTGTCTCCAGTTATTTTCCCTAGGTTCTTGTTTAACTGGGTAAACATGATAATCTTCAAAAGATGATTCCAAACAATCATCAAGAACATCTAGATTTTTTATACTAGACTTAGCAGACTTTGAGGTATCAGAACCATCACTATCAAGGTTTGCTAGTCTTTGAGTGAGTTCTGCAATCATCTGATTAACAGAACGCTTTGATTTGGAGATTTGTTTTTCAGAAGGTATTTGAGGTGGCTTAAACAAAAGATTCTCAATTCTAGATTAGGTTCTAGAGGTTGAAGATTCACCTGCAGGGTTTACAGAAACACCAGAACCTATTCTTCTAGCAAATGTATTTCTATCTCTATCAGAAACTAACTCAGTACCAATCGCTTGGAGATACCTATTAGTGTAATTGTTCTGCTCTATCACAGCAGCAATATCTTTAGTAGAGACAGCTTCTCCTTCTTTTGACTCCATCGTCTTGAAAGGTGAGGCTATCATTGGTTTCTTTGGGTCGGTGGTCGGAATTTGGAATGCTTTCTTTGGAGGAAGCTCAGAGGAAATTTTTTCGCCTTGTGCCGTTACCCATTCCGAAATACCATTAACAAACCTAATATATTTGAAAGGGAAATTAATTTGGTTTCTTTTAGCATAGCATTCAAACCAGTCAAAGAAACTCATATTGCTTTGCATGAGATTTAAATCAGCATAAAATTCTTCTTGAATTTCTTGCCTTTTCTGACCTTTGATTTTTTTTGAAAACCAGGTCCTTTAATGGAGGAGTCTATCAGAATAAAACTCCTTTCTCAAAGATTCCTTGTTAATTGCAAAATTGGGTTTATGATTCATCATAAAATAGTTGGGTCATTAGGGCAGATTTATGAGGCAATAGGAGAGCTAATAGATCCAATAGTTTCACTATCAGGATCTATTGCTTCGCCATCTTTCTCATCTTCAAGAGTTTGGCTAGTTTGACCATATACTGGTCTTGGAATATTTGTACTATTATCAATGCCGCGTAAATCAACGTCAATAGTAGAAGCAGTTTGAAAATATTTTCTTGAAGAAATTGATCCTTTAGAAGATTCAGTTTCTGAAAATGGTTTAGAACTGATTCTTTCGGAACAAGATCTTCTTGATCTTTCAACCAAATTTCTTTCCATTTTTTGAGAAAAAGATTCAGACTCAATAAAATTACTAAGCTTATTTCTATTTTCAAAAGAAATAGAGACCGAACCATCTGGCATGGTTTCGATCCTTGAGATTGGTTTTGTTGCAATCTCCTGGGGTTTAACTGCTTGCTTAAAACCCTAGTTTTCAGGCCAACTTAATTTGTCCCATATTATTTCCATTGGAACAGACAAGTTTACCTTAGTCGCATCTGTTTGAAAGAAGATTGTTTCTCCTTTCAATGAAGGTGGTCTTACGCATAGTGATGCATAGGAATTGTGTAATTTATAATGGATCCGGTAAATTATCACTACTGGAATTTGGTCGGGTTCCATGGTATAATTATACAATTTGACTTGAAGCTTTAGAAGAGCTTCTGGAAATTGATCTGTTGCAAGGACTATCTTCATTTCTGAGAAATAGTTGAAGTAGATGGGTCCTTGTGACAGGCTAGTTTCAACTACTCCAAGGAGAAAGATTTTTAAAATCTGCATCCCTTCCATCACGAAGATAGAGAAGGATAGCATTATTTAATCCCCTACGGAGAGTTGATACTGCTGCAATTTGTATACAGCCAATATGTAAATAATTATACTTTTTCTGAAGCTTTTGTGCTTCTTGGCCAGAAAAAAGTACAAAATTTTCATCATCCGGTTTTACTTTGATGGTTTCTTCAACAGTCTTAATTACATAATCAGTCCTGTTGAAAAAACTTTCTTTTTGGATGAAATAAAGTTCTTGATTTGGGATATTCGGCATTTCCCAATCATCAAGTCTTTGATTTATATTTTCAAATCTGATTTCCTCAGAGAAAATTGGTTTTTTGCTCGAATCTGAGCTAGATTTCATCAAAGATTTTTTCGGCGAAAATCGATTTGAAAAAGTTCTAATGAACTTTTCTACCATAAAAGATTTATAAAACAAAAGATTTAAACAATGAGTATGCAGAGTGCAGAGGAAGAATAAGATAAACAGTAAATAAATGCAGAAAGTAAATGAATAGAAAGTATGCAGATGTGTGACCAGAGGGCTGATATCTACCACAAGGTTTCATAAAGATGAAGATATCAGCTTGTACTGCTCATGGGAAGATCTGAGTGTTCAAATCTGGGTTTGAATAGTAATGTTTTTTGGAAAATTGTTCTTACATCTTACTTTTCACATGTAAGCTACCGAGTGAAAGAGGCAAAATCCCATTTACGCCATCACACGGCTAACAGGGAACCACCAACCTCATGCATCACTTACATGCTACTATGCGCAACTTTATTTTCCATAGACAAATTCAAAACTAGAAAATAACACAGAGTTCCAACCATGAGTGGTTTAAGCTAAAATACCATCCCTACTTCCCCCTGGGCTCTGATACCAACTGGCCCCAGTTGAGCCCCCTAAATGAAAATTAAAACAGAGAGAGTGGTAGAAGAAGATGGAATAGGGATCGCAGACGGAAATAAAGAGATGCATAATAATAATAATAATAATAATAATAATAATAATAATAATAATAATAATAATAATAATAATAATAATGTTAAGAGAAATTTTGGAAAGGAAGTCATGGTACATTATTATACCAATATACTTTTTTTTACTAGAATAAGTTCTTTAAAGCTCATAGAGAAAAGTTTGGAAAATTTTTTCTATTGAGTTGAGAACAAAACTAGGGAGCTACGACCCTAGTAACTTTAAACTAATATGGCTCTAAATTCTAAACCATAGATCATGTGGACTTTAGACCTCTAATTGGATTATGGACTTTTTGAACTATGAACACTTCAAAATTGAGCTTATTTTTTATATGAAAAGGAATATATATATATATATTAATAAAAATGCATACATTGCATAAATGGTATTTGCCCATAGAGGCATGATATAAGAAATAAATAATGTTTGAAACCTTATATAGTGTATTTTCTATGATACCCTAAAAGGCATGGTATTTATGAGGAAGATATTACTATGGTTTAGTGCCTTAGTTAACAAGCCATGGTTGGTACTAGGAGGCATAAGGTTAGGATCATACAAGATAAAGTTGAAAAGGATAGATAAGAAAGTAGCTTACATACCATTTGTCATTTGTTTTAATATAAGTATTTTTAGTAATTAATAAACTTTATTGGTAGTCTTGTAAATATTTATTTCTGCATATGATTGCTGACTAGAATCCACTAGAATAAAGGTTTAGTGGTATCTTACTAAGTTTTATACTCATTAGTGTGTTATTAAACTCTTTGCAAATCCTCTTCTAGCTAATGGACTCCTCAATGCTCTTGTTTGACTATTAGTTGAATGCAAATGGTGAACCAATCAAGCTATAACATATATAAAGTACTAGGGTGATATGTTTGAGTTGACTTCCACCTAGCATTAATTAGGAAACAAAAAATTTGTTAATTTTAGATCCACTTGCTAATAATCAACGAAATTTTTAGCTAAACAATTAGTGTGGTATATTCTTGTTATGGTTATTTATAATACTTATCTAGAACTTATTTTTAATAGTTACCTAAGGCATATGTGATATGCCCATTACTTTTAGAAGATGTTTTATATAGGGCCATAAAGTCCAACATATGTTCTTAACTATGTTAGCTTAATCATAGATATTTATATGATATATTCATTTAGCTACTAAAATGATTTAAGGATACCTATATTTATGTATCACTATACTTTTAGAGGAATATTGTGAAAAAGCATATGAGTCTCAATATGTATAATATTTTCTTAAGAAAAAAAATATAAGAACAATTTTGAGAGAACCTTCTCTTACAGTCATAGTATTATGAACATATTCAATGTTGACAATGTTATCTTAAGAATTCCTTTAGTTTGTTGTAATTTTTTTAAGTTATTGTTTTCTTAAAATTTTCTATTGAATATGTCCTAAAGAAAAACTTCCAGGAGTTATTTTTGTAATTTATGACTCTATTCTTAAAACAAATGGTTATCCAATTTTAAATAATCATATTTAAATTTCTTAGTTTTTCACTAACATGAACCTATTCTATTATATCAATTTCATAGTAAGATTTACTTTCCAAAACTTAGAAAAGTCAACCATCTCTTTTTCACTTAAATTACTGGTTTTATAATAAGTTTATATTTCATCAAAATTATTGTTCTAAATATTTTAAAGATCAATAATATTTTCTTTTGAGTGATTTAAGCTTGCAAATTTTCTCAACGAAGAAGTAAAAACTTCACAGTACTTATTTCATTTAGTATCAATATAAAGTTCTGTCCCCTATTTTAAAAAAAAAAATCTTTCTATTCTTATTATCACAATCCTCAAAGAAAAGATGTTTCACCTATAACTTTGAAAATATTTCCATTGTCAAATTAATCTTATTTAGAAAGATAAAAACTCATGGGTTTTTATTCTAAAATAGTACCTTTGTGAAGTTTTTATTTACCATCAAGTCTTATAGAAAACATTTTTTGAAAGTATAGTTACCTATATGGTTTTCAAATATTTTTCTAAAATTTTAGTAGTAGACTTCCAAGTTTTTATTTGATCATTTATAGGATATTAAAATTTTCAAAAGTCATATTTGCATAAAAGAAAATTACTGGTCAAAAGTCATCCAGAGTTCTATAAAACAATAAGAGTTTTAGAAAAAGAAATGAGAAAGGCTGGTGAGGATGTCTATAAGATGTCTTAACATCAATAATGATAGATCAAAAAATAAGTCATGAAAGAGTTAGTACCAGAGCATAATATTGAGTCATTGTGCAAATTAAGGCTTAAAACTAATAATCATACATGAAAGGAGATATTAGTCGGGGATAATTAGAGGAATATGTATAAACCCTTTACTAGATTTTGATCCTAATAATAATTATTTTGTAAGAGTATGGAAAAAAGAAGGAGGCATACTAAAACACATTTGGAAGTTTATGAAAATTAGCCTATAAGAAATGAGGATTAACATAAGGATGTTGAATATATATAACTAGAAACATTAGCTTAGGTTGCAACTTTACAACAAACAATAGAAAGATTAGTGCAAGTAGTAACCTAAAACCTTAACCAAACCTATCTCTAAATAGGGACAAAAATCAATGATAATTACCTCTCCTAGTAAAGCCAATAGATAGTTGTAAACAGTGCATGAATTCCTAAAAATTAAAGCCCTAAGGTATGATGACACTGGTCCTACAGTAAATCCTTATTAATTCCTTAATTAGATTGAAAGGATAGATAAGATGTTGGGATATGGTGATGCTATGATTGTTGAATTAATGGATTATCAACTTAATGGTGTAATATATTATTGATATGCTCAAAATGTAGAACATTAAGTTGTACCCATTCTCCTAATTATCTAGGAAAATTTTAAGTTTAATTAGTGGACTAATTTTCATTAAGCATTAAAAAAGCTAAAGCTCAATAGTTTAAGCAATTAACTCAAGGAAAAATAATAGTTCCCTAATATAATACCTAATTTATGTGATTTCTTGTTATGTTAGACACCTAGTACCAATTGAAAAAAAAACAAAAGTGGATAGTTTCATGAATGGTTTATGTGATTATTTCTTCAATCAAGTTATTATTTTTTATAATATTACAAACCAGCAAGCTTTAAACTAAGATGTATGATCAGAATTGTGCTTAAGGGAAAAGTGAGAAAGAGAAGCAAGCTTTAGATAGAAGTAGATTTTTTTTAAGGAAAAAGTAATAAAAACATGAGAAAAACTGCCACTATACAAAATATATTGATAAGAAGAGTAAGTGAACAATCCAATACAAAGAGGTTTCAGGGGCAGAAGACTTTCCATGGCACTAGAATAGATTTTTTATTAGAATCTATGATGAAAACCTCTTAATTGGGCTTTTTTAACTCCAAATAAACCACTATAGTTCAATCATTTTAGATCTTGTAGAAATGAATTTAGAGCCTATTTCAGGCGTGAATAGTTAGGCCATAGATTTTGAGATTGTACAATAACTCTATACATGAATAATGCCATAGAACTAAGCTTGCAAACTACTCAAGTTACAACTTTTGTTAGATCATGATAATACTTAGCCAATAAATAGGGAGAAATAGTAAGAAAGAGCACTTAGATCTTAAGCCAAAGTTTATGCCATAACACATCAGAAGGCTCAAACTTTAAATGCTATTGTGACAAGCACTTTACTAGTTAAAAATCTTTTAGCATAAGTTTTGTTTGATCTTAGCACTACTGACTAATTTTTATCTAGGAGTTTAGCTTCCAAAATTACAAAACCTAGAGAAGAATTGGAAAAAGTATTAATGGTTACTACCCTAATAGGAAATGCCATGATAACTACTTTAGAGGTTAAGAAATATGAAATTTCAATAGATGACTACCTAATGATAGTTAATTTGGTAGTTTTAAACATAATAGATAACAACATTATTTTAGGAATGGACTAGTTATCCAAATATCATGCCTATGTATATTGTCATAATAAGGCAGTAACATACTAATCAGAGGGAAAAATAGGATAAGTTTTTCAAGGAGATAAGAAAGAAGAAATGCATACTTTTGTGTCTTGTAAAAAAGTTAAGAAACTTTTAAGAAAAAAATTTATAGTGTTGGTAGTAATAGTAAGTGAAATATAAAAGGAAGGATTAGAAATCAATAACATTTCTATAACAAATGAATTATAAGACATTTTTTTAGAAGGATTACGAAGTGTACCACTTAACCATGAAATCAAGTTCATAATCAAGGTGGTTCCAAGCACCAAACCAATATTGATTTCCTTGTATCATATAGTTCCAGTAGAATTGAAGGAATTGAAGGAATTGAAGGAATAATTATAGGATTTGGTTGATAAAGGTTTCACACAACCTAGTTTAGGGAGCTCTAGTGTTATTTATGAAGAAGAAAGATGATTACTTCACTTGTGTATTCATTACTGATAAGTAAATAAGGTTACAATCAAGAACAAGTTACCATAAATAGATGATCTATTTGATTAATTAAAAGGAGCACAATATTTCTTAAAGATTAATTTTATGATATGGATATCATCAATTGAAGATTTAAAAGGAAAACATTGTAAAGATGGTGTTTCTTACTCATTATAGACATTATGAATTCTTAATGATGTCGTTTAGCTTAAAAAATGCACTAGTAGTATTTATGGACTTGATGAATCAAATTTTCAAGTCTTTCTTGGATAAGCTTACCATTGTTTTCATTCATGACATTTGGGTGTACTCTAAAAGTAAAGAAAAATGTGCACAATATTTGCAAGTTATGTTACAAATGTTATGAGAGCATCAATTGTATTACAAATTCTCGAACCATGAATTTTTTATGACATGTTTATTTATTAGGATGCATATATCTTAAGAAAGAATCTAAGTAAATCCTTGAAAGGTGGAAGTGTTAGCTAAGTGGCCAAGCCTATTCACAGTGATGAAAATACATAGTTTTCTTAGATTAGCAAGTTACTATAAATGAATTGTAAAAGATTTCTCAAGGATTGTATCATCTTTACCCAAGTTGACCTATAAAAATACTAAGTTCATATGGAATGACAAATATGAAAAGAGTCTTTTGAAGTTAAAGGAGTATTTGATGTTTACACCAGTATTGGCCCTTCTTAATGGAATAGAAGGATGTTTACTATGATGTATCAAGAATTAGATTAGGATGCGTACAATGCAATGTGGGAAGGTAATAACCTATATATTAAGGAAGTTAAAGAATCATGAAGTGAATCATCCAACGCATGATTTGGAAATGGCATTCGTGGTGTTTGCCTTGAAGATTTGGAATCATTATCTTTGTAGAGCAAGTTGTGAAATCTACACAATTCAAAAAAGTTTAAAGTACATTTTTAATCAAAAGGATTTAACTTTATGACAATGAAGAATGATGCGAATGAACATGCTTATGATGCAAGAGAACCCATTGGACCATCTTGAAAATGGGCAAAGTAAAAGGAACTTCACCTTAGCCACAACCTGCTAGTAGAACTAAAGTTATTAAGTGAAGCGTGATCCTAATTGCAACTTGTCTATAGAACCAACACTATAAGATTTAGTTCTTAACCCAAAAACAAAAAGGAAGCTCTCACAATGGAGCAACATTTAAATTTTATTAATTATCCAAGTTTGCTATGGTATAAAGAGTAAGCCTTCTTATATAGCTTTCTAAAACTCTAATTGAGAATGGGCTCTAATGATACTATATTAACCCAAAACTAATTTAGCAACTTAAACCTAATAAAAGGCCATTTAAATGACTTTAAGTAAAATTATAAAATTCTCACAGTAACATGGTAAATATTTTAAAGTAAAACATAGACCTAAACTAAAGCCCAAAATTCTCAAAAATAACCTAATACATTGAATAATAAAAACAAAGGTCCTTTGAAAATTTTAGCTCATAAATACCTATGAAAATTCAAGTAAAAATAAGAAATTGGGCTTATTTATTATCTAATTAGATCTAAACAAAAATAATCCAATAAACTAAACAATTGTAACCTATAAGTACAAATTGGTTATGCAAATTAGGCTTTCCAATTTGTTGTCCTTAAGTTGGGCTCATAGCATCCTCAAGTTATAAAAAAGTGACCTGTCTTGATACAACCTTTATTTCATGTTGATCTTCTTTTCCTTTGATCTCTATAATTAGGCTTTACAAAGCTTGCTTCATCTTTTTAGTTTTGGCTCTAGTCATGGGACCTCCAATTCTATGCAAAGGATATTTAAGTTAATTGGTTAGATCTTTATCAAAGAAGGATGAAATTAGTAAAAAAGAAACTATTATTATTCTATTCATTACCATCCAAAAAAGTAATTATAATAGCGTATGCCTTAATTTGAAAAGCCCCAAGGAAGAGAGGAAGTGTACAAAAAGAAGAAGTGGATAGAATAATAGCCAACATGAGGATACATTCCACTATAATAGAGTAAATTAAATACGAACAGCTGAAGGATTCCAAATATGATCAAATGAAGAAAAAAAAGCAATGGTAGAAGGAGAAACCCACCTAAGTATAGATGATAAAGGAATGATAAGAAATAAGAAGCAATTATTTGTTCCTAACATAGTAAGAAAGGAAATTTAGACAAAAGCTTATGAATTGTCATGCATAATATATATAGAGTGATCAAGATGTACCAGGATCTAAAAAACATTCTATATAGGTAGGTAGAAATGAAAAAAAAAGATGTAGTGTTGCAAATAAGTTAAGGTAGAACATGATTGACTAATTGGACTTCATTAGATTATATAAATTTTAGAGTGAAAATAGGAGAGCATCACCATGGATTTTGTTATTGGATTGCCAAAAACAAGTAAAGATTATGATTCCATATGGGTCATGATGGACTACCTTACAAAGACAATGCATTTCTTACTAGTTAAGATAAGGTTTTGGCATCATAATATACTTAACTTTTCTTGGATAGAATTGTACCTCTGCATGATATTCCAACCATGATAATATCAAATAGTATTTCACTTCTCATTTTTATTAGTCATTTCAAGAAGCAATAGGTATATAGCTACATTTTAGTGTGACATTTCATCCACAATAGGTGGACAATCTAAAAAGACCATTTAGACATTGGAAGATATGCTTAAAGCCATATATGATAGAATTTGAGTGAATAATAATAACTATTAGATAAATATATAGATGGCTCCATTTGAAGTGTTATGTAGAAATTTGGTGGAGGATGCAATTAATGAAGTTCAAAGCATCAAGGAAAGATTACATGTAGTACAAGATAGACAAAAGTCCTATGTAAATGAATGTCGACAAGAATTAGAATTTTAAGAAGGAGAACATGTTTTTCTAAAAGTTTTTCCAATGAAAAGAATAATACACTTTGGAAAGAAAGGGAAGTAAGCGCTACAATATGTTAAACCCTTTTTAATAATAAAAATAAAAAAAAAAGTGGCATATCAATTAGAATTACCAAATAGCAGGACAATAATACATCTTGTTTTTCACATCTCCATGTTGTGAATGTATGTTCTCAATGTACCACACATATCAAAGGAAGAATTGGCACAATTATATTGGAAGTTAATTGATGACAAGCAACCAATGAAAATAAATAAATAAACAAGTAAGAAAACAAAAATCCAAGCAAGTATCTACAATAAAAGTAATTTAGGAAAAACATGGAAAATAAAAAGCAACTCAGGAATTGGAGGATAAGATGAAAGAAATGTATTGGGAATTATTTGGTAAGATTCCTTAAATCTTGATAAGTTGTTAACAATTCTGCATATCATTATTGTATGACATCTATCGGAAAACTCATCAAATTAGAATTACCTAAAGTAATTAGAAGTATAGTAGTATTTAATTAAATAGAAGAATTTCACGAGGAAAGGATTTTTTAGATCTTAAAAAATTTATATGATACATTGATGAATGGTTGGTTCATAAAAACCCATGAAAGCCACCTCTTCATACAACATTAACTTTTAAAGTTAACAAACAAATGAAAAAAGATAAAAAAAGGGGATTAAAATGGAACCATTACTCACATTTAAGCTTTTAGAATTTCTCTTTTCTCCATTTATCATAGACCACTTTGCCGTCATTTTATTTTATTTTGAAGGAATAAAATTGATGAAGAGGAGAAAAAGTGGCCATCACAAGTACAATGTGTTACAAAGCAGTTGGCTATGTTGAAAAGCCCATGAAGTTGCTTTTTAATTCTCACTTAATTTCCAATTACACTACATTTAACAAGTTCTTGACAAATTTTGTGCATCATTATTATATGACATCCAGAGGAAAACTCATTAAATTAGAATTACCTAAAGTAATTAGAAGTATACTAATATTTAATTAAATAGAAGAATTTTTTTAGGAAAGATTTTTTTAGATCTTAAAAAAAATATATATTATACATTGATGAAAGGTTGGTTCATAGAAACCCATGAAAGCCACCTTTTCATCACAACAACATTAACCTTTTAAAGTTAACAAACAAATAAAAAAAGATAAAAAAAGGATTAAAACGGAACCATTACTCACATTTAAGCTTTTAGAATTTCTCTTTTCTCCATTTACGATAGACCACTTTGCCATCATTTTATTTTATTTTGAAAGAACAAAATTGATGAAGAGGAAAAAAAGTGGCCATCACAAGTACAATATGTTACAAAGTAGTTAGCTATGTTGAAGAGCCTGTGAAGTTGCTTTTTAATTCTCACTTGATTTCCAATTTACACTACATTTAAGACTTTTTGATTTTTTTAAAATATGCAAGAAGAAGGAAAAATGAGGAGAATTAAGTTTTTAAAATGGAAATTTAAAATTTTATTTTGAGTACTATATACAAGATTTGACAGGCTAAGCATATGATTTTACATAATTTGAGCAAAATTCCTAGTTTCGAAGGTAGTTTTAGAATCGAAGAATTTTTATTTTTCTTTTTTACTAAAACTAATTATTTTAATTTTTTAAAATATGAACTTATACTATTTTTGGGAAGCCAGTATAATTTTATACAAAATTTAGATAAATTTTACAATCTTAAAATTTTTCATGTGAGTGTCAAAATTTTCTTGATTTAGTTTCCTTGTTGAAAGATATCTTTTATTTATTTGCAAAATTGAAGTGTTTATAATTTGGTATATATTTTGGTTGCCAAGTAGCATGGAAAGAAAAAAATTAATATTTTTATTCCAAATGGCACATGGTCATACACTATTAACTTTATGTAAAAATTTTACCAATTTTCACATATAAGGACAACAAGAAGTACCATACACTAGTAGCCATTGATTGTTTTTACTTTTGCTACACATACTTGCTTAAAAAGCAAAAATAAAAAAAAGTCTCTCTCCTAACACACATAAAAGAAATTATCCATTACTTTTCTCAATTCTTTCTTAAGTCTTTTTTTTTTCCTTCTCTCTTTTCTATCCAAAGAATCTACACATAAGCCTTATCATAAATATATATATTAGCAAATTCAAACATTTTTCCCTTTTTATACCCAAAATCTTCACCTAACACCATGTTAGAATATACTTCTTCCTCTTCTCTTGCATGCCCCTACCCTTTTTAAATGACAAAATACCATTATGTCATTATTAATAACAAACTATTTTTTATACAAACACTAAGATTACATTCTATTTCCAACTAAGTTTCTTCTCTTAACTCTTTGAAGACCCATGAGTATTTTTCTCTCCTCACCAAAACTTGAGGTATGTTCTTTCATATTCTTCATTTTTAACTCCATAATTATAAAAAAAATGATGAAAGTTAAAAGTTGCTTCCACTCATTTTGTTACAATTTTATTTTAAAAGCTTTTTTTTTAATTTCTTAGTTGTTTTCATCCAAGAGGCTACACTATTAATAAGTTAGCTCTTAACATTCTTCTTTTGAGTTTTTATCAGGAAAAATATATATGGTTAGAAATATATATTTACATGATTATAGTTCTTATAAATATTAGGAATATATTACTCAAATATTTTTTAAATGCTAGATCATGTTCAAAGTAATATATATATATATATATATATATATATATATATATCTTAAAAATGCTATAGAAAACTTATTTTGTAGATTTTGTCTCCTAGAAATTTTAGAATAGGAGCTAAGGTTCAAGAAAGCTAGCTATTTAGCTTTTTGCTAAAAATTTATGCTATTGGTTCTTGGGAGAACATATGGAAGAAATCATTAATGAAAATAAAGAGATATAATAATAATAATAATAATAATAATAATAATAATAATAATAATAAGAGAAATTTTAGAGAGGATGTCATGGTACAATTATATGCCAATATATTCTTTTCCCTAGAATAAGCTCCAAAGAGCTTATAAGGTCTCATAGTTCTCCAATAGAGAAGTTTAGAATATTTTTTTTCTAATTTTAGAACAAAACTAGGAAGCTATAATCCTTATAACCTTAAATTAATATGACCCCAAATTTTGAACTATGACCCATATGGATTTTGGACCTCTATTTGGAATATGGACTTTCTAAACTATGAACACTTTAAACTTGAGCTTGTTTATATATATATATATATATATATATATATATATATATAGACACACACACACACACACACACACACACACACACACACACAACATGGCATAAATGGTAATTTAACTATACTCAGTATCTGCCCATGTAAGGTATGATATGAGAAATAAATAGTGTCTGAAGTCAAACGCAGGGTATTCATTATGATGCCCTAAAAGGAAAGGTATTTATGTGAGGAAGATATTATTATGGCCCGATTTCTTACTAAAAAAGGCATGGTTAGTAGCGAGAGGCATAAGTTGGGACTATGTGGGATAAAATTGAAAAGTAGGCCTAAAGAGGTAACATGTATACTATCTACCCTTTGTTTTCAATATAAGTATTTTGGTAATTGAAAAACTATGTTGGTAAGAAATTTATTTCTGTAATCTTGTAAATATTTATTTTTACATATGCTTTCCAACTAGAATCCACTAGAATATGGGTTTAGTGGTATCCTACTAAGTTTTATAGTCATTAATATTTTGTTAAACTATTTGCAAATACTCCTCTAGCCAATAGATTACCTAGTATTCTTATTTGACTATTAGTTGAATGTGTATTACACCAAGTTTGGCTTCTATAGTGTAGAAGTTTATTTTACTCTAAAGGTGAACCAATTTGGGCTATAACATATATCAAGTACTATGGTGACACTTTTAAACTGGCTTCCACCTAGCTTTAATCAAGAAATAACAAATCTAGAAATTTCAAACCCACTTACTACTACTCCACCAAATTTCTAATAAAACATTTAGTCTGGTATATTCTTATTATGATTATCTATAATATTTAACTGAAACTTATGTATAATATTTATTTTGGGCCTATGTGATAAGCCTATTACTTTAAGTACATGTTTTGTATTAAGCCACAAAGTCCCATGCATGCTCTAAAGTATGTTAGCTTTATTAGGAACATTTGTATGTTATATTTACTTGGCTACTAAAATGATTCAGTGATACCTATATTTATGCGTCACTATATTAGTATAAGAATATTATGAAAGAGCATATAAATCTAAGTACATGAATTTTTTTCTTAAGAAAAAAATACAAGTATGATTTTGAGGGAACTTTCCCTCATGGTTATGGCTATTGTAAATATCTTCAATGTTGATAACATTGTTTATAAGAACTCCTTCAATTTGTTATAAAAAAAAGTTACTATTTTCTTGAAATTTTCTACAAAATACATCCTGAAAAAAAACTTTAGAGGAGTCATTTTTTGTAATCTATGACTCCATTCTTAAGACAAATGGCTATCTGATTTAAAATAATCTTATTTATATTTCTTGATTTTTTTAACCTAGTCTTTTTTTATTATATTTGTTCTATGATAAGATTTACTTTCTAGAAATTAGAAAAGTTAATCAATTCTTTTCCTCCTGAGTTATAGGTTTTATCATAAATCTATCTTTTATTTATTTCATAAAAATTACTGGTTCTAAAGATTTTAAAAATTAGTGATATTTTCTTATAAGGAATTCAAGCTCACAATTTTTCTCCAAGAATAAGTTAAAATTTCATGGTACTAATTTTCATTCATTATCAAGATGAAATTTTATCACTTGTTTTCTTGAAAAAGAAATCTTTAATGTTCTTATTATTGCACTCTTTAAAGAAAAGATGTTTCACATTTGGTTTCAAAAATATTTTCATTTTTAAATTAATCTTTTTCATAAAAATAAGCACTCATGAGTTTTTTGTGAAACAATACCCTTGTAAAGTTTTTATTCACCACAATGTCTTATAAAAAAACATTTTTAGAAAGTATAATTGCTTATATGATTTTCAAATATGCTTGTCAAATTTTAGCAGTAGACTTCCATGTTTCTATTAGATCACTTATAGGATATCAAAGTTTTCAAAAGAAACATTTGCACAAAAAAAATTTATTGGTCAAAAGTCATTCAAAGTTCTATGTTTTATAAAAACAACAAGAGTTTGGGAAAAAGAAATGAGAAAGGTTGTGTTTTATAAAAACGGAAGGAGTTTTGGAAAAAAGAAAGTAACCAATCTGATGTATCATAGCTATATCCAGAGTATAATCATTTCCCCCTATCATTATCAATCTTATCATCTTAGCTCATTCAACATATAATTTAATCATAGTAGTATAAGTGCCTTAACTAGTATTTCAATCACAGTATTTCAATAATAATATTCATATGTTCATATTTCCAATCATCTTACACCCTTATAAATGGTCACACATCATTTATACAACTCTCCTTCATCACATTCCATATTCTAGATACAAATATTCAATTATATATAAACATAAACACATTTCCTTTGTATAGATAAACATGAATGTAAACACATTTATGTAATTTTATTTCATTCACCAACATAAAATGCACTTTATAGAGTCATGTCATCCTTATTATTCCAATTCATAACGTATATGCAAATTATATAATCTTTCAAACAATATCACATTCTTCATTCATTATCATTTAGAAACTTGACCATGCCTAACACAATACCATGTCATTACAACATTACCTTGCATTTTTGCATGGTCTCATCATGTATTCATTGGTGTTTATCATTTAATATTTTAAATAAACATTTCAAGTACTAGGAAACACCGTGACCATTTGTATGTCATGATTATAAGTTTAATAGGATATAATCGGCCATATGCTTAACCATGGAAGCCTAAGAACAACTCTAGAGATCTAAAGAGCAACTCTAATACTTATAGTCAACTATTAGTATCTAGAGAAAAACTTTTGGCTTATAATAAACTATATGGTTAACTATAGTTGCTTAGAATGCATGTTTTAGGGCATAATCAACTATAGCCTAGTTTCCAGTAGGTTTTGCATGATTGTCCACTATTTAATTGAAAACTTATTTGCCAAATGCATATATCATGCTACCAATCCATTACGAATCATAAATACATAACAAGGATGCAACATTAATGTCATTTCCAACATTAAAATAAAATCAAACATATAAATCATCACTTTTCTTCATACAATCAAATAAAACTCAATTTTTAATCAAAACCAAATGAAACCACCTAAATCTTTTCAATAAGACTAGAACGTTTATTCACCTAATATGGAAGGAGATTTAGAAGGCTAGATTTCAACATCTTTGGCTCTAATCATCCAAAATTACAAGAATTCTTCATTAGGGATTATTTTTCCCTTTTTTTTTATCAATTCCTAAAAATCTAAAGAAAATTAGGAAAATTCTTATTGTTATGAAGATCTTACCTTGTTTGTGGAAAGAATTTGATGAAAATTTACTCCCTAATTACTTGATTGAAGGAAAAATATGAAGGAGATGAAGTGGGAGAAAAAGAAAGATTTGAAAAGATTAAGGTTTAAGGGAAATGTGATGAAATAGGAGTTTAAAGGGCTAATTTGGGGTTTCATAGAGGTAGAGGCATTTTTATCACATTATCCTATATTTTTTATATATTCATATTCTCATTTTTAATCATTTATAACATTTAATCCTTTTATCCAAAACATTTCCTTTAACTAATTCCTTTAAATCTTTTATCTCAAGCCCAAATCAATTTATTTATTTTTATTTACCTTAAAGTCCTATTCAAAACTCATTTAATTTATTAGTTCTTTTTTCTTGGTGCATTATCCACATTTTCCCAATTAAGATTTATTAGTTTTGTCTATAATCTCTATTTGAACTCTCCTCAGTATAATTAACTAATTAATCACTCTTCTCGCAATGCCAAATTTTAACATTCCATTAAGAATATAATAGACAAATTAATAATTGAAAACTTAAACTCAAGGGGTGTAACATTCATCTTCTTGCTTGTTGCTTGGCAAGCCTCAGTCTTTTTTTACTCTCTAACAACCCTTCAATCAAACCATCATCCTTGATGATTTGAAAGTCATCCATCCATTGGAAAAGTCACAAACTCCCAATTCCTTCCACCTTGGACACCTAAAAACTAGCATACATAGTTTGCATATGT
Source organism: Sindora glabra (assembly GCA_020226215.1). NCBI lineage: Eukaryota > Viridiplantae > Streptophyta > Magnoliopsida > Fabales > Fabaceae > Sindora > Sindora glabra. The sequence goes on along the minus strand of CM035234.1, from coordinate 56,054,556 downwards.
AAAAAGGTTTGAATGATGTTTTCAACCTATAATCATGATAGTGAAAGGGCCTCATTGTGCTTGATCAAGACCTACACACTATTGAGCTACTAGAGTTCATTCAAAGAACAAGAAGCAAAAAAAAAAGAAATAAATAAATAAAGAAATAAGGAAGAGCTATTATGTATATTTTCAATTTGAAACTTATTATTCTTAATTTATGACAAAAGGGTGAGTTAAATAATTTGACATATCTTCTTATTTATTTATTGATTTAAATTTAAATAATATGATGTGTTATTATTTTTTTCCCAGCATCTCATGAAATTGTGTCAACATCAACCTCTAATTTTATTTGGATAATTGGAAAAAAAGGCCATATGACTTGCATGTGACTAATATGGGCCATTAATTTGTGGACTGCGAGGGTCAAATCTAATAATTAACATCTCAACGATTGTCAATTCCAAGTTAATAAAGATATGGACAAAATCTAACCACCTTAAAATTGTTAGAGACAACTTACATTTTCTCCAAAATGATACAGTAAGCTAACATATAATAATAATGCAATTATTGTTCAAAAAATTATAAAATAAAATATAATTAAATAAAAAAATTATATTAAATAAGCAATGGATGCTAATTTCAAAGTTATTTATAGTTTAAGACTTTAATTTTAAATTTCCAAAATTTATAAAGACAAAATCCAAATAAAATAATTGAAAATATTGGGCATTTTTTTAAAACAAAAAATCATTCAAACTGTTTAGCAGTACAAATTTAATTGTAATCAAACACATCCCTAAATTTGTTATGAATCTTGGGTAAAAAAATTGTAATTTTCAATTGAAAAAATTACAATTTCCCAGAGACCCATCCAAAAAATTGCAACAACAAAAACTTGCATCACAAAAAAATTTACAATTTCTATGAATTCCATTAAAGCACTGCATACATGTCTTAACAAAACATGATTAATTTCTACAAAAAGAAGACTCGTCTGCCAAGAGAAAGACAAACTTAAACCTGGGAAGACGAAAAGTCTCCAGAAACTGGTGGATACTTCCATAATACCCAAAAAAAAAAAAAAAGAAAGAAAGAAATTGATGCTATGGATACTATCAAATCTTGACCTTCCATCTTGATGGGCCCCACTGCTCATTTCGTGAGAACCACCAAGACGGAAGGTCCATTGCACCATTTTTTTTTCTTTGGGGCACTTACAGTGATCACCAGATTAAGGAATCCCATTTGGAATTCCTAAATCCATCTTGGAGAATCTATAGAGCATTGGAAAATATAAATTCAAGACACTAATCTTCATCCATTACAACAGCAGACATTTTCCTCCAGGCCCACAGAATATATGAAGGTTCATATACAAGTCGTTCAAGGACCACTCATCCAGTTTAATGATGTACCATATCAACGACAGAAGTAAACTGTGTATACATTTCGTGGAACATGGTAAGAAGTAAAAACAGATGGCACATGCATATTATAATTGCACTGTCGAATTCTTACGCACATAGAACCTACTTTTATCTCACAACTTACAATTACATCATTCTTGTGGTAGGCATTCTTTAAGGTTATCTTACGCCTTACGCTAAAGCATGCTCCTGCCTCCTCTCGACTATTGCAAGCTGTCAGCATCTATGCGTTCTAATATACGCCGGGCTTCTTCCTCTGTTGCCGGAACCACGTTTCTAAGTATAAATCCATTTTTCATTGCCTTAGCCTCCGGACGCACAGTGAAAGTGAAATAGAAAGTGTTTGAAACCTTCAAGCAATAGAACAGAAAGAGAGATTATTCTATGATCCAATGAACCTGAAAGTGCAAGATTGTAATAAGTGTTTTGTGGTTTAAAGGGCAGTTCTCTATATGACTAACCTCACTAGACCGAACCTCAGGCCTCGTAACATGAGCAACAACTTCAACATTGATCAGTGGTTGCTCAGGATTGTGAAGTTCTGTGTACAAGACACATGATTTGAAACGTAAAAAATCCCCAACATCAACCTGGTCAATAGTTCATTTACTTCAGTACATATGGCATTAGCCAATTGTCTACTGTCAAATTTTTTGCTTTAGAAATGCAAGATTATAGGCAAAATTAGAGGAGATTAAGCTAGCTCATTTCCAACTAGGGCAAGTGAGAAACAGGCATTTACAGAATCATTATATAATAAAGTTTGTAAACACAAACTAAGACTGCTAATTGCTAAACCAGCAATATTTGTTGTAATAATCTGTGTATCTCTCTGTCATTGTCTTTCATACATTCAAACGCAAGTAATGTGAACAGTACTCCAGAATTCAGGTGTGAACAGAATTAATTCAATAGTCACGTATCTTTCTTCAAGTAGCTATGGGTGAATTTGGTTTGAAAAAATTCCTGGACTGTTACCTCTATGTACAAAAGTCAAAATCACACAACAATCTAAATGAAAGTAAACTGATACAGAGGTGCCATTGTATTTTCTTATTTGGATTTATTATAACTCGTAATCAATTCTGATTAAGCATATTGCAGAGTTGAAAATGATGGGAAAATTTTGTTTCATTGAAAGAAAATGATAACGAAGAACAAAGTACTCACAGGTCTTAAGAAATCAACATGATCAACTTCCAGAAAATAAGGAACCAATCCAGCAAAAGTATAAGCCGTTGAGAAAGCCAATTCAAAGGCTCGATGCATCAAGAACCCTCCAAAGATTCTGCCATGGATGTTCCTCTGTTGTGGCTGGCATATCAAAGAGTTTTCAAGGTGGGTGTCCCTCAGAAGAATACTGTCTCGGTCAGCCAAGGCTGGCATGTCACAGAAAATTCTTCCCTCAGCCAAAAGTGCTTGAAGTCTATTTGCATCCCCATTCTCAAAGTCTCTTCTCTCTCCTCTTTTCCTTTTTCTCAAATTATGTCTTGCTTCAGCTTGTTCATAGAGAAACTTTTCATGTTCAGTTTCTGGTGAAAGACGATTCACTGGCGCAGCTTTCCCAGTATGTGAGTCTCGAGCAACAAATATGAAGTTGGCAGTTAACACTACTGAATCTGAAGCATCAGAACCCTCTACATGTATGATCATTCAACTGTTATTTTCAGATGAAGTTTACAGCAATGTCAATAAAGTCATTGCCGCCATGGTTAATATGTGTTGAAAGAAAATGATGCATCATTCATCAAAACTAGCACTAGACAAGGTAGAAGAAAGTAGAGATTAGATTAAGGATGACCCGATAACACATTATATAAACATGGCTTGAAAGGGAGGATACATAACAAGAGTGGAGTAATAAAAATGGAAACGAGATAATGTGATTCTAAGGTTGTCTACAAAACCAAAGCCAGGAAAATAGTCATCTTCGAAATGTCCATCATCAGGCACAAATAGGAGAACCAAGTAACCCGATGTATAATTAAGCAGATATTTGAAAAAAGCTACCAACAACAAACACTACGGAAGCAACAAGAAACTAATTTGCCTTAAACCAAACAAACGCACCTTCTTTGGATTGAATGACCTCCAGTTGAACCTCTATTGAGGATCGCCCAACCCATATAACAGAACCAACTATTTTAAGATCAATGTCAACACTAATTGATTTCTTCAGTACAATTTTGTCAACAGAAGCAGTGACCAGTACAAGTGGCCTTGTTGTACTATCCTTATCAGAACAGTGCTATTCCTCAAACAGACAGAAAAGAACCACGTCAAGCTATCGACATCAAGTCCAGTTTATAATGAAGACATTTTCCTTAAAAATTACAAAAGCCGGAAAGCCATTCAACATACTCAAATCATTTCTAGAAAAATTGAACATGTAATCATTTTGGGGAATAGCCAGTTCAGGTTTCAAATTTAAATAAATGATCAAGTTAAATATAATAATTTTGAATATCAGATTGAAATCGCATTTGACCGAACCACAAATACCACTCACTAAAGCGCAGCTCAGATTCAACTCTATTATTACAATTCCCAGTTCAGATAAACACAACAAGAGCAATACCCACATAAATTATCACTGCTCGAAGTCTCATAAAAACATAGAAAAAACTCTAACATTAGTTACCTTAACCGAAATAGTCCCAGCTAAGGCATCAAGATCTTCCAGCAATTTTCCAATGCGCACCTCATTCCAAGGATCCTTATACTGCTCTCTGAGTATGTAATCCGAGTAGAAATTGTACAGAATGTTGGTCCTACTCTGTGAAGGAGTTTTGGTGAGCAATTCACTCTGTGGGGGAGCATCTTTCGGTGGGTCAAGAAGTCTCTCAAAAATCTGGGTTCTAGCTTCCCACAGAGCAGTCGTCACAGGCGAATGGTACATTCCTGGCCATAAAGCGATGGGTTTTTTGTCGGAAGAAGAATTGGAGCCATTGATTGGAGGAGAGCTGGGAGCAGCAGCAAAGGATGAAACAACGGGGATTGTACCATTCACAGGAATTGTAGTTGATGAAGTTGAAGAGTTCAAATCCATGGGGTTTTGGGTTTGTTCCCGAAATTGTGATTTTAAGAAATTTTATTTCAATTTTTGGGTTTCCTGGATGAAAATGGTACTTTGGAACAAAGAAATTAACTGACACTGGCAGTAGGGCGAAGTTGAATGGGTTTGAAGTCTCCGCCACAATTTTGGAATAAAATAAACATAAAGAAAACAATGGGACCTGTTAAGGTCTCATTATTTTACTTGGTTCAGCTGGCTTGAAATGTGGGCCGCTATGACTATTTTAGTGGGTATACCGGAGACGAGGAGCTATGACTATTTTATTTTCAGTTTTAACAAAAATATTTTATGAAATTATTTTCAGATTTTAAAGAAAATAAGAAACAGGAGAGAAAAAAAGAAGGGGGGGGGGGTTCTATCAAATAAACAGCATTTCGGAAGGGAATTTATTGTGCAAATTGATTAATTAATTACGGTCTTTCCTTACCACCAAGAATTCATGTATTAGAAATAGAAACAGTATTTTAAAATTAGGCCGTCAATAGACCTAACAAGACCAACGGATCAAGGTGGGACTAATTCACAGGATGGTTTGAATTGAGTAATATATTTTTATATATAATAAATGGTATATTATATATATACATATATTTTGTTACTATATTTTAAAATAATAAATCAATATTAATTTTATTATAATTACATTAATCATCTGGCACAATTTTGATCCAAATAAAATACAAATGACAAAAATGTTTTCTCTAACTTAAATTACTTTCATATAAGTTTTAATTTTTTTCATTTAACAATTATTGCAAATAATAAAAACATTAATTTATAACAAAAACTATTCATCCTAATCCTTATAGTTTACCAATAATCAAGAAAAAAAATTTCCTTTTAAAATTCAAGAATTTTAAAATTTTGTTAATCTATTTTTATAAGAAAAAATTAACATTTTTCTATTTCTGAATAATTAAAAAAATTTGAAAAAAGAAAACTATGATTACTAACCTTTTAAATCCAATACCTTAAGGTATGTGTTTTATTTATCTTGTTACACATATAGAATAAATTAATTTTTAATAATTTTTTCTTTTTACATTGTACTTTCTTATTTAAGGCTTCCTTAATTTTTTATATTGGATTTTTAAGTTGGATTGGAGTTAAATTCTATCAATTTGAAAAATAAAATAAAATAAAATAAAATCGAGTTGAGAAGTTGACCAAGTCATCGACTCAACTATAGGTTTTATCGAGTTGGATCGAGTCAACTTGAGTTTTTAACAAATCCAGGATCTGGGGTTGAACCAACCCATTTTTTAACTTGGATACTAGTCTAATTGGTTGAACCAGTTAGGCTAATCCAAGTTTTAAAGCAATGATTAAAGGCTTCACTCACTCAATTAGTTAGTTTGCTTATGATTGATATAGTGTATGTTTAGGGTAATAAATAAGTTAATTTATAATTTATTAATTTATTTAATAAACTTATAAAATAATTTTTAAAAAATATTTGGTGCATTAGAAGTTAAAAATTAATAAATTCTTACTTGATAAGCATTATAAAATAGCTTATAGTTTATAAATTAGTATTTTTAATTTTTTTTTTAAATTTGCTCATTTTCTTTTAATTACATGACAATCTATGTCCTAATCATATAAATAAATATTTGACACATCATCATTAATTTCAATATAAATAAATAAGAAATAAATAAGTAAATAGATATCTAATATCATAAAATATAATTGATTAAATTTTAAGTAGTTATATCTTTATTTTGAATATTTTAAATATCAATTGTGTAAGGAGTTAGAGCTCTTTGCTACTTGTAAATATCCATGTATCTTTTATTAGTTTTAAGATAAGAAATATTTTCTTCTTTATGTGTTTCGATCTAATTTCACATGATATTAGAGTTAGGTTACAAAAACTATAAATTCTTAGTTTTTTCTTTTCTATTTCTCTAGTGCCACTCCTATCGATCCATCTCTAGCTACCACCAATATTGGGCCATCTCCTAACTACTTGTCGCTAGTCTATCTCAACCTCCTTTTTCTGGCATCTCATTGAGGTTACCATCTTACTTATCAAACTTAGGTGTTCAATTGTTGCTTTATAGCATGAGCTGTTGCCTCAACCATTACACTCTACTTGTTATTTCGATTTACTCTTTTGATCTTACTTCACACCTTTCTTTAGCTTCATAATGATTGGTGATACTCTTGGCAATAATTCTTCTACCAATTCTAAGACTTTTATTGTGGCTCTTATTGCTATTGGAAAATAACATCCTAAGTTTACTTACTGTCAATAATAGGGCTATATTAGGAAGCAATGTTTTAAACTATATAGCTAACCTCTTCATGATAATCATGCCCTATATTAATGATTCTCCATCTAAACAATATGATCAATAACCCCTACTATTTTATCACACTAATTGAGCTCATATAAATAAAATAGTTAATTCAAAAACTAAAGTTTATAGAAATGCCTTAAACGAAGCTATCGCAGTGATAATCAAGCTACACTTCATATTGCATCTAATTTAGTTTTTTATAAGAAAAAAGTGTTATCTAGTTGCATTATCACTAGTTGTGTCAACTTAGATGATGAACTTACTAATATTCTTACTAAATCCTTTAAAGGCCCTTGCATTGAGTTCATTTGTAACAAGATACATATAATCTATATGCTTTATTTTAAGAGAGACTATTGGATAGTATTGTAAATATGTGTTGTACTAGAATAGTTACAAGTTCTAGAATTACTAGTCCCACATTAGTTATGATAAGAGCTCAAGCTCTCTGACTACTTGTATATGTTTATGTATCTTTTATGAGTTTTAAAAAAAGAAAAAATTTTCCTCATATGTTCTATCTAGTTTCGCAATATTAATATAATTTAGTTTCAAGATAAATATGAATTAATTTAATTGATATATCTATTTATATTAACATATCTTTCTATATTATTTTATATTTTTAAACTAGTTCAACAATTAATTTTATCAAATATTTATAATATAATTAGTTAACTTATTAATTATTAATTTATTAACTATTTAAATTAAATAGAGCCTTAATTAGAGTCCTAAAACTCATCTTATTACTTCATAGGAATTTTGGTATTTTTCCTTTTTGGGCTTCTGCCCCTATTATATTAAAAAATAAAATATTTTATTTAATTATAAAATTATAATAAAAATAAAAAAGCTAACTAATAACAAATTTTAAAATTATTTTTATTATACTATTTTTAAATTGAATTTTAAAAATATTATTTTTAAAAATAAATTATAAAAATAGTTATGAGATAGAAATTTTTATTTTTAAAATATAAAAGTAAAAAACTATTTTTAAAAATAAAATACTATAGGTATTGAAAATAATATCTAAAATTAAGTTTTCAATATTTTATATTCATTAGATTGAGCTTTATAAATTTATTCTACCATCTTATATTTAATAATAACTCTGAATTTTTATTCAAAACTCAATTTTTGAATATCATTTTTAGTATACATAACATTGCTATTTTTTAAAACAATAAACAAATGAGCCCTTGATGCCTTGATTAAAATACTTATTTTTATTCTTATCTAATATATAAAAAAATAATCACCAATTTTATTATTGATTTTATAAGGTCTACACATATTAAAATTTTTAAATTTTGATTTTGAAGATATTAAAAATTAAAAAAAATGACAAATGACCTTCATTTCTTAAGTGAACTTAATAACATGTATTATAATTAAAACATATAGCAATTTTTGTGTGTCTAGACAAGATGAACCAACTCACGAAGTATAAAAAAGTGATTCTTAAAGAAGTAATTTAAAATTATTACTTTTTTAAAGTGTATTTTATGTTTGAAAAATAGAAATGAGAATTGAGAAATGTGTGAGTAAAGGACTAAGATGTTCGCATGTTTATGTGATCTACGCATATCAAAAATTTAATTTTCTATTTTTTAAGATATTAAAAGTAAAAAAATTAATAAATGACCCTCATTTATTAAGTAAGATTTAAAATATGTATTATAATTGAAATGTATAATAACTTTTTCATGTTTATACAATATGAATCAACTCACATAAATAAAAAAGTTATTCTTAAAAGAATAATTTTAAATAATTATGTTTATAACTATAAAGTTTACATTTGAAAATTAAAAGTAAGAATGTAAAAGGTATGAATATAGGACTAAAATCTTAGTATCCATCTTTACTTAGAAATATTTTACTTTTTTATGATTTTATATTCATGTGGATAAATTTTTCATTATTCATTCCTATCTCCAACAAATCTCCAAATCTCTATGTCCATTATTGTTTCTCCATTTTATTGAAATTTAGATGTTGTGTATATATTTATATCCAATTATATGTTTTAAAAAATAAAAAAATTTGATATACTAATAAGTTAATAATTCTAAAAATATTAATAATACTAATATAATAAAGATACAAAGGGTTTTTAATTGTTCAAAAATAGTTGTATTGCATACAACAATCATTGCGTCATTGGATTTATGACATGTAACAATGGTGCCAATAAAACTTGAAAGAAAATTTTTAGAAGGTTTGCTTCCATGTAAACTAAAAAAAAATGTACCAATACAACTTTTTACAATCTCAGAAAATTTGTAATTTTTTTTATAAGATTTCATAACTTTTTCATATGACATATTATATGAGGTGAAACTGGTCATATAAAATTTACAACTTTTTTTACATGATCTTGTAACTTTGTCTATAAATCTCTCAATATGAAATAGTAATCTTATAACATGACAATTCAAAAAATTGTTGTGAGATCTTATAAAAAATTGCAAATTTTAGATAAAGTGTTGCAAGTTTTATAAAAAAATTGTATAAAATTTGTAATGGTCATACTGGTACATCTTATTTTGAGACTGTATCAAAGAAGTCCCCAATTTGCAATGACACAACCTCTTGACAATTTTTTTAATATAAAAACACCAAGTTTTTACATTTGCTTCAACTTAGGCTATTTTTATTGTAATTTTTTTTTAAAAAATACAACATCTAACCTCTTATTTATAAGAGTGATCACTATTTTACATTTTAATATTATGTTTGATTTGAATAGGATGAAAATGATAAATAAAATGGCCAAGAAAATTTAACCTTTAATGATGACCATTTCATTAAATGATAAAAAATTTCTATTATAGCAAGAGTGAAGTAATTGGCTTCATTCATCAAATGGACTTTTTATATCATAATCCCTCACTTTTTTCCTATATTCCAACCATAACCTTTTAATAAAAATAAAATAATTTTGTTTTTGAATATTTTGATAATTATATTTTTAACAATAACATTTAAAAAAGGATATCTCATTCTTTATAATACATATTTATTATAACAAATTTACTAAAAATTTTATACTTTTATAATAGAAATTTTTTATTCTCTTGATTTCAACTAGAATTTCAATCAACCATCTAACTTTACAAGATTCTTATAATTTATTCAAAGATTTTGCATGTATAAAGAAGGTTTTCTCACAATCTCACTAGAAGATTTTACAAGAAATTACTTAATACTCTTTTAGTATAGTTGTGCAAGTTAAAGCACAATGTATTTGAAGAGAGAAGTTAGAAGAAGGAAGAGCACTCAAGCTTTGGCTATAAGATATGCAAGTTTAATACCAATACTCTTCTTATTTTTGAAGTAGAATGCTATTTATAAAAGAATGCTACTTGTTCTCAAAGTATTCTTGCTTTCCAAGTTGCTTTAGCTTGTCCTACAAGCCTTTTTTGCTATCTAGGTAAGGCTAACATCTAGCTTAGCTTTGAATTTCTCTCTCTTCTACACTTTTTTCCCCAAAGAGTAAGTTGCTTGCTCTTTTGCTTAACTACCATATCTATTTTTTTTTGCCAAAAGACAAAATTGTGAACAATAATAAGGCAATTTAAAGATGTTTCTAGAAGAATAGTGGCACCTAAAATTGTCTCCTTATCATGAAATATCATTATTTTAATATATAACAATGAATCACTATGTTGTAAAACAATATAATATCCCATTGTTCTTTTTACTTTTTGACTAACCATTGGATAAAAGATACTTAAATAAGTTAGTATCCAATGGCTCAAATAATACATAATAAAGCCTATTTAATTTAAAAACTAGCTAAGCTTAATAAGCTTTCTTGGTTTTTAAGTTTATCATTTTCAAAATTAAACCAATGGAAGGAAATTGAATTTGCATATGAGAAAATATAAATTAAGGTAGAAATAGGCTAAGATAATGGAAGGGTGATGGCTTAATAGCTTTATAGACTAGCTAAGTTATTAATAAAAACTTATAGGTAATGAACCCATACAAACAAATAATTCAATTTTTTTTAAAAAAATCTATTTAAAATAAAAGGCCAAAAATTTAATACCTCATTTGGTTTCTTATTCCCCTTTTTTTAATGATGACAAACCTAGTGAAGTTTTTAAATTAAATTAGCCAGCACAACTTAATATTTTTCAAAGTATCAAGGTGTTTATATGAAAACAACATGATTAAGGTATCAAAGCACATATCAAGGTATCTGACATATCAAATAATGTATTTAGAACATATTCAACAAATACTCTTGCCTTAATAAATTATAAGCATATTGTATTGAAGCTAATCAAATAATAGAGCATGGTTATTTGGCTCAATCAACAATATGAATCAAAATGTTAATAGCTCCCTCTAAATGTTTATGGCTCCCCCTTAAATTTATGCATAAAAATTTGTAACTTTCTTTACTTCCCTTTTTAACATCATCAAAACTTGCTTAAAATAAACAATTTCTTAGATGCTAAGCAATTAATAAAGATACAAACTAAGATTAGTATGTAACTTGTGGAAATAGGAATCACGAAATGCAAATCAAAATCTATGCTAGTATAAACTAGTATGCAATTTATAGTAAAAACCAATATGCACAAGGTATAGTATAGTGTTATGCAATAGGGATGAAAATTAGAAAATTAAAAGAAAGGACAACATGAAAAACAAATGAAGTAAAACCATTAAAAAATGTCTAACTTTTTTACCAATGGTTATGAAAATCAAAAGTAAAGAAAAAGAAAAGATTCCAAAGTAAGTGAATCAAAGTCAATCAATTTTAAGAAATATTAATATTAAGAACAAATAAAAAGTTAAGAATCAATGAAAAGCTTGTGTCAAATGCAAAAAAGAAAAGGTGATAAGTAGTGAAATAGTTCAGATAGCAAAAATAAAAATGTCAAAAATAGAAAGTTGACTAAAAATATGATTTTGAAGAAAAAATGCAAAAAATTTTATAACTAGAACATACTGTGTGTATTAGTGCTTAAAACAAATAGCTAGAAATGAATAAATATCGGTAATAAGAAATTAGTATTTATACCATAATAATAGATATATTGCAATAAAATAATAACCTAAAAATGAAAATAACCTACAATTATAATAAAAAGATGCCAAAATAGTTAAGAGAAAAATTAAAGCATAAGAGAATATATTACAAGTAGGTAGAATATTATATTATAAATTATGTCAAAGTGTTAGAGCATCATTTTACTTAAACTACATGCTAAAAAGGAATATTATTTTAGTAATCTTAGCCACATATGCACCTAATCATTCTAGAAGACCTGTTTAACACTAACAAAGCATATGCATAAAGCTAAGGGTTCTACAAAAAATTAAGCTACTTTTTCTTAAGGCTTGGATGGAGTGGAGGGCTTGTTTTGGTTTAACAATGCCTACATCATCAAGCTCATTTGTTACTTCAGCTCCTCAAATTTATGGTTAACCTTATTTGTTAGCTTCCCCACATCTTTTTCTAGTTTATCAATTCTTGTAACATCATCTATCTTACTATTAGAAGGACCAGCTTCTATACTGTTGAAAAACTATGAAGCAAAGTTTTGAAATAGCATCTTTATCTCTACTATCATTAGATCAAGTGGAGTGGTTGAAAAGTGGATTTGTGAAAAGCTTTGAATTTTAGGAAATGGAAAAGATTAGGGTTTAGGAATTTGAGGTTCAAGTTTAGTGTAATACTTGTAATAAACCTAATAAACAAAGACTAATAGAATTTAATCTAATAGTGTTTGAGAGTTGGTAATTAGCAAAATTACTGATTTATGTTAATAAAAGTATTTATTAGTGATAGTGGATGAGAAATTTATTTTGGAATTATTAAGAGAAAAATTGAGAGAATTAAAATAGTTTATGAGTAATTAGTGGATAGAACTCAATAATTTCAAGGGAAGTAAAATGGATTTTAGTAATAGAAATTTTACAAAATTTTTCATGAATAATTAGGTTATGTTTGGATTTGGAAATTGAAATTAGTAATTCAATTACCAAGGAAATTAAGTTTTATAGGTTAAAATGTTTTATTTAGCAATAAGTAAATATAATTTATTAATTACTTAAGCATTATAAGTGAAAATTTTAAGCTATTAAATTTGAAATTATAAATTCAAATTGAAATAGATATTATTTTATAAATTCTGCATTTACTCTTGAAATACCATATTAATTATTATTCCTTATCAATAAAAATTAAGCAAAAGTACCTGTTTTAAACTTTAAAATTTCTAGCATTTACTAAATGTTTCATTGAAACACAAGAATCATAGTAATTTTATAAAGTATTAAAGATTCAAGGTTGATAGAATTTTGAGGTAAATTGAGGAATTTATTCAAAAATACATTGTAAAACCTAAAGAGTCAAAATTGAAATGTCAAACCATAAAGCATACAAGGGCATAGTTTTAGAGACTAAATAGGAAGGAAATTGATGCATAAAGGACACAAAGGGAATTAGTAATAAGAGTATATATTAAGAAAGTGTCTAGAAATATGTTTGGATGATTTCATGAAGATGAAATAAGCAAGTGATGTAAGCATAATGACATAGCCATGATGTCATCCCTTTCTGATCACTATAAATAGAAAAGAGATGAATATAGTTTTGCATAAAAATAAAGAACAAGCTATAAAAGAGAGAAAATTTTCCAATATCACATATATTAATTCTTTTTCTACATTTCTAGTAAGATAGTGAAAGTATTTCTTGAGTTTTAGCTACTAAGATCATCTAAGAAAATGTAAAACTCTACCAATCCTAATTCTATTCATCTTCCTAAATTCTTTCTAAAAGTTCTCTACTAACTTTGTGCTATTTTGATAGCACCTCTTAAAAATTAGGCTCAAGGAAAGAAGGTTTTTCAATTTCTGAGAATAAATAGAGATCCACTCCTTTTCTCTTTAGTTTTCTTTTAAGAAAGTTATTATATGTAAGATATTTATTTTTGTGATGATGACTATCACTTGAGATGCTAAAGCCAAGAGTATTCATCATGGATTATTTGTTATATTTATGTTGTGATGATGTATTAAAGCCTTGGTGAAATGTTTGTAAAAGTGGTTTTCTTAAATAGTAAAGAAGGGTTTCAAAACTTATAATTTTAGAAAGATGATTTGGAAAATGGCTACTTGGCTTTTAGTTTTGAAAAGTAAATGTTTGAAAAGTTTTCTTAAAATAGAGACATATAGAATCTTCTAAAAAAAAGGATAATTTGAAACTATTGGAAAGAGGCATGGAAATTAACTTTTCTAATATACTACTCAACATAGTTTAAGTTGAAAACTTGTTTTCATGAAAAATTTTAAAGAATTATTTTTGAAGGAAAATATACTAGAGCTTTTGGGTTTCCTATGAGAAACTAGGGTAAATTTTCATGCTAAAACCTAATATACATTATATTAAATCCTATTATAAATATTATACAAGTATTACATATCAAGATTTTGAAACAAAAAATCTTTGAAACCAAATAGAAAGCTACATGAGTTGTCTATGATTTTATGAAAAAATCATTTGAAAATAAGCTAGGAATCATGGTTAGAACTAAAGAAATAATGTAGAAAAATTGTTTTATGCCATTATTTTACATCTTACAAAACTATTTTAATAAGCAATTATTAGCAGGATTTTATAACTTATTTTTAACATGAGAAGGAGTTAAAAATTATGTTTTAGACCTTAAAAATAATTTTTGAATTTTCCAAAAAATTCTAGATTTTTTAGAAGTCCAAAGTGAAATTTTCAAATGAAAGTTGCACTTTTTTAAACTATTTTGATAGTTTGATATATGAATAATCTATGCAACTTGTTTTAGGTTAAAAAATGATTAAAAATGATATTTTATACCTTTAAATTTATTATAAAAATTTTGGATAAATTTCATTAAAGTCTGATATTTAAAATGGAATTTACAAAAAAAAGTTTGCCTCTTTCAAATTATTCTGATAATTGGGTATAAGAGTGATTTATATTCCTTGTTTTGAACAAGGAAAAAGCTCATAAATGAATATTTAAAATTTATTTTATGGATATGAAATTTTTCATAAGGTTTTGATAAAGTTTAATATTTTAATTGAATTTTCCAGGATTGGTATACTTGATAGAGCCTAATTAAGGAGAATGTAAGAATGTTTGAAATTTTAAGATGCATAAGTAAAGTAATTTTTGTAGAGTTTTTAGTACTAAGTTAGAGTATGTATTCCCATGTTTTAACTATATAAAAAAAAGTTTCTCCAATTTATTAATATAACATATAAAATATAGGCCTAAATATGCCTAAGTTTAAGGGTTATAGGAACTTAGAAGAATCCAAGTTTGTGATTTATTAAAAATTGTGTATTTGTTAAACAACATAAAATCTTGCTTGTGAGCATATTAGCGTATACAATCAATAATATGGAATTTGATTGGTAATGTTACAAAAAGTTGAAAGGTATTTCATGGATTTTCATGATGAAATTATGAGTTTGACTAGACATTAGTGCATAACTTATATTGTGAATAATTTGTAAAATGTATGTATATACACTAATAAGTTTATATGCAAGGGTAATTGTAAATGGTAATGAACTCTTACATGGATTTGCAATGTGGTAATCTAGTAAATAGGGGCAAGAAAGCTTACTATGGTTACTTGTAAAGTGACAAGGTATTGTGAACTCCTTCTTTATTTATGGTCACTAGAAAAGTGATAAAGTAACTGTGAATACACTTTACTAGATTTTAAGTTATGTTATTTTATTATGTGATGTTTTCTTTGCAATAACTAGCATTCTAATCTTACCCTATCTTATAGGCTAATGAATGCCCTATGTTAAAAAAAATGAACCAGTGAATGTTTTATCTCATGCTTATGTGATTTTCAAGCTTGAATACCTATATGATGATGTGACAATTTAACATGATATGTGATATAGGATTGTGTGGAGATGATGGGAGTTTTAGTTGAATACTTCTATTTTGAGTAAGACAAAATGACAGTGGGATAAAAGGAGGGGGATAAGGCAGAGGATACGTGTGGATATGGTTAGGTATGGAGCAATAAGATGGAAACCTTTACTACCTCATTGCTAATTAGAGTAACTATCAATTATCAGTACTCAATATATTAGATTGATATTATATTAGCATGAGATTATTTTATGTGCTCAATGTATATTGTATTAATTTCCAAATTGTATAACATACAAAAATACTTGAAATAGATGTGGAAAGAAATTTTAGTAAGAACATGTTAAATATATGTGTTATGTGTGATTAATGTTTTGGACTAAAATTGATTAGAAAATTTATATGATAGCTATCTTATTAAGTAATTATACTGCTCACTTTACTTGTAGATATACTTTTCAAGTACTTGTTTAGGATGCCAGTCAAGATTACTAATATGTGGTGGTAGGTATGTCATTCCTAATTTAGCATACTTCGGATAAAGTTTTAATATTGCATAGAGACTGATATGGTTAGGGCACTACAAGCAACTTAGCTTTGTGTCATAAGGATAGCACCTCCGATCTTTGATCTTAATTAAGGGTTTAAGGTAATGTTTTCATAACTAGATTGGTTATTGACCAAGTAAGGCAAACATGTCACGGTCAAATCAGGTTCAATTAATTAAATTGGGTCATTGAATTGATTATTGTATTTTTACATATTACATATATGTATATAAAAATAAATTTATTTAATTAGTACAAGTTTATTATTGATTTTTGAAATGTAAATAAACATGGATTATACTGTAATTATGAGTAATGTAGCAACAAAAGGAAGAATTGACTAGGGAAACTAATATAAAAAATCTTCAAGATAGTCCGAAGTATAATGTCTTGTATTCAAATTGTAAGGCTATTATTTGTTATAAATTTAAATTTTAATAGGATTTAAATATACTAGTAAAATATTATTTCTATATATACTTTAATATAAAGTAAATATAATAGTAATTCATATTATAATAAATAGATGATAAAGTCATAAATCTTGAAATATAAAAACTATAAACCTAAATAAGATAGTTTAAAAGGAAGAACTATCATGAAATATTTTATAATTGCTTATTAAAAGATTATTTCAAATAACACTAATATCCATAAGGTACTTCAAATATTATAATAGTTAATAAAACTTAAAAAATTTAATTTATTTTACTCTTTAAACATATAATACATCCTTAAATTTATGTAGGACTTTTTCTTTACATTAAAATTGAATAAAAGTAAAATATATGTTTGAAGAGCATTTAAAATAGGATAAATAATGAATTTTTTTTTACAAAAAACTATTATTTTCATGTATGAATTAAGTGACCAATTGACTTTGAGAGTCTAAAGGTGAATCTAGGCTTCAAAATCAAATGACTAATCAATTCTAAGGGTCTAGAGGCAATATCAAGGTATGTTAATTAATTGGTTAATCGATTCATAAACCTTAGGATTTTATGCCAATTTTAAAAAGGCATAACTCTTTTATCTTATGTCCGTTTTAAATGAAATACCTATCGGTAATTGAGTTTTCTTTTAATGGAATTCGTTTCAACTCAACATCTAATATATTTTTTGAGATATCATCAAATAGTAGATAAAGGTAAAAAACTCAAAATTTCAAAAAGTAAACTTTTTATGTCTATTTTCTAAAAAGTATAACACTTTCAAAATTTAATAATTTAGGTGCATGACTAGTGTATCAAAAGTTAATTAAATCTACTTTCAATGAAATAAGTTTCATGAACAATATATTCATAATTTTGAATTATCAATAAAATATCATTTAATGGTCATAACTATAATAACCCTATAGACAACTATATTTAATCTATTTTGTATTTTCATGATTCATATTGGCCCAACATGAGGTGTTTAGTCTTTAAGATAGAGTAATTTATGATAATTATAAGATAAGTATATGACTTGGATAATGATATAAAATATGTTACAATAAACTTATTACATTACTTATAAAATGAAAATGTGCTAAGAAATGTTTTATGGATTGATTACTATACCATGTGTGATTGCTTGTAGCCATATAAGAGGGCATAATGATACTAATATGCATTATGATGTACATTGAAATTTAATTGTGATAATATTGGATAGAGCTTGAGTTCTAAAGTTTAAATTGCATTATGAATCATACCACAAGTAGCATTAAAAATGAGAAATATGATGGGGGTAATGTTATAAATACTAGATGAAAAATTCTTAATGATATGTTTGTGAAGGATATAAGGCAAACCTTGGAAGGACATGGATAGAAAGTTTATGAAGGATATAAGGATGACCCAGGAGACAAAAGGTAGATGAATGTACTTCATCTATTGTTTATTTTTTTACCGTGTGAAATGGTTTATCAAATTAGCGCAAGTGCACACTATCGTAAGCAAGTAATAAAGTGATAAGTAAGTATCGTTCCCACGAGGATTGTTTCACTAAGTACCAAAATTAATAATCCTAACTCTATTTGGCAAATCGATTAGTTGGAGAAAGAAGTAATAAAATAAAGATCTATGCAGAAACTATTTAAAATAAAGATGAATGCAATTAGAGTAAAGATGAATATGAATAAAAGACCTAGGGATCAGACTTCACTTAATAACTTTGGATTGAATCATCTATCTACACTAATCCAATTTTACTCCCTTGATTGATAGTCGAGTTTCCCTAAATTAATTACTAGCCTCTTCCAAGGTCAAGTAATTCTATAATTAATTGGAATTCACTATATTCCTATGTGAACTGCAACAACTAATCATGCATTAGGATTTATGGAACTCATTAAGACTACATAAACCATATGAATATATTCCTATTTCATATGCAATTTATGGTTTTAATTATAGGATCCACACACATGTATCTCCTTCCGGTCTCAACATGCATATTGAGTTCATTCAAAAGGTAGCTAATCAATCGAAAGCATTAAGAGCAATAATTAAAACTCAATCTAGGAAATAAAATTAAAATTAGTTTCAATAGACTAGAATTCAATCCGTTATTATCAAGTTACGTCATCACCCTAGGAAGATGAAAATTAGAACATAATGAAATTAAACACAAACATAGAATAAAAATATCATCACATTCATGAACACAAGATTATAATTATAAATGCATGAAAATAGAAAAGCTATCCATCCATTAGGAGGTAGAACCGTCCTTGTAGGAGGAGAACATAAGGAAACAATTACAAATGCATGAAAATAGAAAATACTATCCATCCATTAGGAGGTAGAACCGTCCTTGTAGGAGGAGAACAAGAACTAAAAATGCAAGAACTAAAAATGCATGAACTAAACTACTATCTAAAATGCATGAATGAGTGATCCCATGCTTGGAATGCTCTCTCCAAGATGCCTTTTCTCAGCTGATCCCCTTGCTATTTATAGATGAATGGGTGCAAGAATTTCAACTTGCCAAGCCACTAATCTTGACTACTAGCCATAATCTTTGACCTCGGAGCAACCATATTTCAGCGTTTTTGCTAACTTTTGACACTTAAATCGGTGGATTCACGCATTTTAGTATTCATCAAAGTTGTAGCCGTGGATCTAAGCTTTCAAATGGCGGCAGGAGCTCCTAACTTTGAAATTTCTAGCTCAAGTTATGATCAGATTGGTAGTCAAAGGTCAGATTCCGCCAGAACCACTGTTTTATCTTCCAAGCAGAATTTGAGATCCTTAGATCCCGAACTGGGCTTTTCTTTAAACATGAAAGTTTTAGGGCTTCTTCTTAGCTTTCCATCCATATAAAGAACAGCCCAATCGGACATCCAGAACTCCAGATATGGCCTAAAACCTGAAACAGTATCAGATTACAGCATTATTTAAAATATTTGATTTCATTTCAAATTCAAGATCCATTCACCAAATGCAACTAAATTTATTTAATTTAACAAGATAACATCCAAAAATGCATCATACAAGGGAAAATAAATATATAAATATTTTACGTATCAATTTTTTTCCAAACAAGATGTGATCTTGAGTATAATTAATCATGAGTATCTTATATGGTACAATGATAATGAAATGATTATGTATTGACCTTATTATTATTGACTCTTGATTACTAATGAACTTAAATGTGATATGAAATGTTAAAGAAGGATAGTTCAATGGGTAAGCTATTATAAATTATAGTTATTCACTCACCGAGTCTTGAAATCACTCCTCTGTGATTTATTTTATAGATTCCAAGGTTAGGCCCTTTACATCCACCTTCTCAAAGGTAGGTTTTATGAAAGCTCACTTATGGTAGTATGGTAGCATAAAAATGGGCCTTATTTTGTCATAGATTGGGGTAGATGAAATATTTGAACTGATTCATTAAAAGTTAGTTGAATTTGCTTATTTTTATTTCGAAAATACTATAAGTATATCTAACTTTCTCATCTTTTGTAAAAATCTTAATGAATTCTAATAAATATTTTCTTTCTAAAGTACCATTTTCTTTTATATATGCATGATACTTGTTAATCAAGATAAAGATAAATAATTAGAAATAGGTTGGTGGAAATTAGAAAATAGGTTCCATGCTAGTCACAATTAGGTTAAGGTTATAACAAAGGGGTTATTGGAGCATGGTCTAGATTTTTAGTGGATGAGGCCCTTAGGTTATATTTATATGCTACCACGATATGTGTTAACAAAACTATACTAGTGGTATGTGTGCATCTAGGATCATGTACCACTTGTACTATTTTGATAGACCCTATTATATTGTGGCGGTGAGTGATGGAGCTTGTGTGTGACATAATGCATCATAATTATGTGATAAATTGATTAATGAATTGTGTAGTGATCTTCTAAATTGTTATATGACTGTTTGGGAAAATTTGTGAATAATTAGAAAATGGTTAACATGCAAAGTTAAATGTGAGCTAATTGCATTGAAGATAAAGAATCATCTAGGGTCTTAAAACTTACAATGATAAGCAAGATGCTAGTAGAGAAATTAATAACAATTTCCACCTTGGACTATACTCTTCCTAGGACATGTCTTAGAGCACATTGATGTGGTCCTTATTTGGTGGTTGGGGCATGACATCTCAAAAGGTCAAAGTGAGCATTTAGGTAACGCTAATAATCATGATGAAAGCCATAATCAAGATAAAAAATGTGAGCATCAACATATCCTTCCTACAAGGGGAACAAAAGATAGGTTTAAAATCATACATGGGTTCCTTCAATAAAACCCGCCTAAATACTCAGGTCTAAATCTGGTAATAGATCCATATCAATTTCTTGAGCATATTATGAGGTTAAGCAAGATGTTACAAAGTCCTGCCTCTTTGTTGATTAAATTAGTAAGCTACCAACTAGATGATGTGGCTTATTATTAGCTCATTAACATAGTGACTAATTGGAATTTGTGATTAGAGCCTTTAACTTAGTAAGTTTTTTTTAGTAATGTTTATAAACAACTTCTTGCCAACAAGTGTTCATTAAGGAAGAGTTCGAGAATTTGAGACTTTAAAACAAGAAAGTTTATCTATTGCAGAGTATGATCCTTAGTTTACTTGGTTGTCTTGATATGTTTCACATTTGGTTTCTATGAAGAAGGCTAAAATCAAAAGCTTTATGCATGGCCTTAAAAAATTTTATTTTGAAAGAGTTCATATTGATTGTGATACCACTTATTAAGAAGTGGAAGACTAAGCACTAGCACTTGAAATGAGAGTTAATGAGAGAAAGAAAAGGCAAGCTCAAGAAGGGAGTAAGAAGAAAAGTTAGTTTGCGGGTCAAGTCAAGAACATTCTATAATACCCCTAGTTAGCATTTGAAGTTTTATAAATTTTAATGCTTGTAAAAATTTATTTTATTTATTTGGCGAATATTTGATTTGAAATTTATTTTTTTTAAAGGTTTTGGAATATTTTCAGTAATTAAAGGTATAAAGATTTATAAAATTAATTATTAGTTTTTAATAAATTATTTTTAGTTAGGACTTTCAAACTTATCAATTTATTACCATTACAAATATATATGTATTTTTATGTTGAAGGAAGATTAAAGATAATTGAGTTGAGAATTGTAAATAAAATTAGTTTTATAAAAATACTAAGTATTAAAATTTTACTTATTAAAAGCAATAATAAAATATTTTATTAGAAAATGTAAATTTGAGAGTGTGAAATTTATGAAATAAATTATTTGTATTGATAAATTATTTTTGGGAACGGTGGAAGGTTGACATAATTATTTTAAAACTTTCAATATATATATATATATATATTAGAGGATTATTAAAAATTAAAGTTTTTCTTATAAATCAATGATTAGATTATTTTCAAATTGAAATGAAAAGTTAAGAATCTATGTTGAAAATGAGCTTACATTGTATGCAAAGTATAGAATAAAAGCCTATAGCTCATGTGTGAGCATTTCTCTCTCCTTTTTTTTTAATTTATTTTGGTAGCCCTTTTCATTTGGGACAACCCTTCCTTTCCTCTCTTAATTATGTCAGAACTGACCTCCCCTATCTCCTTTCCCATTTCGAACTTCTTTTTCCCCTCTTCTTTCTTTTTTGGGCGTCGTTCTCTTTCCTCTTTCTCCTTTCTCTGTTGGTGTTTTGTTCTCCATTGTGGGTCACCCTATTTGCTGTGCATTGCTTTCATTTCTAACATCTCACTAGCACCGTGAAGGAAGCCTTAAATTGGCTTCTCCCCTATGTTTCTTTCCTATCAGAGTGTCATAGTCATTACTGCTCCTTCCTCTAGCTCCATGCATAATGGTCGTAGCTTGTGGAGGATAGGGGAAGAAACTACTGCATCTTATGTGGTAACCACTAGAGAAGAGCCATTAGGGGAGAGCTTCTAGCTAGCAAACTTGTATGTTTTTCGGTGATGGTAACATCCTCCGATAGTCATGAACTCATCTATACTAAATTTGAATTTATTTGATGATTTGAGTTTTTTTAAAGAAAAATCCATCTTCATGTTTGTTGAAAAATATGATGGTGTTTCTGAAAAGTAAAAATACTGTGCTTAAGAATATTAGGTTAGCACAAATCAAGTCAATCTAGAGCATAAAAGTTAAGTAGTTTTAATTGTAAAGGCATAATCTCAAAAAAGTCTTTTTATGATTAATTTTTAAATATATGATGATAGCTTAAGGAGCATGGTCTTTATGATACAGAATGTTATAATGCTCTGATTATAATACTTTTAGAAAAAAATTATAAGATGATTCAAGTCTAAATTGAAGAATTCCCAAAGATGAGAAAAGAGAATGGATTTGTTATTAGTTTTAATGTAATACTCAATTAACTTGTAACTATTATACATATTATGCTATAAAGTGTTTAGATAATAGAAGCAAATAGAGTAATATATTATAATATTGTCAACAATGATTATATATTTCAAAAAACTAAATTGTGAGCAAGTTCAAGTACACATTGATGATTTTGAAAATTTAAAGTTTTATGATATAGAATGCTAAAATAATTTGATTACAGTATTTTGGAAGTATAATATTCCAATATTTTGAGGATTTGAACATAATTTGGGAAGCTCTCATTTTTATCATCTTATTTTGGCCAACTAATATACTATTGATAAAATAAGGATTTTATGATCAAAAGTATTAAATTAGTATACTAAGAACATAATTATATTATCAAGATGAGAGTTTCTAACAAAAATGATTTTTTAATTCTTTATGAATAGTTAAAATATAAGGAGATAGGCGTATAATCTTATACAGTGATGGGAGTTAGTTCTTTCAAGAGCTTTAAATCATAATTTCTTACTTGTATAAGTTAGATTTAGGATTGCCATATAATAGCAAATTTTGATTTTATGAGTTAACCTTGAAAAAGTGAGGAAACTAATTATCTCAATTATTAGTATACCATGATATGAAACTGAAATTAAAATGATTGGAAAGAAAATAAGAAATGTTATTTATTTTTGGTAAATTATGAAGAGGAAGATGAAAGAGCTGAACTCAAATGCTTTAGAGTAAATGAAATAGGTAAATCCTAACTATTGAGTGCTTAATATTGTCTAGTGATGAATTAGTGACTATGCATTAAAGTTTTATAAACAATTATGATATGAGAATTGAGTACTCATGTGTATATTATCTACTAAACTTGCCATGGATGGCATTGGAAATGTGAACTATGCTAGAGTTATAACATTAGGAATTATGAATTGTAATGGAGCGATGTTGTAAAAGCCAGATGAAAAATTCTTGGCCAATAGCTATGAAGGATATAAGATTGATCTAAGAATCGAACAGAAAATTCTTGGAGAACAATTAAGAAAAACATAGTATTAACTTAGAAATAAAAAGTGGCTACATATATGTTTACTATAACTAAATGTGTGATATGATGTGATATTAGAAGTTGTCTATCATTGGATATCATTATTGATGTGATTAAGATGATTTATTTATGTTTAAGCCTTAAAAGCTATTTGTGATTATGATGTCTATCTAGAATAGGTAGTATGTGATATGATAATAATGTTGTGTATTAACAGATAGTTAAGATTTCTATGAATTATGGTATGAGATATAGAGTTTAAGTCATGTGCAAGTGAACTCCTATGTCGAGGCTTGGTTTTGTATGTTTTAGAAATCTAGGAAATGGGTTTTCTAATATTTTCCAATTAGTACATGATTAGCCTGCAATTATTACATATCTAAAATTGATGTCCTGCAAGATAGTGGTAGGTATAAGTTTACTGAGTTCCTATGACTCATTCCATTTTATAGTCAATGTTTTAAGGTTAAGATAAATGCCTTCAAGCTTTAATATATCTATAGAGAACAAAGATCATCCAATTTGAGGATTTAACAATTAGGGATCTTTTTGGATTAAGATTACAAATGAATTAATGATTATAATAATGATTCATCCTCTGATATGTTGAATCATTTATCTATATATATGTTGTAATTATGTAGTATTATGTATGTATATGATACTTTCATATTTGTTGTATCTTAGAAAAATACCAAGTTTTGTATTTCAAGGGTATGTGACCCTCGAGAACTATCCAAAAATAGGGGAGATTCTATCCATTTTCTATAAAATTTAAAATGAATTTTGAGTTCCCCTAAAAATATGAAATTTTCCTTTGGATAAATTAAAGTGAATAATGCTAAGGCTTGTGGAAACCTAGTATTAGGATCCATATTGGTCATGATCAAGTTGGGTCATGACACATTCTTTAAGAAGGATGCCTCCTAAGCCATTTATTGGCATGGTAGAAGTGGTTCCACAAGGGACTACCATCCTTCCATGTCATAGGTGGTGGATATTTTTCAAGAAATAATTTTAAGTAATAAAGAACTTAATCCAATCTTCCTTCTAGCCAATAACAATATCAATTTTCAAAACCTTAGTGTTCACAATTTCATTCCCATCATAGCGGTTCTTACAATCTTTTTAAGGGATAATGCTTCAAGTGTGGGATAAGGCAAAGGATTGCCTAAAAAATATTGCAAACCAAGGTGTAAGTTACTTTACATTTTCAATGGAATAATTTAAATCCCCAACTGGCTCTGAAATTGCTCCGCACCTTTAAGAAATACTAATGTTTTAGGCCAAAAAGAAGAAGTAAGTGGGAATTAAGCTTGAGTATACACACTTATCTATCAAGAGGCCCATACCTTTAATACTATAATGATAGGTATTATCTCTATTGAAACTTTTGCTATTAAAGTTTTATTTAATCCTAATGCTACGCACTCCTTTGTGTTAAAGACATTTGTTACCACCCTAAGTAAACCCACTAAAAAGCTAAATGCCTTTTTAATTGTAATGACTTCTATAGAGAAATCCCTTATAGCCACCCATAAAGTAGAGGCTTGTCTCATAAGAATTTATAACCATGTGATGCCAGTAAAATTGATTTTACTTTATATGAGTGACTATGATGTAATATTGGGGATGAATTGGTTATTTGAGTACCATGCATGTGTAGATTACTTTGATAAGTCTATAACATTCTCTATAAAAAGCCTTACACCCACTGAATTCTATGGAGATAGGTTGATGAATTTTGTTGTTATTATTTCTAACATTAAGGATCAAAGAATTATTTAGAAAGGAAGTATAGCATACTTGGCATTAGTGTGAGATTTGAATCAACCCATTCTAGATGTGGATAGTTCCAGTAGTGAAAAAAATTCCTTGATGCGTTCTCAGAGGAATTAGCTAGATTACCCTTAGATTGTGAAGTTGAATTCCACATTGACTTATTGACAGTCACTAAACCTATTTCAATTCCTTTTTATCAAATAGCCCTAATAGAAGTGCAAGAGTTAATAGTTGCAAAATCTTATAGATAAGGATTTTATTTGTCTAAGTTCTTCACCTTAGGGAGTTTCGGTCCTTTTTATGAAGAAAGGGATGGATTTATGTAGTTATGTATTGATTATCATCAGCTCAATAAGGTTATCATAAAAAATAAATATCCCCTTCCTTATATTGACGATCTTTTTTATCAATTTCAAGGAGTGAAGTGCTTCTCCAAGATTGACCTGCATATAAGTTATCACTAGTTAAAAATCCATGAAGGAAATAATCCTAAGTCTACATTTAAGACTTGATATAACTATTTCTAGTTCCTAGTAATGTCCTTTGGATTGACCAATGTCCCCATTGCTTCCATGGATTTGATGAATCGTGTATTCAAGTCATATTTAAATAAATTTATCATTATCTTCATTGATGATACTTGGTGTACTTAAAAAGTGAAGAGGAGCATGTTTAATCTTTAAGTACTCTTGCAAACATTATGAAAGCTTAAACTGTATGCAAATTTTTTAAAATATGAGTTCTGGACTACTAGTGTTACATTATTAAGGCATATAGTGACACAAAAAGAAGTTTAGGTGGATCCCTAAAAATTGAAGCAGAAGACAATTGGCCAATGTCATCATCAGTTATAGAAATTTCATAATTTTCTTAGGTTGTCAAGTTATTATCAAAGGTTTGTTAAAGATTTCTCCAAAATCTTTGTATTGTTAACCAAATTGATATAAAATGGAGTTAAATTTAAGCAAATAGATGCATGTGAAAGTAGCTTTCAAAAATTAAAGTCATGCTTGATGTCAGCACCAATATTAGCACTTCCTTCAAGCCCCAGAGGATATATGGTATATTGTAATGCATCAAGGATTAGACTTAGGTATGTTCTTATACAACACGGTAAGGTGATACTTCTTGGTAATTAAGGAGGCATGAACAAAATTATCCTACATATGATTTAAAGATGGAATGGTAATATTCACCTTAAAGATATGGAGACATTATTTGTATGGAGAAACCACTGAAATCTACATGAATCATAAGAGCTTGAAGTATATCTAGGGGTAAAAAAGATTTTAATTTAAGACAAAGGAGATGGATAGAGTTAGTCAATGACTATGATTGTTCTATTTTATATCACCTTGGCAAAGCTAATATGACAGCAGATGCACTTAGTAAGAAATCCATAAGTAAACAAATAGAGGCACTAACTAAAGATCCAAGTGTGGATGGAGTTAGTTAAGGATTATGATTGCTTTATTTTATATCACCTTCATAAGTTTAATGTGATAGTAGATGCATTTAATAGGAAATCTGTAAGTAAATAGATAAAGGTACTAACTAAAGATCTAGGTGTAGTGTTGGCTTATGTGGCCATTCAATATGTTTTTCTAGAAAGGATTAAGGATGCATAAAAAGGTGATTCGAACCATGCAACTTTGGTGGAAGATGCAACTGAAAAATAAGAATCTAATTTAATTATTGATGAAAAAGGAGTGATTCGCTATCAAGCAAAATTTAGGTTTTGACCAGTGAGTGAAATGAATTCATGCACTAAGTTTATAGTTCATCTTACACTATACACCCATAAGCAGCAATAATCTACTATGATTTAAAGGAAGTCTTCTAGTGGAAAAGGATAAAAAATGATATATTAGACTATACAGTGAACTGTCTCAATTGTCAATAAGTGAAGGTGGAACATTAACATTTAGTTAGAATACACCAACCACTCCTAATACTAGAATAGAAATGGGAAAGTATCATAATGGACTTCTTGGTCGGGTTGCATAAAACATAAAAAGGATACGATTCCATTTGGATCATTACTGATAGATTGACAAAATTAGTGCATTTCTTTCGATTAGAACTATCTTCACTACAACTCAATATACTTAGGTGTACCTTGACAAGATTACACCATTGCATGGAGTCCCAATTACTATCATGTTATATCATAGTACTTAACTCATATCTCACTTCTAGCAATCATTCTAGCAAGCATTAGGAACCTAGCCACAATTTAACACTACTTTTCATCTATAAACTAATAGACAATCTGAAAGAACCATTCAAATACTAAAGGATATGCTTAGAGCTTATGTATTAGAATTTAAAAGAACCTACAAAAGGTATCCATCACTAATAGAATTTAATTACAACAACAACTATTAATCTGGTGTTTAGATAGCACCACATGAAGTGCTTTATGGTTGAAAATGTAGATCATCAGTAGGATGGTTTAAACATGGGGAAGCAAAACTCTTAGGATTTGACTTAGTAAGTGATGCTTTAGAAAAAGTTCAAATTATACGGATTGATTAAAGATAGCTTAAGATTGACAAAAGTAATATGTAGATAAGAGAAGGAGAGTGTTAGAGTTTCAAGTGGGAGATATAGTCTTTTTAAAAGTTTTACCTATGAAGGATGTCATGAGATTTAGGAAAAAAAAGGTAAATTAGCATTGCATTTGATTGGGCCTTTCCTAATTCTCAAGCGTATTATAGTAGTAGCCTATTAGGTGAAGTTACTAGATTATTTACAATCCATCCTATATTCCATGTATCTATGCTTAGAAAATACCTACTACATAAGTCTCTTGTAATTTAAGATGGATCATTACAACTTGATTCCAAACTATCCAATGAGAAGCAGTCGATAGAATTTTTAGATTGTCAAGTTTGAAAGCTGAAATCTAAAAAGGTTCCTTCTATGAAAGGTCATTAGGAACATCATAGAATGAAAGAGATATGTAGGAGTTAGGTTTTAAATAAAATAATGATATCTTTACTTCTTTTGTGATTGTTGAGGTTGATTTTGCTTGAGTCATGTTCGATTTAATGTAGTGAAAGTAATAAATGATGAAAAGAGGTGATATGGGATGTTAAATTGGTGTATTAATGGTTGTCTTGAGGTTTAGTGTGTAAAATATATGTTTGAAGAGCTTTTAATGTTAGATAAATAGTGAATATTTTTTTTGTAAAAAACTAATGTTGGTTTCCTTAAAATAATATAGTATAATGAAGCAAACCAAGTCATACCCCTAGTGATTTATTAAATTATCTTCTCTAAATTGACTCACTATCAATGTTTTCATGATTGTTATATTTATTATGCACTAAAAATAAAATAAATAGATGAAACAAATACAAATACTAATAAAATAGTATGTAGACATAATGTAATATGTTGACAGAATGTAGTCTGCTGTACTATGTAGAATATAGTATGTAGAACACAGAATTAAGGGGTTTGTGAATCAAAATTGAAATAAACATATTAAATAAAGTAAAACACAAAGTAAATAGCAAAGGAGAAAACCAATGTAATGAAACAACCAATTTAAAGGATTGAAAGCTCCAATTTAGAGTAATCATGGATTAATTGAAGTTTGAATTTTTTAATTAATTCTTCAGCCTTGAATTATCTGAAGCCTATGCAATAATTCATAAATCCTATGCTAGATGATCATTTAGGATTTAATTAATTAAGATTAATTGAATTAAGCAACCGCTATAATCCCTAAACTAGATTGAAATTGACTTAATGATAGAATTCAGTTGAATTGAGAAATTAAATTAGAAACCTCTAAATTAATCCCTCAACCTTATGTTTTTACATGTAAAATTATGATTTACCAACCACAATTCAATATCAAAATAGCAAAATATAAAAAATCATAAGGATGAACACCAATTATACCAAATCAGCATCTAATATAATTAATTTCAAGAAATCAGTATAAGTAATTAGGGAAAGAGAAAAATTAATTAAAGAAAGTCAACATTACAAATCATTCTCTTATAACCTATTAGAGGAAAACCTCAAACTCCTTATATCAACTTTGAAATTAGCCTTCCATGGCTAGAGAATACAAAAGTTAGAAGAAGAATAGAAAAGCTATCTATTGAATATGTAAAAGTCACTTGTGTCTAATGAGTTCTCTCTTTTTATACGATCTAATTAACCTAAAACCCTATTGACCTTGGATTATATGTCTTTTAAGATTACAAGAATGGTATCTTCCTAATTTTTAGAAGTCTAGAACCTATTTTTACAAATTAATTAACTCTAGGAGTTACTGTCATGAATCCCATAGGTTTGACTTCTAACCTATATAAAACTACTAAAATAATGTAATTTGGGTAATCTACAAGCACAAAAGTTATAGAACTAAGTCTTATAGAGATTTGAGCACTAGTTTCACATCAATTGGATATTTATAACTCTAGATATAACTTAAAAATCAAAGCTAACTTAGCTGGGATAGAGATAAGGCTTCTATTTCTCGGCTAAATAAGGGTTTGAAAGTGTCTGAACTTGGCTTTGACCAAAATTCTAAAGTTGTAGATATTTTTTTAAACTTTCCGAGGTATAAAGATCACTCCAATATAACATCTAAAGCCTAAGATGTAGTTGAAAAATAAAAATAATATCAAAATTTAACATTAATTGAATAAATTCAAAACATTGTAAAATCAACCCCAAATTATAAAATAAAGTTAATTCTGTGAAATTAAGCATATGTAACTCACTAAAAAATATGAAATAAGAGGAAATAATATGATAAATATTTTTCTCGTCAAATTCCCTTACACTTATCTTTTACACGTCCTCGAGCAAGACACAACTTTATTCAAAACTAAGAAAGACTTTACTTTCCAAAAATTTTTAAATCATAAATTCACAAGCAAGAGACAAATAAAAGCTAACAAGAAACATAACACATCATGAAAAAAAAAAATCTTGACAAGCTTGAAACTAATTAACATAGCAACTTCATTAAAAAGGAGTAGATTAACATGGTAGATTCTCATAAGATTCGTTCTAATTAACATGGTAGATTCTCGTAACATTCATTCTGTAACTTTCAAGTGTTTGAGGTAAATGTTTCACTCAAGTTCATTCCATGAAATTACCCTACCATAAGTTTGCTAATAATCTAATCTCCATTACTCAAATCACGTGTGCAACACAAATTAAAAAGACTCTATTCAAGGTTGTAATGTGGTTAGGGAAAAGGAAGGAAAAATAAGGATATGAAAGGGTAGAAACTAAAAAAATCAATAAAGCACTTGAATTAAAAACACATAGGCAAATTATAAACAAATATAACTTAACACAATAATTCAAATTTAAATTTAAACACTATTAACTTTTTTATTTTTCCTTTTCCTTCCTTTCTTTCTTTCGTTATTTGGTTTTTCAATTCAATTCAATTTTTTTGCCTTATTCTTTTTTTTCCTCTTTTCACTTTTCTTTATTTTTTAATTTTTTATTTTCTTCTCTTTTTTTAACGAACCTTTGATGACTTTTCATAATATATAAACTCACACACTCCCATACTTATTTAAGAGCTTATATCATAAAAATTCAAATGCTTTACTACTCCTTTAGGTTAAGTAAAAATATTTATTTTTTATTAGAAAATTGCTCATAAGCTAATCAACAAAGGAAAAACAATAAAAGCTTAAAGGGGCTAAATAAAGATAAAAACTCAAGGTTGGCTATATAGTTATAGCTTATACAAAGTAAGAATGTTGTTATCATTTTTGTGCATGAATGTGTAAATATAATCTTAAAAAGAATTAAAACAAGCTTTAGAGAAACAAATCATGGAAGAATATCGCACAAGAAGGAAAGAAAATAACATGAATTTTCAATATAAAACTCAAAATCTCATAAGGTAAGTCATGCTACCAAGGTTAATCTACCAATTCAAAATCCATCACTACATCAATCAATTTTAAAAAAGCAAAATCATTCATTCAATCATGTTATAAATCCTAACTAACTTCAATTAAATCCTACTCATGGAAATACAAAATTTCCATTAATGGAAAGCAACAAAAATGACTAAAAAAAAAAAGTAAAAAACATACTTTTTTTAGATTTTTTTCTTTTTTTTTTTAAAGGCGTCAAATGAAGACACATCAAATGAAGACACAAAGTATAAAATAAATCCTAAAAAGTCTTTCCCTCCCACACTTAAATTTTATATTATCCTTAATGTAAAGCATATTAACATCATTACAAAAGATCATTTAGAGATATAAAGAAAGATAAATGATAAGGAAAATAAAAAAGAATGGTAGGGGAAAGCAAATCTAAATGGCTTAGGTTGCCTTTCAAGAAGTGTCTTTCTTTAATATCTTTAGTTAAACCATGGCTTTAATTTCTTGAACTAAGATCTATTTGATGATTAGCTACCTCCATTGCTTCTATGTTTCTAACCCGTACATCATCTATCAAAGAGTTGTTTTGAAGAAGATTGAGATTATCCACTATAATTTCTCCAAGTGCTATTCTTAAATCCCTCTTGCTTGAATATTTAAATTCATCTTATAAAACAAATTTAACATGTTCAACAAAATGGTAAGAGTGAGAATGATCAAGGTGAAAGCACTCTTTTCCCTCTAAAAGTGGAATGTCTTTATCAACATCTTTTTTCTATGATTTTTGAACGATTGTAGATATATTTACCCCCACACTTACTTTGTTATCATCCTTTAGTTTTCTCTTATTAATGTATAAATTTTTTAGAAAGTTAGCATACCTTGGAATTTATTTTATCAAATCTAACAAAAGTATGTTAACTTCTACTTTATTAAAGGAATCAAAAATCTATTTCCTATCTTCAATTTTCTTTGGAGGAAGAATTCTTCTTGGAAAAGGAAGGAAGGTAAGAAAATTAGTAGGAGGAGGCGATATAGGGAAAGAATTCACCTTATTATTATCATGTTAAATCTTTTTTTTTAGTTGCTGCTTATTTTTCTCCTTGAGATTTTTTAGTTTATTTCTTGCTTTTGGTTAATCGTTGCTTGCTAGTTCATGGTTGGTCTGTAGTTGTAAAGGCTTGTTATTTTCTCTACCACTTCCTAACATGATGGAATTGACAGCTTCTTTATTCTTTGTATTGTTGGAAGATGGTTGGTTTAATCCTTGTACTTTCAGCTCACTCAAGGTAGAAGACAATTGCCTAATTTAAGTTTGTAAATTCGTAATTGTGGCCTTTATTCTCTATTAGAATTAAAGATTATTTACTGCCATCTACTTGACCAACTCTTCAAAAGATGGTTTAGAGGAAGAAGAACTCGCTTCTAATTTTTGGATAGGGTTAGGCTACATTCTATTATAGGTAAGAGTAGGATATTGAAATTAGCCAAGATTACTACCATATTTGAGATTTTGGTTATGTTACTGGTTATCTCTCCAAATAGGTTATTGATTATGTTACTAGTAATACTATTTAAGTTGTTGCTACTACTAGCATGGATTAAGTTACTATTAGTATTATGGTCCACCAAGAAAGATAATTGTTGTATAAGCTTGAAGGGGTTGATATTCTTCATCTTGTGGTATTAGACAGTAATCAACTAGATGAGTTGAACATAAGCAAATTCTATAAAGTCTGGCAGAAGGAAAAGCTTGGAATTATTGTTGTCATCCCATTGCTAATTGCTTAAGTAGTGAAGTTAACTCACCTATTATGTTCTCTAATCTTTGCTGCTTGGAATGGGAGAAACTAAGCTTATTCACGCATCTTGTTGCAGCTACTGTAATTTTGGTTCCAAATTATTGGGAGTTGACTACCATATTTCTAATCAAATCTCTTGCTGCCATAAGAATTTTATCTACCAATGCACTATCATTTACTACATCTATCATGCTCCTATCCATTGGTAGTAGACCCTCATAAAAGTATTGGATGAGGAATTGTTCATTGATCTAGTGGTGTGGGCAGCTAGCACAAAACTTCTTGAATCTCTCTTAATATTCATATAGTGTCTCACCATTCAACTATCTAATGCCACATATTTCTTTCCTTATTCCAGTTGCTTTAAATGCAGGGAAAAATTTTTAGAGAAAAAATTGCTTTATATCAGTCCAGCAAGAAACAGAACCAAGTTACAAGTAGTATAATTAGTCATTTATAGCATTAACTAAGGAGAAAGAAAAAGCCTTAAATTTGATATGATCTTCTAATATGCCTTAAGGCTTCATGGTTAAAAAAATGACATGAAACTCCTTAAGAAGCTTGTGAAGATCCTCACATGCAAAACCATGAAATCTTGAAAGCAAGTTTTATTAAACCAAATTTTAACTCAAAATTAGCATCTAATTTAAAATATTGGATGTCTAATTGTTGATAGGTAACATCAGGGGCAACCAATTCTTTCAAGGTCCTATTATTATTAGCCACAATTTCAGGATTATCTAAAGAATTAGAAGGGGTTATGAATGCTAGAACTACTTCTATTTTTACTCCTACATAAAAAATAAAAGATTTTATCAATTTTAAAATCAAACTCCAATAATTCACTACCATTACACTACACTAGGTAGACTATAGGAACATAGAAACACCAAAATAGCAATGCATTTTGAAAACTCACCCTAAACATATCTAATTAACCTATCTAGATATTTTTAAAAATTATGCGACCACTATAAAATGAAGGCTCTATGTCATGACCCGTTTTGATTGTGACAGGCGTGGATTCCATTACTAGTTTCTACAAGCCTTAATAAGTTTTGTTCTTTGTATTTAACGAGAGTTTTCAAATTTTAGAGAGACTTAAAATTTTGTCTCTCAAGTTTTTGGGGATAAACGGTTAGAGTCTCCCTTGTTTTTGAAAACTTCTCAAGGACCACATGCCCTAAAATACAAAACTTGTATTAATTCGAATACGATAGCATTAAACAATCACACTGTACAACATAATTTCAAATTTATACCCATACAATAACTCAAAACATATATGATTCAATAATCTTCTATTTAAATACAAATTACATTTTCAATTGTCAAATCTTAGTAAGGCTATCTTGTTTCTTCATGGATATAACAAACTCAAGTTTTAATCTGAAAACATTAGAAATATAATAGAATGAGTTATGGAAACTTAATGAGCATATATTTACCATTATTTTGTAGGTGATCAGTTATCTTTAATAATCATAATTTAATCATCTTATCAAACCCATTATTCTTGGATTTCTGTGATGTGCACAATTAATCTCATTTTGGAATTTCACTGACAAATAACTTAGATCCTATATCTTGCATCACAACTATTGTAAACTCAATCAAGCAATCATCACCCATTCTAGGTGACTAACATTTTCCAATTAGCCATTAAGACTCAAATACAAACAATCATCATAGTCACATTATATCTTTATAATCACATCAAATAGTGACATCAAAACACAAATAAAGTTCTAATATCACATCGAAGTACACATTTAGTTATAGCCGACATATATGTAATTACCCTTTTTATTTTGAGATCAAGTTTACACTTTTCTCGGATGATTCTTATATCCTTCACAATTGTTAGCCAGAAAATTTTCATCTGCCTTTCAAAATATCATTCCAATACAACTCATAGTACTTAATTTCACCATTCTAATAAAATTTTCAATGACATTCATGGCAGAATGTATATACATGAGAGCTTAACTCTTAAATCACATTTCACACTATCATGTTAACATGCAAGTGACAAATAGTTCAACCATAAACATTTAGTGATCATTAATAACATCATCATGCTTCCACTGTGCACTTTGATAAACTAGCAATCATTTAACAACTAATTACTCAAGAATTGACTTTATATATAAACATAGACATGAGTGTGAATGTGAAATATGTGCTTTCAATCGGAAGAATATAATTCACCATATCTAAATCATCTTTTCATTAAAATAAAAATAGTTGTGAGATATATACTTACCTCGTGATGTTGAGGCATCCCTAGAAGTTTTGAAAAGTCCAATATCATCTACACACTTTAAGCTTCATCTAGTATTTCTCAATAAAGCTTCTAAATTACACTATTTATTTAGCATCTCCTTGAATTAAGTTCAAGATGCCTAATCATGAGAACATGATATTCTAAAGGGGCTCTAACCATTTTATTTAATAAAATTATATACTTAATTTCTAATATTTTCTAACTCTATTCTTTTAAAATTACCCTTATACTTTCTTTCCTATTTTCTCAGCTTTGTGTTAGAAAGTCACCCAACCTCACACATAAATTTCTTGGATTACGCATTAAATCATTTAGGATATTAAAGAAATATATAGCACCATATTTGCCCTATCACATCATTGTGGCACTTCTTTATTTATTTTTTTCTTCACATATCAACTTAGTCGACAAATAGATTTCCATTTAAATTTGATGAAAGTATTACAAAATAACTTACCCCGGCTTCTTTAGGATCAACCGGAGCTCCATGACAATAGAAATACCGTTGGAACTCTGACAGGGGTGAAAAGAGGCAGCAGAGCGTAGCCACCAACATGGAGCACCTTTTTAGACTTCTGCTGCTCCTTGACTTCACCATGGCCAAGAGGAAACAAGAAAAAGGGCCATAGAAGCTCCAGTAACATGCAAGGCCGAAGAACATTACCTCATGAACTGCATCCCCCACCAGCCACTTTTGAATTTGTTGAATGGTTCTCTCGCAAAATAAAGCTGCAGAAACCCAACAGCAGTTAGTTGCAACACCTAACAGGTGGATAGTAGCTCTAAGCAGAGGCAGTGGCATGGAGAAATAAGAGGAGAACTGCAGCTGAAGTCGGTGATGAGAGAGGGGTTTTCGAAAAATGGAAAAATAAGGAGGAGAGAGAGCTAGTTTCGGCTGTGTAAAAACATAAAAGAGACCGA
The DNA here is from genome assembly GCA_020226215.1 of Sindora glabra. Taxonomy (NCBI): domain Eukaryota; kingdom Viridiplantae; phylum Streptophyta; class Magnoliopsida; order Fabales; family Fabaceae; genus Sindora; species Sindora glabra. The sequence goes on along the minus strand of CM035234.1, from coordinate 56,017,784 downwards.
AACCAAAAATAAAAAATTAGGGGAAAGTGTGTGTATGGACCCAAGTAGCTGTTGGAGTTTTCTTTTTAGGAAAAATGACAGAGTGAGTCGGTGAGAGAGAAGAAAGTAGAAAAATATAAGGGGGACATCTGGCAAAATGGAAATCGAGAGAGAAAGGAGAAATATTATTATATTTCAGGAGTAAGAGTAAGATACAATGTGGAGAAAGAGATAGAGAGGAGGAAATAGGATAGACTGCACGTGGGCTCCACCCACATATCGTTCTCTTTGTATCTCTTTCCTAAAATTAAGGTATAATACCTTTGTCTATGAGTATAATAGAATTTTTGGAGATAGAGGGAGAAGGCTATCCTGCACCAGCAGAGGGAGGCAAAAGTAAAATGAAAATTAATGTGTCAGCAACATGAAAACCAAGAGAGGGAGGGGGATTTTGAGGAAAAAAATAAATAAATAATGAAAAAAAAGCTGAGGGATATAATCCTATACTTTTCATCCTAACATAACTCATTTTTCCGATTAAATCTTAACCTTAATTCTAAATTCAATATCATCCTGACCATTTATATATTTTTAAAAACTCCACTTTCATGAAACTAATTTCTATTTAAAATCTCTACTTAATTATTTTTATCTTCCCTTAATATAAAATATATTTTGAACATTCTAAAATAATTCATTCTAAACTTTTTCAATTAAATTTCAAAATAATTTATTTCGTAATTCCTTGTACCCAAAATATCAAAATTATCCTCAACTTATGAGAATTTTTATAAAGTGATTTTAATTTATTTTTACATTGATAATGACCATAAAAATAAATAATCCTTATAAATATCATTTTTCAATTTTTCAAAACTTTTAATTTGGAACATAAATTTAAAACCTGAATATTAATCCAATAATAAATAATTATTCACAAATATTAAAATTTATGAAACTTAAATTTTGGGATGTGACACTTTAGTCATGCAAAACCTAAAAATGTAATAAAAATTTTTAAAAATTAAAAAAAGGTGATCAAAATAGTAAAATTTGGCTAAAAAACACTACATCTCATGAGCTTAAGGATGGTGACTTTTGATGAAAAAAAAATCAAAACTAGCTTTAAAATTTTTTTGGCTCAATTAGAGCTAGTGAGACTTAATACAATTCCAAGGGGAGTTATGGTGCAAAACTATGTAAAACTGGTTTGTTTGAGCCAAAAACCTCTATTTAAATATAGGATGAAGTAAAATACGATAAAATATAATGAATTAAAGTAAAGAAATATACAGAAATAATAGATTGTAAAGGAATGCAAGAGAATATAGAAAATGAGTAACTATCATAAAATGCAAGTAATGCATTAATAAATGCAATTACTAACTGAATTGCTTGGACAATTGTATAATACACAACTAGTAATACATAGGAAAAGATGAATTGAAGTGGATCCTTGGCAATGGCAATAAAATTTTGATCTGCACGTTGTAATGTACTAAAATTAGATTAATGCTAGTTTCCTTAAAATAATGCAGTATAATAAAGCAAATCCGGTCATACCATTAGTGATCCCTTGAATTATCTTTTCTAAATTGACTTACTAACAATGTTTACACAATTTTTATATTTATTATGTACTAAAAACAAAAGAAACAGATGAAAAAGATGCAAATACTAATGAAACAATATGTAGATAGAATGCAGTATATTGATAGAATGCAGAATGCTATATTATGCAAAATGTAGTATGCAAAACATAGAATTAGGGAGGGTTTTTAAATCAAAATTGAAATAAATGTACCAAACAAGGTAAAACATAGAATAAATAGCAAGGGAGAAAACCAATAAAATGAAATAGTCAATTCAAGGAATTTAGAGCTCTAGTTTGAATTAATTATGGATCAATTGCGATTTAACTTTTCTAATTAATACTTCAACTTGAATTACTTGGGAACCCCTACAATAGTTCATAAATCCTACGCTAGATAATCATTTAGGATTTGATCCATTAAGATTATTCAAATCAAGCAATTGTTGTAATCCCTAAGTTAGATTGAAATTAACTTAATAATAGAATTTAATTGAATTGATAAATTAAATTAGAAATTTCCAAATAAATCTCTCAACCCTTTGCCCTTATGTGTAAAACTCTGATTTATCAACTACAATTCAACATCAAAATGGCAAAATATTAGAAATCTTAAGGATGAACACTAATTATACCAAATCGACATTCAACATAAGAAATTTCAAGAAATTAATACAAGTAATTAGGGAAATAGGAAAATTAATTAAAAAAGTTAACATTATAAATTATGATCTCATAATCCATTAAAATAGAGCCTCAAACTCCTTGAATTAACCCTCCATGGCTAGAGAACACAAAAGCTATAGGAAGAAGAGAAAAGTTATTTACTGAATGTGTAAAAGTCTCTTGTGTCTAATGAGTTTTGTCTTTTTATTTGATCTAATTAACCTAAAACCATATTATACATGAATTATATGTCTCTTAGGATTACAAGAATAGAACCTTCCTAATTTTTAAAAGCCTAAAATCTATTTCTACAAATTAATTAACTCCAGGAATTATTATAGTGAATTCCCACAAGTTTAACTTCTAACTAGTATAAAACCACTAAAATAATGCAACTTGGGTAATCCACAAACAAAAAAGTTATAGAGCTCGATCTTATGGAGATTTAGGCTCTAGCTTCACATTGATTAAACCTCTGTAGCTCCAGATATGATCTAAAAATTGAAGCTATATTAGTTGGGATATAGATAAGGCTTTAATTTCTCAGCTAAATAAAGGCTTGAAGAGTCTAAACTAAGCTTTAACCAAGATACCAAAGTTGTAGATCTTTCTTTAAGTTTTTCGATAATATAAAGATCACTCTAAACCCTAAACCCTAAACCCTAATCTAGTTTTCTAGTGATGTAAAGATCACTTCAACATAACATTTAGAGCCTAAAATATAGCTAAAAAATAAAAATAGTATGAAAATCTAGCATTAACCAAATAAATTTAGAACACTATAAACTAACCTCAAATTATAAAATAAGGCCAATTTTATAAAATTAAGCATGTTAACTCATTAAGCGACATAAAATAAGAGGAAATAATATTGTAAATATTTCTCTCATCGAGTGACTAATTAATTTTAAGGGTTCAAAGGTGAATCTGAGTTTCAGAATCAAGTGACTAATCAATTTGAAGGGTCTAGCGATAATTTTAAGATAGGTAAATCCATTGGTCAATCGATTTACTCACCCCCAGAGTTTTATACCAAACTTAATGGGGTATAACTCTTTTATCTTACATTCATCTTAAATGAATTACCTATTATTTTGAAGGTAATTAAGTTTACTTTTAAATAAAATTAGTTTCAACTCAATGTCTAATATGTATTTTAAGATATCATTAAAATAATGGATGGATGTCAAAAAGTGAACTTTTTATATCTATATTCTAAAAGGCATACACTTTCAAATTTTAACCAATTTAGGTGCAAGACTAGTCTATGGAAAGATAATTGAACATGTTTTCACATAAAATAAGTTTCATAAAAATATATTCATAATTTTTTAATTATCAATAAAACATTATTCGAAGGTTATAACTATAATGACCTTATAAATAGCTATACACAATCTGTTTTGTATTTTCATGATTCTTATTGGCCTAACATAAGATGTTTAGTCATTAAGCATTAAAGATAGAGTGGTTTATGATACAAGGTGTATTATAACAAATTTTTTTCATTACTTATAAAATGAAATATGTTAAGAAATGTTTTATATATTGATTACTACGATATGTGTGATTATTTGTAGCCATACAAGAAGGCATAATGATATTGATATATATTATAATGTACATCAAAATTGAATTATAACTATATTGGATAAAGCTTGAGCTCTATGTTGGGAATTTGGATTATCATTGTTGGTGTGTGTCCTAGAACCAATCATATAGATGATTGAAGTTATATACAATGTATTATATTTTAGGCAATTTAATTATTATATTTTATTTTTATTATTATTATGCGTAATTTATAACTTAATATAATAATTATCCTTGGAATAGCTTTGCTATTCCTAAAATGCCCCTAGTCAAGTATTATTACGAAAGGGATAGTAATAATACATCGATACTAGCATGTATAGTGACTGATGATTACGAATCATGGATATGTGATATCAAGTCAATATATGAGTACATTGCTAGTGAACAATGTACTGGACTGACCCACTATGAGAATATTGCATGGATAAACGTGTCATAAGTTATTCTCATATGATCACAACTACACATAAACCTTTGACCTGAAGTCACTACGGTTCCCTACATGAGGAATTACTCACTTTAATATTGTCCTATGTCACCTTTAATCAGGATGACAAGTAGGGCATTGATTGGGTGTGTCATAAATCATGCAGAGGGAAGTGAATGATGTAAATGAGATTTTGTTACTCTTGTATAAAAGAGAAATATCCTTGGGCCCCTTGATTGAGTGAGACTTAGAAATGCATGGCCATGCTCAGTTGAATTAATATGTGATATTAATTATTTATTTTAAGTCTATTCAGTATCAAGAAATATAAATTGAACATTGACGAGGATGACACATTCCATGCTTCCAGTTCAATTTGGATATTATTACAAAAGGGTTGTGATGCGAAACGTTGATCATATGTTAGGTGGATGTCGAATCACAGACATTTTTACTACTTGAGTGGCAGTGATGTATTGCTAGATACCGCTTACTGTCTATGACTCAATAAATGAGTCATTGTCAACGTAGTAAGAACCTACAGGGTCACACAAAAGGAGTAGGAATAAGACAATAATTAATTGGACTTTAATTATATTAATATCCAATTAATTGGACTTATTTTCGTGCATATATATTATTAAGAATAATAAATTCACGTTATATATATATATATATATATATATATATATATTATGTGATATTATTTGATATTAAAGTAATATCAAGTAATTATCTTATCAGATATTAGATAAATATATTATGAGATAATATTATTCTAATATTTGATAACTATATGCAATTATCTAATAATTAAGATATTTATATTATGAGATAATATTATTATCTAATATTAGATAATTAATAGATAAGTCTTATCTCTTGCCATTATTTCTAGGATAAGGATAAGATGAGTTGTTAAGTGTGATTGAGATTTTGGAAGCATTATCCTGGTAGGACTAGGATTATGGCTTGCCTAAGTTCTATAAAAGGGGACTTGAGGGCAGCACTTAATAATCACGTCCAAAGCTTCCATATAAACCCTAAATCACTCAGAAAACATCCGATCCTAATTCTTAGAGAGAAAAACGCATCCTAGCAGACACGTGCAGGGTGAGAGGTCGTTGTTCACTCCGTGTGGATACCGTAGAGACGCTGTACCTTCCGGTCGACGTTTGATTCATCCGCTTTCAAGTTTTGATTAGTAGAAACATGAGTGCCCAATAGGTAAAACCCTAATCATTGACTTATGCTTTTTGCATGGATCCTAGGTAGAATTCAGATCAAAATTTTAAAATTTCGCTGCATGTGATAATCCGAATTCTCAACAATCATATGCAGCGAAAATTTAAAATTTAATCCGAATTCTACCTAGGATCCATGTAAAAAACATAAATCAATTATTAGGGTTTTACCTATTGGGCACTCGTGTTTCTACTGATCAAAACTTAAGAGCAGATAAATCAAACGCCGGTCGGAAGGTATAGCATCTCTACGGTATCCACACGGAGTGAACAACAACCTCTCACCCTCCACGAATCTGTTAGGATGCATTTTTCTCTCTAGGAATTAGGATTGGATATTTTCTGAGTGATTTAGGGTTTGTATGAAAGCTTTAAGCGTGTTATTAAAGTGTTGCCCTCAAGTCCCTTTTTATAGAACTTAAGCAAGTTATAATCCTAGTCCAACTAGGATAATGCTTCCAAAATCCTAATCACACTTAATAACTCATCTTATCCTTATCCTAGAGATAATGGGGAGAGATAGGACTTATCTATTAATTATATAATATTAGATAATAATATTATCTCATAATATAAATATCTTAATTATTAGATAATTGCATATAGTTATCAAATATCAAAATAATATTATCTCATAATATATTTATCTAATATCTGATAATATAATTATTTGATATTACTTTAATATCAAATAATATCACATAATATATATATATATATATATATATATATATAAACGTAAATTTATTATTCTTAATAATATATATATGCACGAAAATAAGTCCAATTAATTAGATATTAATATAATTAAAGTCCAATTAATTATTATCTTATTCCTACTCCTTTTGTATGACCCTGTAGGTTTCTTACTACGTTGACAATGACTCATTATTGAGCCATAGACAGTAAGCGGTATCTAGCAATACATCACTGCCACTCAAGTAGTAAGAATGTCTGTGATTCGACATCCACCTAATACATGATCAACGTTTTGCATCATAACCTTTTTTGTAATAATATCCAAATTGAACTGGAGGCATGGAATGTGTCTGTAATGACCCTAGATTAGTACGATAGTAAAAATAATAATAATAATAATAATAAATAAGAAATTTTTAATAAGATTGTAATAAGTGAAAATATTCTTAGAAACCTAAGAATAGATTTTTTCGAAAATTTCACTTAGAAATTTATTGAATTTCTGTACCCGATAAAGTGAAAAGTAAGAAGAATGAGTCAAAATTATAGTAAATTAATTAAAAAAATGGATGATTAAAAATAATTTTCAAAGCTCAAGGATGGTTATGGGAAGTAAAAATAAAATTTTTAGGAAGTTTAGAAGCCTAAGGGTGAAAATGTAAAGAAATTAAGTAATTCGGGGTCAAATTGTAATAAACCCTTTTATCTTTTCAGCCTTTTTATTTTTTTTGTTGTACAGGTTGGGTTGGCCCATGTTATTTTCAGACCCAAATGTGAAAAAATAAGGCCCAAATTCGTGATCCAACACCAGCCCAAACTTCCAAGGGAAGCCAAGGACCAAAATGAAAGAAAATAAAAAAATTTGGGGCAAAAGTGTAATATTTAAAAATTTTAATTTGTGTCTCACTTTTATTGGATAAAACATGATGTGCTGGTCTGAAACTCAGCCCACTTGGACGTGCTATGCAGCTCAACAAGTGTCCCCAAAATCCTCCCAAAATCCAAGGCACATTTATTGTTGGAAATGATAGAATTTGTGAGATTTTTTTTAGAAATCCTTTAAGCCTTTTTATATAAAGCAAAAGAGGCTTGGCTGCAACACATTTGCTGCTCTTCTCCAGCAAAAAAAACATGACCACATAAGAGAAGTAACAAGGGAAGCTAGACAAAGTAAATTCAAGGGAAATTGGTAAATTAAATAGGTAGATTTTGATACCCCTAAACTCTTATGAAATTCTTCTTCCTCTTGACTCTAAAATCTGATTTTTATTTTCTTGAATTCATCTCCATCTCCCTTAGAATTCAGATTTGAAAGAAGGAAGAAACAAGTAAGGATTTAAGGTAAGTAATAGCTTGTTATACACTTTATGAATTCTTGATGCTGGATGGTCATGAGGAATATGATTTCTAGGACATGATTTGTGTTAGTTGTTAAGATAATTAGTTTTGGATGATTTGAACATGTCTAATGGTGTTTTAGATGTTGTTATGTTGATCTATGGCTTTGGTTTGGTGTAAAAGTAACAAGAAACCATGATGTATACACTAGGATTTTAGAGCCATAGTGGTGCATGTGTGGGTTTGGCATGATTTGTTTGGAATTTAGCTAAATTGATGAAATTAGAATGATTCTTATGAGTTATGAAGCCTAAGGAAGATGAAATTTTGAGTTATAAAAGTGTGTATGAAGCTTCCCTTTTGAGAAGTCAAGGGGAGAAGGAGGTTTAGCCATGTAAATTGTGTTTTTGGAAGATCAGTAATGTACACGGGGTAGAACACGGCCCATGTTGTACCCCATGTTCTAAACACGGGGTAGAACACAGCCCATGTTCACCCCCGTGTTCTTTGTCGAAAGCTTATCAGTAATGTACATGGGGTAGAACACGGCCCATGTTGTACCCCATGTTCTGAACACGGGGTAGAACACGGCCCATGTTCACCCCCGTGTTCTTTGACAAGTGAACAATTTGGTCTCAAGTAATTCCTGCCCTTATGCTGCCTGGATAGGGTCTACAAACAAAATGTTTTGTGATATGAATTGTTTAATTTGTGTGTATGACATATGAATGATTTAATTTGTATACATGAATATCCTTTAGGGTTTGATATGAGAATGAGCATAGAAGGATAAATGAAGCATAAAACACTTACGACATTGTTGGTATTTTAACACATTCCTCGAGGAAAAATTGTGGTTGATGCATGTGGCATCCCACAATTGTTCATTCTATTTACAAAAATATGGGAGGGAGAAAACATCCTTCACAGAGAAGGAGAGGAGGGGTAAGTGGTGAAGGGAAAAGGTTGGTGGCCTCGGGCCTAGGGTGGCGGGGGATAAGGTTGGACCGAAGATATAAGGTGACATTACATACCAACTAATGCCATTCCTCAAATAACGTAATATCTAAATTTGGGCTTTTAATTAGAAAAGCAACCTTAAATGGGAAAACCAAAAAGGGGCAATAATAGGTTATTACTCACTGAGTATGTTTATACTTATTATGTATTTTCTTAAACTGTCTTTTCAGATAATAACCATGGATCCGTGGACGCGCGGTAACACTTACAGAGGACATGCCACAACACCCTTTGGAACGTATGGATTAGAGTTGCAAATAGAGATTCGGGTCACTCCCAATGAGATAAACATTTTGTATCATATGGACTATTGGCCCATGGACAGTGAGCCAAATGTCCTTCAAATTTTCTTCCCTCTAGTCCTAGTCCCCCCGGATGGCGATACCGGGAGCAATGAGACACCGTTAGGGCCCATAACACCCAGTTCTAGTTCTCCTCCAGAATCTGATCCGGAGGAGGAAGGCCCTAATCGGGTTAGTGAGTCAGATGACTAGGTGTACTGTATGTAAAGTTATGATAGACTTATCTCTGTAAATATTTTTGTGATGTTATATGTATATTATTTTGGTATTTTAACTCTTTATTACCTACTTTCTTTCGGCGCGCCCTAATATTATTTTTATAAGTATATACGATATTGTGTCGTCTTTGGAGGCTGGTAAGGATATCTTATCAATGTGGAATGCTGATTGGATATCTTTACGCCGGTCACGATTACAGTATGTCGGGTTGTGACAGTGTCATCCTCGTCAATGTTCAATTTATATTTCTTGATACTGAGTAGACTTAAAATAAATAATTAATATCACATATTAATTCAATTGAGCATAGCCATGCATTTCTAAGTCTCACTCAATCAAGGGGCCCAAGGATATTTCTCTTTTATACAAGAGTAATAAAATCCCATTTACATCACTCACTTCCCTCTGCACGATTTATGACACACTCAATCAATGCCCTACTTGTCATCCTGATTAAAGGTGACATAGGACACTATTAAAGTGAGTAATTCTTCATGTAAGGAACCGTAATGACTTCAGGTCAAAGGTTTATGTGTATTTGTGATCATATGAGAATAACTTATGACACGTCTATCCATGCAGTATTCTCATAGTAGGTCAGTCCAGTACATTGTTCACTAGCAATGTACTCATGTATTGACTTGATATCATATATCCATGATTCGTAATCATCAGTCACTATACATGCTAGTCTCGATGTATTATTACTATCCTTTTCGTAATAATACTTGACTAGGGGCATTTTAAGAATAGCGAAGCTATTCCAAGGATAATTATTATATTAAGTTATAAATTACGCATAATAATAATAAAATTATAAAAAAAATATAATAATTAAATTGCCTAAAATAAAACATAATACATTGTATATAACTTCAATCATATAAATGATTGGTTCTAGGACACACACCAACAATCTCCCACTTGGACTAGAGCCAATCACTCATGTATCTAATACCAAATGACATAGTATGACCATCATGCTTTTTTTGCGCTAAAAGCTTTGTCAGTGGGTCGGCGATATTATCATTAGTTGGTACTTTACATATCTTCACATCTCCTCTATCGATGATTTCTTGAATGAGATGGAAGCGCCTAAGTATATGTTTGGATTGCTGGAGAGATCTGGGTTCCTTGGCTTGTGCAATGGCTCCATTGTTATCATAATAGAGATCCACTGGGTTTGCAATGCTAGGAACAACACCAAGTTCAGTAATGAACTTTTAATCCAAACAGCCTCTTTTGACGCATCAGATGCAGCAATATACTCAGCCTCTATAGTAGAGTCGGCCACTGTTTCCTGCTTTGAACTGTTCCAGCACACAACACTACCATTTAGGCTAAATACATAACCTGACTGTGATCTAAAGTCATCGTTGTCGGATTAGAAATTGGCATCAGTGTAACTTTTTACAACAAGTTCTTCCTCTCCTCCATATATTAAGAATGAATCCTTAGTCCTTCTTAAGTACTTAAGGATATTCTTAACGGTAGTCCAGTGAGATTCACTTGGATTTGACTGGTACCTGCTCGTCATGCTTAAAGCATACGAGACATCAGGACGAGTACATATCATGGCATACATGATAGATCCAATTGCTGATGCATATGGTATCTTATTCATGCAGTCCTTCTCATCTTGTGTCGAAGGATACTGAGCTTTGGACAAATTTATGCCATGCGACATAGGCAAAAATCCTCTTTTAGATTCTTGCATGTTAAACCGTTTTAACACTTTATCTATGTATGTACTCTGACTTAAGCCAAGCAATTTTCTTGATCTATCTCTATAGATCTTAATACCTAGTATATAAGCAGCTTCACCTAAGTCTTTCATCGAGAAACAATTCCCTAACCAAGTCTTTACTGTTTGTAGTATAGGGATATCATTTTCAATGAGTAGTATGTTATCCACATACAATACAAGGAAAATAATTGTACTCCCACTAACTTTTTTGTAAACACAAGATTCATCTTCATTTTTTATGAAACTAAATTTTTTGATTGCCTCATCAAAACAAAGATTCCAACTCCGTGAAGCTTGCTTTAATCCATAAATGGATCATTGTAGCTTACATACCTTTCCAGCAGTTTCAAGAATGACAAAACCCTCGGGCTGTGTCATGTACACATCCTCGAGGAGCTTTCCATTAAGAAAAGTAGTTTTGATATCCATCTGCCAAATTTCGTAATCATAAAAAGCTGCAATAGCAAGCAAAATCCGGATGGATTTAAGCTTGGCAACTGGGGAATAGGTCTCATCATAGTCTATACCATGAACTTGCCTATAACCTTTTACGACTAATCGTTCCTTAAAGGTTTGCACGTTACCATCCATGTCGATTTTCTTCTTGAAAACCCATTTGCACCTAATGGGTTTTACCCCTTTAGGTGGATCAACCAAAGTCCATACTTGGTTAGTATACATGGAATGCATCTCAGATTTCATAGCCTCAAGCCACTTTTCAGAGTTTGGCCCCTTTTATAGCTTCTTGGTAAGTTGTAGGCTCATCTTGATCCATGAGCAAAACATCGCCATTTTGAGTTATAAGAAATCCATATCTCTCGGGCTCATGGCGTATCCTACCAAACTTACGTAGGCCTTATGTTACTTAAGCTAGTCCCTAACCCATAACATCTTGTGGTCCTTTTTCAGGCTCTATTATAGGTTCTTTGTTACCTTGTGAGTCTCTCGCTTCTTTAATTTCTACTTTTCTCCCACAGTTTCTCTTAGAGATAAATTCTCTTTCCAGAAAAATACCAGTTCGTGCGACAAACACTTTGCCTTCACTAGGATTATAGAAATAGTATCCCTTAATTTCCTTAGGATACCCTACAAAGTAACACTTGTCCGATTTGGGTCCAAGCTTATCAGAAACTTGACGTTTTACATAGGCCTCGCAACCCTAAATCTTCATAAAAGACAAGTTGGGACGTTTCCCAGTCCATATCTCATGCGGAGTCTTTTGAACCGTTTTAGAGGGAACACGGTTGAGCGTAAAAGCAGCTGTCTCTAGAGAATGCCCCCAAAAGGAAATTGGAAGATCTATATGACTCATCATAGATCGTACTATATCTAACAAGGTACGATTCTTCCTTTCTGAAACACCATTCCATTATGGCGTTCCAGGTGGAGTAAGTTGTGATACTATACCACACTCCTTTAGATAGTCATCAAATTCTTGGCTTAAGTATTCTCCACCTCGATCTGATCGAAGTGTTTTAATACTTTTACCAAGTTGGTTTTGCATTTCATTCTTGAATTCCTTGAACTTTTCAAAGGATTCTTATTTGTGTTTCATAAGATACACATATCCATATCTACTGAAATCATCAGTAAATATAATGAAGTACTGGAAACTTTCTCTAGCAGGTGAACTAATAGGCCTACATACATCAGTATGTATGAGACTTAATAGATCTTTAGCCCTTTCACTGTGTCCAGTGAATGGTGTTTTAGTCATTTTTCCTAGCAAACAAGATTCGCATATTTCATATGATTCAAAATCAAATGAATCCAAGAATCCATCCTTATGAAGCTTGGATATGCGCTTCTCATTTATATGGCCCAAATGACAATGCCAGAGATAGGTTGGATTTAAATCATTTGATTTGAATCACTTAGTGTTTATGTTATAGACAGGCATTTCAAGATCAAGAATATAGAGCCCATTGAACATTTGTGCACTGCAGTAAAATATTTCATTTAAATAAACTGAACAACTTTTGTTCTTTATTATAAATGAAAAACCTTTCTTGTCCAAACAAGAAACAGAAATAATATTCCTGCTAATAGCAGGCACAAAATAACAATCCTCTAATTCTATTACTAAACCAGAAGGTAAAGATAGATAATATGTCCCTACAGCTAGTGCAGCAACTCTTGCTCCATTGCCAACTCGTAGGTCCACTTCGCCTTTAGCTAGAATCCTACTCCTTTGTAGTTCCTGCACATTTGTACAAATGTGAGAACCGCATCTGGTATCTAATACCCAAGATGTAGAAGTTGAAACATTAATTTCTATAACATAGATACCTGAAGCGGAAGTCTCACTTCCCTTCTTCTTTTTCAGATCTTCCAGATAGACCTTGCAGTTACTTTTCCAATGTCCGGTTTGACCGCAATGGAAGCATGTCCCTTCCTTAGCCACACCCCCTTTTGGTTTTAGTGCAGAGGATTTAGACTTGGGCTTGCCTTTGGATTTGGAATCCTTCTTGTTTTTGCCCTTGCCTTTTCCTTTGCCTTTGCCCTTTTGAACCATCATTATGGTATTAGGCTTAGTCTTTTGCAAATTTTGTTCAGCAGTTCTTAACATGCTTAACAATTCTGGCAGTGGTTTGTCAATTTCATTCATGTTGTAATTCATGATAAATTGACCATAACTCTGTGGCAACGATTGCAAAATTAAGTCAGTGGCCAACTCTTGACCTAGTGGAGCACCCAATCTCTCAAGGTTCTCAACATACCCAATCATTTTGAGTACATGAGGCCTAACAGGGTTTCCTTCTGCCAGTTTGCATTGAAACAAGGCTTTTGTCACCTCAAACCTCTCATGCCGAGCTTGGCTTTCATAAAGCTTCTTAAGATGCTCAAGCATGTCATAAGCTTCTATGTTCTCATGTTGCTTCTGAAGCTCAGAGTCCATGGTAGCCAACATGAGACAACTGACATCTAATGCGTCATCATGATGCTTCTTATAAGCATCCTTTTGAGCTCGAGGGGTAGTAGCTTTAGGTTCTTGAGAAACAGGTTCCTCTAGGACATACATTTTGTGCTCATGTTTGAGGACTATCCTCAAATTCCTATACTAGTCCAAGAAGTTTGTTCCATTCAGTTTGTCCTTTTCAAGGACCGATCGCATTGATAAGTTATTTGATGTATTAGCCATTGGTTATCTACGACAGAAATATGCAAAGTAAGTATTAAATTTAAAACATTTAATAAGGTCTTTTATTAAATGTACCTCCTACTATTTCATTCAAATTAATAGCCCTCACTATTAATTCGGAAAGTTATATTGTTTAAAGCTTTCTAGTGGGCCAAGATCCATATTTCACCAAGCCTTAAGTTAGCTTTGGCTAATCACTTAAAACTTAGTTATTTAGGTAAGCAACACTTGCCAATTGTATCATATACAACTCTTGGATAGTTAGGTGAACAACACTTGTTGTAGTCCATCTTATAAACTAAAGCCTAACTCTATGCCTGTAGGTCTCAATTCTATTAAGATATCCTAGTTAAGTCGGACCTAATGTTTGACATTCAGATATCACTATTATCCAGTCGCATCTCACCAAGATAAACGAGGTACCTTGCTTTGGCAAACCTACCTTATGTCAATCGAGGCCTTGATGAGTGCCAAACATTGGAAGGCATCATTAATTATTACTGACTTAATATTTTAGATGAGGGATTTTAACTTAATTATTATCAGATCTCACCATAACTAGCCTATTTATTCATGCAATATATCTAGCATATCTCATATATCATATAAAGTAAATGAATAAAATAGACTATTGTATATCATATATCATGCAATGAATAGAACTATCACATAGTAAGAACACATTCTATCACATAATAAATGCATGCTCATCAATATCATCACATAATAAAGAAATCAAAATGCCACATAGTATGGCCCCAAAATTCTATTTTCTAATGACATTCCTAGCTAACTCCTTAGCTTCTTCTTATCCCATATCTCCTTAGCTTCTCCTTATTCCAAGCCAAGAATACTCCATTGCAATTTCAATTTTACAACAGAAACCCCGAGTTACATTCGGAGGGAATTGATATGAGAAGATAATATACATTAGAGAAATAGAGGAAGACACGACACGCAGGTCGTATTTTAAAATCCATCTATTAAAAACTCCAAGGGCTATACTATGCAACACATTCATACATCATATGTAATAATTGCTAAGAAATATATGTAACTAAGATAAGCAGGATGATTGACATATATATTTGATAACATTATCATCATAAAAAATCATGTTCTAAAACAGCGCCTTAAGAACAAAAACAATTTTTGAACGCTATGTAGAGTTAGCACGACAGTCTCGCTAGCCGGTTAGCGGGCGAGGGTCAATGGGGCAAAGCCCCTTGCCGGGGGGTGTGGGGGGCGGAGCCCCCCGGGCCAAAATTGAATTTATCTGACATTCAAATTTTAATTCATTTTGCCAACAATTGACACACCCCAAGTCGAACAATTCGACTATATGATTAACATTTAAATCATAGTTTAAAAATAGGATTTACATCTAAACACTTTGAATAATTTTAATCATATCAATACAAATCCAGCCGTGTTTAAATTAAAGCATACATATACCTCATAGACCAAATTCAACTTAACAAATTTAAACAAGTCTTTACAGATTTAGAATTAATCACATTAATTCTGTGCTGACTAAGTTATATGCTATTAAACGCAGAGAACATCACATATTTAGAATAGATTCATGGGCTTATCATTTGAAAAACTCAGAATTACGCATAAAATAGATTTGAATATGAAGCAGAAAAATGCATGATTATATTCATACAATTAATCTCATCAATTGATAATCAGATTCAAAATTCAGATCATATGTATCATATATATATTTATGAAATCAGAACCATACACGAGTTTACATATATCTCATATATATCTGGTTTAAACAGAAACTAATTTGATATTAATTTATCACATAAACATTCATCAAAATGTGTAACTTCTGATTTAAACCGAAATAGATTTGACATGTATTTATCATATAAATATTCATCAAAGATGGTAAAACACATAATCAGAACCATGTTTTTACAAGAAGCTTTGATACCACTGTAAGGAATTCGGATTATCATATGCAGCGGAAATTCAAAATTTGATCCGAATTCTACCTAGGATCCATGTAAAAAAACATAAATCAATGATTAGGGTTTTACCTATTGAGCACTCGTGTTTCTACTGATCAAAACTTAAGAGCAGATAAATCAAACGCCGGTCGGAAGGTATAGCATCTCTACGGTATCCACACGGAGTGAACAACAACCTCTCACCCTCCACGAATCTGTTAGGATGCATTTTTCTCTCTAGGAATTAGGATTGGATATTTTCTGAGTGATTTAGGGTTTGTATGAAAGCTTTGAGCGTGTTATTAAAGTGCTATCCTCAAGTCCCTTTTTATAGAACTTAGGCAAGTTATAATCCTAGTCCAACTAAGATAATGCTTCCAAAATCCTAATCACACTTAATAACTCATCTTATCCTTATCCTAGAGATAATGGGGAGAGATAGGACTTATC
Organism: Sindora glabra; assembly: GCA_020226215.1. Lineage (NCBI taxonomy): Eukaryota > Viridiplantae > Streptophyta > Magnoliopsida > Fabales > Fabaceae > Sindora > Sindora glabra. Next base: position 56,001,400 of record CM035234.1, on the reverse strand, counting down.
TATTAATTATATAATATTAGATAATAATATTATCTCATAATATAAATATCTTAATTATTAGATAATTGTATATAGTTATCAAATATCAAAATAATATTATCTCATAATATATTTATCTAATATCTGATAATATAATTATTTGATATTACTTTAATATCAAATAATATCACATAATATATATATATATATATATATATATATATATATATATATATATAAACGTGAATTTATTATTCTTAATAATATATATATGCACGAAAATAAGTCCAATTAATTAGATATTAATATAATTAAAGTCCAATTAATTATTATCTTATTCCTACTCCTTTTGTATGACCCTGTAGGTTCTTACTACGTTGACAATGACTCATTATTGAGCCATAGACAGTAAGCGGTATCTAGCAATACATCACTGCCACTCAAGTAGTAAGAATGTCTGTGATTCGACATCCACCTAATACATGATCAATGTTTTGCATCATAATCCTTTTTGTAATAATATCCAAATTGAACTGGAGGCATGGAATGTGTCATCCTTGTCAATGTTCAATTTATATTTCTTGATACTGAGTAGACTTAAAATAAATGATTAATATCACATATTAATTCAATTGAGCATGGCCATGCATTTCTAAGTCTCACTCAATCAAGGGGCTTAAAGATATTTCTCTTTTATACAAGAGTAATAAAATCCCATCTACATCACTCACTTCCCTCTGCACGATTTATGACACACCCAATCAATGCCCTACTTGTCATCCTGATTAAAGGTGACATAGGACAATATTAAAGTGAGTAATTCCTCATGTAGGGAATCGTAGTGACTTCAGGTCAAAGGTTTATGTGTAGTTGTGATCATATGAGAATAACTTATGACACGTTTATCCATGCAATATTCTCATAGTGGGTCAGTCCAGTACATTGTTCACTAGCAATGTACTCATGTATTGACTTGATATCATATATCCATGATTCGTAATCATCAGTCACTATACATGCTAGTCTCGATGTATTATTACTATCCTTTTCGTAATAATACTTAACTAGGGGCATTTTAAGAATAGCGAAGCTATTCCAAGGATAATTATTATATTAAGTTATAAATTACGCATAATAATAATAAAATTATAAAAACAAAATATAATAATTAAATTGCCTAAAATAAAACATAATACATTGTGTATAACTTCAATCATCTATATGATTAGTTCTAGGACATACACCAACACTCTAAAGTTTAAAGTGCATTATGAATCATGCCACGAATGGCATTGAAAATGAGAAATGTGATGGAGGTGATATTATGAATACTAGATAGAAAGACGAGGACGCAAAGCTTATGGAAGGTATAAGGCTGACCTAGGAGATAAAGGGTAGATAAATGTATTTTATATATTGTTTATTTTTTTCAAATAAGATGTGATCTTGACTATTGTTAATCACAAGTATTCTTATATCCTACATTGAAAATAAAATGATTATGTATTGACCTTATTGTTATTGACTCTTGATTGCTAATATGATTAAATTTGATATGAAATGTTAAATGTGGATAGTTTAATAGCTAAGCTATTGCGAATTATTGTTGTTCTTATAAATTATTCACTCATTAAGCCACAGATTTAATCCTCTATGATTTATTTTACAAATTTCTATATTGAACCTTTACATCCATTTCCTCAAGTGTAAGTTCCATAGGATCTCACTGATGATAGTATGATAACATAGAATCTTGTACATAGTATATTTTGGGCCTAATTTTGAAATGAATTTAGGTATAGGAGATATTTAAACTAATTCCTCAAGAGTTAATTAGATTTGGTTAATCTCATTTTAGGGGGACTGTTGAGATATCTAACTTTCTCATCTTTTATAGAAATCTTAATGAATTCTAATCAATGTTTTCTTTCAAAAGTAATATTTTCTTTTATATATGCATAATATTTGTTAATTAAGGCTAAGATAAATAATTAGGAATAGGTTAGAGGAAATTGAAGAATAGGTTTCATGTTGATCACAATCAAGTTAGGATTTTGACATGCACTAAACAGAACTAGACAAAACCACTAAAATACTAAAATACTAAAGTAGAGTAAAAAAATCACTTAAAATAACTCCAATTAATCTATTTAAACATTTTAAAAATTATAAGATCACCACAGAATGATAGCCTTTATTATTATGGACCTAAACAAAAAATAAAAAATCCTTAAAAAATAAAAAGTGGTCCAAACGATAGAATTTGGCTAAAAAATGATGGCTCTTGGGTTTACATACCTTAAAGCTTGTTGAAAAAAATTTTCTCTACTAGCACAAAAACCTTCGAGTCAATAAAAAATAATGACCTTGTACACTATTAAGGGAGCAAGTAGAATTCTTGTAGTACATACAAATAAACTCAAATGCTTTTAGTGAAATGAAAAATGAAGTGATATGTGATGGAAGATGATAATGAATGCAAGATAATGCAAAAAGGTGCAAGAAAAATGATATGTACCATAAAATGCAAGGAAACACTAAACACTAATAGATACAGAAAACTAATGAGAAGGAAACACTAATAAAATTGATAAACAGATGTATAATTAACTAAAATCCTCGACCAATTATTCTAATAAAAGATAAGAACAAATAGATTCAAGTAGATCCTTAACAACAACTCCAAAATTTTGATACGAGTGTTACAACACATTCAAAATTAGATATTACTATTTGATAAAAAATTTGCAATAGAGGGTAACAATTAAATTCAACCCCTAGTGATCCACTTGACATATTCTTTCATAATGATTTACTAACTATGATTATAATCAAAATGCAAATGCAAAATAAAGCATAGATAGAATGCAAAATAAAACAAAATAGAATGCAACAAGACAAGATGCAAATAATGTGTGAGAATTTAAGTAAAACTAAATAGGAGGTTTGAATTGAATTAAAATAAAATAAATTAACAAAAATAAAATGTAGCAGTAATACAAAAATAAAATCAATGCAAAAATATAATTGATTTAAGGATTTGAGAGCTCTTGGTGGATTAATCATAAATTACAAATTGATTAGAAATTCTAATTGATTTTCCTACCTTAACTTATCTGGAACTCTTACAATAATTTATGAATTTTATGCTAGATAACCATATAAAATTTGATCAATTAAGATTAATAAAATTAAGCAGTTGCTAAAATCTGTAATGCTAGAGCGAAATTAATTTGAAAATAGAATTTAACTAAATTAAATGATTAAACTAGAAACATCTGATTTAATCTTTCAATCCTTTATTCTTGCATGAAAAATAATTATTGACCAATCATAATTCAACACAAAAATAGCTAAACATCAGAAGTTACAAGGTTGAACAAAAATTATACCAAGTTAGCATTTAACTTATGCAATTCCAAGTAATTAGCACAAGTAATTAAGGAAAGAGGAAAGTTAATTAGAAAAAAATTAACATCACAACTTGTGATCTCATAACTTAAATAGAGATAAGCCTCAAATTCCATGAATCAAGAAAAAATTTAGCCTTTATGATTAAAAAAGAAGAAACTTGAAAAAGGGAAAAGTTATTTTTTAGTGTTGTGCATAATTATGTAAAAGTGTTCTTGTCTTTGGAGGCATAAAACCTTATCTCTAATTTCTTATAAAACTAAACCTAATAAGTCTGAGTCATATGCCTCCTAAGGCTACAAAGAATAGGATCATAAAGAATATGGTTAAAAACCCGAAACCTAATTTACAAAATAATGCACTACAAGAGTTACTATAATAAAATCTAGTAAGTTTAAGTTCTAGCTAATGCAAGACTACTAAAACTACGTAGTTTTGCTAAACTCCAAATATGAAAGATGTAAGGTCTGGTCTTAAGAAACTTTCGGAACTATTTTCACCTTAATCATACCTTTAGAGCTCTAGATATGGCCCAAAAATTGAAACCAGCTCGGATTAGATAGAAATAGAGTTTCCAATTCTCAACTAAATACGACCTTTTGAAAGTTTATACTTGACTTTGACTAAAACATGAAAGTTGGAGACTTCCTTTAAGTTTTCCAATGATAAAAAGATCACCTAAATCTAATATCTAAAGCTTAAGATATAACTAAAAACTTGAAACAATGTAAAAATCTAGCATTAGCTAAATAATTTCAAGTCATTAGAAAACTAACCTTAAATCACATAAGAAGTCAATTTCATAAAATTAAGCATATACAACATATAAAGAGGCATAAAATAGGAAGAAATAATATAGATAGAAATTTGCACATTAGCAATCTATCCCATAAAGCATGTTGATTCTTATAGCATGGTTAATGTTATGGGTCGGTAGCTCTCTAGTTGAAACCATGCAGTGCATGCTTGCCATTATTAGCGAACATGTTAACTTTCCTACTAAAACTCACTCAAGGCACTATTGGTAAAAATAGTGAAACTCATAAGTTTGCAAGTCATAATTAAATGTCATCAAAGTGCCTACATATACTAAACTATAAGATCTTTCCATACACAAAGCCTCCATGCCTGATGAGCTAAAAGGGATAATTAAATAGAGAAATGGACACTCTATTCGCTTGGTATATACCTCATTTTATAGTTTTGAGTGTGCAGGGATTAACCACAAGCCAACACACTCCTATCCCTAGCTTAGTATTTAGGCACCCTGCTAGGCCTTCTTGATACTCTATTTCCTTAAAGAGCATTTTAAGTAAAAAGTCTCATGCTAAGAGTTGACATACGTTTTCTAAACTATCATAAGTCCTTTTTTTAAAGCTTCAGGCATCTGTTTTACTTGAAGACCAATTGACATGAAGATAAAAATATGAGAATCATAAATATAAGCTTCTTGAGCTTCTCTAAGTTTTTGAACCATTTGAAATGATCAAAATAACCCTAAACTTAGGAAAATTGAAAAAAAATAATACACTAGCTAGATTGATCTCAAATCTCAATCATAGAATCACCATAACTTGTTAGATTTTTCCACTTAGTCTTATTCTAATTTGAGCATGTTTGCTTATCAAACTTTTACAATTATTAACTTATGACATGAACAATGCACCAAGGACAAACACATTTCTTATCACATCCTTCAATAAATAATGGATCATCAATTGATATAACTTCAATATGTAAACCCTACATCCACAATAAAGCAAAAGCTCTTCTATACCTCTCCATTAGTACAATCACACTTTCTGCCATCCTAATTCTATAAGCCATATACTGAATTCTTTAACTAGTTACTTTAGTTTCAATTAGACATACACAATCAAGATAATTCCTCCTAACCATAGGGCCCAAGGTCCAAACTATTAAGGCTTCATTAGTTTTTCAATAGTTCCAAGCTATGCATTTCATGGCACCCATAGGATCATTGTAAAGCCTAGTTTTTAAACTTATACTAAAGTGTTAATTACATAGTATTCTTTCACATTTATTTCCATTTAGATAGTTGCACTTATTTTCTTTAATGTTCCACATGCCTACATCTTAGAGGAAAGTCACTACCTTCTATATTGAATTCTTAGTCAAGCTTGAAACATTATTATGCCTTGTCCTCAAAACCACACTCTTCCTTACCTTTCTTGCCCTTTTTCACTTGTAGCACCCCTTATTCTAAATGTGTTAGCTTTCTATCTCTTCGTAGAGAATTTTCATTGACCTTATTTTCTTATCCTTTTAAGGCCCTTAACACTATAATACCTTTTTTAGCCAAACCATTTTCTATTTTGCTTATGCTTTGCTCCTCTACACTTATAAAAGAACTCTTATTTAAACTTACCTTTATAAGTGCTAGAATGGGCCAAGAATATATCATGATTTATTCAATAATACCATATTTTAACTTTTAGGATATGACATAAGAAATTCTTAACTTAATTACAACTAATTTGTAATTCAAATAAACATATTTGATCACTGAATTCTATTTCTTGCTTTTGGTACAATCTTTTGTGTGTAAAAATCAACAATTCCAATCACTTGAAATCATAAAGAAAGGTTATGGGGATTTTCCTCCTTCAATTAGAACTATATCTTTCTCTATAATGGTTTTAACAGTTACTTAGTACTATCGATGGAATAGATATTGACTAGATAAATCCTAATAAGGTAAGGGCCTTTTTATAAATATAAAAATTGAATTATAAATCCTATCTATCATATGATCCATACTTATTAACTTAAATAATGTGTTTAGGCTTAGTACCTTGTGGCTAATTAATTAAATGTCATAATCAAGCCAATTGATGTCAACACTCCTTATTAATAAATTATGTTGATCTAAAATAAAAAATACTAACAATCTCTCATTTGGACTCACATAATTTATTAATGATGATCGCTATAATATCAATGTCAATCAAAATTGTACTATCTCATTTATTAGTCTAAATTGAGATAATAGGTATTTAATAACATATAATGCTATATTTGAAGGGATACTAAAATTTAACATATTAAATACTTACACTTTACTACCTAACATAAATAATAATCTCAAAGTGTGCACTGTACGATTTACATGACTTTAATGTGACCATGCATAAATCTCCATATAATAAGTCTTAACATCAATTTAAGATGCTTAATGAGAATAAAATTCTCAACAACAATGAGATAGGGTTTAAATTGTCTTTAATCATATACCATACCTAGAATATGCACAAAATGTATGGTGACAACATTAATATCTCATTATAAATATTTCGTTTAAACATATTAATAAGCTCATATTACTAAAAATTCCCACTAACCTAAGATAGCTTAGGAAAATTCACATTTTCACATGACCATACTTTATATTTAGCCCTAAGCCTTTAGTTTGTAGATCCACGAGCATACAAACTATGAAAAATAAGTAATATCTCTTGTATTTTCTCTTTTACAAAGAGTTACTTCAATTTGAAGTGCTGACATAGTAATTTGTTATCACTAAGAGAAAGAATCCTATAGTAGTAATATTGTCATGATATAAATCTAGATAAGGCTAGAAAATCCTTAACTTTGTCAACTTGACAAGGAATTTATAAGATGTGACATGCCTTGTCTTTCAATAGAGATTGCTGCAATTGATTACACAATAATTTCCATGACAAAGCTCTTTCTAACATATATCTAATCATATATTTATAATCATCTAGACAATTTATAAAAACAAGTCTAAGTAACTTGTACCTATGAGATCACTTGATCTTTTGTAGATTAATAAGTAATTAATTATACTGCCTAGATACAATACCATTTATAACCTAAAACCACTAACTTAAATTAACAACATACTACACACAATTAATGCATATAGGATAATTCTTATCACTTAAAAAACACTTGGGCTTAATAAATTTAATCCTTTTAGATTAATAAACATAAGAGCACATTTACATGTTAGACTTTATTGGTACTGAAATAAGACAAATATCATTAGGACTTATGGGTTATGGGCTTACCACACAAGCATTTTGTTTTAGGGTTACCACACTTTTACTTCTAGGTTTTTAACTAAATTTAATTTAACTACTTTATCTTAACTAACATGACCATACCATGATTAACTTAGGTAAACATCATCATCATGCAGATCTAGAATTACTGAACTGCCAATATATATCGATTTACTTTATTCTTCTAATTTTCAAGAGAAATAACAATTTTCTAAAAATGAAATACAAATAATACGTTAGATATCTTCATTTTCCCCTTTTAATAACTATTTAACAATCTAACATATTATACATTATATTCGTTAGGTCATAAAACTATATTTTCCTTTAGTTAACATAACTCCCATTGAAATGATTTGCTTTAGACCATAAGTAAGTTGTAAACATATTAAAGAAGAAAGTCTTTATAATCTACACATTTTGATTAAATATAGTTCTTGACTACTAACTTGACCTAAAGACCATAATTTGATTTAACATCCTTTTTTGTGGTCAAAGATATATATATATATATTTGTTCCAGATTATGAGAAATAGTAAATGAATTCGTTTGTAATGAAGTTAATATTGCCTTTAACTCCTATTAGCTAGGCATTTTGATAGCTCCCACTATCCAAAGATACCTTTTAAAATTAATTTGAAACATAAAGACGATTTCAAAAATTTAACAAATTTAATAATAACCTTCAAATAAATCTAAAGATAATTGAGCAATATACTAAAGCAAATACTTTATTTGAAACAAGTTTAATTTCATAAAACCAAATGAAACATCTATTAAACATAAACAAAGCAAGTTCTTAATGAAAAAATGAGAAAATGTTTTAAGCACAAGCTTAACCAAAGCAACTATCCCTAGTTAGTGGGTTCTACTTTAGTGTTTTTTGACTCTTTCTTTTTATTATCTGCCTACTTCTTAAATTTAAAGCAATCCACTTTCTTATGCTTAATTTTGTTGCAAAACTAACATTCTTCTTTGAATTAGGCCTTTTAGGTTTAAGATAATTATCATTTTTCCTTTTCTTTGGATTATTTGAAGATTTCTTATAATTGTCCTTAAAATGTTCTCAATCCTTATCCAAAAGTAGAACCATGAGCCACCAGATTGATTGTGTTAGTCTTTTCTTTTCTCATGTCCTATTTTGATTAACTAAGAATAGTTATTATGTCATTAACTGTCCATTCATTCTTTTAAGCTTAATAAATAACCTTTTGAACATTAAATTATGAGGGTAGTGATTCTAATACTTTCTAGATAAAATAACCACCATCTAGTTGAAGTCCTAAGGTTTTCAATTTATCATGATAATTATTAAGATTTAGAATGTGCTTTCAAACTCCATTAATCATATCATAGGAGGTATTTTCAAGTAGTGAGAGAAAATATCCTTTTTGTGCTTTATTTAACTTCTTAAACTTTTCTACTATGGATTCTAGAAAGGTCTTTTCATTATAGTCTCAATCATAGGTATGCCTTCTCTAATGGTTAGTTTTATTAAATATTTCAAGATCATTAGATGGATCCTATTTGACTCCTTCCATTTTTCATGCCTTGCTTTTAGATCCACTTGCAAATTTGATTTAACCTTAGGTTTTGGTTTATTAATTGTTATGTCCAATCTAGTGATCAATAGATATAGCTTCATAAATTTAGCCTATTCTTTATAATTTGCCTTATGCAATGTCTTTATAAAGGCTAATTATGTGTGTAAAGTAGCTAAGAAAAAATCTATCAAAACATTAATGCATGTATAAACTTAATCATGTTTATATTTTTCTCTTAATCACACAATTTTATATAGTATCATATTATAAGATCCAATACCGAAGGGTATTTTAGAACCTTATGACATAATACAGGAGTTAAATATTATATTATTAAAACTTGACATCAAAAGGTGTTTAAAATTTTAGGAATACAATATTTAACTCTATATTCATGTTATAGCTAACTTACTTTATTAATAATATAATATTGAAAGGTATTTAATGTTACGAAGATAGACTCTCCCTTATACATTTTTAAAATAAAATTTTCCTTTCAAAAACCTTTGTACAAAATTTTATATAAAGGTGAAAACATAGTAACATAAAATTTCGTCATATAATATTAGTATACATAATTCTTGTTAAATGTAATAATATTTCAAACATTATAACATCATAGAAATAGTCTCCAAAAATGCTACAAAAATTAGAGTAGGTAGTTAATAATATAGAAATTACTTAGGAAGAATTTTAGTGAAAAATAATTTCAAATGAATATCTAAATAAATTAGGCAAAAAATATCACAAAATATCTTTATTTTAGAAAATGTTGAAAAAATGCTTATAAAAATGTGCTCGGATAGTAGAGCATGATAAGGCAATCATTGCCCTCAATTGCTACTAGTAGGGTGGCATGTGGCATCCATGCATCGGCTATATGATTGGGTAAGGCATAGCACGCACATGCTAGACTAGTCTTTCTTGCCCAAGTTACAGATTTGTTAGTCAAACTTGACCTACGTTGGATTCAATTGCAACCTAATGAGATATATGCCAAAAAAAATATGATTTTGTGTGCATTTAGCACCTATATTTTCTAGTCTATTTATCCCCAAGCTACTTTAACCATTTTTATCCCAAAATCTTCATTATTTTTTTAGTTTAAAAATTGTAAAAAATCCTTAATATATGGTTATCGAAGTTTCAGTGTTTTAGGGAAGTTGCCTCTTATGTTTTATGATCTTTTACTCTGCCATTTTCCTCACTAAAATTATTTTTCTAGTGCCTACATTTTTCTCTATTAATATGATTTGCCTTACAATGTTTTATAGTAAGTTTAACAATAGTAACTAGATGTTGTTTTAGAGGTGCCAAAGTAAAGATCGCTTTTGGAATTTAACATTTTGATGTTTCATTGCTCCTATACTGATGGCATATACCATTTCTACTAAAAATATTTTTAAAGCTTCTATATTTTTCCAAGTTTAAGATCTTAGTTTTTTACTAGAGCAATAATAATTACCTTGTAGCAACTCAGTTCCAAAATTAGAGGTTTATGTGGTTCCTAATTGTTCTAGTGACCATGTATACTCTAGTTCTACAACCAACATAATAAACTTGAAACTAAGTCAATTTAACCTAGAATTAAGTACACAAAACCAAATATCTATATATATGCTATCAAAAGATCACATGCATATGTATATATATGCACCGTTATTTCTAAGTTTTCATGATGGTAATTCATTATCTCTAGTTCAACATGATATATTAAATATGCAGCCAATATAAATACACACACTAATGTAAAAAGACCATATAACACATATGCTATAAGAAAGGCAAAACAACTGTAAACATTCAAAAGAAATTACACACCATAGGCATAACTAATCAAAACATGTAATTGTAAGTATATAGTTCAAATGGTAGCAAGCATACAATAGAAGGGTTAAATCCACATTACATGTATATGGCATACTAGAAGCATGGGAGAGTATAGAAGTTAATGTAAAATCTATGAAGTGCAATGACACTTTCAATAAGACCTAATTGTGCACCAAAACTAAAAAATTTTATGGAAAGAAAACCATTAAATTTCATAAAAAAATTTCATCATAAACCTAACCATAATTAAAAGTTAAATTTAGCTCTAATATGAATTGAAAGAACAATTATGATTTATTCAATAATATTGGATCTTGGCTTTTAAATTATGACATGAGAAAATATCAAATTAATTATAACTAATTTGTAATTCAAATAAACATACCTAATAGGCCTAAATCCATTGCTCACTTTTGGTGCAATTTCTTGTATATAGTAATCAACAATTCGAATCAATTGAAATCACATAGACTACAAAAAAAAAATTATACTAATAATTTTTGTCGTCAATATAGACCCACTCCGATGATAGGTTATCGGTATAAGTGTTTTCAATATAGAGTTATGCTTGTTGACCTTTACACTAACAATATCTTAAGTCATCACAATAGAATGGAGCTATATTGAGGACCTGACATGGGTCATCCAACATAGGCATATGTCAATAATTAAGGCTGTGCAACAGTCGGTTATGGCCGATTTTGTGCCCTTTGGCCAACCAATCACTTGCAATGATTGATTTTTATTTGTCATCTGAAATCAACCGATACAACCTTCTTAACCGAATGAAATCATAACTAATAGTTTGAAGTGGTTTTGTTCAAATTAGGTTGGGTATTCGAAAATAAGCTCAATTATTATTAAAAAAAAGGAGAAGACGATGCACAGTACACAAAACCTAAAATAAATGATATGTGGCTTTCAAGTTAGTCAAAACTCAACATGAAAACTAGAAAATTACTTTTACAGAACTAAAAAATAAAAGGAATAAATAAATGAAACTCCATTTGTACCAATCTTTTTACCTTCAATTTTGTTTCAAGGTTTCTCTGTCTCTGAATTGCATCGCTACATTGACCGCCATTTATCAAGTGCTGGACGAAGGAGAAATGTAATATGGCAACAATCTTATGTGAAGATGATGAAGGGGCATTAGTAAGAGGTGGTGTGGCAAATTTGAAGAAGAGTGCAAATAATGATTTTTGTAGGGTTTCACTTAAGGGATAAATCAAAAGAAAATATGGCACCTCACACAAGACAGCTTTTTCACCTCAGGTCTCCTTCAAAACACAAAGAAATAAATGAAATGAAGTCATTTCATTCCATTACTTAGTTTGTTTTAGTTTTCTTCAGATTAGAAAACATCCATCTGCCACTAACTGCCAAGCTGAAGTTCATTAAAAATTTGGTTCGCCTTCGCCTGTTGTCATCCACTTATTATTGGATTTTTCCGATCAAGTATTGATAGGTGATTGAAAAATGATCACCCCTACCAACGATAATGTCTTTGGTATGGCTTCTACCCTATATGGATGACTTTGTTACCTATGTAAAGTGATTTAATCTTTTCAAAATTTGAAAAATATTATCTACCAAGATGACATTATCATTAGTGAAAGGAGATTTATTTTTTTTTATTTTTTGTGAAGAATACTTACATAAATGATATTGTCATTAGTGTAATTTTTTAAATTTTTAATAATTTTAAATATCAAAATATCTAATAATTTTATTTAAATTTTATATATAATTTTTGTAATTATTCTTAATAGCAATATTATCCTATAAATGAGGTACACCTTTAATATTTTTCTACCATTAATAATAAATTAAAATTACTATTTTAGTAAATATAATTATAACTTAAGCAAACTAAAAACATATAAAGTAAAATTGTGAATTATATATAATAAAATATCACCATAATGTCCATCAATAACACTTTAAAAAGCATGTATAATAAAAAAAATGTATGTATAATAAGATAAGTCTATAGAGAAAGCTAGTACTAAAAGGAGGTTATTGGGGTTGTGGTTAGGATTGAGAAGGAGGCTGGGGTTAGACCTTAGGCATTATAAAAGTGAATGAACTAGATATAGATGTGTAGGCATGTGCAATTAATGCAGGTGGTAGAGGAACATAGATCACATGTTTGGCGCAAAGAATCTAAGAAAGTGCATCCATATATGTCCCTCACTATTTCTACATCTATTATTGAAAAGTAAGTTGCTTTTGCTACACTTAAATGAGTTATTGACATTAGACAAGCTGCTGTTACATCTCAATAACCAATCCCACATCCTATTGTGACCCTAAAAGATATGTTGTAATTAAACTTCAGGTGCAAAGGGTGGCATATGATATCCTAGCCAACATATATCAATTACCTTCCTGTGCCATTAATGAGTGCTAAGCACATTGTCGGCAATGGAAGCCTTATTGATCCATGTTAAAGTCAATGACAAGCAAATGAATAATATATTGGACTGTGAACATGAGTGGCTAGCTCCACCATCCTCATTTTGATGTAATTAAAGAAATATCAGATAGAATGAGTAAAAAGTTTTTCCTAAAATTTCTATAATTAGGAAATAAAAATAAAATTACTTACATAAACATCCACAACAACCTAATACACCCACTCCCATTACCAGTATATATGATAGTCTCTAAAATTCTCTGTCACTGGCTTCTACTCATATGTGTCCTTATTTCTTTATACTAATTATGCTAGAAAACAAGGCATATAATATCAATAAGATGTTAAAATGTTTAGGAATATCATGAATGCAATATTTAACATACCTTATGATGTGTGAAATGTTAACTATTTTATTTTCTTCTATTTTGTGCTAGTTAGCGTGTTAAATATACCTAATTTTATAGAATTAGCCTTGTTATGTGATTGGATGCTAATTTTCCAATGTTTTAAAATTATTCAATTAATACTAGATTTTTTACATCATTTCTGGTTTTTTTTTATGTTTTAGATATTAAAATTGGTGATCTTTATATTATAGGAAAGCTTAGAGGAAACTTTAAAATTTTCATATTTTGGATGAAGCCCATTTTAGACATTTTGAAAGTTAAAAATAGCCATGAAGTTGATGCTCAATTTTTGTTCAAGATAAGTTAGTATTAGTTTTTGGGCCATATCTAGAGCCATAAAGGTCTAATCAATAGTGTTTAAAGTTGCCTAAAATTTGAGTCAATAACTTTCATATTTAGGATTTAGTGAAACTATGTAGTTTTTGGGGTTCTATAATAGGTAGAATTTATACTTATGAAATTTTACTTCAATAACACTTGTAATTTATTATTTTGTAAATTAGGTTTTAGGCTTATAAAATTAGCAAAGCCTTATTTTTGTAACCCTATGAGGCATATTAATTTAGCTTATTAGGTTTAGTAGCATAAGAAATCAAATAATAGAGTTTGTGCTTTCAAAGGCAAGAATATATTATTCTAGATAGTTTTCTTCTCTTCTCTAAGTTTCTTCTTTTTATCCATGCAAGGTTAATTTTTATATTGATTCAATGAATTTAAGGCTCATCTTAGTTTGGATTATAAGATTCTAAGTTATAATGTTCACTTTTGTTAATTGATTTTTCTTTTTCTCTAATTCTTTTTTCTAATTTTCTAGAATTGCATAAATCGGATACTAATTTGGTATAATCTATATTCATTTATATGATTTATAATATCTGTTTAGTTTTGTATTGAATTATGATTGGTTAATCTTTATTTTTCTCATGAGAATAGAGGATTAAATGATTAAATTAAAGGTTTTTAGTTTAATCCTTCAATTCATTAAATTCTATATTCAAATTAATTTAAATCTAGTTTTATGGATTAATAGTTGCTTAATTTTACTAATGTAAATTGATCAAATCCTATATAATTATCTAGCATAAAATTCATAAATCAATGCAAGGGCTCCAAATGATTTTAAGCTAGAAAATTAATTGTAATTGTCAAATATATTGTGATTTATGATTAATCTATTAAAGAGTTTTTAAATTTTCTTGGATCAATTTTATTTCTCTATTACTTTTTTGTGTAATTTTTCATTTTATTTCTAACCTTGAATTTTATTTAATTTCAAATCAGACGTCTTAATTTAATTTTATTTACATTCCTGCATCTTGTTTGCATCTTATTTGCATATTATTTGTTTAATTGCTTAATTTTGTTTCTAAGATAAAAGGCTTAAATAATTTTGTAATCGTAGTCAATATTTAAATGTGAAAAGGTCTATTAAGTGGATCACTTAGGGTTGAACCTGGCTTGTTACCTTATATTGTAAATTTTCATCAAACTAATAATTTTTAATTTTAATTAGCTTTAATAATTGTCAAAATTTTAGCACTGTTGCTAGGGATTCACTTCAATTTATCTATTAACATCATTTATTAGCTTTGATTTACATGATTTTTTAAGCATTCTACTCAGTTTTTCATTTGTTAGTGGCATATATTTGACATGTTTGTTAACTTTCCAACTTTCCTAAGATTTTTAAGTTTATTGATTGTATTGATAACCATAAGTGCACTTATTTTAATTGTGATAATAAGTGTGACATATATGCTAAGATTTCTGCATTTATAAGTAATGAGAATATTGTTATTTTAGAATGTGTACAAAATGATAATCACATAAAAGTTCAAATTGCAAAAGTGGTTTCTACCACTAAATTAGTACGCTCTTTTCATCCATTAGAAGAAAAATAATGCTTTCTTACTTATCATTCTTATCATTTTACTAATCTTATTGAATTCATCATACATAATGATTTTGGACTTTTAAGGAAGAGTGATTTAAAAATAGCACTTAGAGAAATTGTATTAGATGCTCCTAATTTGGAAAAGACCTTTTTGTTAGATGATATGAATGTTAGCAATTTCAAAGAAAAAGAGGTAGTTAATCATCATATGGATCTTGGTTAAAGAAGTTATAACAATGAGTCAAAGACATTAAAGAAAGGTATTTCTTGGGACACAACCTAAAATTTTCAAATTTTCTTTCTCTTTTCTTTTACTTGTCCATTATCCTTCTTGATGTTGAAATGCTTTACATTGATAACAATGTAAAATTTAAATGTGGAGAAAGACTTCTAGAATTTAGTTTGTGTTTTGTATCTTCTTTTAATGCTTTTAAAGTTAAAAAAATAAAAAATATGTATTTTTCATTTTTTATCCTTTTGAGTCATTTTAATTACTTTTTATTAATAGAGATTTTGATTTTTTATGAGTAAAATTCAATTAAAGGTACATAAGATTCATAACATGTTTGAATAAATGATTTTTATTTTTGAAATGATTAGTATAGTGATTAATTTTGAATTGATAGATTAAATTTGGTAGCATGACTTTCCTTAAGAGATTTTGAACCTTGTGTTAAATATTTATACTATTATCTTCTTTTCTTATGGGTGATGTTCTTCCATCATTTTTATTTTTTTAGAACTTGCTTTGATTCTTTTTTAGATTAAATTTGCATATGCATGCACAAAAATAATAAAGGTATTTTTTCTTTATTTGAGCTAGAGCTAGATAACCAACATTGAATTTTTATCTTTCTTAAGCCTCCTTATACCTAACTGCTTTTTCTTTATTGATTAGCACATGAATATTTTACCAACAAAAAATAAGTATTTGTACCTAACTTTAGAAATTATTAAAGTATTTGATTTTTTTGTGAGAAATATTTTTGAATAAGTGTGGGTGTGTTTATGTGTTCATATGTTATGAAAATTTATTAACTTTAAGTTGAAAGGTTGGCTAAATTGAAAAAAGAAAAAAAAATAAAGTGATAAAAATGAAAAAAAATAAAGAAAATAAGAAAAGAAAAAATAAAAAAGAATGATGGAAAAAAATAAAAAGAAGTGAAAAATTGGAAAAAAGAAGAATAAGGTAAAAAAAAAGGAAAAGAATTAGAAAGGAAAGGAAAAAGAAAGAAGTCGATAAATATTTGAATTTAAATTTAGGTTATTATATTGAGTTGTAATTATTTATAATTTTTTCATATGTTTATAGTTCATATGCTCCATTGATTTTTTTATTTTTATTTTTTATATTTTTTTCTTTTCCTTAGCCATATTATAACCTTGAGTAAAGTCCTTTTGATTTGTGTTGTGCATGTAATTTTAGTAATGGAGATTATATTATTAACAAGCTTATGATAGAATAATTTCATGGAATGAGCTTAGGTGAAACATTTGCCATAAATAGTTAAGAGTTGGAGAATTTTATAAGATTCTACCATGTTAATTTATTTATTTTAATGAAATTACTATGTTAGTTAGTTTCATATTTCAAGTTTCAAGATTTTGCTTTATAATATATTATGTCTCTTGATGGCTTTGATTGTTTCTTACTTGTGGATTTGTGATTTTGAAATCTTTGAAAAGTATGTCTTTTGTTCTTTAGTTTTAAATAAAGTTATGTTCATTCTAGGTCGTGTAAGGTTAAGTGTAAGAGAATTTTATGCTCAAAATATTGATTATATTATTTCCTCCTATTTTATGCTTTTTAGTATGTTATAAATACTTAATTTTATGGAATTGACCTTGTTATGTGATTGGGTGATGATTGTCTAATATTTTAAAATTATTTAGCTAATACTAGATTTTTATGCTATTTTAAGTTCTTGGATATAACTTGATTTCTGGATAATAAAATTATGTGAAGTTTATATTATTGGAAAGCTTAGAGAAAGCTCTAAAATTTATATTCTGGCCAAAGCTTAGTTTGAATGTTTGGATTGATGCTCTATTCTTGTCTAAGTTGAGCTAGTGTTGATTTTTAAGTCATATTTAAAGCTCTAAAGGTCTAATTAAGGTGAAGCCAATCCTTAAAGTTTCCTACGGCCTGGCTTAACAACATTTATGGGTTTAGTGAAACTATGTAATTTTAAGGGTCTTACAATAGCTAGAAGTTAAACTTATGAGATTTTACTATAATAAGCCTTGTAGTATACAATTTTATAAATTAGGTTAACAAGGCTTGTAAATTATGCTAGACTATTATACTGTTTCAAGTTTTAAGATATAATTTGAGTTTCAAATATCAAAATTAGGTTATCTTTATCTCATTCGAAAGCTTAAAGGAAGATTTAAAAATTATATTCTAGCTAAAGCTCAGTTTGGTTATTTAGAAGGTTAAATATGGCCATGAAGTTGTTACTCTATTTTTATCCAAATTGAGTTAATCTTGGTTTTTAAGTTATATTTAGAGCTCCAAAAATCTAATCAAGGTGAAACTAGTGCCCAAAATTTGCCAAGACCTAGCCTAACAACTTTTAAAGGGTTTGGTAAAACTATATAGTTTTAAGGGTCTTACAATGGTTAGAAATCAAATTTACAAGATTTTACTACAGTAAATTTTATACTATATTATTTTGTAAATTAGGTTTTAGGCTTCTAAAATTAGCAAAGCCTTATTTTTTGTAACCTTAGAAAGCATATTAATTGGCCTATTAGGTTTAGTAGCATAGCAAATCAGATTATATGATTTATTTTTCCAAAGGCAAGAATACATTATTCTATACAGCTTTCTTTTCTTCTCTAGGTTTTTTTCTTTTCACCCACGAAAGGTTAATTTTCAAATTAATGTAAGGGATTTGAACCTTATCTTTATTTGGATTATGAGATTCTAAGCTATAATGTTGACTTTCATTAATAGATTTTCCTTTTTCTCTAATTTTCTTATCTAATTTTTTAGAATTATATGAATTGGATATTGATTTAGTATAATCTATGTTCATTTATGTGATTTATGATATCTATATTGTTTTATGTAGAATTATGGCTAGTTAATCATCACTCTTCTTATGATAACAGAGGATTGAATGATTAAATTAGAGGTTTCTAGTTTAATCCTTTAATTCAATTAAATTTTATATTCAAATTGATTTAGACCTAACTTTGTAGATTATAATGGTTGCTTAATTTTATTAATCTAAATTAATTAAATCCTAGATGACTATCTAGCATAGAATTTATGAGTTATTGTAGGGGTTTTGGATGATTCTAGACTAAAAAATTAATTATAATTGTCAAAATATATTATGATTTATAATTAATCCATCAAAGAGTTCTTAAATTTCCTTAGATTAATTATGTTTCTCTATTACTTTTCTATGTTATTTTTTCATTCTATTTCTAATCTTGTTTACATTCTTGCATCTTGTTTAAATATTATATGCATTCTATTTATTTAATTGTTTAATTTTATTTCCATTTACTTGTTCTATTTTTTTAATATTAAAATCTTAAATAATTTTGTAATCATAGTCAGTAGTTGAATGTGAAAAGGTGAATTAAGTGGATTACTAAGGCTTCGATCTAGTTTGTCACCTTATATTGTAATTTTTCATTAAACTAATAATTTATAATTTTGATTAGCTTTAATAACCATAAAAAATTTGAATGCAACATTTAACATACCTTGTCATATCAGTGTATTGTAATGTTCTTTTATGGTGATTATTATACACATTCTTTACCTTATTTTCTTTATTTCTCATGTGCAACTCCTACAAATTGCAAACAAAACAAAATATTTGCAATAAAAAGAGTGAAATATAATTAAATCTTTAAAATAATGATGTTCATTTATAACTTTCTACTTACCCTGTATTCTTGATTGTGAAAGTAGTTGCAATATCTCTCTAAATGCTTGACTAGGATATCTTAAAGGATTGTCCACCTTGCAATACAAGTTAAGATCCTCTAGGTCACCCCTATGCTTTAATAACCATTTATTGAGGCTTGACTTGTGGTCTCAATACATGTCCACTATAGTTTCCATGACACCTCATATTATAGTCTCTAACTTTCTAGTTAACAGGCCTAAAAACTCTAAATGGGACTACATTGGAAGACATGTAACAAGCATGTGATTAATGTGTCAAATAGTTTCAATATCAAATATAAAATAATAAGAATCATTCACCGAATGATACTTAAATAATATTCTTGGATGACATCTGGCTTCTACTCTTATGGCACCTTAGTTTTGCTTTTATGAAAGAGCTCACAGTGCTTTTATGAAAGCATTTTCACCCATTGTATGCCATTTACCATCTTCCTTATCAAAGTTGATTGGTAATGATTTAGAACTTTATTTTTAAATTTTTTTCATGTACATTTAAGGGCCTATTTGAGCTTTTTTTTGCAATGGTAGCTTTTAAATATAACACAATGTTAATACCATGGATTTATAAGAAATAATGTTAAAATAAAAAATATATTATAATAAAATTTACCTAACTAGCATTGCTAAGGGAATGTGAGTGAGGTGACATAGTAGCTTTCTTCCATCATCTCCTTTATGATAGCATGCATTGATATCAACCATGGTTATTAAGCAACATGAATGGTAAACTTTATTAAAGACAAGTAATTTAAATAGTTATAACAGCACAACATAAAATAAATTTTCTAGAATATATCACATTTGTACCCTTGCATAATTATGATATTAACCACATTAAAGTTTAAACCCTAATTTAAGTCACTATTAATAAAGGTAGTAGGCTTATGCTCCTACCATCAATTTAACCATTATCATTAAACTCTCGAAGCCCTTCCACCATGTAATCATCAACCATTTCATCTTCCAAATTGTCATTGTAATTTATAAAGTCATCAACTTCTTCTATGATATGGCCATATCCCATTCGAGCGGGTAAAGTTCTATTCTATTTGAGATATTCCTATAGTTGTTGTATCAACTTATCCATGATATGTTTTTTAAATGTAGAAATTTTAGTAGTATCTCCTTGTAGTTCTCTAAATGTATAAACTGTAAATTAACAGAGTATACGCTTAAAGAATAGTGAAGATGCCATTTCTATAATATGAAATGATAAATATATAAGTTGGTAATAATAACTATAAGACCTATCCCAAATTGTCCAAATTTGTAGGACAATTAAAAGTTTGATTAGCTTATGAAGATCAACCAATCCTTTAACAAGTTTAAAGTTAGAGTGCAAGTACATTTTTATTTCAAATTATTATAATTAAACCATTACAATAATTTTAAATATATAATAAAATTCCTTTTCATACTCATTTATATAGGATAAAGTTTATGTCTTACATAGCTTGTAATATCTACCACGCTAGTTGATGCTAATAATAATTTCTCTATACCAATGACTAAATTCTTACATTAGTTAGCTCTAATCTAATCTCTTAGATAACTAGTAATTTTTTTGAAGTTTACTTTTCATAAATTGCATCATTACTATCTAGTTTTATTTTTTATATAATTTAACAAGTGAATAAAATTACTCATACCATTATACACTTATTAATAAGTTAATATTTCTATTTATTTATTTATTTTGTTAACTATTGACATAACTTATTTTTTCATGATCAGATTCTAAATTATTACCTTACATTATTAGATATTACACATCATTAAAAAGTTTAAATTTTACTTTCTTGAAGTTTCAAAATTTATATGCTATCATTATTTGATTATTTTGATTTTCTACATATTATAACATTTTAATATTAGTGGTTAAATTACTTTCAATATAAAATTATTATGAATTTTTTTCTTCAATATTTATTGATACATATTTATTAATAAATTAATATTTTTACTCATTTATTTTTTTAAGTAATGACATAACTTATTTTGTAAGGATTTGAAATTATTAACTTAAATTGTTATATATTTCACATCACTAAAAATTTTATATTTTAATTATCACATTAGGCTTGTTTATGTGTCATCATTAATTCCTGTACTATTTTTTTTACATATTTTAATAAATTAATAAAAGTAATTTTTTTAATTTCCTCTAATGTTGAACTATTACAAATTGTTTTCTCCTATATTATTAAGTGATACAATTTTATTAATTAATTAATATGTTTATTTTTTAATTTTTAATAAATGATTACAAAATTTTTAGTCCTTTTTTATTTATTAAAACACATTTATAAATAATTTAATTTACTATTTTTATTTTTTAATTTCTTAAATATTGACATAACATATTTCTTTAGGAATTTAAATTATTTACTTAAATTATTATATATTTCACATTGTCCTATAATTTCTAAAAGGAATTTTTTCACAACCTTATCTTATAACATACTTACTAGATATTTGAAATATTAAACATAACAAACCATGTAAAAATATAATTTCACTAGCTAACATAACAAGACATAAAAATAAATTTATACTTATATACTATATCAATACCACCATCAATTTAAAGTAATAAACATATCAAATTAAATAAAGTAACAATTTTATCAAATTACAAAAAAGAACTTTATATTAACCACTTTATAAATTATATATTCAAACACATAGTGTTAAATTTTTTAGGCTTACCTCAATGGAATAGTAAACTAAACAAATACCAATGTCAACCAAGCAACACCAACAATAACAAAATCTAAACATTTAACAAAATAAAATTAAGAAAATACACAAAACGATGAAAATGTAGTAAAAAATAACAAAAAAATGAAGAAAATTCACTTTGAAAGCCTTGGAAACTCTTTTTTCTCTTTCAGCTTTCTATTTTTCCTCTTTGCGTGAATGAGAAAATGGCACTATGGGCAACTCAAAGATGAAATCGTAAATTGAAGACACCAAAACTCAATCATTGGGGTAAGATTTCTCATTTATTGCTACAGAATTAATGAGGGGTGCATGCATTTTTCAATCTCGTTAAGGCATTTTTTGAATTTTTTTAAAATTTTGAAAAGTCTCCATCAAAAAATTTATCATCAATATATTACACCCTGAAAAATACTCGCTAATTGATAACAATCAAATTTCCAAGTGATTATATCGATGACTTTCTCATCGGCATATGATTCAAGATAAAATGTCAGCCAGCTATTGGCAGTCAAATTTCTAAAGGCTGATATTGATGACAAGTTATCAGTATAGGCTTTTTGAAATTTTTAAAAGATTTTGAAAAGCGTGCACTGATGATAAAGTCATTAGTATAACTTTCATGGTAAAATGCCCACTAATTGTTAGCGGTCAAATTTTCAAAGTCTTATACCAATAACTTGTTATTGGTATATAGCCTTTTTTTTTTAAAAAAAAAAATACCCTATCCTAGTGACCGAATTTTTTTCATCGATGTAAATATTGTTAATATAAGGTATTATTGTTATTGTGAGGTTCAAATGAAGAAAAAGGCAACTTTAACTATATGGTTTTTTGAAATCATTTCAATTTTACCAAACAATATTAGGGTTTGGGGATGCACAATTCCTTGAATTTCCATTAATTTATTTATTTCATTCTAAATCATACATGGCATATATATTAGTTATGATATCTACATACATCTAATTTGATGATATAATTAGATGAAATTCATATAGATTTATATTATATGAGATGCCATATGATTTATGCAATCTAGTTGAGATTATTAGAAAAATAATTAACTTGATATGGTGAAATAGTATAAATATAAGTTGTTATTCTTTCTGAATAGAAATAAAACTTGTAAATTAGAAATATGTGCATAGTTAGATTTCTATAGTTATGTTAAAGCACACATAAAAGATTATATAAAGAGTCGTATTGAAGTAAAGATGTGTTAATTTCATAATGATATTATGTCCAAAGGATAAAATGATTTATATTGATTTGTGTATAAAGTGTACAATAATTCATGATCAAAAGACATGAAGGCTTGTGTACAAATGAAATGAAGGTTCATATGTTAGAGATACAATGGTTAATGCTTAATAAACATAATTCTTCATGTTCATATGCAAGAGGTATAACTATTCCTACTTAAAAGATATGTTATTTCATGTTTAAAAGGCATAATGCTTTAGAATTTAAAATATGCATATTGAAGTATGAATTATTTGGATTCTTACATCATTACATATTTAGAAATATGATTTAAAGTATCCATGAACAGTGAGAATGAATTACATAAAGTTTACATGTGACATGAGATGTGAGAGAATAATATTGATATGATTTGTTATTCTTGATATATAAGAGGAAATTTTGTTAACATGATAAAATTTTATATTAAGGCACCAAAGAATGGAAAAAGAAAAGTTAATTTTATAATATTGTCACATGTTATGTATAAATGTAAGAATTAGTGTGGTTTTTATATCTTGAAGTAGTGGGGGTTTTATCCTCAAATTGTCTCTTTATTTAAGAAAGTATTAATCTTACAATTTAAGTGAAAAAATGTTGAATAGTTTGTAAAATTAAGATAGATGAATGAAAGCTTACATTTGATACTAAAAAGATAAATACATCCTTTCTAGATGTTTTATATATATATATATAAACATATTGTGATGATCTTATATTGATTCTTGTTTTGATTACAAAATTACATACTAGTTATACAAATGTAGTGTAGAACATTGAAATATCATTTCAAGAATTTTGGGAAGGTTGAAATCAAATTTGTTCTATAATTTATCCAGTTATATTTGAGAATACACTAATGAAAATTGGATACTAATGCATGAGATAGTCAACCTAATTTGGATTAGCACCCACTATTAGTGGATATCTTTCTTGGATAAGCAAGAAATGAATTATCTATTAGAGAACCAATCCGTTTTGGAATGGTACCCACTTTTAGTGAAGGAGTTTCTTAGATGTTCAAGAAACAAAATGTTAACAAAGTGGCTAAGTGGATAAGAAATCATTATGAGATGACTCTGATAAGAAACTATTATTATGGTGAAGTTGCTTTGTGAAAGGCTTGTAAATTATACCTATAATGGTGATTCAAAACATAGATGTCTAAGACATCAATGTAAGACAATTGATACAAAGTAATCCCATAATTATAGTTTACATTGAATATAAGTTAAAACTTGTTTGATACCATTAGTAAAAATAGGTAGTTTGGATGACATCATCTAAAATAGAGCCAAAATTTGTCACTTTTTGATCAACTGAATAGTAACATGATCTCTTACTAGAACTACTCTAATGAAAAAAGTCTAAATGGGTAAGAATAAATTCTTAAATATGATATGCTTGATATTGACATTTGTGTGTCCTAAAACATAAGTCAATATTGTTCATTACAAATTTGGAAGATGAGTCATGCTCTTAAGGAAAATTCTAAGAAATTATTGTTATGTGTTAAAAATAATGATAAATACAGTGTAAATTTTTACCTATTGAAAATGAGAAGTGGTGCCACATTTTTTGAGAGTATAGGGTCTACTCTCTAACAAACTTATAAATGGAGAATAAGCACATTATTATAATAGTGCTAAAATTTTTTTGTACTTTCGCATCGAAGCAAGAGATGGATATATGTACAATATTTTTCAATTCTATCATATAAAGTGGTTAGTTTAATGCTATACAACTTAAGAACTTTGATAAAACTTCAAAGTATTTGTACTAAATAAGGTTTAATTCAAAATATACCTTGCAAATTTAATTCAAGTGGGAGTAAATATTTCCTTAAAGAAACCGTTGTACTTCATTTTTTAAAAATTTTGACTCTTTCCCTATAATTTTTCTCCCTAGCAATTCCCAGTTTTAAAACTTATACAAACTTTCTTTGAAACATAAAATAAAGCTAAATTTAAACTCAAATTTAAATTTTTTTTTCAATAATATAATGAGAAAAATTAAAGAAGATTATAAATTCACATCAAACAATATATATATTGATATGAAATATTTTAAATATTTATTAATAAAAATATAATTTTATTAAATTTAAACAGCTAAAATATAACTAACAAAAAAGTTAAATTTTAAAGTGAGTGTGATAAATTTTAAACAGCTAAAACATATATTTGATAAAAAATTTAAATTATCATATATTTTTTGATTTAATTGTACAATCATATTTTTCTCATTTTTTATAGAGAAAATATTCAAATTTGAATTTAAATATAACATTATTTTATGTTTCAAAGATGTATGTATAGGTTTTAAATTAAAGCAGAAATCTGTGTGATTTCACTAATCCTTAAGGGATCAATGTATTTTTCTCTAAAAATATTTATGAGGTATTGGAGAAAATTAAAATTTTCCCTGAAAGCGGGATATCAGTGTTAAAGATTATTACACTTAAAATAATTTGATCATTTGCTGCTATATTTTCAATACTATTATTTATCTGATGTCCTGGTACAAAATCACCTCGTCATATGTAATAGCGCTTAGGTTAAAAGTTTATCCAATCATAGAATCATAGCACTCAAATTTTACATTCATAAATGTTGTCACTACAAAAAGTCGATTGAGACGGAGGTTGTTTTGAAGCATGTCAGTGTAATTGGCAGTAATTAGGGCCATCGTAAAAAACTTGGCCACTAACTTGCCGTTGGCGGTGCTCGACC
The DNA here is from genome assembly GCA_020226215.1 of Sindora glabra. Lineage (NCBI taxonomy): Eukaryota > Viridiplantae > Streptophyta > Magnoliopsida > Fabales > Fabaceae > Sindora > Sindora glabra. The sequence goes on along the minus strand of CM035234.1, from coordinate 55,975,231 downwards.
TTAATCGCTGTACATTGTGTTTTAATCACATGGCGGTGTGCCGAATGTTTTAAAAATTTTTGAATTTCATGATTGGTGGCGGCCGGTGACTGTCGCAAATTTGAAATTTTATTTTTGAAAAATATATATGGAAGCGGTTGTAAATTGTCCCCATCCAATTTTAATGTTTCTCTAAGGAGGCGGTTGGAAACCACCTTCATTTGTTTTTAAAATTTTTGCTAAAATTATGGAGGCCGTTTCCAACCACCTCCAATTAGCTAAGATTTAAAAAAAAAAATTGTATTCAGATGTTTAACTAATGTCATTTTTTAAAAGAAAATTATCATATTGTCATATTAATCGAAATAAATTTATATTTTTCGACACCATAATATAGGAATAAAATTTAAAAGACAAATTAAATAAAGCTGAAGAAAATATTTCATTAATTGTAAAATATTAAAATAATATTTTTATTGAAAAAGAAAATAAAATCCATGAGCAACTAAATTCGCAAAATTGTCATAATTACATAATTTTCCAACACCAGAAAAACCATGGACAACTGGTAATCACCATCAATTCCAATCTGAATATCTCAATATAAAATATAATTTTAATAATTTTAATTTAATAATCACTACACCTCTACCTTGCCAGGTGTTAGATCCGTATGAAATGATTCCCCTCCAATTACTGGTACAAAATTCTGTACAAATTTTTTAAAAGTTCTTCAATGCTTCATTCCTAATAAACAATACTACCTAATTACTATTTTTAATTGATTAATTTAATTATTCTATTTAATATAATGAATATTATTTTCCCCAAATATTATCGAAATAAATTAGTTATTTCAAAATAAATTAATTGGTATTGTTGCACAATAAATTAATAAGCATTTAAATGGTAAACTATATAAATAATATGAATACAAATATTATATATTGTCTAAATTATATTATCATATAGTTGTTTAAATTCTAATTAAAATGTGTCAATAAGGAATTTTTAGCCTATGTAGATTTAGTAGATATATATATATATAACTAATAAAAAATAATTTATAAAAAATAAAAATGGTTACAAAATTATTTATATAAATCATAGATTAGAAACATTATCTAAATTTTATTTGTCAAATAGTGGAAAAATTGATTTAATATACATTTAGCAAATATTATTTTTATTGTTTATCATCTTATTAAAATTTTATTAAGGATAATAACAGCTAGGCTTCGTTTCATGTAACAAATAAATTAAGTTTATAATTTATTAATTTAGTAAATAAGTTACAGGCTTTCATTTCAGCATAAATAATTAATAAATTAACTGATAGCTGATAACTTAGTTAATAACTTAATAAATTAATTAATAACTGATAATTAATAACTTATAATTTATAATTTATAACTAATAACTAATGAGTTAATTGAAGTGTTTCGTAAAATTAGCTATTGAATTATTTGAAATTGTAAAATAACATAAAATAATATATTAATAGAAATAGATATATAATTAAAATAATTTATATTTATTTAAAAATTAAATCACATTAAACAATTAAAAATTTTAAAATAAAAATATAATATTTAATATTTAATTAATTATATTTTATACGCTTATTTATTTACTTACCTACATAATTTTTATTTTATAATTTATTATAAAATTATAATTATTGAAAATATAATTAATTATATTTTATGATATTATTTATTTACATATATATTTTTATATATTTATAATTTAAAATTAAGATATAATTATGTTAAAATTAAATTAATTATATTTTATGAAAAGAAATATTTAGATTTATATTATAAAGGGCATGTGTTATAAATTAATAAAAAGAATAAGAATAAATTTAGAAAGAATTTGAAAAGATAGTAGCCTATGAGTTATAAGTTATTTTTAATAATTTATTAAATTAAAGCTAATTTTTTTAATAAGGTAGTGTAAGAAACATTTCTAGATACTAGCTTATAGTTTATTGATTAAATCAATAAATTATAAGTTAGTTTATTTGTTGTATGAAATGGAACCATAAGCTAATTTTTGGAGGTGTTTCTCATACTAATTTATTAAAAAAAATAAGTTCTAATTTAAAAAGTTACCTAAAATAGTTTATAACTTATAAACTATTATCTTCTTAAATTCTTTTCAAAATTATTCTTATTCTTTTTATTAATTTACAATTCATATCTTTTATGATATAAATCAAATTTTTATAAAATATAATTAATTTAATTTTAACATAATTATATCACAATTTTAAATTATAAATATATAAAAATATATATAAATAAATAATATCATAAAATATAATTAATAATATTTTAATTAATTATAATTTTATAATAAATAATAAAATAAAAATTATGCAAATAAATAAATATTAAGTTTATAAAATAAAATTAATTAAATATTAAATATTATATCTTTATTTTAACCTTTTTAATTGCATTAATATAATTTAATTTTTAAATAAATATAAATTATTTTATTTATATTTCTATTTCTATTAATATGTTATTTTAAGTTATTTTATAATTTCAGTTAATTCAACAATTAATTTTATGAAATAGTTTAAATAACTTATCAATTATCAATTATTAGTTATAAATTATTAATTATTGGTTAATTTATAAATTATCAACTAACTTATCAATTACTTGCATAAAATGGAGTTCTAATACGGAGTGAAAAATTATGAGAATTCTATTTAATTCTATTTATTCATGGAATAAATGAGAACAAAATTTTATTATATATTGATTTTTTTTCCATTTTTGTCATCTAATATAAATTCTGAGTATTTATTGACTTTTATCCTTCGTAATCATTACATTTAATCAACCTTCTATAATTTTTTTAACACAGTTTCATTAGTCGGTAATAATTTTTTAAACATTGATTTTTTTTTCTAAAATTGTGTGACTAATCATTTTCTGACCAAGATAGTTGCAGGAGTAATTATTCAATTTATAATTTCCATCTTTGTCATCTAATATAAAATTTGAGCATCTATTGACTTTTATGCTTTGTGATAAATATATTTATTCAACCTTCTATAATTTTTTAAAACAATTTCAATAAATTGAACTTTCGCCATGCATCAATAGCTTTGATTTTCTCATTAATAGCTATGATGGTGTACTTTATCTTTTAAAGTACATTTTGCACTCTAGAGAAGCTAAATCCTTATGTATATTTGGTGAAAATTTTAATTGGAATGATTTTCAAAAGCGGACAAAGAAAATTATTTTGATTTAGATGATATTTTGATGAAAAATCTTAACTTTAAGAATAACTAATTATAATTAGCTTAAATAATAATTCAATATTAGTAATTGAAAAAAGTTAATAGAGATCCTCAAAGCAGATAAATACCTTAGTTATTGACAGTTCTTTAATGAATAATTTTTATAAAATACCAAAAATGTGCATATTTATTTGCTTTTCTTATTATAATTACATATTTAATTCTTCCATGATTGCATTAACGTTTATAAAATATAAATTCATTATAATTTATAAATAGTATCTCTCTTTAATAAATAAATCGTCAAATTTATTTTTACAATAATTAAATGTGATAAGCTATTACTTTCTTAAATATTAAAATAAAAATAATAATTTTAAAGAAAAGTTAATAAATTTTCATAAGATTTGTTATATTTATTGATGAACAAAATTTTACAATTATTACCTTTTAATTATAATTAAATTAAATATTAGTAATTTTAGGAAATTATTTAATAATTTGATCCGATGATTATTATATTCTTAAATGACAATTTCATAATTAATACAATATTATACCATAATTTAATTGTAATAATTTTAGAAAAATTAATTGACAACATTAAAAATATTTATTGTGATTTGCATTTATGTATATCATTTCTAATTTCGAATTTAAATAAAATCGTGTCATCATGATAACTTAAAAAAAATGCAGTATATTAAATCCAAGCAAAATAAGTAGACAAACACATCGTCTTCATAATTGTTTGCATTTCAAATTGATAACCAAAATTTTATAAATATTACTTTTTGATTATAATTAGATGTTAGTAATTTTAGGAAGTTATTCAGCAATTTAATATGATAATTATTATAATTATAAATGGCAATTCCATAATTAGTACAATCTTAGACCATAATTTAATTGAACATTAAAAAAACTTAATTGTGTTTTTGAATTTGATGTATATCATTTGGAAATTACATAAAAACGTACCATCTTGATAACTTAATAAGAATATAGCATATTAAATCTAAAAAAAAAATTAAGCAGGCAAATGCGTACATTGTCATGGCAAAAAATTTGCATTAACATTAAATGAGATAATTAAACATTTTTGAATTGAATGTAAAGTTTTCTTATATTTCTTATAATTATTTGCATTGCAAATGTATTTATTTAATAATTAAATATATTGATTATTATGCACTCAAATTATTATTTTCTTAAATATTTAATCTATGTTAATACCTTTAATTGAAAAAGATAGTTATACAACATTGATATAATTAGTCAAACGTAGTTACTTATATGATTTAAATCCGATAATTATTACGTTCATGAATACTAATTTAAAAATGTGATTTTAAAACACTAATGGACAATATTAAGAGTTTCAGAAAACATTTTTTATTCATTTTTTTTGAAAAATATTATTTCACCATTTATTCCTTCGATAAAAGTATATTCATTCCTACCTAAGAGAGATATATCAATTCGTATACAACATTTTACTTTGGTTTCTAGAATTGAATGCATCTTCTGGTTAACAATTATTTTCTTATAAGTTGAAAAAAGAAAATTCTTTGCTTATATCCTCACTTTTCCTCAAATTATCATTCCATTGATTAAATATGTTGAATTCAATTTATGGATCAACATAATAAGAAGTTTGCAAGCACGCGAAGGATAGACATTAGAAGGCGGAAGCGCCTAAAAACATCCAATAAACATAAAAAATTCTATTAAATAATTTTATATTTAATATTGTTTATCCACTTTTTAAATGATCATAATACTGACTTTTTTTTTTTTTGGGCAAATGTCATAATAGTGGTCTCAAATTGAATTTGCAGATGATTCACCGTCTTCATATAAAAGCTTTCAATGATTCCACAGGTACACTTCATATGATGAAAAATATAAGTACGTATATGAACACGCCTAGGTTCTCAAATATTATGACAACTCCTATAGTTGACATCTCAAATGGTAATATAATTTTTTCATTGGATATTATCTACAAAATAAAATAAAATAAAATGGGTTTCTATCTATGTATATTTTCATAACTAATTGAATATTATTGTTATTTAGTTGGTTCTTCAATTCATTTTCCACTTGGGTCATCTTTTGTTGGAAATGATATCACCTCAAAGGAATTCCATGATTTTCGTGGCACCAACGCGATACCTAGCGGATATTTTACAACAACACTCAATGGATATTTTACAAGAGCCTTTACAAATTTTGCACTCATTCATCAATGTCAAATCCAATCACAGCCAGAAAATATGTTATTCCCTGCAAGAGATTGCTAATACCACTATTATGGAATGCAAACAATCTTAAAAAATTTTCGGTTATCAGTACAGAACGAAGGAATTATTCTAATATGTAGTCACACTCAGGATATCAAGATATTTTAATCGATATTTTTCTCAATTCAAAAAAAATCTGTAGGACATACGTTTGTAATATTGTTGCTTTTAAAAAAAAATTGTATACTTTAACACATTGGTTGATTTGAATAATTGTCTATCTAACTCAACTGATTCATGCTAGTAATTTTGTGCTTCATTAAAAATACCAAATGTGACAAATTATGGTTGTTCTTCTTGAGTTTTGAGTCTTGACATTACTTGCTTGCCAAATTAATTAGTTAAGTTTTTTACCATTGCATACATTAGAATATAATGATATCCATAATGGAGAAATCAATACAATTGACGTTGTTGAAGGTAAGGCAAATAAATAATTTTATACTTATAATATTACAAAATTAAACACAACTAATTTTATACAAAAATTTTAGGGCAAAATTTTGACATTGGTGGAGAAGATAATAGTCCACATGAAACTGGTCAAGATATTACGTTCAATAGTTCCCTCTATAAAACTTTTATGATTTATTTATTTATAATAACAGTGTAATTTTCTTCGTTCGGTTTTGAGATATACATATTTTTTATTTCGAAGACATGGAATATTTCGAAACAGGTTTATAATTTTTCAAATTTCACTAAAAAATTAATATAAAAATCTATAACATTTCATATTTCAGTTTTTTATATTATATCATCTTATTTTTTGCGTTTTAGAGTAAAAGAAAATTATATTCAAAGTATCCTACTCTTTTTATTTTCATCATTTAATTATTGTACAATCTGATATTTTCCGAAGATCTACCTATTTCAATTATTTTTTAAACAAAGGTACAAAATATAATTGTTAGTAAAATCTAATTAATGACATAATATTAATTGATAAAATTTATTCAAATATGATTTTTCATAATTTTATTAATTTTACAGGGTTTTGTTATCTCAACTTTCATTATAGAGTTTCAATTAAAATTAAGTGTTGAATGGATGTCCTTCAAATTATTTGATATAATGCTGTCCTTTAATATAAATTCAGAAAGAGAAAATCACAGCAAAAATATTTTAAAAAATACATTTAAATATTTAAAATTATTTTTTTGATAAGGAAAATATGATAAACTTAGAAAGGAATTCTTAACATGACCTAATTTTTATGTTAAGTTTATATATGTGTATGTATGTATATGTATATGTATATGTAGATAACAAAACATTGTTTCATGATTTCAAAAATTTCAATGTTGCATATTAATATGAGATTGCTGGAAGACATTTTAATATATATATATATATATATATATATATATATATATATATATATATATATATATATATATATATATATATATATATATATATATATATTTTCAGGCCGTATCTACGATCAATAGTCTCTCATCTTAGAAGATATAAATCATTATATTATTAGAAATGAATCAAAATCATGTGTTCTTAAAAAAATATAAATATGAAAATATTAAAATATTATTGAAGTTATCAGACACCATTCAATTTTGTTTATGATTTGAGAGTTATGTTATCCCAATCTTGACATTAATATTGAGATTCATATTTTAGTAGCATAATTATTTATGACTTAGATTTTTGGGATATAAAAAATGTATATACATAGGTTTACACTACACTACTACAATAATAATGTATACCAACGTCACAACCCAATCTCAATTGTGATTGACATTAATTTTAATACATGGTTTCCATAAATCTTAATATTAATTTCTCTAATTCTATCCAATGGAAGAGTTCTTATTTTAAGGAGAATCAAACTTATCTTTTAAAATTTTGTAGAAAAATAGGATAAAATATTCCTTGTTTTTGGATACTTCTTAAAAGGCTACACACCTTATAATACAAAACTTGTAATTTTTTTCAAATATGGTAGCATCACATATATTCACAATACTACATAACTTCGAGATATATATACAGATAAATAAATCGAACACATCAAATATTGAATCGGTGAAATTTCTATCTCTAATTTTAATTCTAATCTAACTATTAAAATCTTTTAACAAGGCAAGCCTTGATTCTCCATAGATGCAATAAGACTCAAAGACACTTATCTTAACCTAAAATATTGAAAATAAAATGGAGTGAGTTATGAGAACTCAGTGAGCATATGTTTACAATTACTTATGTACATACATAACAATTATAAACTAAACATGTGTTAAATTAGAAAATAATAACAAACCCATTTATGGAATTTCTGAGTTATATGAAATTTAGCCTTAGATCGAGTGCGCACTTATCTATAACTCAAATTCCATATCTCACATTGCTAATCATAATAAAATCAACTACTCATTGGTACACAATATTCATATTATATCTCATGCTACCCATTCCATGTACTTAACATATTCGCAAACAACTAATAAGATTCAATCACATCAATAGTTATATCCAATCACGAAAAATGTTCCATTATCACATCACATTTCCATTTATGGTAAACATATATGCATTCACATTTTGACTTTTAAGTCAAATTTATATCCTTTACAAACTATATGTCGAGAATTTCTCACCTAACTTTCATATTGTTGGTCCCATCACGTTTCTAATCTCAATGTTACCTATGGCCATAATTCATAATGTAATAATTTCACTATAACTTAACTTTACAAATCACAATTTAAATGCTAATTTCATTATAGACAATTACTTATCAACATGGGGCAATCATCAACATATAACTATATCTATATAGCAACATTGCCATGCCTTCTTACATGGTCACCACTCTTCTTTACACTCACATTATAATTTCTAGTATAAAAGTGACAAAAAGAGCTTAATAATAAGCATTTGGCAATCATCAGTAACATCACCATGCTTTTTAAGCATGGTTAATCCACATTCACCCAATATATATACATATTTATAAACTAATGTTATATCAGTCATAGATATCATACTATGTTGCAATTGTGCCTTTATGAGCTTACACATGAATAAATATATGGATATGTAATTTGTAACATTAGTAAGAAAATATAAATCCTAACATTTAAGCAACCTTTTATTAAAATATTATTCTATGCTGAGATATATATACTCACATAAAAATGCTCATCCATTATAAGGCTTGGAGTAGTTTATTTTTGTCCTTTTCTTATCTTCCTAATTCACCATTTATAATAATAATGTCATGAATATGAAAATATTATTTATTTTTCCTTCCAAGCATTACAGGTCCAAGTTTCACTCGTAATATTATTTCTTATTATCAGCTTCTTATATTTTCTACATAGGCTTATGCAATGAAATATGACATTTTAAAGATTTACTTCAATCAACTTCAAATAGTAAAATACACTACAATAAATTAACACTTGTGGCACAATATCAAACTTTTTATGGTTATGCTATTTAGCCATGGAAATACTAGTTGAATGGTTTCATGGCACAAGTAAGTGTGGTAAGGACATTATCACCGGAAAAAAGGTCTTGTGGCATAAATAATTTTTTTTTCCACAAATTCACTTGTGGCATATAGAATTCTTCTAGTCATGAGTACAAAAGTGGCAAGAAAAGCACATTTGTGGCTAGTAACTCATATTGTACGAATAAAATTGTAGTAAAAAATAAAATAAAATAATTATAAAAACTTAAGTAATTAGCTAAAATAATTTTTATGTATCTAAATTAAATTAATTATCTAACTAATTCAATCAAGTATTATCTTATCATTTTATTTATACATTTACTGAAATCTGTTAATACTTTTGACTCATATCTAGTTAGGATAAATCATTGAAACTTTATCTGTCTAGAAATTATAAATTATATTTATTGAGAATCAAACTTGAATTTTCAAGTTAAGAAATGCCATGCCTTACTATTGCACTAGTTTGTTTCTTTAGTATTATAATACAATATATTTTATATAAAATTTTAATTGACCAATTGACTTAAAAAATAAAACTACACTTATGTGATATTAATTATATAATAATAAAATGTTAAATAAATACATATAATAAAAATACACTAATACTAAAATATTTTATGATTTTATTTTAAAAATTAATTTTTTATAAACTAAATTTCCATTTATTTTATTACTAATTTTACTTATATCAAATTTATCCTTTACAATTATCTTATATTAAATTTATCTCTCATAAATAAATAAATAATTAATTAATTTTATCCTTTTGTTAATATTTTTTATTAATTATTATTAATTGAGTTATTACAAAATAAAAGTAAAATTTTTACATCTTTCAAGCAATTTTTTATTATTTTCTAAAATTTCTTCAATAAAATTTGAATTATATGAAATAAATATCCATACAATTCATAACTTTGAACTATTATGTATATTTAAATTTTAATTATAAATTAAATTTTAAATTATTATAAATGATTTAATTTTAATTTTTATTAATAATACATATTTTTATTATTCACAAATATAAATTAAATTATTCAAACCTTCATAGATTTTTTATATTAATTTCTTCTCTCATATGTTATTTATATTTGGATTTTATTCTTCTATTTATCAAGTCATTAACCTATCAATAAGATTATAAATGAATAGACTAAATTAATTAAATTATTATTTAGAAGAAAAGAAATTATTTCAAAATATATGTGATAAATGAAATTAATACAATTGGAATTAATAAAGAATAAAAATAAAAATTTAGACTATTTTATATATATCACTCCCTTAAATATAATTTGTTTAAATTTTTTTAATATAATAATTTTATTATTATTAAATTATATATAATTTTACATAACTATTATTTTTAAATTTTTTAATAAAATTTTTGTTAATATTAAAATGATAAATGTAAAATTTATTATTACATATTTTCATAATAAAACTTGTTATAACTTATGTCATAAATTATACTCTTTTTATATAATATATTAATTTTAGTATTTTCATAATATATCTTCTTTGTTAACACATTTTTTAAGAATAATATGATTCAATAAAAAATAATTTTTTATAATATTTTATACTTTGAATGATTTTTTTGCTTAATTGATATTTTAAAAATTTGATTGAATAATGAATTGAAAAAATTATTATATATGTATGTATTATATATATATATATATATATATATATATATATATATATATATATATATATATATATTATATATGTATATGTAAAACTTATTAATTTTTAATTTTAGTATGTATAAAATTTAAATTCATTGAATAATTATACAATACAATCTTTACTATATTATAATATTTATTTTATTGATGTATATTAATTTTATTATATAAATTTAATTAATAGAAAGTTAAATAATTATTTATTATTTATGAAAAATAATTTCATTCTAATAAATATTAAATTTGGTACATATGTAAATAAAAATACTTAAGAGCTTAACAATTGAATTATTTTTTACATATCTTAAGATTTGAGGTTCAACTCCTATTTTAATTATTTTAAGAAAAATAATAAAAGTGTATAACTATATAATTTATGGGTAATTCTATCTTTTTACTGTATATTTTATGAATCAGCTAATTAAAAATATTAAGTTTTATAACTTTTTTATTTTAATAGATGAGGCTAATCAGTTGATCAACTAATGAATTAGTTATTTACTAAACATTTGTAATATATAAATATTTATATTTTTTTATTGTTTACCCTATTTCAGCATGTTGCATATATTATAAATAATATTTTTATATGTATAGTTACCAAATGATTTTATTCATAGAATTAATTCAGTGCATAAGTAATACTTTGCTATAGATAAAATTTTCTAACTTATATGATAGAACAAGTGATACTTTATCACAAAAAATACGTACTTGTAACTCAATTTATGGCACAAGTGATACTTTATCATAGGAAATGTGTTCTTATAATTTGATTTATGGCACAAGTGATACTTTACCATGAGTAAAGTTTTTTCATAGCATAAATGATACTTTACCATGAAGCATGTATTCCTATAACTTAGTTTTGTGGCACAATTGATATTTTACCACGGATAAATTTTTTTCATAGCATAAGTGATACTTTGTCACAAAGATTATGTTCCTGTAGCTTTGTTTGTGACACAAGTGATATTTTGCTATAGGTAAATTTTTTCCATGGCATAATTTTTTTAATTTTTTGGGCATTTGTTTGAATTTTTTTATTCCCTGTGGCAAATGATAAAATTGCCATGATTTTTAAATTTTCATGGCATAATTTGTGATCACAAATGTTAATTTATTATAATGATATTAACTTTTATAAGAAAAATATACTCTGAGTATAGTAACTTAACATTCTAAAACCTTATATTATTATTATTACCAGTGTTATGTCAATTATTTAAATAAGGTTGATAAAATGATATTTTCTAAACTGAAAATGAATAGTTAAAATATTAAAATCTTATGCTATAAAAATATTCATATCCTTTTAGCATTTTACAATATAAAAAAAATCATATTTTTCTCATGTATTAGCATATATCTTAAAATGCTTTCAAGATTAAGTTTTCTAAAATATACTACCACTACTAAAAATGCTTTCATATAACATCCTAAATGATCATACTCATGTTAATTAGACACTTTATAACATAAAAATTGTATTTTTTCTAACCTATCAACACCTATCTCAGATATGTATAAAAGTGGGTTTCTTTGAATCATGCATGAATCTATTATAGTAATAGAATAAAATAGTCTATTCATACTTTAATCATTCTATTTTAGCATTTTATAATATAAAATTATATTTTTCATATGTATAATCATTTGTGTCAAAAATAACCAAATGAGTTTTTTCTTGAATCGACCAGCAAAACATCATAAATATTAAAATGTTATGATATAGATATGCTTACTTGCATTTGTAGTGCTTAGCCGAAACTTATTGGTGGTGGAAGCTCACCGGAACGCCAATGGATCAAAAGAAAAGAAACTTCTTTATGTTACGGAACAAACGTTGCATGTCATAGTTATCTTGCATGTTAATGGTGATAGTGGTTAGCTAAAGAGGAGCAGGCAATCGGTGTTAGCTTCCACGGTGATAAGGCAGTGAAGGAGCTAGAAAATGCGGGAGAAAATCAAGCCTATCATGGCATTGTCAATCCTTCTAATTGGCACTCCTTTATGAAGTTAGCTAGAAGAAAGCAATACCAAGTAGCGGTGGTGCATTGCTAGTGCCAGAGTTAGCAACAATTAGCTGCAAGAAGGAGAAGAAGACACAAGAGAGAAAGAGAGAGAGCTAATTCGGGGAGGGATTAGAGAGAGGAAATAGGCAAAGGATTATGTATATATACATTTATATATATAAAGATGAACTTCAGGCTTTTATATGGTGCTTTGCAGCGCACCATAAGATCAATTTTATTAGATCTCATCCCTTCATCAATGTTATCTATATATATAATTATTTTTGCGCTCTCAACATTCAAATATCCTAAAATTATTAGTTATATAAGATACACCTAGTTAATGTTTCCATCAAATAGAAATCATAATGATATTTATTTAGTAAAAATTTAAATATTTGCATTTTGTCAAGTATAATTTAACTATTCTCATTGCTTAAAATAAATATTTCAAAATTTTAAAATAATTAGAAATTACAAATTTTTCTTAGGGGTATTACAATCTCCTAGAAATAATTTATTAATATAAGCAATTAATTTTATGAATCTTTATACTTATAATCGCTAAAATTATTCCCAACTTGTAAGAAAACTTTATAGAAAACATTTAACAAACATTGAACTAACATTGACCGAATTAAATAAAATTTGAACATAAAAAGAAATTTGATACCAATTATTAACCGAATAAATAAGTGAATAAATAAATAAAATAATTATTCACAAGCAATGAAATTTAGAAAACTTTTATTATTAACTTGGGGTATTACAACTAATAACAAAAGTTTGATTGTTGGCATAGAGTACTTTTTTTAAAAAATACCTTATACTTATGACAAGTCATCTATATAGACCTCTAGAAATTTAACCAACTTATAGTTGGCGAGCATTTTTCTATGAAAGCTATACCAACAACAATGTTGTCAATATAGATTTTTTGAAATTTTTAAAAAATTAAAAAATTCTATACTAACAACTTTGTCATATCCATTTGGAAATTTGATTGCTAACTACTAGTGGGTATTTTTTGAGGTGGGCTTCCGATGACAAAGTTGTAGATGTAGACTTTTTTAAAAAAATTTTAAAAATAAAAAATTTTCATCAATAGCTTTGTTGATCGATATAGACTTGAGCAAAATAAAATAACAACGTGCCCTTCATTAAATGTACACTAATGACTAAAAAAATTGATATCAACAATCGATTTTTTATGTAGTCAGCATAGGGTTCTAACCTTAAATTCATGTGTAGCACCTTTTTTCCTCAATTGTCCACGAGAGTTGCCAAGAGCCATAGAGAAAAAAGAGCTCCCTAGGCATTTCCAAGTGAGTTTTTTTCATTTTTCTTTATTATTCTTACTATATATTCATTCTTTTGTATATTTTCTTACTTGTATTTTTATGAAATTATTATATTTTGTTATTGTTGCTATTGCTTGGTTAACATTTGTTTTTATATAGTTTACTATTCCATTGAGTTAGGTCAAAGAAACTTATAATATTTTGTTTGAATATATAATTTGTGGAGTAATAAATATAAAGTGCATTGTTGTAATTTGATGAAATTATCACTTTGTAAAAGATGAAATGTTTTATTGCTTTAAATTGATAATGATATTGATATATTATATGAGTATGAATTTCTTTTTATAGCTATTATGTTAGTTAGTGAAATTGTATTTTTACATATTTTATTAAATTTATTATTTCAAATATCTACTGAGTATGATATAAGATAGGATTTAGATAAAATTTTGTAATAATTTGTAGAATGATGTGAAATATTAATAGTTTAAGTAAATAATTTAAATTGTTAAAAAATAAGTTAAGTCAATATTTAAGAAATTATATCATTAAAATATTAAATTAAATTACTAATAAATGTGTTTTACTAAATAATAAAGGAGAAAAATTCATAATAATTTATTAAAAATAAAAAATAAAAGATTAATTAATTAATAAAATTATATCACAAAATAATAAAGAAGAATATAATTCTTAATAATTTAATATTAAAAGAAATTAAAAATTTACTTATATTAAGTTGTTAAAATATTTTGCTAAAATAGGTATGGAATGAAAGTAATAAAAAATGATGACACATAAATTCTCAAAAATGTGATGATTAAATTGCAAACCTTTTGGTGATGTTAAATGTATACTAACAAGGAAGTCACTAATGTGTTGCACGAATAAATATTTATTTATTTCAATAATTGTCATGATCCAATCTTGATCATGACCCACGTGGATTCCAATACCCGAATTTTACAAGCTTTAATATTATTCACTCTGATCTATCTAGTGAAAATCTCTATATTTCTAAAAGGACTCAAAATTCACTTTAAATTTTATGAAAAAATGGATAAAGTCTCCCTTGTTTTTGAATACTTCTTGAGGGCTACATGCCTTAAACCATGAAATCTATAAATTTTCTTAAATATGATAGCATCAAACACACACACAGTATCATACAATTTCAAAGTTATACATAAATAAACAATTCAACACATTAAGTACTGAATTAACATAATCTTAATTTCTATCCTAATCTTAATTCTAAGAGAACCCTAACTATCAAATCTTTCAATTAAGCAATTTTTTATTCTCTATGCATGAGGCAAAGTTCAAATAAACCGTCTTAACCTAAAAACATTGAAAATAAAATGGATTAAGTTACAAGAATTTAGTAAACATGCCATTACCTTGCAAGAGATTAGCTTTATCTATATATACATAATAGTTACAAATTGATCATGTATTAAATTAAAAACTAATAACAAACCTATTTCCTGGATTTTTGGATTATACAAAACCAAGCCTTAGATTAAGTGTGCAGCTGCATATAACTTAGATTCCATATCTCATATCAATAATCATGGTAAACTCAATTACTTACTAGTACATAATATCTTTGCAATGTCATATGCCACCCATTTCAGTGGTCGTTACATTCATAAATAGCCATTAAGGCTTAACTACAATTGAATCAATGTAATCACATCAAGTTCTTGCATCTGTATCAAATAGCAATATTTAGTTACAAACAAATTTTTAACATCACATCACATCACATAGTCATTTATAATAAACACATCTGTATCCACCTTTTTGATTTTTGAGTCAATTTTATATCTTTTACAAATATTTATCAAGGAATTCATATCTGGCTTCCATATTATCACTCCATCATAATTCACAATTTCCAATGCCACTCATGGCATGATCTATAATGTAATAAATTCATTAGAGCTTAACTTTATATACATAAGATTTAATGCAAATTTCAGTACAGAGTAACTATTCATCATCGTGGGGCAATGTTAAGGCAAATAATAGTATATACCTATAGTAACACCACTATGCTTTTTAAGTATAGTCAATTAATGTCCACTTAATTAACAATCACTTTCTTGTCACAAAGATCATTTCCATATCACTCAAATATGATTGCAAGGGTGATGTAATCACAATCCACACTACATAATTCTACTTTTAAGAATCCATACATGGCTATATATATATTTTGTATCATTACCAAAGATCATAAATTATAACTTTTAAACAACTTTCAAATAGAATACTGTGAAAACTTTAATGTAAGATGAGATATATACTCACTAAATAACGTTGATCCACCCTTGGAAGTTCCGAACTATCCATTTCCATCTTTTCACATTTTCTTCCTTTCTATTATAATTTACAAAAATAATTCATAAATATATTGAATTTACTCATTTTCTTCTCAAATTACTATTTTAAGATCTAATCATAGTATTTTAGCCTCCTTTATTAAAATTCTATTATCTCTTTTTTGAGTTAATTACAGGAAACTGAAAGTATGCTATTACATGGCAATTTGAAATTAAACTTGCACATATGAAAATATTCCAATTCAAAGCTTTAGAAATGTTTGCTTGATGCTACTTATTCTTCCTAAACTATTATGTCTTTTATTTTCTAATTTATCATTGAAAAGCATAAAAAATCCTTGTATATGACAATTTTCCTAATCCAAATATAAAACAATCAAAATATTAGATTACAATGATATGAATATACTTTAAATATGTTAATCTAATACTTTTGAGCATAAAATCCTTATTTTATTAGTATTATATCGGATATCTAAAATTGGATGATAAAGT
This sequence comes from Sindora glabra, assembly GCA_020226215.1. Lineage (NCBI taxonomy): Eukaryota > Viridiplantae > Streptophyta > Magnoliopsida > Fabales > Fabaceae > Sindora > Sindora glabra. Next base: position 55,958,338 of record CM035234.1, on the reverse strand, counting down.
GAGAGTTTTTTAGAATCATGTCCATATCTTTAGAATATTAGGACGTGAAACTTTAGAAATACTTTGATTATATTATTTCAACGTTATATTTCATAAAACTCTTATTTTGCAAGGCTTTCATCATATATTTAGATTTACTCTCAACATGGGTTTCCTAAAATGTAGAACTACTGTTGAAAGTATTATCTTATAGTACTCTAAAATGATCATACTCAAGTTAATTAGACATTTTATGGTATAAAATCATATTTTTCTAAGCTATCATCACCTATCTCAATTATGCATAAAAAATGGGTTTCTTAAATTACATGTGAATCTTTCAAAATAATAGCATAAAATATTCCATGTATGTTTTAATCATCCTATTTTAACATTTTATATCATAAAAGATTATATTTCCTTTGTGAGTTAGCTTACACATATCATACACACAAAAAAGGGTTTTTTTTAGTTAACTTCAAACACCTAACACTAGTAAAATTGATGGTATAAATAGATCCTAATCATGCTACTTTAACACTCTATAGCATAAAAATCTCATTTTGCAAAGACATTATCATTTTCCTCAAAACATACAAAAATAGTTTTTTCCTAAATTAAGCTTCAAATTAACATAAATATTAAAATTTTATAATATATACAAGCTTACCTACACTAGAAGTACTTAACTAGAGCTCACGAGTGGTGAGATGTTGTCAAATGCCAATGAAACTAAAAGGAAGATGTAGCTCCAAGCTGTTGTCCTAGCATTGCATCGTAACGCTTCCTTATGCCACCAATGGTAATGGCTGGTTGGAGATAGATGGAATAGCAATGGCATGACTGATAGTGGTTTTTCATGCCAACTAGAGCTCTGCTCAAGGTGGTGATAGCAATGACATCCACAAAGAAAAAGAAGAGAGGAGGAGGAGGAGAAGGAAAGAGAGGAATTTGGAAAATAATGGAATGAGAAGGAGCAAAACATGGCATCAAGTTGCTGGAGAAGAAAGAAGAAGGAAAGGGAGAGAAAAGAAAAGAGAAAGCTGGTGGAGAAGTGAAGAGAAGGAGCTTGGTGGCAGTGAAGAAAGAAAGAGAAGGGGAAGTTTCTAGAAAAAGAAATAGAGTAGAAAAATATAAAAAGGGCCAGGAAAGGATTTTGATATTACATTTCTTGCACCATTATAAGCTCACCTTTCTTATTAAATCTCAACCCTATATTTTAAATCAAAGTCAATCTAGTCATTTATTTATTTTAGAAGCTGATTTTCAAGAAATTAATTACATTTAAATTCTTAACTCGATTATTTTCAATCTTCCACCACTATATATACATATATATATATATATATATATATATATATATATATATATATATATATATATATATATTTATAATAGCTTGATAAACTTAAAAATTCTAAAATAATTATTTTAAATTTTCACAACTTCCAAAAATAATTTATCGAATACAAAAATATTATTTCATAAATTCTTGCACTCATGATCACTAAAATTATTTTCAACATATGGGAAATTCCTTAGAAAAATGGTCGTATAAAAATAAATATCTTTTAAATATTATTATTGGTACTATTTTATATTCCTAAAATTTTTAAAAAGAAAAAGAAATTTAAAATTAAATATTAACTAAATAAATAAAATTCCTTTACTTCTTCATTTAAAATAAATAGTTCAAAGTTTTAAATTTTATAAAAATTTAAATACTGCCTTAGGGTATTACAATAATATAATATTATAATTACATATTAATCATTAATAAAAAAGATTAGATAAAAAATTTAATTAATATCTAAATAATGGCTTTAAAAAAATTATTTCTCCACTAATTTTGCTTAACATCTAAGTAGGTAATCGATTTTAAATTCAAACATGCATTAATTATATACTATTTTTTAATATAATTATTATCATTAATATTAATATTTAATAATATGATTTGCAATAAGAATAGTTTTCTTGTAATGCAATATATTCTTATTTATCATGTTATAATATAAAATAAACTTTTAAAAATAGTAACTTTATATTATGGATAAATATTTATATTAATAATATAATATTATAATTACATATTAATTATTTGTAAAGAGGATTAAATGAAAAATTGATTAATATATAGCTAATAATGCTAAAAAAAAGTCATCTCTCCACTCATTTTGCTCAATATTTAAGCAAGTTATAATTTTGAATTCAAACATTGCATTAATTAGATGCTATTTTTCAAGATAATAATTATTATTCATATTAATATTTAATAACATAATTTATGATGAGAGTATATTTTTTGTAATAGCAATGTATTTTTTACTTAATATGTTAAATTATAAAATAAATTTTTAAAAGTAATAATTTTATATTACAAATAACCTATTAAAATTAATAAATTATGATATATATGTTGACTAAAAATTCATTGTTTTCATATCAAATATTTTACTTTTTTTTAAATTACTTGAAAAAGGGAATAACTTTTAACTAAAAGTGATTGAAGATGGAGAGAGAAAAGAAATGAAACTTAAATATAATTTAGGAAGCTTTTTTTGATAATAAAATAATTTTTTTAAGAATAAAATAATTAGATGGTTATGAACTTATAGATATTGATGATAAAAATGAAAACTCTTATCTCAAATAAAAGGATAGCTCTGAAGTGATTGAAGGTGAAGAGAGAGATAAAAGCAAAATATAAATGTAATCTAGAAAGATTTTTATGAGAGAAATAAATAGGTAATTGTAATTTCTAGTGATATATATTTAAATTCAAATTTTTATTAGGATATGATTTAATATTGGAAAGATAAATGAAAGAAGCAATTAGTAACTTTATATTTATTACTTATTGTTAGTGACTAATAAATGAAAGGAAATTATTTTCTTTCATAACTTATTTTCAAATAAATTAACTTTTCATTAAAAAATAATTAATTAACATGTAGTAAATTATAAGAATGACACTTGTTGTAATAAGAGATAAGATATATTATGTAAGAGATAAGATATATTATTGCTAATATATAATATAGAGATTTAAGATAATAATTTTAAGTCCTAACAAATTATTTACTATCATTATTTCAAAAATTAAATAAAAATATTAATTTAACGTTGTAAATGCATATTACTAAAAATTAAAGAAGAAAAAAGGTTTTTAATATTTTAATATTATATGTAATTTAAGTACTTTTTTTGAAATGTTAGAGTATGTAAAAAAAACAATCAAATAATGATGTAAATAAATTTTGAAAATTAAAGTAAGAAAAGTGAAATTTTTTTAATGATGTGAAACATTTAATAACCTAAGGTAATAATTTAGATTCCTAAAAAAATAAGTTATATCAATATTTAAAAAATAAATAAATAAACGTATTGACATATTAATAAATACATAGTAATGTGAATAATTTTATTAAATGGTTAAATTATATTAAAATTAAAAGTAAAAAAGAATAATGAAATTTATGAAAAATTAACTTTAAAAAATTACATGTTATAAGATATTGGATTAAAGCTAACTAGTGAGCGTTTATTAGTATCAAGTGGAGTAAAGAATATTAAGAGTTATGAAGGGTAGTAAAATTTATCCTATATAAATGAGTATGAAAATGGATTTTATTGTGTATTTAAAATTATTGTAATTGTCATTTTATAATAATTTAAAATAGAAATACACTTTCACTATAACTTTAGATCTATTTAAGGGTTAGTTGGTTTCCATAGACCAACTAACCCTTAAATTGTCCTACAAATTTTGATAATTCAGGATAGGTTGTCAACTTATCTGCTCATCATTTTACATTATAGAAATTTCTTAACATTTTTACTATTCTCCAAGTGTGTATTATATCATTGTATAGTTTACACACTTAGAAAACTATAAGAAGATGTTGTCAAAATTTTTACATTTAAAAAATATATCATGGATAAGCCAACACAATAACTATAGGAATATATGAAATGGAGTAGGGCCTTTTCCTTTAGAGTTAAAGTGATATAGTAGATTTAAGGTATATAACAACATGCATATAAGACCATATTTATTGACAAAAGTTAGATAACTTTATGATATTTTGCTTATTTGGTGAGGACTAGAATGGTTCATTGGCATTCATAAAAAGAGCTAGCAACTTTATCAATAAAAAGGGACTAGTGAGATGTCCATGTAAGAAGTGTGTAAATTTATTATTTCAAAAATTGACAACCTTGGAGGCATATCTAATGAATTATGGCTTTCATCCATTATACATGAATTGTATCATAGTGTTGTTATGATTATTTAAATTATATATCTTTAATAATGCTTATCATTCATATTGCTTGATAACCATCACTAATGTCGACACATACTATTATAGAAGAGATCTTGACTTGTAATGCACAAGGTGGGCGATCCGTGGGATATCCTAATTAAGCATTAAGAGGGATGTTATAACTATTTCCACAATCAAAAGTTTAAGGTAAGTATAAAGTTATAAATGAATGTCATCATTTTAAAATTTTAATAATATGTCACTCTTGTTATTTTAAATGTTTTATTTTATTTTTCAAATTTCAAAAGTTTTCCAAGAGAAGTAAGGACAACAAGGTGAAGAAAATGTACAATGATCACTATGGATCAAAGATCATTGTGACACTTTGATATGACAAGGTATGTTAAAAATTTCATTCATGATATCTCTAAACTCTCCAACATTTAACTAATATTATATACTTTGTTTTTTTTTTTTAGGTAAAACTAGCATAGAGTAATAAAGACACAGGTGAGCTATGGTTAGTGATGGAGAATTTTTTAGGATTGTTACACATACCAGTTAGGAGAGTGGGTTCATTAGGTTGTCGTGGACACTTTTGCAAGTAATTTATTTTTATTTCCTAATTATTGAAAATTTAGGAAAAATTTCAACTTAATTTATCTAATTTTTATTTAAATGTATCAAGTTGAGGATGATGAAGTTGACCACCCAATGAGTGTAGAACAATGCATTATCCATTGGCTTCTCATTGATTCCATCATGGACCAACAAGCCTTCCATTATCGATAAAGTGCTAGACACTCGTCAAGAGTATAAAAAAGTAGTTGGTTGTGTGCTAGCTAGGATGTTATATGCCACCCTTTGCACCTCAAGTTCAACTGTAGCATGTCAATTGGGGCCATAGCAAGATGTATGATTGATTTTTAAGATTCAACAATAACTTACCCAGAGTTAGTAGCTCATTTAGGTGCAATAAGAGCAGCTTACTCTGAAGCAATAGATGCAAGAGCAATGAGGCACTTATATGGATGTAGTTTCTCAAATTCTCTACCCACAGTATGGGATATATGTGTCTTTGCCTCCTACACTAGCTTGTTCTCATTTGTACATGACTACATTTCCTATACCCAATCAATTTGTTTCTACAATGCCCTAGGCCTCGCCCTAGCCTCCTTTATAGTTCTAGCTTTAATGTGACTTAGATGATAACATTGAGGACATTGATGATTATTTTTTCTTTATGGACCTTTTTTTAATTATACATACATTTTTCTTATTGTACATATGCTTTTTGGTGTTATTTGTGGATCTTACGATAATATTATATATATATATATATTATTTGCAATTTTGCTTTTTATGCTTTTCATCTATTTGATTTATTATTATTCTTACTAAAATAAAAAATTTAATTTATTATTAATTGTAAAAAAAACTAGAGGTCACTTCTTATTTGTTGGATAATATTGCTATTTAAAATAATTACAAATAATTATATATAAAACTTAAATAAAATTATTCAAAAAAAACTTACACTAGTGACATTATCATCTATGTAGGCATCATTTAAAAAATAAAAATAAATAAATTCTCATATACCAATAACATTGTCGTTTGTGTAAGTATTATTTACAAAATTAAAAAAAAAATCATCCTATACAAATGACAATGTCATTAGCATAGGTTAGGAGCTTTACTGATGACATATAAGTTTGTGTTAGATGATCCATGTTGGATAATATATTGATAATATTGACATCGGTATAACTCCTAACCATTGCAATGATGTGACTTGTCATTGGTGTAGGGGTCAACAAGCATAACTCTATGCCAATGATATCTATACTAACAATATGTTGTTAGAAAAGATCTATATTGATGACAAAGGTCATTAGTATAACTATTTTTTTAGTGCTAATATATATATATATATATATATATATATATATATATATATGTATATATGTATATATATATGTATGTATGTATGCATGTATGTATATATATTTATATAAGAAGGAATCCATCTATAACAACAAAAATTAAAATAACTTATCCTAAATCTAGACCCTTAATAAAATTTGAAGATCAAGATAAATTTATTTTAGGCAATTTATTACACTGTATATAACCTCTTATTCCTTTTAATCAATGCATTGAATACAATCAACTACTTTGTTAATATACTAGTCTATAATTACATTAAAAAATTTTAAATTAAAGACAATAATTTCATTTCAATTATAATGACTTATTAATTACCTCAATTATTAATACATTTAATTAATTAATATTAAAAATGGAATTACTTTTTAAAATTTAGAGTACAAAATGATTGGGTATTGACAATATTTCAAAATTTAAATTATATATAAAACGTAATGAAACTAATCATTAAACTAAATAGAAGAAATCATGTTATAATTTCAAACTAAATTGCCTTAAATTATATAATGAAATTTTATTTCAAAAAGTTGTAACAATTATAAAATATGTGCACTTGCAAAATATTTTTGTGATTATATTATCATAAAACGCGTACACATGACAAAACTAGGAGGATATATGTACATACATGTATTTAATTAAGGCAATATTTAATAAATATTCATGTAAGGTAATATATTTCACTTTCAGATCAAGTCAATTTATTGTATATGAAAAAATAACTTGAATTTGTCAAGTTTAAATTACTTTTGTTTATTAGTCTATAAAGAAAAGTAAATTGTTGTCTGGCAATACACCGTGAAGTTGTTTCAAATAATAGAAAATAAATTTGAAATTAATTTAAGGATATATTGATAATATCCATCTACCAATTAATGATTAAATAATTGTAATGTGTTCAATTTTGAAAAAAAGAAATTAGTTATAAAAATAGTTGACAAATTATTTAATAAGAACATTAATTGAGAGAAATAGAGGGTCAAATTAATATAGGGTAACAAATTGCTTCAAATAAATTTAACTTAATCTTTTAATTTTATTAAGATCAATGGTCTAGATTTGGTATAAGTATATTAGACTTACACTAACATCAATAAATTTCTCTTATAATATATATATATATATATATATATATATATATATATATATATATTGATAATATTGACATCCACATGTGAAAGTTAGTAACTACGATTCTTTCAATTAGATGTACAAAAAAATAGTATTAAATTTGGTTTAAAGATAATAAAGTAATTAAGGGTATTATAATAACATTGCATAACCACTAATACTTAAATTTAATAAGTACATTTATTTTGAAGATGAGAGAATGAGTAAATTTGACTTAAATATTCTAAATTAATGCTCACATCTATTTTTTTTAGGTGTCGTTTAAGGTTAATGCATAATAATTAATGAAAATAAAATAACCTTAATTTTCAGAGATATGAATTTACTAATATTTTCTTTTTAAATGCATAAAAATTAATGAAATCAAAATAACATTAATTTTTAGAAATATAAATTATAATTCACTAATATATTATTTATTAAAAATCAACTAATAAATAAAGTTGTAAAGTATTTATTTAAATCATAAGAGTAATACTTGAAAGAAAACAATATAAGCATTTTTAGTTTCCTAAAGTGATAGATAAATAGAAATAAAAAATTTTCTTTAAAATGATGCGTAAAAAGAAATAAAGAGAGCATTTCATTGTCAAAATTATTTAAATATTCTTCTATTTTTTAAAATTTTGATTAAATTAGTTGCATAGTTTTCTATGTAAATTAATTATCTATGAAGGTTAGCGATCTACACATAAACATTCATTTCTAACTCTTCAGGGTTAGAAAATATAGCGTAACTGTCAGATCCAAATTATCATATCTATTATTGTTAACTTCAACAGGTTGGTTTTATTTTTTAAAACAAGTTATATCATGATTATTGTAATGTGCATGCAAGTGAAAATGAAGATGGGGTTAATCATATTATGAACCTTGAAGGTAAAACATAATTATTGAAGACATTGAAATAATGGTAAATTGTACTGTAGTGTCACTTCCTGAACTTCCTTTCAAAGAGGTGCTAGTGCTAATTTTTATTTCAAATAGGTGTTGGTTTATGAATTATTATTGTTATATTCACTAATATTTCCTTTTTAAATGCATAAAAATTAATGAAATCAAAATAACCTTAATTTTTAGAAATATAAATTATAATTCACTAACATATTATTTATTAAAAATTAACTAATAAATAAAGATTGTAAAGTATTTATTTAAATCATAAGAGTAATACTTGAAAGAAAACAATATAAGCATTTTTAGTTTCCTAAAGTGATAGATAAATAGAAACAAAAAAATTTCTTTAAAATGATGCGTAAAAAGAAATAGAGAAAGCATTTCATTGTCAAAATTATTTAAATATTCTTCTATTTTTTAAAATTTTGATTAAATTAGTTGCATAGTTTTCTGTGTAAATTAATTGTCTATGAAGGTTAGCAATCTCCACATAAACATTCATTTCTAACTTTTCAGGATTAGAAAATATAACGTAACTGTCAGATCCAAATTATCATATCTATTATTGTTAACTTCAATGGGTTGGTTTTATTTTTTAAAACAAGTTATATCATGATTATTGTAATATTCATGCAGGTGAAAATGAAGATGGGGTTAATCATATTATGAACCTTGAAGGTAAAACATAATTATTGAAGGCATTGAAATAATGGTAAATTGTATTGTAGTATCACTTCCTGAACTTCCTTTCAAAAAGGTGCTAGTGTTAATTTTTATTTCAAATAGGTGTTGGTTTTATGAATTATTACTATTATATTCCCAAAATATCCTTTTTTTAACCATGACAATGCAGTTATGAATCAGGAATTTTGGAAATGCATAACTCTATAATTAGTTAACTAATTTTTATATATGATCACTTATTTTCATTCGTTTTCCAATGATCTTTTGATAAAAAATAAAAAAATTTTAATTTCAATGGGGTTCACCCGATTGAAAATGTGTAAATTGAATTCAAAACTTTGAACGATCTTAACTTTGCACTTGATTAGATGATTGGGGAAAAAAAACCTTTTTCAATGACTTTTCTCAATTTTTTTTGTTATTTTATCAAATTTGAGTTCATTTTTTCCAATTTATATTCATTGAAATCCCACATTAAACTTTTGCTCTCTAATTCTTTTAATATCTAGTAGTGCCATAATAACTTCCTTAACAATAAAACTATCAAAAAATAATATGTTACTATCTGTAAACTAAACAATAACATGTTAGCATGTAGATAGTAATATTGATAAAAAATCTAAAATAAATAAATAAATCAAGTCTTATTAATAACTAAATGGTTAAAAAAGAGCATGTTACTGTTTTGTCTTCAAATAATAACATCGATAAAAAAATTTAAATAAATAAATAAATTAAGTCTCATTACACAATCAAGTTATCAAATAATAGCATATTACTGTTTGGTCTCCAAAGAGTAACATATTACTATTTTATTTCCAAATAGTAACATTAATCAAAAACCTAAAATAAATGAATAAATCATGTCTTATAAACAACCAAAATGTCAAATAACAACATGTTACTGTTTAGTCTCCAAGCAATAATATGTTCTTGTTTGATCTTCAAATAGCAACATTAACTAAAATTCCAAATAAATGGATAAATCAAATCTCATTAATAACTAAACTGTCAAATAATAGTATGATATTAGTCGGTCTTCAAATAATAACATATTATTGTTTTGTCTCCTAAAAATAACATCGATCAAAAATCTAAAATAAATAAATAAATCAAGTTCAATTAATAATCAAATTATCAAATAACAACATGTTACTATTTAGTTTCCAAAAAGTAACATGTTACTGGTCTGTCTCTAAATAGTAATATTGACTAAAAATTTTAAATAAATGGATAAATTAAGTCTAATTAACAACCTAATTGCTAAAAAATACATGTTACTATTTATTTTTTAAATAGTAACATGTTACTATTTATTCTTCAGATAGTAATGTATTACTATTTTATTTCAAACTAGTAACGCTAACTAAAAACTTAAAATAATTGAATAAATTAAGTCTCATTAACAATCAAACTATCAAAGAAAAGTATATTATTATTTTGTCTCTAAATAATAATATCAATAAAATTCAAAATAAATAGATAAACTAAGTCTAATTAATAACTAAATTATTAAATAATAACATATTACTATTTAGTCTCTAGACAATAATGTGTTACTATTGGGTTTCAAAATAGTAACGTCAACTAAAAACTCAAAATAAATGAGTAAGTCAAGTTTTATTAACAACTAAATTATCAAAGAAAAAGATGTTACTGTTTCATTCTACACAGTAATGTATTATTGTTTGATTTTAAAATAGTAACACTAACAAAAAATTTAAAATAAATGGATAAATAAAGTCTCATTAATAACCAAACTACCAAGAAGAGGATGTTACTATTTTGTTTCTAAATAGTAACATTGACCAGAAACCTAAAATAAATGGATAAATCAAGTCTAATTAACAACCAAATTATCAAATAACAGCATATTACTATTTGATTTTAAAATAGTAATACTAATAAAAAATTCAAAATAAATGGATAAGTCAAGTCTCATTAACAATCAAACTATTAAAGAAAATAATGTTACTGTTTCGTCTCTAAATAGTATCATCGACTAAAGATCCAAAATAAATAAATAAATTAAGTCTAATTAATAATTAAATTATCAAATAATAACATGTTATTATTTAGTCTCCAGATAATAACATATTACTATTTGATTTCAAAATAATAACATCAATTAAAAACTCATAAGTCAAGTCTCATTAACAACTAAATTACTAAAAAAGAGGATGTTACTGTTTTGTATCCAAATAGTAATATCGACAAAAAATATAAAATAAAATGATAAATTAAGTTTAATTGACAACTAAATTACCAAATAATAACATATTTCTATTTAGTCTCCAGATAGTAACATGTTATTGTTTAGTTTCAAAATAGTAACACCAATTAAAAATTTAAAATAAATAGATAAATAAAATTTTATTAATAATTAAACTATTAAAAAAGAGTATGTTATTGTTTGATCTCCAAACAGTAATTCATCCAAAATTATTATTTTTTAACAAAAATAGAGAAAGAAAAAGACTATTTTATAATTTTATGTAAGGTTCTGTGTCATTAAATTCTTATTTATGTTTATTTTTATCTTAATTAAAAATTTATTTTAATCCCTAAAAAATTGAATTTTTGTTAATTTTTATTTATAATTAAAATTTTATATTAAATTTTTATAAAGTTAAAAATTCTTCAATTTTAATTTTTATAAATTATTAGTCTTTTATTTTTTTATTTGTATAAAATAAAAAATTATACAATTTTAATATTTGATAAAAGATATTTCTATTTTGGTGCTTTTGGGCTTCTTGTGGCTTACTATAAATATATTATTTTATCTTCTGAGTGTCGTGGTAAATTTTCATATGCATGTGCGTTTAAATAAAAGAAAGTGAGTTTGAGATATCTCGCTGTAATAAATTACAACAAACGGTATCGGCCTGATTTTTTCCCTATATAAAGTATTTGATCTTAATAATCTATTGACTATTAATTATATTTAATATAGATTATTTATTATTTACTTTATTATTATATTTTAACCTACTAATGTATTAGAATAAATAATTCACCTAATAATTGAGGATATTATTGACATTCCATAATTTATATAACATTTACACATTTTTTACGTACTATTTTTGTTCATTGCAATATTTTTCTACCTAAGAAATAATTGACTTATGCAATTATAATAAATTTATGATTTTCTTCAGAGTACTGGGACATAGGTGACCCTACTTGGGCATATGAGTATTTTGGGGCTATGATGTGGTACGAAGAAAGAGTAAGAAAAGATTGAAGACCAACTAGGCTAGCATGTTCATTTTGGTGCATGCACGGAAATGTTGCACGCACTAAATTGAATGACCTTCCTTCCATAGTTAATAAGCTTTTAAAAAAGGGGACGATCGTAGCAAACACTTCATGGAAAACATTCAAACTCAGAACATAATGTTTTCTAATTTCACATCAATGAGAGAAAAGGTGGATCAAAATGTTAACTAGGGAACCGGACCATACGTATTTAGAATGCATGGACAAAATTATTAAATCAAACCTAAAATTTGCCCAGTTTCACATTTATGATACCAAGTTTCCAACGGGATTCAAGCTTTAAGGTAACTGATTATCATAATTTCATTTTTTTTAACAGGTTAACAATGTGAACTACATAATTAATATTTTCATTTCCTTCTAGCAATTTTGTCTTTTTATTACTGGTAATAATTTGTTTATTTAAACTATATAAATTACAAAAAAAAAAACGAGCAATGCTGTTATTTGAAGATAATTATACTAAGCATCATTTATATTTTATATATGTGAAAAATCATTTTATTTGGTGATTTTTTTTCAAAGTCAAACTAATTGTAATATTGTAACTTTTATCTAAATTCAAGTCATCGGAAAAATCACTTCCATTTGACTCTCAAATTGTTCTTGATTTGAAGACAATGATTGATCAAAAAAACATCTTAGCTCAAAGCTTCCCAGTGGTAATTGATAGATTTCATTCTAATGATTTTACAGATGAAAAGCTAAAGCTTATTAGAAATAGAAAAACTCATGGAACAACTTATAGGAGATGTTTGTGAATTGACTGTTTGGGTGGCTTAACTAAAATCAACTAATTAACTTGCTAAATTAGTTAATTTTGATGTTTGGCAATTAACTGGATGCTTTTCATATTGCTATTTTCAAAAAAATTGGGGAATAGTGTTTTGGAATTGGTTGATCCGAAAAAAGATTAAATTATCTTAATTAATTTTTGTATTTTTGCTTTTATCCTTCCAAAAAAACCTATCAATATATAATATTTATTTTTACATAAAAATTATATTTTTATATTTTCTTTTTTGTCCTTCTAAAAATTATTAATTAATCTTCTCATTTCTCTCACTATCAATCTATAAAAAATTATAATATTTATTTATATATAAAAATTAAATAATTATATTTATTGATTTCTTAAAACAAAATTAATAACTATAAAAATTATATTAATTTAATTTTAAAAAAATATTTAATATATAATAAATTATAATATATTATTTTAAAAAATTAATCTACTAAATAATATATATGGAATATAAAATCTTAAAATATTATTAAAATAAAAGAATATTCAAATAACTCATAAAATATATTCATGTCCTTATATGTTATTTTATATACAAATATTTAATTATAAATAATTAATTTTATTAAACATTCTTATTCAAATAATTAATGTAATTGATTGATTAAATTAACTAATATAATCAGTTATTAGTTAATAGTTAATTAAATTAATTAACTGCTGAGCTTATTGCCAAACAAGAACATAACTTTTTTTTATAGAAACTTAAGTTGTTGGACTTATTGTTGGAGATATAGGAAGTGGTATAAAGAGATATATTATAATTGAGAAGCAAATTGGACAATTGCAACATATAAATAAATTACATACTTCGTATCTACCATTGCAATATCCATTACTGTTTCCTTATGACAAAGATGGGTATAATGATGATATCCAATTTAATGAAATAGAGGATACTTCTATAAAGCGAAATAAATTGACAATGAGACAATACTTTGCATACAGGATTCAAGATAGGAATAATAAGTCTGACCATATATTATGTTCTAAAAGGTTTTTCCAATAATTTATCGTTGATGCTTATACGATGATTGAGTTCCAACATTTGTGTTATATTCGTTTGCATCAAAAGCATTTGAGAGATGATTTGTACGAAGGTGTGGAAAAAGCAGTCTTGAGAGGAGAAACTATTCCATCTACATTTGGTAAACATATAGTTGTAACTTCATTATTCACTATTAGAATGATAAAATTAAAATAGACATTAAATAAGTGATAATTTTAGTGTAATTATATTGTGTGTAATGTAAATAAGTGTGTATGAATTTTATTGCACATAATATATTTTTAAAGATAAAATTAAAGATAAACAGAAGTTAGACAAATATTCTGTAAACTATATAAGTTTTTCATTTCAATTAAATACATGCTTTTATAAATTATTTTTAAAGTATAATATAATAAAAATATTCATATTTAGAAAAAAGAGAAAAGATAAAAAATTAATATATATAAATTATTTACAATAATTTTGTACTTTATATTTTTATCTCTATATTTTTTGTAAAATTTATTACTATTGTATAGGTGAATTTTTTTTTGGTCATAATTATGCATTTTAAATTTTTAAGAAGAATTGTGTGTGTGTGTGTATAATACTGACTCTTGGACTAGGGTCACCCTAGTCCTCCGTCTCTACCGTTACTTGCATACCACTTTTTCACCCTTGAAAATCAGGGACTTGCTACAGTACCCTGGGGGATTGCAAATCCGGGATGATATGGCGCAATGCAAGTCATTAGATAATATTACTAAAAATTTTAGTAATCTCATCTAATGATATAAAATGTACCACATCACCCCGAATTTGAAAACCCCCGGAGTACCATAAAATTTTCTTGAAAATCAATGTATTTGTCTAATCTCTAATGATTCTCTCTTTTTTATAAACAAACAACACATGTGAGCTGAAAATTTTTTTACACATCCCTTGGCGCGTGGCACATTTGCCTGTTTACAAGATAATAATGAAAGATGGGAGAGTATTTTGTTGAAAACAAGGTTAGAGAGATAGACGGGAAAAAAAAAAAGATATAACATAGAATGTTAATTTAAATGTTATGATTACATTTCATATTATAACTCCACTAGAAGTTTTTAAAAATTCACGTCAATAATTTATTTTTTTATAACATCTTTTCCACATTGCACACAAACACACACACATACACGAGTATGAGTGTAAAATTTCCAACATCTTTATTTTTTGTAACAATAAAAATAGCAAGCCACTTAATATAATATCATGAATTTAAACTTAAGATATGAAATAGAAAATATTTCTAACACAATATTAAATATTATTATACTATTAGGTATGCTCATGTAACTCCAATAACCTTTGAATCAACAACCATAGAGACAAATGATTGGTAAAGGATTATTTATAAATTACATAATACTAAATTGAAAGTAAGTGTAAATATCAAGATCATAATTTGCAATTTATGACTGTAACAAGCTGTTCACAAATTCTGTAATATTTTTATGAGAACTTCCATCCTCATCAAAAGCCCTTGCAGCCAAACTCTTCCATTTGATGGCATTCTTCTCAATCTCTTTGCCTTCCTCACCTTCCATCACTTGCCATATGCAATTCTTTAGCACTTCCCTTCTGACAATTCCTTTGTCATCAACTTTTGCTCTAACTCCCACTTTCCAAATATCCACAATATGCTTTGCATTTGTGCTTTGATCTGACCACTGTGGGATTGCAACCATTGGAACTCCTAAGCACAAAGCTTCGAAAGTAGAACTCAAACCACAATGTGTTACAGAGCATCCCACAGCCTCACTTGACAAGACTTTCAACTGGGGACACCACGTGACCACCAAGCCCTTCTCTGATTGCTTCATAAAGTTTTTTGGAAGCTTTTCTTCTTCAGTGGCTCTAACCACCCACAAGAAGTAATGTCCACTATCTCTCAATCCGCAAGCTACTTCTTCCATTTGTTCCTCACTTACTATTGCCATGCTACCGAATGAGGCATAGATGACAGATCGTTTTGGCTTATTGTTAAGCCAATTGAGGCATTCTTCACTTTTAAAGATTGTACAACCATAATCTTCATCATCTTGAAGTCGTTTGTCTAAATACATAGACGGTATTGTTGGACCTATTGTTCTCAATTTTGGAAAAATCTTGATCATCCATTCTGCGAACTAAAAAGGTATTTTGAAATAGTCAATTATTTTGGCTCAATTTTCAAAAGATAAAAAAAAATATTAATATGATATACTAGACAAATATTTTAATTTTAATAATGAATTTTATGATAAATTTGTACCTTAAGTCATCAGATAATACCTACATCAAGTGACCCTAATCTTGAAAGTTCATATATACTTATATTTTTAATAACATTGTTCATTGTTTACTTGATAACGAATTTCTTTTAGTTATAGTCTCTTTCGTGATTATATATTGTCATCGAAATTATGATTAACAAAATTATAAACAAATATAAGAAACTATGATTATTGTAAAATAAGATTGTGATTGTAGAACCTATCACGACATATATTATATGCAATATTGGAGCTGCTACCACTAGTCAAAACCATATGCTTATTGTTTTAACTAAAATTTTTAATTTCTTCTGGCAGCCACAATTTGAGCACAATATATGTTAGTGTTGTGCTTGTTCTACAATTGTAACTTTTTAAAATAATGTTAATTAATCACGGCATAGAGCAATTTAGAAAGATGGTCAACCATTGTTAGTCCCTAATTTACAAGCCATACTTGCTAATTACCTCAGCTTCAAGCTCATAAACCGTATTGCAAAGCACCCAATCAGCTTCTTCAACATTGCAAAACTGAGCTACCAACATTTCACGAACAGCAGGAAGGGTCCCATATTGATAAAGGAACGAAGGCATGTCCTCCGGTGCAAGCTCCGGCAATCCAGAAATACTGATTCTGTCCTCCAACAAAGGAATTTGTAATTTTCCCTTATTCACAAGATAATAAATGCTATTAACCGCAAGAGTTTGAGTCAAAAATACAGCACTAATCAACCCAAATCTTTTAGCCACATCCAGAACCCAAGGAAAAAATGAATCATAAACAATAAAATCAACATAATTTCCCGAACTATTAAACTTCTCAATGAGCTCTGAAAGAGTCTGCGCGCCGACTTCCGAAAAGCGATCGAAATACCCGTCGTAGTCCTCTTTGACCCCGCCGTTGTCGAATCCATCAGAAATAGTTTCGAGATTGATTGAAGATGATAAGTTCTTTATGTTGCTGCAGAAGAAGCGGGTAGTTACAAGGGTTACTTTGATCCCTTGATGTTGCAAACGCTTGGCGAATTGAAGCATCGGATTAACGTGGCCTTGAGCTGGATAGGCCAAGATTAGACATTGAGCTTTTCTGGTTAAGTTTTTGGCCTCCATTTCTTTCTTCAAATTTCTCTTCGTTTATCTCTAAGCGGCCCAAGTTTAGGGCCATTTTATAGGCGTTTTTTTATAATAGAAAATTTCTTATACATTTCAATTATATCATATTTTATTAATCATAACTAATAAATAATAACTAATTATTAATTTTAATATCCATTTATCAATCTTGTAAGGTCCGCATACATTAAAAATTTAATTTTTTTATTTTCAAGATATTAAAAATTGTAAAAACTAACAATTATTTTTCATTTAGTATTGAAGAACTTCTCATTGTAATGTTGGACCAGGAACAAATTAATGTTGTTTATAAACGGTTTCCGAAAACAATCTGAATTACTTTTATGAAAAAGACATATAACAGTTTATAAAAATAATCTGAATTATTTGTACAGAAAAATACATTGATATTTCTTGAATTTCAGTGGATACAAATCTTCTCCCTAACTTCAAATTATATAGAAACCTACCTCAATATATAAAATAATATTACATTTGAATTCTAATTTAAACTTTTCTTCTCTAGAACGATAAAATAAGGTGATTATAAATTAAAATCAAATAATATATGCCAATATGAAATATTCTATATATTTTATGATAAAAAAATATATTTTAATTAAGTTCAAACAATTATAATATAATTGATAAAAAAAGTCAAATTTCAATATAAATTTCAAAATTTTTACTCATTTGAGTTTAAACAAAGCATATATTTGATGTCAAAATGCTTGAAGCATGTATATTGTTTGATTTGCGTTTTTAATCATATTATTTCATTATTTTATTGAAAAAAAGTTCAAATTTAAATTTAAAAATATTATTATTTTACAATTCAAAAGAAATTTGTATAAATTTCAAAATTATAGTAGACATTTTTCTAATTTCACTTGAACAATCAACATATTTTGCTCTTATTTTTATAAAAAAGACATATAGAGTAAATGCAAGTTTGATGAACGAATTGATTGATCCTTTAGACAGAAGATGTCTCACAGCAAGGTTTTAAATTACAGTTCACAATAGCAATATTATACAAAATACTACTATTATGAATCACATTGCATCAATAATTTTTTTCTTCAATTATTGTTTTTATTTTGGACATTTATTTGTAATTTGAGTAATCATACTAAAATCTTTCTTACACACTAAAACAACTGTATAATATATAAAGGATGTTTATATAGATGACATAGGCTCCATTTTGTACAAATAACTAATAAGTTAGCTGATAACTGATAAATTACCTGATAATTGATAATCTAACTGATAGCTGATAACTGATAAACTAATTAAACTATTTCGTAAAATTAGCTGTTGAAGTAACTAAAATTGTAAAATAATATAAAATGATATATTAATAGAAATATGTATAATTAAAATAATTTATATTTATCCAAAAATTAAATTATATTAATGTAATTAAAAAGTCTAAAATAAAAGTATAATTTTTAATATTTAATTAATTATATTTTATAAACTTATATATTTATTTACTTATATAATTTTTATTTTATTATTTGTTATAAAATTATAATAACTTAAAATATAATTAATTATATTTTTTATAAATTACTTAAATTTATATTATAAAAATATGGATTGTAAATTAATAAAAAGAATAAGGATAAATTTAAAAAGAATTTAAAAAAATAACAGCTTACAAGCTATAAACTATTTTAGATAATTCATTAAATCAAAACTTATAAATTATTTGGAATAGACTTCTAGAAACTAACTTATAACTTATTGATTAGGTCAATAAGTTATAAGTTAACTAATTTATTACGTAAAACGGAGTTATAATATTGGTCTTTTCAATTTTTTTTAATTTTTTTAAAAAAAATTAAAAAAAAAACTCTATACAAATAATTCTGTTATCATCTAGATAAGTAGGATAGTATTGACATCTTTTTACTTTATACTAATGATTTTGTCGTTTGTGAAGATGTAACCTGATGACAAAAAAAAAACGTTGGCTAAGGTTAGACATTGAGCTTTTCTAGTTAAGTTTTTGGCCTTCATTTCTTTCTTCAAATTTCTCTTCGTTTATCTCGAAGTGGTCCAGGTTTAGGGTCATTTTATCGGCTTCTTCTTTTTATAACAGAAAAATTCTTATAGACTTTAATTATATCTTGTTTTATTAGTCATAACTAATAAATAAAAAATAATTATAAAATTTATTGTCCATTTATCAATTTTGTAAGATCTTTGTATATTAAAATTTTAATTTTTCAGTTTTCAAGACAATAAAAATTGTAAAAACTAACAACTATTTTTCATTTAGTATAGAAGAACTTTTCATTGCAAAGTTGGACAAGAAACAAATTCGTGACTGGATATTGTTTGGAAACGTTTTCGGAAAACAATCTGAATTACTTTTATGAAAAAGACATGTAATAGTTTCTAAAAATAATCTGAACTTTTTTACAGAAAAATACATTGATATTTCTTGAATTTCAGTGGAATTAAACAAATCTTCTCCCTAACTTCAAAATATATAGAAACCTACCTCAATATATAAAATAATATTACATTTAAATTCTAATTTAAACTTTTCTTCTATTGAAGGATAAAATAAGGTGATTATAAATTAAAATCAAATAATATATGCCAATATGAAATATTCTATATATTTTATGATGAAAAATATATTTTCATTAAGTTCAAATAACTATAATATGATTGATAAAAAAAAAGTCAAATTTTAAAATAAATTTCATAAATTTTTACTTGTTTGAGTTTAAACAAAGAATATATTGGATGCCAAAATAGTTGAGTCATCATATTTGATTTGAGTTCCTAATCATATCTTTTATTATTTTATTGAAGAAAAGTTCAAATTTAAATTTAAAAGTATTATTATTTTAAAATTCAAAAGAAGGTTGTATAAATTTCAAATTTATAGGAGAGATTTGCCTAGTTTCACTTGAACAATCAACATATTTTGCTCTTATTTTTATGAAAAAGACATAGAATAAATGCCAGTTTGATGAACGAATTGATCGATCCTTTAGACAGAAGATGTCTCATAGCAAGGTTTTAAATTACAGCTCACAATAGCAATATTATACATAATATTACTATTATGGATCCCATTATATCAATAATTTTGTTTTTCAATTATTATTTTTTTTGGGGCATTTATTTGTAATTTGAGTAATCATAGTCAAATCTTTCTTACACACTACAACAATTATGTAGTATATACAAAGGATACCTATACAGATGACATAATCTCAGTCATTTATATAGGTTTTTCAAATTTTTTTAAAAGATTAAAAATTAAAAAAACTTTATATAAATAATTTTTATCACTTATATAGGTCGGATAGTTTCTACCCTGTGCAAATGACGACTTTGTGTTTGCAAAGATGTAACCTAAAATGACCACATGAATAGTTGGCTAAGATTAGACATTGAACTTTTATGGTTATGTTTTTGGTCTCCATTTCTTTCTTTAAATTTCTCTTCGTTTATCTCTTGGTGGTGGGTTTAGGGTCATTTTATAGGTCTTTTTTATAATAGAAAATTTCTTATACATTTCAATTATCATGTTTTGTTATAAATGACAAATAATTGTCAAATTTATTGTCCATTTATCAATTTTGTAAGGTCCGCATACATTAAAAATTCAATTTTTTAATTTTCAAGACATTAAAAATTGTAAAAACTAACAATTATTTTTCATTTAGTATTGAAGAACTTTTCATTGTAATGTTGGAACAGAAACAAATTCCTGACTGGATGTTATTTGGAAACGGTTTCGGAAAACAATCTGAATTACTTTCATGATAAAGACATGTAACAATTTCTAAAAATAATCTGAATTATTTTTACAGAAAAATACATTGATATTTGATGAATTTCAGTGGAATTATACCAATCGTTTCCCTTACTTCAAAATATATAGAAACCTACCACAATATATAAAATAATATTACATTTACATTCTAAATCAAACTTTTCTTCTGAATTAAAACCACATAATATATGCCAATATGAAATATTCTATGTATTTTTTATAAGAAATTATATTTCAATTAACTTCAAATAACTATAATATGATTGATAAAAAAAAGTCAAATTTTAATATAAATTTCCTAAATTTTTACCCGTTTGATTTTAAACAAGACATATATTTGATGCCAAAATACTTGAATCATCATATATTGTTTGATTTGAGTTTATAATCATATTTTTTATTATTTTATTGAAGAAAAGTTCAAATTTAAATTTAAAAGTATTATTATTTTATAATTCAAAAGAAGTTTGTATAAATTTTAAAATTATAGTAGATATTTGCCTAATTTCACTTGGACAATCAACATATTTTGCTCTTATTTTTATGAAAAAGACATATAGAGTAAATGCCAGTTTGATGAACGAATTGATCGATCCTTTAGACAGAAGATGTCTCACAGCAAGGTTTTAAATTACAGCTCACAATAGCAATATTATACATAATATTGCTATTATGAATCACAATGTATCAATAATTTTGTTCTTCAATTATTTTCTTTTTCTTGGGACATTTATTTGTAATTTGAGTAAACATAGTCAAATGTTTTTCACACACTACAATAATTATGTAATATATAAAGGATACCTATACAAATGACATAATCTCGATTATCTATATAAATTTTTTAAACTTTTTAGAAAAAATTAAAAAAATCTCTATACAAATAATTTTTATCATTTTTATAGCTTGGATAGTAGTGACCATTTTTTTGCCCTCGACTTTGTCATTTGTAAAGATGTAACCTATAAAGGCAACATGACTAGTTGGCTATGAGCTTTTCTGGTTAAGTTTTTGGCCTCCATTTCTTTATTTAAATTTCTCTTCGTTTATCTCTTGGTGTTCTAGGTTTAGGGTTATTTTATAGGCTTTTTTTTAATAATTGAAAATTTCTTATACATTTCAATTATGATGTTTTATTAGTCATTACTAATAAATGACAAATAATTATCAAAATTATCATCCATTTATCAATTCTGTAAGGTCCACTTACATTAAAAATTAAATATTTCAATTTTCAAGACATTAAAATTGTAATAACTAACAACTATTTTTCATTTAGTATAGAAGAACTTTTCATTGTAATGTTGGACCAGAAACAAATTCCGGACTGGATGTTATTTGGAAACGGTTTCGGAAAACAATCTGAATTACTTTTATGATAAAGACATATAACAGTGTCTAAATATAATCTGAATTATTTTTACAGAAACATACTTTGATATTTCTTGAATTTGAGTGGAATTATAGAAATCTTCTCCCTAACTTCAAAATATATAGAAGCCTACTCAATATATAAAATAATATTACATTTAAATTGTAATTTGAACTTTAACTCTATAGAACGATAAAATAAGGTAACTATGAATTAAAATCAAATAATATATGCCAATATGAAATATTCTATGTATTTTATGATAAAAAATTATATTTTAATTTAGTTCAAATAACTATAATATGATTAATAAAAAAGTCAAATTTTAAAATAAATTTTATAAATTTTTACCCGTTTGAGTTTAAACAAAGCATATATTTAATGCCAAAATACTTGAATCAACATATATTGTTTGATATCAGCTTCTAATCTTATTTTTTTTTATTATTTTATTGAAGAAAAGTTCAAATTTAAATGTGTTGTTATTTTATAATTCTAAAGAAGTTTGTATAAATTTTAAAATTATAGGAGAGATTTGCCTAATTTCACTTGAACAATCAACATATTTTGTTCCTATTTTTATGAAAATGATATATAGAGTAAATGCTAGTTTGACGAATGAATTGAACAACCCTTTAGACAGAAGATGTCTCACAGCAAGGTTTTAAATTACAGCTCACAATAGCAATATTATACATAAAATTACTATTATGGATCACATTGTATCAATAATTTTGTTCTTCAATTATTGTTTTTTTTTTCTTGGGGCACTTATTTGTAATTTGAGTAATCATAGTCAAGTGTTTCTTACACACTACAATAATTATGTAATATATAATGGATATCTATATAGATGACATAATCTTGATCATCTGTATAGGTTTTTTAAATTTTTTAAAAAATAGAAAATTAAAAAAAAACTCTTTACAAATGACTTTTATCATCTATATAGGTTGGATAGTATTGATCATTTTTCTACCCTATGCACACTTCAACAAAATAGATCAATACCAACGACATTTTCAGTGACGACAAATATTCGGTTATTGGTGATGAGTCTAATTCTATCATTGGTAATAACACGGTGCCATCACGAATTGAATAAGCAAGAAATGAAAAACTTCAACGACAACAATTGTTATCACAAAAGGTTTAAGACTTTTAACAACAACAATTGTTGTCATTAAAAGCTATCATTAAAGCTTTCAGTAATGCCAATTGTCATCGCTGAAGGCTTAGTTGTTACTAAAAGATGGCATAATTTTCCATGCTATCTTTTAGCGACGATAAAAGTCATCATTAAAGGTTTAAGCCTTCAGCAACGACTCTATTATCACTAAAGACTTTGACCTTTAGTGATGGTTGAGAAATTTATCGTTGGTAAAGGTTGAGTCTATAAATACCAAGACCACGCCCTCAACCTCATTTTCATGTGGTGAGGAGGGAAGTTGAAGGTAGAGAAATTTAAGTATCTTTTCTTATGTTTTAACATATTTGTTATTTTTATTTTTTAATAATATAATATTATTATTCATATATATTGTTTATTATTTTGTTTTATTAGATTTTATTGTTGTTTATTATTATTTGTGTTTAGTTAGAGGATATTCGATTATTAGATTTACTTCAGCGAGGTATGTGTGTTAAATTTTATAAGATTTTATTTTATTATGTAATTTATAAGGTGAACAATATGATATGAATTTATCTGCTGTAATAATATGTAATAAATTTATTTATTTTTATGGTATGACATCTTTAGTATGAAATTAATATTTGTTAGATTTATATGTTATAAATGTTAAATGTGTTTGTGTAATTATGCTTTTATGTACAACTTATAAATATAAATTTTATTATTATTATTATTATTATTATTATTATTATTATTATTATTATTATGTTACGAAGCCTAATTGTAGTTTTAGATAATTCGATGTATGTGTAGATTATTCAATTAGGTAGATATGTGTGTAGATTATTCAATTTAGGATGTAGTTTTGGAACACAAAATTTTCTAATTTGGTTGAAACATAGTAATGTAAAGAATTAGAATAATTATATAAAATTTTTTAAAAAATATATCCGCACAAAAATCAACTTTTAAGTATGTGATTAATTTTTTTCAATATAACTTTGTAAATATACTTCAAAGAAAATGTATAATAAAGAAAGTAAATGTTAATACAATATTTAATGGAAATATTGTATTTAATGAAAATTTTTATATTTAAAAATAATATTAAAAAATTCAAGACATATCTTTAGAATTTCTTACAATGTAATACAATTTCATAGGATTATACAATTTAATAGGGATTGCAATTCATAATAATTTCATAACAATGCATACTAATTAAAATAAAAAAATTATTCAATACAAATTGTTATGTAATTTTTAATAAATAGTTCATATAACAATTTATGCAAAAAAATTTATATTAAAAATAAAAAAAGAATGAAGATAAATTATTACATGAAATATTTTTTAATATAAAATTAAATGGAGGTAAATTGTTATATGAAATTTATCATATGATAAATTATGAATGGAAATATTTCCTATTTTTTAATTCTTTAATGTAAAAGTTTTATATGAATTTTTTTACAATTGTTGTTACCATAAATACTTCATAACATTGCATATTGATTAAAATAAAAAAAATTGTCAATATAAAAAGAAATTTCATATTACAATTTATGTAGTAATATAAAAATTTTATATGATTATATACTTTAATAGGGATTACAACTCATGCAAATTTTATAATAGTGTACAATGAAATCCAATAATGATTAATATGTATTCAAATTTTCATATATTCAATGTTTTCATTGGAAATGTATTAAAAATAATAACCATTCAATAATAATTTAAATAGGTTTTATTGTAATTTTCATATAATTTTTTATTTTATTTATGAATTTATACAATATCTAACATTTTTATTTTTTATAAAAATAATATCTACTCAATATTGATCATTTATATTTATACAATGCAAACATTTTCAAACACAATATGAATTTTTTATAAGATGAAACCTATTTGAAAATGTGAATTAAAAATATTAAATATTTGAAAATTAAATACATAAAAATGTTTCATTTGAATATATTAATATTGACTATTAAATATTTGAAATTAGATATTTTATATATTCGATAATAATATTGGATACTTTATACACGATAAAAATAAAAAAAATTATATGAAAACTACACATAGAGTAGTAACAATAAGATTACATATGATTATATATTTTAAGAAAATTACAAAGTAGTAACAATAGGATTACATATAAGTACAAATCTTAAAAGGATTATGAAAATTTAATTTTTATGTTAATGAAAATTCTCATACTATATACAATCAATATGAATTTGAAAATTGTATACTAATAAAAACTTAAAAACTTTGAATTGTTGAAAATATATATCTACTCATAAGATATACGTTTAGTCAAAAGAGTTGAGTACTTATTAAATATACTTTAGGACAAAAGAGTTGAACTATACATCTTATGAATGTGGTACAGTAGGTTACAAAATTGATTTCCTAAATCCAAATTGTTAAACAACGAAAATTTATGTGGATATTTAAAATAACTAACCATACAAATAATAACACACTAAATTAATAGTACTCATAAAATGTTGCAATATAAGTTTAAAATTATTGTAAATATATTTTTACAATAATTTTAAATAGAATTACATTTGCATTTGTATTGTAAGCTTAGACCCATTCAAAGGTTGATTGATCTTTATATGTTAACTAACCTTTGAATTATCCTATAAAGTCAGACAATTTAGGATATATTCTATAGTTATTATTGAGAATTTATCTGGTTCTCATTTAACATTATAAAAAATTTTTGGCATCCTAATTGTGCTCTAAGTTTAAACTATACATCAGTATAGTTTAAACTTGGAGAATTATGGGGAAATGCTATCAAAATTTCCACATGAAAGGAATAATGAGCATGGATGAATTGATAACTACAGGAATATCTTGAATGGGATAGGATCCTACCCTTTAGAATTGGAGTAATATGGTAGATTTAGGGCACATAACAAACATTGATCCTAACACTTAATTCCATAAGAAGTTATTTTTTTTCTATTTAGTGGTATGATGTCTATAGATAAAAGCTAGATCCATCTACAAAATTGCTTATCAGATGAGTATTGGAATAGTGCGATGGCATTTGTTAATAGAGCTAGAAACTTTACTGATGAAAGGGATTTAGTGATATGTTCATATAAGAAGTATGTGAATCTATTTTTTCAAAATTTAGGAACATTGGAGGCACATATCATAGATAATGGATTTCACTTATTATACATAAATTTGGTATACCATGGTGAAGTGGATGTTTCCACTTCTAAGGGAACGAGAAGGCATCTCTTAATGATAGGGATGAGATAATAGATATTATACATGATTTCATCAACACTTATAAAATTGAAGAAATAGTTTGTGATGAAAGAGAGGGGAATAAGGACATATGTAGGGGGACATTGGATTGAATTATGGTGAATGTGATGATCTATTTGTACAAATGGAAATAGAATTGTATCCAAGCTGTATATCATTCTCAGCCTTAAACTTTTTAGTGAAACTCATACACTTAAAAGTGTTACATAAGTGAATTAAAAAGTTATTTAATGCTCTCCTAAAGTTCTTGAAAGAGGTGCTTCTGATGGACAATAAATTGTCTGAATCTTATTATAGTACAAAAAAATGGTTCAACAAGTTAAGGTTGGGGTATGAGTCAATCATATGTGTAAGCACAACTGTGCACTTTTCTATAAAGAAGATGTTTCGAAGGATAATTATCCGATATGTGGGGAGAGCTGATGGGTCAGTAAAAACATAAGAAAAAAAAAGGTGCCTCAAAAAGTACGTCAGTATTTTCCACTAACTCCTCGCTAGAACAATTATACGAATTAAGGCATATTGCAAAGGATATGATATGACATTATACTAGAAAGTTAATAGAGAATGGGGTAATACGATATCTTGTTGATGGGATAGCTTGGTAGGAATTTGATAGAAAGCATCTGAATTTTTTTGCGGACTCATGAAATGTTAGATTGAGCTTAAGTGTGAATGGATTTAATCCTTTTGGTGATAAGAACTTGTCATACAACATATGGCTAGTTGTCATGAGTACTTAAAAGTTGCCACCATGGATTTGCATAAATTAGTCCTTTTTTATGTTAACTCTTTTAATACCAAGGCTTAAGTCACCAAGTAAGGATATAAATGTCTTCCTAAACCAGTTGTAAAGGAGTTAAGGCATCTTTGGGAAAGGGGTCAAGACTCAGGATGCTAATACAAATACTATGTTTAACATGCCGGCTGCTTTGTAGTAGATTATAAATGATTTTCCCACTCGAAGCAGTCTCTTTGGGTGGATCAGACAAGGTTATAAAGTATGTCCTACGTGTAATGATAATACTTTATCAATTCGAGTTAGGGAAAAAATTACATATGTTAGTCATCGTCATTGGCTTCTAAGAAGTCATACATGGAGAAATCAGAAGAAATTCAATATGATGCCAAAAAGGAAAGCCTCCTTTCATTCTCTTACTAATGAATTTATCATGGACTAGTTAGGTAAGGTGGCATAAAGAATTCCTAGTGAACATGTTTAGTTAGCGGTCTAAAGCAGAAGAGGGGTGCTAATGAACTTAATTGGAATAAGAAAAGTATATTTTTAACCTCTTGTATTGGTTAAGAATGAACTTAAGGCATAATATTGATGTGATGCATATTAAGAACAATGTATGCAATAGTATTTTGGGTACACTATTGGATATTGAGCACAAGATAAAGGATACAAATAATGCAATGCGGGATTTAATGGACATGAAGATAAGGCCAAACTTGCATTTGTATAAAGATAAGGATTAGCTCTTCAAACCACATGCTGCATACACCCTTAACCAAGAAGAACAAAGATAGTTTTGCAAGTTCATAAAAAATATGAAATTTTGTAATGGGTTTACTGAGAGTCTTAAGAAGAATATGACTAATTGTGATATAAAGTTAAAAGAGTTGAAATCACATGATTGTTATGTTATTATGTAGAGATTGTTAGGACCTTCAGTCTAAGCATTTTTGCTAAAGGAATTATCATATTCAATTATTGAGTTGTGCAATTTTTTCAAGAAAATATGTACTAGAACTTAGTAGGAGGGATGTCTTGCAAGCCAAGTAAGATATTGTCATTATTTTATGCAAGCTTGAAAGAATATATCCTCTAGCATTCTTTGATATAATGGTTCACCTATTGATACATTTACTTGACGAAGCATTGTAGGGTGGTCCCGTTCATTTTTTATAAATATACCCATATGAGAGATATATAAAAAAGTTAAAGGATTACATCATGAATCGTGCTTAACTTGAGGGTTCAATTTTAGAAGGATATATTATTGATAAGACATAGATATTTTGTTCTATATATTTAGAAGGGGTGAAAACTAGATTCAATCAGCCTAATCGAAACTAGGATATAGCATCCAAACATACAAAAAAGGTATTGTTAGTGTTCTGATCTTAATGTCAACCCCTGGGGAAAAAAGATCATCTCACTTTGATAGGAGGGATCAAGATGTTATCATATGGTGCATTTTAAATAACTAGTGGAGATAAAAAAGTATCTTCGATGATTTTCTATATTTATTTGTAGATTTCTCATAAATAATTATAACGAACTAAAATACATATGTTTTATGGTGATAACAAAAAAAAAAGCTTAAATGAAGTGGTGTTAATAATATAGATGAGTTATAGAGAACAAAATTTCTTGCATGGTTTTACTCTAAGGTAAAAGTTTATTCTTTCAAGACATATTATATCAATCATGTAAATGTTATTCCTTACTTATAATTTTTTCTTAATTTAACTCTTTATAGAAATGTTATTTTTGTAGATGTACCATTTACATAGAAATGGTTCCTCCGAAGCCACTGAAGAGCTGCTATAATTAGGTTTCGGCCCCAGTTTTACTACTATGATATACTCAACATGTATTGTTAATGGAGTACACTTTATAGTTCAAACTCAGGATGCTAAGCATAAAACACAAAATAATGGCATTTCTATTTTGGAGCTGATAGTAACATGTTTTATAGTGTATTGGAGGATATTGTAGAACTAACTTATCTAAACAACTACACTGTGAATTTATTCAAATGCAAATGGTTTGATACTGATCCTAGGAAAAAGAAGTTTTTCATTGATAAGAACATTACAAGCATCTCCATCAATGAGCAATGGTACAAAGATGACCCTTACATTCTTACAACTCAAACATAATAAATCTTTTATATCAAAGATCTTTTTAATGGGTTAAATTAGAGGGTCCTCCATATTATTGTGCATCGTAACATATGGGATCTCCTTGATGATGATGTTAATATACAAGACTCGTCATTTTTGTAGGAAAATAACTCCTTCAATTTCAACCTCACAATTAATTTTGGATATTTTCATTTAGTCAACTTAAGGGATTAGAGAACTTGTCTTTCAATCTTTTCACCTTCTACAAATATTGGGTTTGTGACAGAGGGAGTGGACGTCTTTATCGATGATGACGATAACTTCAAAGATAAAGTAATTGAATATTATATATAAGATGTGCTTTCACATTTGATAATGGTGAAGAAACAGACGATCATGGGGATGAGTTTGTTAAGTTTACTGATATTGAATCAGATTAGAAAATAAAATTATTTTTTATATGATAACTCATAATTGTGTAAGAGTTATTGTGTAATTTCATTATATGTATATATTAATTTGTATCTATCATCTGATTTCATTATAGGCTTTTTCTCTTAAATACTTACACAATGTGTATTATTTCAATTATGGCAGATGTCGAGGCACGATACTATACAGGTGATGTCAGAGGGGACCTTCCAAGTCGGCCCACTTACATTCTCTAGCAATGTGAGGGACCAGGTATCTTTTCTAACTATCCACACTTATGTTGATTATCTATTAAATATGAATTTATAGTATTGATACTTTTTGTTATCCATTAAAGTTGTAACTTTGAGAAAGAGCGGTTTGAATAAGTCCTTCAAGTTGCTTGAAAAGATAGAGAGAAGCAAGAGCAAACTGATGCTTGTATAGTTCAATACGACTGGTACATGGCATTCAATTGACGAGAATGCTAGCCATCTCTCCCATGACATAAGCAACATCATTTGAGCACATGTGTTGCTTTATTAGAAATCATGGCATGTGGTGTCCCAATAGCTGTGGGACAAAATTATGCAGAAGATTTGTGTAAGTATCTATCTCCTCTTTATCTTAACTTAGTTTTATTTGGTATTAAAATTTTTTAACATAGTTCTCACTAATTTGTTAAATATCTTTTATTACAATCCCACTTTGAGTTCCAGGGCATCACTAAGGCTGAGTGAGGTAGAGCACTTAATGGCTTAATACAGAGTGTTGTTGACCTACACAAAGATTGAAAGTATAGGTTGAACAGACACTTTCTAGAGCACGGGGGTGATAGGGACTAGGATTTTGACCTAGACTAGGCTAAGCACTTTGTGCCATGATCTATCTTGCCCTAGATGTGACAAAGGTGTGTGAATTTCTTTGATAACAACAATTATAGGGTAAGCATGATATTGTATTTCATATATTTAAATTGTAAATGTAACTATATTGTATGATTATTTCTTAATTTATAGGAGCAATTTACTAGAAATGCAGATAATCGGGCAAAGAAAGTGGTAAATGATCGGCATAGATTGAAATCCATTGTTACATATCGTTATGATAAGGTACTTCAACTTATTATTCATTATGTAAATGTATAATTATTACTAATTCAATAATTATATTTACCCTTTCTTTTTCTTGTAAAATATCAATAAAGAAATAAAGAGACAAGTGAGTTGCAGTCGGTGCCAGTGAATTTAAGGACTAGCACATGTATAAGATAGGGAAGTGGGTGCACTGACCCCCATGGAGCAGTATATAAGTTACCTAAACTTTATATTTTAACGATACAAATTTTCTTGTAGCTTGCATAATTAATTTTTATTTTAAAAATTAAAGACGAGGATGATTGAGCTAGCGACCTAGCACACATAATCCAGTGTATCATCCATTGGCTCACTTAGCACTCCTATGCAAATTGACGAGGTTACTATTACCGATGAGGTGCTTGGCATTCCTCGAAGATACAGGAAGGCAGTCGGTCATGTGCTGGCTAGCTAGACATACCATTCATTGGACACCTCTAGCTTTGGGGGGAGCTCCTCGCTACGTGTCACAGGTGGGTGAGTTGCAAGAGTAGTTACAACAGAGTCAAGAACAGCATTAGCAAAGTCAATTGTTGATTTAAGAGAAGCAATAGCAACTTGCTCAATAGCAGCAGATGTAGTACTAGTTCAGGACATACCTAAC
Organism: Sindora glabra; assembly: GCA_020226215.1. Lineage (NCBI taxonomy): Eukaryota > Viridiplantae > Streptophyta > Magnoliopsida > Fabales > Fabaceae > Sindora > Sindora glabra. Next base: position 55,926,307 of record CM035234.1, on the reverse strand, counting down.
GAAGCTGACTTCTATACTTAGACAATAGGGTTTTGTGCTACCTATACCGCTATTCATTGCTGTACCGCTTGGGCTAAGCAGATTTACAGTTGCACCCCCTGCCCAGCCAACCGATTCTTCCCAACCACCACCATTTATGTATAATTTACATCACTATAAATATGATAATGATGATAGTCCTAGCATGGATGACGATACATTAAGTTATTTGCATCTTCCTTCTTCTTAAATTTTGTATTTAGAATTTTTTTATGTACATATATTTAAATGAATCATGTACATAAAATTTTTTATGTGTATAAATAATTTTATAATTATTTTATGAGTATTCAATTTTTTTTAAACTATGTGATCTTGTTACACATTAATATTAATTAATATCGTTAGCATATTTGAAATAAAAAGTATTATTATATAAAATTATAGAATTTATTTGAAATATATAATTTAAATTATATAAAATTGAATTGAAAATTATTAAATTAATTCAATTTATTTGAAATAAAGAGTATTATATTTATATTATTAAATATAATATATTGATTTAATTACATTTTAAAAAAAATATAAACTTTTAGCGACAACAGAGTATCATCACTATAGGTTTAAATGAAAAATATAAAAAATATAAAATTACTTTAAGTGACAACTTTGTAATCACTAATAGTAATTTTATATATTTTTTATTTTTTAGTTTTAATTTTTTAGTGATAATTCCGTCATTGCTAAAAGCCTTAAAATTTTAAAATTTGAAATGACTTTCAGTGACGACAAAGTAGTTGCTAAAAGTTATGTTTTTACTGACGACAAATTGTTGTTGGTGTAGGAAGTTTCAAGGACAAACCTATACCGACGACATTTTCAACGACGATTTTTTCTTTTTGTAGTGACTAAGTTATTTTCAATGACGACAAATATTATCACTAATGGTTTCTTTTCTTGTAGTGGCAGATGACTTTGTCGTTTTATGAAGATGTAACCTATAAAGACCACATGAATAGTTAGATGTAAAAGATGTAACCTATAAAGACCACATACGAATCTATTTTGATAACTCAATATAGATGATAATATCATTTGTAGTAACTATACAAATGATAACTGGAATTTACATAGATGACTTTTGTCGTATGCATAAACTTTTTTTTCAATGACAATTCAAACCATAATTAAAAATAGTGAGCCATTGGGAGGACCTCATAGTATAAGCAAAATGTGAGTGGAGCTAACGTTCTCCACCTGGCAAGTGTCATGGGTCAGCGGCTCTCCAACCGAAACTGTGCGGCGTATGCTTGCCATTCTTGGCCAATATACCAGCCTTCTAATATTAAACCCTCGTTTGGCACGCTTAGATAAAGATAACGGGACATCAAAGACTTATCACCCATACATATAAGTCCCATGTATAACATGTTTGCATGCCAATATCATATGTTGCTAAAGCGCTTGTGCATACCGGACTACAGGATCCTTCCATACAGGAAGCCTCCGTGTACTATAGACCATAAAAGACAAATAAATAGAGAGAGGGACACTCCGTTTGCTTGGTTTATGCCTCATTATATAGCTTTGAGTGTGTAGGGGGATGGCAACAAGCTAACACACTCCATCCCTAACTCAGTGTCTAGGCACCCCACAGGCCTTTGGAGCACCTCACCCATTTAAAAAGTATTTTGAGCAAAAAACCTCCCGCAGGAAGATGGTATACTTTTTTCGAGTCGTCATAAGCCCTTTTCGCCATGCTTCAGGTATCCAATTGTCATGAAAACCAGCTAACACAAAGATAAAAATGCGAGGATTCCAAATATGGGCTTTTCAAATCTCGCTAAATTATCAAACCTTCTGAAATGATCAAAATACCCCTAAATTTTGGAAAATCGAGAAAAAAAGTAAGCAAGCCATATTGATCCCAAATTTCAGCCACAAGATCCTTATAACATGTAGGATTTTTCCACTAAGTCTTGTCTCAATCCAAGTATATTTGCCTATCAAATTATCACAACTACCAGCTTATGACATTCTCCCCCACTTCAAATGTCAATGCCCTCATTGACACCTCAATCTGATACGGCTCTAGTCTTCAGCCTACTCCATTGAGTTACTCCATCGACCATCTCAAAGCCTATCTTTTTTAGCGCTATGAAATGTTTCTCCCATCTTGGAGTTAGGCTATCTATTGCCTCTGTAACATAGGTACTTGGCAAAATGCATCCTCTGCAAGTCACTCGAAGGCTATCTCTGTAGTCACCTTACCAGTGTCCTGACACTCTCTTTAGTGCCGCTATCCCACATAGCTCTCCTAAACTCGTTACCTTCGTAACTTGTTTTATGGATAGTTACCTCTACAATTGGTGCTCGCTGCCTCCATAGATTGCACCATACACCACCTCCGTGGCCTAAGTGTGTGCTAACTCTATGGCTCATGATAAATACTTAGCACTTTAAATCACCTACTAACAGGTATCTTACACTAAGTGTCCTACAACACCCGTACAAGAGACAAGACTTACGTTGGATCGATGCAGAGAGGGCGAACCTCGCTCCCTAGCCGCTCATTTGCATTTCGATCAATTTATTGCACTAGGTAATATCAATTGCATACCCAATCGGATCCTCTGATCCTTTCTAGATCAATGCTCTCTGATATATCACTGGCCATCACAGCCTACCTTCAGAGTTTGATACCTACTAGCATCGCGGTCTTCATAACCACTCCTTAGTATGCGTCCTCTAATGACTTCAAGAGTGCATTTTCTGATGGCTCCCCCACTTCAACTTGTAGAAGGGGGTTGAGTATAGAGCACCATCCAATCTAACTCCACACGACATTAATTCCTCTAAATCTTTGCCAAGCCCTTCGACTATAATGCTCCACCGAGTACTCGGATGATCTTTTCAGACCTCCTTAATATGATTTTTAACCATTCCCTTTAGAACGATCTGCTCATGCCTTCCAACTGTGGTCACACACACTGGCACGACCGATGGCTTCACCCTCTAGTTCCACAATCCCTTAGGCAGTTAAGCCCTTTGGCAAGATCAAGCCTTCTCCCACTGGATTAACTATCAATTCCCTCGTTCCACTGGACAGTGGTTTACATCCCTCAATGCCACTACTATGAATAAGCACATAACCAATGTCCTATACATAACTGACAAGCAATATAGCCTACTTAGCATAAATGCTTAGGCCCTTCATACAAATCCTCAATCACCAATATGTACAATTCTCTAGCCTACTGGCTTCTAGAGATAATCCAATCTCTTGTACCCTCTAGTCAAGTTTTTGGCAATAACATCACTAAGTTTGAGATAATGATAACTTCGCACATATCATATATTAAGAAACAAGCCGTATTTAAATCAATTATGACTACCTGATTTTAGCCTTCTAGCGCAAATCGAGCTTTGATACTAAATGTCATAGTTGGCTGCTAGGAGCACCCTCACCAACACGACACTCTTGCCGTCCACCTTGCTTACTCGATCACCCTGCCTACTCCTTTGAGCACTTGACAAGATAAGCACTTAGCGTAGAATCAACCCTAAGGTGGCAATCATTGGTACCTACTAGAGCACTTTGTCCTGCAATATCTCTTCGTAGCAATAAAGCCCTTGGGCAGAGAGTCACGCTTCGCCATTATTCACATGCGAGAGTTCCCAAGGATCGGGTCTGTTAAGGTGGACAACCCTTTGCTTTAATACCAACTGTCACGGGCTGGTGGCTCTCCAACCGAAACCATGTAGCGCATGCTTACCACTCTTGGCCAACATGTCAGCTTTCCAACATTAAACCCTCATTTGGCACTCTTGGGTAAAGATAACGGTGTTGTGAATTCGGATTATTACATGCAGTGGAATTTTAAAATTTTGATCCGAATTCTACCTAGGATCCATGCAAAAAGTATAAATCAATGATTAGGGTTTTACCTATTGGGCACTCGTGTTTCTACTGATTAAAACTTAAGAGTGGATGAATCAAATGCCGGTCGGAAGGTACAGCGTCTCTACGATATCCACACGGAGTGAACAATGACCTCTCACCCTCCACGAATCTGCTAGGATGCATTTCTCTCTCTAGGAATTAGGATTCGATATTTTCTAAGTGATTTAGGGTTTTAGGAAGCTTATGAGCATGTGCATAATGTGCTGCCCTCAAGCCCCTTTTTATAAAACTTAGGTAAGCCACAATCCTAGTCCTACTAGGATAATACTTTCAAAATCCTAATCACACTTAACAACTCATTTTATCCTTATCCTAGAGATAATGAGGAGAGATATGACTTATCTATTAATTATCTAATATTAGATAATATTATCTAATAATATAAATATCTTAATATTAGATAATTGCATATAGTTATCAAATATCAAAATAATATTATCTTATAATATATTTATCTAATATCTGATAACGTAATTATTTGATATTACTTTAATATCACATAATATATATATTACGTGAATAACACATTATTATTCTTAATAATAATATATATATGTATAAAAATAAGTTCAATTAATTGGATATTAATATAATTAAAGTCCAATTAATTATTGTCTTATTCTTACTCCTTTTGTGTGACCCTGTAGGTTCTTACTACGTTAACAATGACTCATTATTGAGCCATAGACAGTGAGCGGTATCTAGTAATACATCACTGTCACTTAAATAATAAGAATGTCTGTGATTCGATATCCACCTAATACATGATCAACATTTTGCATCATAACCCTTTTGTAATAATATTTAAATTGAACTGGAGGCATGGAATATGTCATCCTCGTCAATGTTCAATTTATATTTCTTGATACTGAGTAGGCTTAAAATAAATGATTAATATCACATATTAATCTAATTGAGCATGACTATGCATTTCTAAGTTTCACTCAATCAAGGGGTCCAAGGATATTTCTCTTTTATACAAGAGTAACAAAATCCCATCTACATCACTCACTTCCCTCTGCACGATTCATGACACACCTAATTAATGCCCTATTCGTCATCTTGATCAAAGGTGACATAAGACAATATTAAAGTTAGTAATTCCTCATGTAGGAAACCGTAGTTACTTCAGATCAAAGGTTTATGTATATTTGTGATCATATGAGAATAACTTATGATACGTCTATCCATGCAATATTCTCATAGTGGGTCAGTCTAGTATATTGTTCACTAATAATGTACTCATATATTGACTTGATATCACACATCCATGATTCATAATCATTAATCATTATACATGCTAGTCTCGATGTATTATTACTATCCTTTTCGTAATAATACTTGACTAGGGGTATTTTAGAAATAGTAAAGTTATTCCAAGGATAATTATTATATTAAGTTATAAATCGCGCAGAATAATAATAAAATTATAAAAATAAAATATAATAATTAAATTGTCTAAAATAAAACATAATATATTATGTATTACTTCAATCATCTATATGATTGGTTCCTAGGGCACATATCAATAAACAGGATATCGAAGACTTATTACCCATACAACAAATCCTATGTACAACATGTTTGTATGCTAATATCGTATGTTGCCGAAGCGCCTGCGTATACCGAACTGTAGAATCCTTTCATACAGGAAGCCTCCATGCACTACGGACTGTACAAGACAAATGAATAAGGAGAGGGACACTCTGTTCGCTTGGTTTATGCCTCATTACATTTTGAGCAAAAGGTCTCCTGCAAGAAGATAATATACTTTTTTCGAGTCGTCATAAACCCTTTTCACCATGCTCCAAGTGTCTAATTGTCACAAAAACTAGCTAACACTAAGATAAAAATGTGAGGATTCTAAATATGGACTTTTTGAATCCCACCGAATTCTCAAACCTTCCGAAATGATCAAAATACCCCCAAACTTGTGAAAATCGAGAAAAATAGTATGCAATCGGGATTGATCCCAAATTTTAGCCACAGGACCCTTATAACATGTTGAATTTTTTCACCAAGTCTCGTATCAATTCAAATATGTTTGCCTATCGAACTATTACAACTATCAATTTGTGACACAAGACTACTTTGGCCAGCTTGAGTGACTGAGTCCCAATAGATGAGCAAATTTAAGTAATATCAAAACAAATTTATTGCTACAAAGTTGCTGGCTGGTTGATTTCTTATGTTTGGATTCAAGTGTTGGTGTTATTTATTCATGACTCTCCTTAATTAATATGGTTCTTTATTGCTACAAGATGTTACGGGAATCTTTTTCCCTCACATTATTGGGTTTTAATCTGCTTTAGCCTCCTTCTCACTAACGGCTATATATATATATATATATATATATATATATATATATATATATTAAACCAAAGTAAAGAATGCCTCCAAATTAATCAAAACCTTGCTATTTAATTTGCTCATATGTTTCTATCATTAAATAATATATAAAAATCTATGATAAGTTACATTCATTTATACATTTAAAAAAATATTAATTTTCTCTATACATAACTTTCCCAACAACATGATATAGAGCCTAATAATTTTTTTTTTGTATTCTATGTCTTAACTAGAACAATAAAATGCTTGATTTACATGTAAAATAAGAATTTAATTTTATAAAATGATTAAATTTTTCATTTTTAATCTTTGGAAATCATAAAAACAAAATGAATAAGGAAAAGTGAACTCTAAAATCTCAATAGAAAATGTTAAAAATTTAATTAAAATATTTATGACAGACATAACAATGGATTCTAACCGTCTTCGTCGTTTTGCATGAAATTAACCTATGAAACAAAATGAACTCAAACTGACAACGTGTGGGCGGGACATGAAGTAATTACCTTGCACCAAGAAAGGGAAAGAAAATATCTTAAGTTGGATGCTATGTACGCATTTCAGTTCAAAAACCAAATACAGGCAGATGAGAAATTTTCAAATGCTTCAACCAATTCACAACTTTATTCTCACCAAATAAGTAAATAATGATTGTCAATCTTATTACTTTTTCAGAATTCACCCATATTAATAGAATAGAGATCAAGCTTTAATAAGTAAGAAGATCAGTTTATTTTAATAGAAAATATTTTTTTATAAAAATATAATTTTAAAATATTAAGATGACAGAAAATTTTTTATTTATTTAATATTAAATATAAAGAGTGCATAAAAATAGTATTTTTAGTTTAAAGGAGAAATTGTTTTTCCATACTATTATATCATTAGGTATCACAACTTTTTGATGAAGGCATGTAAGTGGCGTGTTTAATATAAAATGTGAAGAATATATTAAAATATTTTTTTATTTTAAAAAGAAAATTATTTTTTTCATATTACTATATCTAACATGTCTTACCTTCTTAATTTTAAATAAAGTATATAAGTGACGTGTCTCCTCCCTTACTTTATAGTATAAGTAAAGGAGGCTTTCTAATAAAGAATAACAGCCGGCAAAAAGTAAGCGGAGCATAAAAGTCCAATTTTTTTCTTAAATATTTTTGTGTAATGTGTTCCATAAATCTGTCGTCTAACGAGATAAGAATAAGTACATAGACGACTATTGCTACCATTATAAAAATATATTTTATCTTTTCTTAAAGTCTTATCGGAAAAAATTATCTTCTATTAAAATAAAATTTTAAAATATATTAATAAAGTTATCATTATAATTTTAGCTTGACCGGAAAAATTATAGATAAATTAGTACATAACAGTACAATGGTTATTAATGAAACTAACTTTATAAAAATTTGGGCAAAAAAATCACAATAGCCTTTCAATCTGAAACCATGATGCAACTTTCATTAATGAAGTTATAAATTTTTTGTTTAAGTGTTGCGTGTAAATTTTTTAATATTTTATAAATATTAGAAAAAGTATAAAAAATTTACAATTTTTTATAACAAACGGAGTGGACAATTTTTCCATGATAGTACGTGACAATTACGGCCAAACGGCCTTGACAAAGAAATTGATTGAATACTTGGAGAGATCACAAAAAGAAAGGACAAAAAAAATTGTGAATCAATGTTTTGAGGACACTGTTAAAACTGCGAAGAAGTTATAAAATTTTCAAAACTGTGTATACTTTTATTCAATGTATCATTGATTTTACAAAATAAAAAGATTAAATTAAGTTCTAAGACATAAATTTTTTAAAGTCTTATACTTTTAACATCTAAACATTTAAGTGGCGGATTCGATACCCAAACAGAATGAAATTAAACAAAGAACAGCAAGGAAAAAAAAATTTGCTATATTTTTAATTTTTTTATTCACTCATAAAATAGAATTATATTAATTATAATTTATTCTCAAGTTTTAGTGCTTGATTCTTTAGTTATCGAATGAATGACAGTAAAGATAATAATATTAGCATCCGTGGCGGCGGCGGCAGCCATCATTACGATAATAATAATATTGTTGGTAATTGTTTAAATGGCGATGGCAACGACAGTATTAATAGTAGTGGTGGTGCAAGGAAGTAGTAATTAAAGTAGGAATGATAGTGCTTGATTCTTTAGTTATCGAATGAATGACAGTAAAGATAATAATATTAGCAGCCGTGGCGGTGGCGGCGGCGGCAGCCATCATTACGATAATAATAATATTGTTGGTAATTGTTTAAATGGCGATGGCAACGACAGTATTAATAGTAGCGGGGGTGCAAGGAAGTAGTAATTAAAGTAGGGATGATGATGATGTAAAAAAAATAATTTTTTTATTTTTGTTAGTTACAGTAATATGAAATTTCAAAACACAAAAAAATATTATTAAAGTTAAATAAAAATAATAGATTTCTCTGCACACATAATTAATACATAGCAAGAGAAATAATTTCTTATCCTATTTTCAACTCCAAATTTTCTAAAGGAGCCGCACCAAACCATTTCTTGAACGCCGGCTAAAAAACTCGGAAAATGTTTCATTTTTATATTTTTCTGTTTGTTCTTTTTCTCTGGTCCACGTATGCAGAGTCAGAGGGTGATTAATTACAGATGAAATTATTTGCTTCCGTCAGCCGGCAAAAAAGAAATAGTATGCATACAGAATTCGGAAGTCTTCTAAATATATTATAATTATCTTATATAAAAATATAATTATTTTGAAAACTTCTTACATCGTGGAACTGATGAAATTATGTATTTTTATATTTATTTTATGAAAATTTATATAAAATTGTAACGAATAACAAGAATTATTAAAAAAAACCATTGGCAAAAGTTCGAAGTCTCTGTTGAAGCTTTAAAGAAAATAAAAAGTTTGCATCAAAGCGTCACCCTAAGCATAAAAGACAAGAATGGCGAGGAAAATTTGTGCACGACAATCGGTGACATTACAGCTTTGTCAAACAATTTAAAAAAATTAATTATTCTATACAGGTTAATTGAACCTAATAATCTTTGTCCCAGTCCAAATCCTTACTTGGCAGAAGATGTAAAAATTAAAATACGTTTGTGTCCTGACATATTTTTCTAAGCTTTATGATGAAATTTTATGCGTTTTGTAATACTATTTTATCGTACCTCTAGCCTAATTAACCGAAGGTAACACTTGGTGATTTATATATCATATCCAAGCTTCAAATTTAACAGTTGCGGGATTTTACTAATTGACTATCCCTATTCAATTGACCTAATGTTCTCATTAGATTCATTAAATCTGATGGTTCAAGAAATTTACACTAATTGAAGCATATAATTAATGAGTGCTGTCCTACCATTTGTTATGCCCCAACGTGACTTAGCTTATAACAATTGATAGACCTGAGCTATTAATATAGAAGATTAATCTGAGTTATTTAAATAAATTTTCTGGTACAACGTACTTAACACTCAAATATAATCAATTTACAATTATAAAATTGTTACATTTTCACTTCATCCATTAGATAAAATCAAACTTGTCATCTTCATTAGTATTAGTATCATCATCATTATTATTATTTATAATAATTATATTTTTCATAATTATTTTTGTATTATTTTAAATTGAATGTTAAAAATAATTGAAATAATTCATAGAAGAAATATATATATATATATATATATATAGTATATTTGTTTTTTTTCTAATGTTGACAACCCAAAAAAAGCTTCAATATATTTTTTGTTAGTTTTGTAACACCCCAAAATTTATTTATAGAAATTACGCACTAATTATGGTATATTAGAAATTATAATCCTATAAATGATAAAGTATACGAGAATGAAAAGGGGAAAGATATATAAGGTATGAATTATATTCAAATCAAATAGATTGAGAAATTTCGGTAGGAAGAAGGTTTTTAAGGTATGGATTAGAGTAAAGCTTAGATAAAGGATTTTAGGTTTTGACCCGAAAATTCTCTTTTCACATTACGAAATGTGTACTAATTACTTTATTATAATTACAATATTGCTAATTATTGTTAATAATTAATAGAGCAATATTGAAATCATCAATAGTTAATAAAGTAATTAATGCACATGTCATAATTTAAATAGGAAATCTTATGGCAAAACCTTAAAAAATTTTATCTAAATTTTATCCATTTTAAATTGAAATTAATTTTTAGAGATCACATTAATAATAATTTTTACTGAAAGTAAAATTAATAAACCATTTATAAAGATTAAACTAAATATTTAATCTTGAACGTAAGATAAAGTTACATAGAGCATAGGGCCCACCATTTTATCAATTTCATATATATATATATATATATATATATATATATATATATATATATATTATAAAATGATTAAAATATAATTTTATACATAATTTTTATTTTTTTTATCAAATATATTGTAAATTTATATGTATTTGCATGTAGTATATATATATTTATAACTCACAAAATCTGCATTATAAAAAAAAAATTTACATTTTTTTAACTTTCATTAATAAAAGTTATAAAAACATTTTAAAAATTTACAAGAACATGATCACAGATAATTTAAATGCATGCTCTAGTAAATTATAAAAAGAAGGTGGAATTTGCCTCCATACACTCGAATTATATGGGTTGTGCTTCGTTATATATTCCCCCCCCCCCCAAAAAAAAAATAAAAGAGTATCGATATATGCAATTTTATAAGTTTTGTAAGAAAAGATATATTTTTTTCACAACTGTTTCATCGAGAGTTGTAACTTTATATACAAATGAATTTTTTTTTAAGAATTTTATATAATTTTAAATTATTGAGTGGTAATTTTTTGTGTAGCTATTGTATGTAAAAATATTCATCTACACTTGTAATCTTTGTGAAGATTTTATACAAAATAATTACTCTCGCAAATTTTATAGAAGTTTTCAAATACATATCATGCATATCTATATTATATATTAATTGTTATATTCTTTATCTTTTATCTCTTATCTCTTATTATAACAAGTATCATTCTTATAACTCATCATATGTTCATTATTTTCTTGATTAATCCATCATTTTTTATTGTCTTCTTATTCTATCCATCATCACCTCCTTCCCGTTTTTAAAAATCAACATTAAATTTTGAATTGCTCGCTTCATTTTTAAATTAATTTAAAATTTTTATAATCAATTCTTACATCTATTGAAATAAGAAATCAAGTTTTTAAATTTTGAATTTTGAATTCATTACCTTATATTATCATCAATTTTTGAATAGTATTTTTAGTGGCAGGTAGAAAGGAATAAAAATGAAACCTTGCATTTTTATTCATCTTTTTTTTTTGGGGGGGGGGAGGGCGAGGGGGCAAACATAAGATTGTTTGGTCAAGGAAGCCAACATGATTAAAGTTTGTCTCAAGTGAAATTTTTTTCATTCTAATCTTGTTGAAATTGATATCATCATCTTTTTCAATGCCTTTAATTTTTTCTAATAAATATGTATTGTAGATGACTTTTTTGTGACACTTTTTTTCCTTTTATTTTGTATAATTTATTTTAGTTGAATCATGAATCTTTCATATGTTCATTTTATGATTTTCCACATCAAAATTCTAAAATTTGAAACTTTATCCTATTCTGAATCCTTTACCTTCTTTCCGTATTTTCCTTCTTTTTATTTAAAATTTAATGCATTTATGATTTATAATGCATATTTTCATGATTTCTTATTCCAATAAAACATAAATTCCTCTAAAATTTGTGCTTTTTTCATTACTCAAATCATCATAGTTCTTTATCTTTCTATTACTCTATGCATTTAATTTTTTATTTGATTTTATACTTTATTTTCCTTAATTGATTTGCCATTTTTTTCCACATATCTATGTAACAATTTTTTTCTTAAAAACAGATAATAAAAGCTTACTTTAGCCATTAAACCACCAAAATATTTTTTATAAGGGTAAAAGTCAAAGTATTGATTTTTAAAAAAATAGAAAAAATTTAATCTTTTGAAAATTTCTTTTTATGATTTTTGTTTGTTACTTAGTTATCATTGATCATTTTATAATTAATAAATCAAGAGATTTCCTTTTTAAAATAGAAAGAAAAGTTTTTATTTTTCATTAAAGATTAAGAATTTTATTTTAATTATCATTAATGCCTATGAGTCATTGACATATAATATCAAGCTTTTATTATTCATTAAGAATTTTATTTTAATTATTATTCATGTTTAACATTGACTCACAATATCAAATGTATTTTTCAATAATAATTTTTTTATGTTGACAAAAGATCAATTTTATTTTGAATAATAATTTTGTCATAAATGCATTTTTCATAAAACTTATATTCTAACAAAATAATGAATCCTTAATTACAAATGTTTATATTAGACAATTTTACAAGTTATAAACATTAATTATTGGTTAACAAAAAAGATGATATCTTAATTATATATATGTTAATTTGATTTGCTATATTACATGGGGATTGAAAAAGTTGCAAAAAAACTTGCATAATACAAAAGCTAATATAAAAAAAAACCATTTGTAAGAGAAAACAATTTAGAATATATTAAATCTTATTTACGTTAGTACTTAATGAAAAAGATTTCTATTAATTTTTATTATAGAATCTTAATAAAATAAATGAAATATTACAAAATAATTGACATTTGTACATCACACAAGCTAAAAACTCATATCTTAAAATATAATAGCAATCACAATTATGAAATCAATTAATTGATATGGAGAAAAATTACAAAAGTTTTATATTATATATTAGTTGTAAAGTTCCTTACCTCCTATTATGACAAATGTCATTCCCATAACTTGTCATATATCAATCTATTATTCCTTTTAATGAATACTTTATTGCAACGAGCTACACTCATACAATTAATTTCTTTTTAATGAATATTGCATTATGGTTAGTCACACTTGCATAATCAAGGCAAGTGACTGAATCTCTTATTTATATGTAGTAATTTATATTAAATTGAACTTAATTTTCTTCATTTTTTATTGTATTTTTATAATTTCTTTAATTTCTTTATTTGATTTATTGAATTTTCTAATTTTCATGCATTTTTCTTTAAAACAATCCCCCTAATTTCTTTCTTTTGCTTATTACATTTTCATAAGCTCTATAATCTCAATCATGTTTGATTTGCATTAATAATTTTGATAAAATTAAAAGTTACAAATTTTAATAGATAAATTGAATTAGGTTCAAAATTGATAATTACTAAAAAAAATTATTGATTAAACTATGTAAATAGTCATATTAGAATTTTTTTCCTTTTAAACAAATTAGTGATTTGCATATATTAATTAATGATTGAGCCATATTTTTTTAGATAAACCTTTCAAAATTTTTAATGTATTATAAAAAGCATAAGATCATAGTGTAAACATAATAATTTAAATATTTGAAATAATATAAATCTTTAGGATTTTACGTAATCTGTGCATGATATTATTGAAAACTTGGCATTTCAAAATCTAAATATCCTTTTCTAAAGATCAATTATTATAATGAAAGTCACATAAAGTATGAAAATTATAGTTTAATTATTTAATATATACTTTAGCATTGACATTGAGGCAACTACACAAGTTCAGTGTGGTAGAATCCAATATGAAAAAGTAATTTTGAGTTATTTCAATTTAATTATTTGACTAATTAAATATTCAAATATCAAATTTTGAGTTATTTATTGCTTCTATTAAAATTGAGGGAGAAAAATTATAATTTTATAAAACACAATTTAATTTTTAAAATTTTGATTTCTACAATTATTTTTAAATTGAAATGATTTTAAGGAAAACCCACATGAATTTGTGGGTAATACAAGAAAATTTATGTGTTAAATTTTTCATGAATTTAATAAGTAGGATACATAATATGAAAATTCAATTTTAATTATTTTGATATGATTATTTGATACTTAATATAAATAAAATATTTATATGAAAATTTTCTAATTATTTACTCTCAAATTTATTTTTATCTATCATTAAGATAAATGCATAAGAATTAAGAAGGACTATTATTAACCACAATTTTAGGAGAAAATTTTAATTTATAAATTTATCCTTCATTAAAAATGAATAATCAATATGTAAAGTGATTGATTATTTATTAGAATATTAAGAATAAAATTGAAAAAGTTAATAATTTAATTTTTCATTTTTAATTTTCTAAAGATATGGATAAATAATAAAAAAACCCATCTAAAATAACAAATAAAATAGAATGGATGATGTCATACATAAGTTAGAATTAATTTTAACAAATTTCTAATTTCATAAACAATGATATAATTCTTAAATCTATAAAATCTACCATTTAAAATTAAATAATTTTTAAGAAGAACCTATATTTAATCATATTCAATTATATACGTGTTATTATCTCCAAAGAGTAGTAGTAAAGCATAATTAAAAGCATTAATTTATAATAATATAAATGAAAATTTTAACATCACTACTAATATAATATTCAAAAAGTATATCAAAATTTATAATTTTACATAAATATAATTTTTATTTTTATTTCTCAAATAATTCTTCTTCAAATATAGTTGAAGAGATATAATTATGATAAGTAGATTAATATTATTTTTTAAATCAATTCATATATAATATCTCTTAATTAATTAATAAAAATATTTGAAATCATACTAATTCACAACAAAGTGATTGATAATTCCAATATTACAATTAATATTGAATTCGAGAAAGTATTTCACAATTTATTAGTTATTCAATATAAATATAATTTTATATCTTTCTTTTTAAGGATACTTAATCATATATTATTGATAATATAAAATTATTAATTGATATATTTATTATAATATGGGTTTCCAGTTAAGTAAAATTGTAAGCTATCACACAGGTTATAATCTAGTTCTGTATATTGCCTCCGGAAAGTATAGGTGGAACCACGGTACTGCATTTGGAGCAAAATTTCTCGTGGAATTCCCATAGATTTTGTACAATTTTATGGATTTCTTGCTAATATTTTATTTCCCACGGCATTTCTTACAAAAAAAACTATGGAAAATTGGGGTGTACAGATTTTATGGATTTCCCGCCATATATTAAATGCCTCAAATTTTTAGAAAAATAAAAAATATTTCCCATGAAAAAATTCGTGAGAAAGCATTATATTTCATTTTTGCTTAATTTATAACTTAATATAATAATTATTCCCAAAATAATTTTACTATTCCTAAAATATTTCTAATTAAGTATTATTACGAAAGGGATAGCAATAGTATGTCAAGATTAACATGTATGGTGATTGATGATTGTGAATTATGAATATGTAATATCGAGTTAATACATGAGTACATTATTAGTGAATAGATATATTGGACTAACCCACTATAAGAATACTACATCATTTGTCATGTGTCATTAGCTATTTTCATGTGACCACATTGCATATAATCATTTGATCTAAAGTCATTACGGTTCCCTACATGAGGAGTAACACTTTGATGCCATCCTATGTCGCCTTTAACCGAGATGACATGTAAGGCGATGATTGGATGTGTCACGAATCATGCAGAAAGAAGTGAGTGATATAAATAGAATTTTGTTCCTCCTATATAGAAGGAGTGATATCCTTAAGCCCCTTAATTGAATTAGACTAAAAAATGCATGATCATGTTTAAATGGATCAATATGTGATATTGATAATTTGTTTAAGTTAGTCTACTCATTATTAAGAAATATAAATTTTGAACATTGACGAGAATGACACACTCTATGCCTCTAGTTCAATTAGGATATCATTACAAAAGGGATTGTGTTACAAAGTATTATTCACACATTAGGTGAATGTCGAATCACAAATATTCTTACTACTTAAGTGACAGTGATGTATTGCTAGATATCACTCATTGTCTTTGATTTACTAATAGGTCATTACCAATATAGTAAAAATCTACAGGGTTAAATAAAAGGAGTATAAATGAGATAAAAATTAATTAGATTTTAGTTGGACTAAAATCTTATTAATTAAGCCTATTATTTAGTGAATACATATATATATTATCAAAGTAATAATATATATTATTCATGTAATATATAGTATATTATGTGATATTATTTAATATTAAAGTAATATCAAATAATATGTCATTTGATATTAGTTAATTATATTATGGGATAATATTATTATTTAATGATATTTAGTTATTAATATTAAGATAATATTAATTAACTAATGGATAAAGTCTATCTCTCCTCACTTTCAACATGATAGGGATAAGGTTTTAATGATTAAGTGAAATTAAAAGGTTAATGGCAGTTTCTTAGTAGAACTAAGAAAGTGACATGTATTAGTTCTATATAAAGGAAATGAAGGCATCATTTTGAGACATACATATGAACTACCACTAGAGAAATTTGCATTAAAACCCTAAAACTGCACTAAACCTTAAACCCGTGTGAGAAAAACATTTCCTAACATATTCATGAAGGTTTAGAAGTCATCATTCACTCTGTGTAGGTATCATAGAGGCACCATCACTTAATTGTGCTCGTGATTCAGATCTATACTTCAAAAAGTAATCCTTGATTCTTGATCTATGTCCCTATGCATTGATTCTAGGAAGGTTTTACATAACAAATTAAAAAAAAATCTATTGCATTAAGTATATATGAAACCTAACAAAGGATTCTAGCTTTATATAACTATGAACTCTTTCCAAGGTAAATCTCATCTAAAAACTTAATTTTAATTATTGAATTGAAGGTCTTATTCTCCTAAAAGAAATTAAGGTTTTGGAAATTATTCTTGTAATGTTTAATTTGGATTAATAGGGCAGTTAAGTTATAATCTTCCATATCTTCATAATCTTGTTCAAATAAATAACTTATTTAAATACTTTATTACAAGTTAAATCCATGAATTTTATTAGGTTTTAAATATAATTTAGATGTATGATGTTAATGATTTGGTAAATGACATTTGGTATGGAATTGTTGCATGCATTTGAGTTAAATTGAACATGAAAGCTAGTAATGTTGTTTTAATTTGTTATATGATGATCTGTTGAAGTTTAGAGATAAAATATGCACAATTTTCTAGAAATTTTGAGTGTTTCATCAAAATTCTAAACTTGTACTTAAGTATAGTACTTATGCATACCTAAGAGAATACATTTAAAAAGCTTGTAATTAAATACTTGAAAGCCCTTTCGCTTTTGCCTAAAAGTACTCAAGTATAGTACTTGAATATTGCCTTAGAAAAGGACTTGTACTTAAGTACTATACTTGAGTACTTGAAGCCTTTTTCGCCACTTCTTGAATGTACTTAGGTACAATATTTGAGTACTACCTTAGAAAATACATTCAAGGGGCTTGTACTCAAGTACTAGGGGTGGCAATTCGTGTCCGCAGGTCGTGTTCGTGTTAGGTTGAGGGGTGGCTTAGACCCGTTTACAATCAACCCGAACACGACACAAATAAATAAACAAGTTGACACGACACAACCCGTTTATAAATGGATTAACACGACACGACTCGCATAATCCGAATAATGGACAACCTGATTTGCACATACAGATAAGACATAACCCGTTTAATCTATTTAATATTATTAACCCAATTATCAACCCGTCTAACAAAATTAATAACTTTCTGGTGAAAAATACAAACTTTAATATTGCAATTCTAAGTTTTAACATCATAATTAACATGTCTTTAACATACATATTTAAATAAAACATATATCCAAGGAAAATTCCAATAATAGAAGCTAACAAACTAAATAAAACACATATTCCAAATTTTTCTTCATCATATACTTGTTGTATATCCTTGACAGCATCTGCAAATTTGTCCTTAAGTACATGTTCAATCCTTATCTTCATTGTTGTTGTTGAGCTTAGACAACTTCTACATGCTCCTATTTATCATTTTCAATCCAAGGAAAACCTTGATATATCAGTTTAAATTAAGAAAAGTAAATGAAACTGTTAATAAAAAACTATAGCAAACAAAAATAATTACTACTGGTTATATAACATCATTCATGTTGTTAAATTAAAGGAGCATTCACACACAAATTGTAAATTACTTGCTGTTGAAGATAACATTAAGGAACATTCACACACAAATTAAGTTGCTGTTGATTCTATGATGAAGATGACGTTAAAAAGAAAAAAACAAGCAAGGAGGACAAATCGACAGAGCAACACCCAAGAAGAAGACGACAAGATGACATGGGATTCAGCAAGACGACTTTGCTGACACTAACTCAACACTTTCTTATGCAGAAGACGTGGTGTGGATGAAGAGAGGATACATATAATCCGTTTATACTATATTTCTTATGTAAAAAGAAAAATCCTGATACTTTAAAAGATGCTATTAAAGCATTTAAATTATACATACAGATACGGTAAAGAAAACTAACTTTATTATCTTTTCTTACAAATCTTAATGGTAGAAAGGAATTTATACAATTATTTGTTTAACGTGTTTCGTTGCATAAAAATTGAATTTTTAAAACCACTTTTACATTTAAAATTGATTTTAAAATAAAATTAAAAATAGTGGAAATGAAAGACTTAAAAAAAACATAAAATACTAGAACTTTGTCAGAGGATAAAGCAACATGCAAGAAGACAGCAACAGGAAGACAATAAGAAGACATAAGATTTTAATTTTATACGAAATATACTTTAAGAAGATAGCAACTTTGTCAAAGAAGGCACCTTGAAATGAATTATTCTAAGGTAATTTAAAGTAAAATTTGGACCAAAATTACTAACCTTACTTTAAGAATTTCCAAGAACATTGCTTGAGCATTGTCCTGAAGCATTTTCTTCCTTATTGAGTTCCACATCCACCATATCTTTAGGGAGCTCCTCCAAATTTGGTTGGAAGGATTCTATAATGTCATAAACAACTAAAAAATTAACCAGCAAATAAAACTAAAAATAAATTATTGTATGTTCATTTTTTAAATATACTTGTTATGCATCTATAGAGTCAATCCCTTGTGCAAACTAATGCTTCAACACATTCAAGTTTAAGGGCACTTCTAAATTGATCAAGAACACGTCCTCCAACACTAAAAGCTGATTTTGATGCAACAATTGAAATAGGAATGCTCAACACATCACGAGCCATGGAAGAAAGTTGAGGGTATTGAAATTGATTTGCTTTCCACCAAGAAAGGATACCCAATTAAGTTTTCCTATCAACTCTTTGTTCATCCAAATAAAGTTCCAACTCTAACTTTAAAGCATTTCCACAAAACTCCTCACTTTCAAAAGAGTCAAATTCCCACATTTGAATAAATTAATGCATTAAAACAGCAATCAAATTGTTGAAAAGGCAACAATGAAAATCAACTAGAAACAAAAAAAGAATAATAACTTACATTCATTACATCTCTTGTTTCTAAATTAAAAGACTTCCATCCACTTGAGGTACCAATACCTCTATCAGAAGTTGAAGAATTTCTTATGGCTGAATTTTCCACATACTCATTGAAAAGGGAAAAAAGCTTATCTCGAACAATTGTAAATTCAAAAGAACTACTAATCCCATAAAGCTTCTTGTAGCAAAAGTCCACAAATTGAATTTTGTATCGAGGATCTAGTATGACTACAATAGCTAATATTCTACTAAAATCACCCCAATACTTTTGGAACTTTTCAAACATTTGAGTAGCCATTTTTTTCAAGTACTCATATTCACTTTCCATATGTTGTTTCAATGTCAAGTGAGCCATGAAAACAAAAGGGAAATACAAGTTTGAAGTGGGATACTTAGTTCTAGAAAAAACACAAGTAATTTCATAGAAAACTGCAAGAAACTTATTTATCTTTTCCACCTTATCCCATTCACTTCTAAATGGACAAGAAGTGTAACTAGAATCAAGTATTTCCAAATGTTGGAAAGCATGCTTATAAAATAAAGCACTTTCAATCATAAGGAAAGTTGAATTCCATCTAGTAGGCACATCTTGCCTCAAACCTTTTTTCCTATCCAATCCTGATTGCCTAACATAATTCAACCACTTTTCCTTTTTAGCTTGTAACCCTCTCACATATTTGATACTTTCATGAATCTTACATACTGATTCATTAATTTCTTTCAATCCATCTTGCACTACAAGATTAAGTATATGAGCACAACATCGAATGTGAAAATATTCACCATCACAAGGAAGTAAATTTGTCAAATTCAATTGTGTTATTAACAAATCAATGCAAACTTTGTTGGCACTAGCATTATCTAAGGTAAGTGTAAACACTTTCTTCTGAATTCCCCACTCAGAAAGTAAACTCTAAATTTTATCATATAAGTTTATGCCATTGTGTGGAGGAGGTATGAAAGAAAAGTTTAAAATCATTTTATGCAATACCCAATCTTTGTCAATGAAATGAGCCATCAAACAAATATAACCATCAATAGTTATAGAGCTCCAAAAATTAGATGTTAATGAAATCCTACCAGGAATTGATTCTAAGATTTAACCTTAGCCTTTTCCTTTGAGTGCATTTTCAAAATATCATATCTACATGTATTTCTAGACACAGATTTTATCTCAGGACGTGCATACTTAAGGGCTGTCATAATGCCTTCATATTCAACAAATTGAAAAGGCAAATCATGCTTTATAATTGTAGCAATCCATAACTCTTAAAATATGTCAGGATCAAACTTACTTGTAGCTAGTCCCATTTGCCCACTTTCTTCACTGATGACCATTTGAGCAATATCATGTGTGTCTAGCCTTGGACATTTTGCTATATGTCATTTCATATTACCAGTTCCATATGTACCTTCAACAATATACACTTGCCCACAAGCTTTGCATTTTGCTCTTTTCTTTCTATCTACTCCATAAAATGCATAAAAAAACTTCCAAACAGAAGAAGTGTGCTTCCTTTTATGCTTTCCATGTGTTCCCACAATAGTTTCTGAACCCTCAACTTCCTCTAGTTCTATTTGTTCCTCATTTTCATTAACTGTTGGAAGTGAATCATCTAATCTTAGAGTTGTATCAAAGTTCTTAGTTGTGCTATCTAAATTCATCTATATACAACAATTAAAAAAAATGTCATCATAAGTAGTAAACAATGAAGTGACATCAATATACCACGTACTATATCATAAGAATCTTGATTGAAGCATACAATTATAAAAAAACAGAACAAATAGAACCTAAATCCTATAAAACATTTCTACAAATGCCCTCAATCATCCATAATGTCATCATAGCAACTTAATTTTGATAATACATCTTAATATAAGTTAATAAATAAAATATCAGTTCCTTTTAAACTCAAAAATATGTCATGGATCTTTCCTCCTTATGTATATTCATCAATGAGAATGAAAGCAATAAAAAGCCACTGACAGAGTAAAGGCACAAACACAATAATGACTCAGTTAACCCCCTTTGAATTTTCTGAATGGAATGAAAGTAATAAATAGCCACTGATAGAGAGTTATAATATGCAATAGGTTGATAAGATCCGCCATTATTTTTATAATCGAAAATATCAAAGGACAGAAAGTGGACTTAGATCTATTTTGTTCTATTTTTAGGAAAAAAAATGGGTTTTTAATTCACCTTTTTTATGATGATAGACACTAGACAGTGGAATTCTCATAAAATGATAGAAACATTTTCCTACATTTTAGTTAGATAGTTGACACTTCAAACCATAATAACAATATAACCTCCCAGTATAACTAACATTATTTAGAATGTAATTAAAGTGTGAATTTGAAAATGGTCTGATTTTTCAATGTTTATGGCCTGAAATTATGTTAGTAAAGTAGCCTTAATTGGTGATGTTCTGCCTATAAAGATTGAATATTCCTAATTTTTTTGGCAATACAGTGTGCCCCCCAAGTACTTCATATAGGGACTGCACAATAAACACACTAATTTATTTATATTCATACTATTATACTTAGAGAGTGCAATTTTATATACATTAACCATAAAAAAATTAATGTTATGCGTTCCATATTTTTTAATATTTAATATGATAGTATAAGTGTGTGTGTATATATATATATATATATATATATATATATATATATATATATATATATATATAAATTTAAAACATGCGATGATATTTCATTTTTTGGTACATATCATGTTTTTTTTCTACATTTGTAAATAATAATAGTATTCTATTTTTTTTTCTTGTTTTAATAGTTTTATTTATTCTCTCTCATATAAAAGACAAAATCATGGATTCTAATCCATACAAAAGAGTGCATTGTTACACATAAAAACATTAGGCGTGAGGATAGTAACTAAGCACCATTAGTGCTACAATTTACATGCAAAAACCTCACTTGAACCAGTATTATGTACGAATATACACATAACATTAAGAAGTTAAATTTGATGAGTGGTCCTACAATAATGTAACACAGCAAGTAAATAGAGATAAGTAGAACACTAACCATTGGAAGCAAAACCACCCCTTAATGTCAATAATGTTAATGTAATGTCACTAATTCACTATCATAAGTTTATTTTTAGCTTACTATTTATATTTTCACTATTTAATTTATAGGTATTGTCTCCCCTTGCATGACAGAATGATTTGCCCTCATTTAAACTTTATTCAAAGCCATCGAGTTAGCTTTTATCTCTATTGGAACATAGGTGCAATATAGACAAAATAAGACTATAAGACTAGTTCTTATCTCATTTAAACTTTGATTTTATTATTATTATTCTAGCACTTGTTAGCACCTAAAGACAAGATTAGATATAAGAGTTAAGACTATAAGAATACTGAATACGTGCCTCATCCCCAAAATTCATAATATTACCTTAGAAAAATCACCAAGACTCACCACAAAGCTTTTGACTTCAGATAAAGCAAAAATCGAGCTGAGATTCCAAGATTGCCGACGCTGATCTACTGTGCTACTGCTCTGCTACACTGGAACTAAGTGTTGATGGCTAGTTGGCTACTACACCTTATCGACTCACCGTCCTCACGAGCTGAGCTTGGCTTTTTTCAAATGGCCGAGTTCTGTATAGCAGAACCAAGGAAGGGGAGGAGGATGGCAGATGGCTTACAGCTATAACAATATAACTTAGGGTTTCCAGTTTCCACTTTCCAATTTTGTTTGCTTTGGGCCTTTAGCCTTGGAGTAAAGACTGAAGACTGAAAAGTCTTAAGTTTAGACTGAGACAAAGTGTGGACTGTGGATTTTGTCTATCTGTGATTGTGACTCTATGCAGTGGAGTTTTACTATTTATTTTTTTAGACTTTTTTTAACATTTTACAATTTTACTATGAGTTAATAATATAAATTATAACTATAATAATAATTATTTAAAATTTTATATTAATTTAATCATTTTTATTATATATAAATTAAATTATATAATTTAGTAAAACGGGTTACACGGGTCAGGTTCGGGTCCATTAACCCGATTATAGACCCGTTTAAAATAAACGGGTTATAACGGGTCATAACAAGTTGACCAGAACCTGACACGATTTTTTTTTGCATCAAATGGGTTAACTCATTTATGATCCAAACTCGTGTAACTCGTGTCGTGTTTTCATATCGTATCAAAAATTGCCACCCCTATCAAGTATTATACTCAAGTACTTAAATATTATCATGTTATTTTATATGGTCACATATTAATTCAATTCATGATACATATATGAAATTTAGATTATTTTTTAAGATTGTATTGGCTAATGAAGATCTTTTTGACCTAATTATATAAATAGAAAAGAATGTGAAAAGTGATTGAAATGTATGATATAAATAAATATGATTCTTGATTTGGAATAACTATTATTAATGGAATGTGATTGGGAAGGAAAATATATGAATATTTGAATGTGATGTTAGTATATAATATCACAAAATAGGATAAGAAAGTTACATAGGATTTTTCTTTAGAAAATACCTTAAGTGAAGTAGAAATTTCGAATAGAACTTTTATTAGAAAACACCTAAAGCGTAAAGGCAATTTGGATGTGATCCTAACTAGAATTTTTACAAAAAAAAATTATTAAGCATCAAAATAGATTAAAATATAATTAAAACCTAGCAATAAGTTTAGAAAAATTCACATAGGAATTTATAAGAATTCCAAAACTTAAGTTTACCAATAAGTGAGAAATTATGCCAAAAATTAAATAAATTAGTTGAAGAACTTTTAGGTTGACTTAGATTAATTTTTTTAGGCCCAAAATGTGTTTGAAAATTCAAAAATGAAAAGTCCAAAACAAAGTCCTAATTTAAAAAGTTTAAGGGAAAAAATGCAAGAAATAAAAAATTGATGCTAATTTGCAATAAATCATTTTTACCTTTCAAAGTGGCTTATTTTTATTAATTTTAGGATAAAAATTTATGAACATATAAGGCCATTTAGATATCCCAAATGGTTAGTCACATCTCCAAAACTTCTTAATATAATAATAAATTAAATATTTTTTTTGTAATTAGGGTTTAACATTATATATGTGTGTGTAAGTGTATGTATGTGTGTGATTAGGGCATTTTAAAAGCAAAAAATTTGCTTCCTTTGAGACTAGCTGAGAATTGTGAGAAGGAAAGAGGCATTAGGTAAGAATTCAAGTCTTCATTACTTATCAACAAATAAGTAACAACTCTTCATTATTTTTTTTAGGTTTATCTCACAAAAGATGATGCTATTGTTGAAATGAAAGTAAATCTCCCTAGTAATTTGAATAGAGGTTTTGATCATCCCGTGTATTTAGGAGTTATAAATTTTTAAAATTTCAATCCTTGGCATTTTGAGGTCACAATTAGTGTTACGATGATTTAAGAAGAAATTAGCAATTTTTAAAAAATTTTAGATAAATAAAAAATCAAGTTATATGTGAAATACTCAAAACTACCAATTTATGTTGGGTCCTAAGTTTTGAATTTTTTTCCTAAGTTTTGAATTTTTTTCCTAAGTTTTGAATTTTTTTTAAAGCATCAAATGATTGAAAAAAAATATGAATTTTTTCCAAATATGATGGATGTTATAAGTTTGTGTCAAAATTTGATGGTAAATGGAGTTAATTTGATTGCCCAAATGAAAGTTTTTTTTACAGCTCTAATACTATCTGAATTTGGCAACTCTAGGTTTATGCCTTTAGTGCATTAGCAAAGATAAGAAATTTATTTTACAATAATTAAGCTATACCTTATTCAATATGTTAAGAATGTCATGGCAAAGTTTAGGAGCAATTGATTTTCGTTTGATTGATGAAAAGTGACTTAAATTGCAAGTGTTCATACGTTGTCCTATTTTGGAAGCCCTATTTTATTACTATATGAATAGTAACCTAAAGTTACAAAACTCATAAAATGAATAATGTTTTATACTTACTAATGCATTAAGAATCAATAATATAAATTCCTATTTTTTTATAACTAGAACATTAATAAAACTTGTTAGAAATATTTTGAATATTAGTAAAAGTTTGAGAAGCCATTCCCATGGCTAAAAAATGTTATCATTGATAGGATAGTAAACCTAATCTTAAAAATAATGTTTTTAAGAAGATGATGATAAAAATAAGAAAAAATCAAATTACACAAGCTATTTATGGCATGATTGGTTTTTAACCATACTTATTAGAATAAATTAAATGGTTGATGTTTTAACATCGTGTCATTATTTATTGTGAATTTTGAAAGTGAGATATAACATCCTTTGCAGAGAAGGATAGGTATGATTAGTAGTAGAGGAAAAAGGTTGGTGGCTTTATGCTTAAAGTAGCAGAAGATAAGGTTAGATCGAAGATATAAGATGAAATTTATATATCTACCATTGCCATTTTCTATAGTAAAATATACTAATGATATACATAAGAAATTTTTTTATAAAACATTAAATAATAATTACATATGAATAAAAGGCCAAATTTTTGTGATGAGAAACCATTCCCATGACTAAGAAATGTTATCATTAATAGGATGGTAAAACTAATTTTAAAAATAATGTTTTAGAAAAATGAGGACAAACATGAGAAAATGGCAAATTACATAAGTCATTTATGACATGATTGGCATTTGACCATAACCATTGGAATAAATTAAACAGTTAATGATTTAACATCCTAGTGCTTTTTATTGTGAATTATAAAAAAAGGGTATAACATCATTTATAAAGAAGAAGAGACATGATCAGTAATAAAGGAAAAAAGGTTAGTAGCTTTATTCTTAGAGTAGTAGGAGATAAGGATGCATAAAAGATATAAGATGAAACTTATATACCTATCATTGCCATTTTCTATAGTAACATATATACCAATGATATACATAAGAAAATTTCTGTATAAGACATTGAATAATAATTACATATAAATAAAAGGTCAAATTTTTGTGTTATGAAACCATTCCCATGGCTAAGAAATGTTATCATTAATAGGATGTAAAATCAATCTTGAAAATAATGTTTTAATAAAAATGAGGATGAATATGGGAAAATAGCAAATTACATAAGTCATTTATGACATAATTGGCAATTGGCCATACCATTAGAGTAAATTAAATAGTTGATATTTTAACATCCCATTACTATTTATTGTAAATTATAAAAGGGATGTATAACATCTATTACTTGGATTGAGCATCAATTTGTGGATGGAAAGCTATATTAAGGTGCAATTGTATCCTTAAAGCTTGTTAGAAAGATGTCCAAAAATGAGCAATGAATTAGGTGCTTTGATCTAAAATGGTAGTAAAAGGAACACCATGTAAAGGGATTATTCTATTAAGATAGAGCTGAGCATATTGAATAGTAGAATAATTGGTTTGAACTAAAAGAAAGTGAGTAGTTCTAGTAAGTCTATCAGTGATTGCCCAAATGGAATCAAGCCCTTTTTTAGAATGAGAGAGATTGACATTAGCATTGTAACACAATTAAAATTAAATATTACTAGTTAATAAAAATTTTGCAATATAGGATAACAACAAGGTCCAACCCCTAGTGATTCATTAGATATATCCTTTCACAATGATTTATTAATTATGATCATAAACAAAATGCAAATAGAATATAAATAAATTGCAAAACAAAATGCAAGAAAAAAATAGAATAGAATGTAGGAATGATGTACAAATGTATGGAAAAAATAAAACAAGATAGGATAAATGCGAATAGAACAAATTGGAAAGGTTTGAGTTGAAATTAAATAAAATGCAACAATAATATAAAAAAATAAACATAGAAACATAATTGATCCAAGGCTTTGAGAGCTCTTTTGTGGATTAGTTATAGATCATAAATTAATTGAAAATTTTAATTAATTTTTCAGCCTTGAATTATCTAGAACTCTTATAATAATTCATGAATTCTATGTTTAATAACCATTTATAATTTAATTAATTAAGGTTAGTAGAATGAGATAGCCATTATAATTTGTAAAGCCAGATTAGAATTAATCTAAAAATAGAATTCGGCTAAACTGAAGGATTAAATCAAAAACTTATAATTTAATGTTTTAACCTTTTGTTCCCACATGGAAAATAGTGATTTCAACCAACTATAATTCAACATAAAAATAGATAAAATAAAGAATCATAAGGTTGAACACAAATTATATCAAATTACCATTCAATTCATGTAATTCCAAGCAAATCAACATAAAGAATTTAGGAAAAAAGAGAATGAATTACAAGAAGTCAACATTATAGCTTAGGATCTTATAATTAAAATAGATATGAGCCTCAAATTCTTTGAATCAACAAAAAATTTAGCCTTCCATAATTAAAAAAGAAGAAATTTAGAGAAAGAAAATTTGATGTGTAGTGTTATGTAGAAGTCTGTAGAAGTGTTCTTGCCTTTAAAGACACAAAATCCTATATCTGATTTTCCTATGGGTCTAAACCTAATGAACTTGAATCATATGCCTCTTAAGGTTACAAAGAATAGGGCCTTGCTAATCTTAAAAGCCTATAACCTAATTTATAAAATAATACACTACAAGAGTTATTATAGTAAAATCTCATAAGTCTGACTTTTAAGTAATATAAGACCATTAAAACTACATTATTTCACTAAAATTAAAACATGAATGTTGTATTAGAAAACTTTAGGCACTAGTTTCACCTTAATTAGACTTCTAAAGCTCCAAATATGGCCTAAAAACCAAAATTACCTTAGTTGAGATAGAAATAGAGCTTCAACTTCTTAGCTAAGTCCAAACATCCAAATTGAGCTTTGACTAAAATATAAAAGTTGTAGAGCTTCCTTTATAACATAAAGATTAGCAAAATCCAATGTTTAGAACTGAAGATATAGCTAAAAGCCTGGATCAATGTAAAAATTTAGGATCAATTAGATAGTTTTAAAATATTATAAAACTAATCCCAAGTCACATAACAAAGTTAATTCTATAAAATTAAGCATATGTAATACACTGAAAAGCATAAAATAGGAGGAAATAATATAGATAAAATCTTACACATCAAATTTCTCCACATTTAACCCTTGCACGACCTCCACAAGACATAACTTTATTCAAAACTAAAAAATAAAAGGCTTAATTTCCTAAAACTTCAAAATCATAAATCAATAAGAAAGAAATAATCAAAGCTATCTAATAATTCATCATGAAGAAAAATCTTAACAAACTTAAAACCAACCAACATGCTAGAAATTGCACATCATAAGCTATCTAATAATTCATCATGAAGAAAAATCTTAACAAACTTAAAACTAACCAACATGCTAGAAATTGCGCATCATACATGCACAACAGAATTAAAAATTTTACATGATTTCCACTAAGGATCCATGCGAATTTAGGACGTCATAGATTAAGGATTAGGATTTATACCTTTTGACAAATAATCTACTATTAACTACACAACAAATCCGATATGCTTCTATTCAGTTCTCCAATCCAATTCGCACTCCAGATCACGAACCAGAATTGAAACTAGAAGAATTAGATCACAAGTGCAACATTTGATATGGCTGCACCTCTATGGTATCTACACAGAACAATCTCAAAACTCCAACCAAAAGATAGGTTGCATGGAATCTCTCTCCTCTCAAGTTTGTGCTAGCAAACTAAGGTGTTTAAGGTCTCTTATTTATTCTCTCTCTCAAAAATGCCTCCTAGATTATATGTTGATATCTTTGAGCGTGAATAGCATCTTGTATATATAAACACCCATTAAAACCCTAATGAGAGATGAGTATTATGGGCTGATTATTAATTAGGTTTAATATTATGACTTAATTAATAATTGACCCCTAAGCAATATAACATTAACAAAAGGGCCCAATCTAATTGGTCCTTTCATTAATTAGAAATTATAGTCCAACTAGAATTTCTAATTATGTTGCTCCAATTCCAATTTTGATTTCTTCTTTATGTGTGACTCAATAGGTTCCTATCATGTTGGCAATGATCCTAAAATCATATTTTAGAATCATAAATAATAAGCGGCATCTAGCAATGTATCATTGCTACCTAAGTAATAAGAATGTCAGTGATCTGACATAATCTTTCAGTGACTACACAATCAAGTCCCCTTTTATCCTAGATATCTAGATCGAACTTAAGGCATGGAAAGTGTCATCCCCTTTATAATTTGATCTCTGTGTTTCTTGATTCATGAGTTGTCCAAAAAGAAGCAAATGAGATCAACATCACATGTTGACTCATTTGAGCATGACCATGCATTTCATAGTCAAACTCAATCAAAGAGCCCATACATATCGCTCCTTGAAAAGGAGGGATAAAATCTCATCTACATCACTCATATTCCTCTATATAATTAGTAGTATACCCAATCACTGTCTTCAAAGTCAACTCATTAAAGTTAACGTTAGACAATGTTAAAGCATATAACTAACTATGTTGGAAACCATGGTGACTTTAAGTTAAAAGACCATATGCGTCACTGTCACTATGAGAGTTGCTTATGATACTCATAAGATGATCCATGTAGCAATTTCATGGCGGGTCAATCCAATACAATTATTCTCTAACATGTACCTATGTGTTGACTTGATATCTCATATCAATCAACTAACATACTAGTCTCTATACATCATTGTTACCACTTTCACAATGATACTTGACTAGGGACATTTAACAGTATTGTTTAAGAAATGATTACTCTAAGAACAAATTACTATATCTATTTATTTAACACAGAGAAATAATAATCTGAAAGTGCCTCATATAAATAATGAAAATATAATACAATGTATGCTTATACAATCATCCTATGATTGGCTCTTAGGGCATACACCAACACAACATTGCAACTTCATTACAAGAAAAGTAGATTAATGTAATAAATTCTTACAAAATTCACTTTCTCACTCTCAAGTGTTTAAGGTAAGTGTTTCACTCAAGCTCATTCCATTAAATTATTCTACTATAAGCTTACTAATCATTTAATCTCCATTACTCAAATCACATATGCAACATAAATTAAAAGGATTTTATTTAAGGTTGTAATGTGGCTAAAGAAAAGGAGAAGAAAAATGAAAATATGAAAGGTAGAAATTAAAGAAATTAATAAATCACTTAAACTATAAACATATGGACCAATCATGAACGATTTCAACCTCAACATAACAACCCAACTTCAAATTCAAACATTCATTAACCTTTTTTTTTTATTTTAACTTCATTCTTTTCTTCTTCTTTTTTTTTCACTTTTTCACTTTTTTTATTGACTTTTTCTTTTTTTTTCATTTTTGTTTCTTTCTTTTCTTTTTCCATTTAACCAACCTTTGAACTTTAAGTACACACTCACACACACTTATTTTAAAACCAATCTCATAAAAATTTAAATACTTTACTAATCCCTAAGGTTTTTCATTGGAAACTATGTTCATGGACTAATCAATAAAGAAAAAGGCAATTGAACTCAAAGGAGCTCTATTAGTGTGTATGTCTTAAGAGCCAATCATAAGATAATTATAATAATACACAATATATTATATTTTTATTTTAGGCAATGCAATTATTATATTTTTATTTCATTTTAATATCTACTCAATTTATAACTTAATATAATAATTATCCTTAGAATAGTTTTACTATTTCTAAAATGTCCCTAGTTGAGTATTATTGCAAAAGGAATAGCAATAATACATGAAGACTAGTATGTAACAAGACTAATGATTATAAATCATGAATATGTGATATCAAGTTAATACATAGGTACATTATTAGTGAACAGATGTACTGGACTAACCCACTATGAGAATACTACATGATTTGTCGTGTGTCATTAGCTATTTTTATATGATCACATTGTACATAGTCTTTTGACCTGAAATCACTATGGTTCCCTACATGAGGAGTCATACACTTTGATGTCATCTTATGTCACCTTTGATTAGGATTATATGTAAGGCATTGCTTGGATGTGATACGAATCATGCAAAAGGATATAAGTGATGTAGATGGAATTTTGTTCCTCTTATATAAATGAGAGATATCCTTCGGCCCCTTGATTAAGTGAGACTAAGAAATATATAGTTATGCTCAAATAGATCAATATGTGATATTAATCATTTGTTTAAGTTAGTCTATCAGTATTAAGAAATGTGGATCAAACATTAATGAGGATGACACACTCCATGCCTTTAATTCAATTTGGATATCATTACAAAAGGGACTATATTGCAAAGTGTTGTTTACATATTAGATGGATGTCAAATCACAAATATTCTTACTATTTGGGTGGCAGTAATGCATTGCTAGATCTACTCACTTTCTATAGTCCATTAATGGGTCATTACTAACATAGTCAGAACTTATAAGGTCACACAAAAGAAGTAGAAATGAGAGTAGGAATGAAATAGTAATTAATTGAGCTTTAGTTAGACTAAAATCCTATTAATTAGGCATATTATTTAGTGCATATATATTATCAAAGGAATAATATATATATATATATATATATATGTTATTCTTGTAATATATAGTATATTATATGATATTATTTGATATTAAAGTAATATCAAATAATTATAAAATTTGTATTAGATAATTATATTATGGATAATATTATTATCTAATAATATTATATAATTATGTTATAAGATAATATTATGATCTAATTATATTTAATTATTAATATTTTTAATATAATATTAGATAGCTAATAGATAAGCCTTATTTCTCTTTACTTTCACCATGATAGGGATAAGGTTTTTTATGATTAAATAAAATTAAAATGAATGAAGACAGTTTCCTAGTGAGACTAGAAAAGTGACATGCCCTAGTTTTATAAAAAAGAAATATAGGCATCACTTTAAGGATGATACAAAACTGTCACTAGAAAACTGCACCAAAACCACATTAAAACCTTAATCTTGTGTGAGAGAAATGGATCCTTGCAGATTCATGGGAGGTTGAAAAGTTGTCATTCATTTTGTGTGGATATCGTAAAGGCACAATTGTTTGATTATGCTTGTGATTCACAATTTACACTTCAAAAGATAATCTTATAAATATAGTTCTTAATCTACATCTTTATGCATTGATTCCAGGAAGGTTTCATATAATTTTGAAAATCTAGTTTTCTGTTGCATTATATAATATATATGAAACCCAACAAGCTCAACAAAAATAAAAATTTAAGGTTAATTATTTGTCTCTAGTTTACATAAAGAAAAAATGCCTTTATTATTTTTGTGCATGTATGTGCAAAATATAATCTAAAAAAGAATTAAAGCAAATTTTAGAAAAATAAATCATAGAAGAACATCGCACAAGAAAGAAAAAGAATAGTATAAATACTTAAAATAAAGGTCAAAATCTTACTAGGAAGTCAAGCTACTAAAATTCAATCCACTAATTCAAAATTCGTCACTATATTAATCAAATTCAAGAAGCAAAATCATTCATTCAATCATATTATAAATCCTATATAACTTTAATTGAATCCTACCTATGAGAAATGCAAAATCTTCATTAATAAAAATTAAATAAAATGATCCAAAAAGAATTTAAAATAAGTAAAAATTATTTTTTCTTGTCACGACCTAATTTCAAGTATGGTGATTGGCGTAAAGATATCTAACTGGTAGCTAACCAATCAGACATCTTTACAAGCCTGTAACAAACTATATTTGACTATTTTATAATAAAAGGAGAATATATGATAGCATCAAATAATATAAGTAAAATAAATTACATTGCAAGTGCAATGAAAAGTTAATCTATGACATTAATATATAGTGGCATAACAAAATTATTTAGTAATACACATAGACCTTAACTGTATAGTGAACGACTCAAAATAGTAATTTTTGTCACACTATGCCTTATGGAGATTAGAAGGTTTTATGCAATATATCAATCTTCCGTTGGAACTCCTTTTTTTTTATCTGTAAAATAAAACAATATTAAAAAAGAATTAGTATATAAAATACTTAGTGAGTAGCTACTCAATCTTTGTCCCTATGGTTTCCTTAATCAATTTTCTTTAATACAAATTTAGAAAGATTAGATAAATTCCATATACTTAGCTTTATTCACATTTAATATCTACCGCCTATCATATATATTATGTATTAATATTACATTAATAGAAATGACTAGTATGGTATACAGGTTTCCTCCTTATTTCTTC
This sequence comes from Sindora glabra, assembly GCA_020226215.1. Taxonomy (NCBI): domain Eukaryota; kingdom Viridiplantae; phylum Streptophyta; class Magnoliopsida; order Fabales; family Fabaceae; genus Sindora; species Sindora glabra. The sequence continues at coordinate 55,892,366 of CM035234.1, read as the reverse complement.
AGGCTAACCTTATTCCACTTGCCCCCAACCTTTTCCCTCCACTTCTTACCACCTCTCTCCTTCTTCTAGAAGGATGCTGCAAGCCATAGGCTAATCTCCCCCATACATATCAAATAATACAAACAAGCCTTTGTAGGCTTTTCGTGCCAATTAAGATAAAATCATGTTAATCCATCATACAAAGGTATGGTTAATACCAACTAGCCATTAGTAACCTAATTAATCTTCCTTTATTAATTTAACAAGTATAGATTTCAAATTTAATATTAAAGAGTGTAATCATTGCATATTCTTATAATGTATCACAATTGCAATACATTGAACATTTTACAACTCAATTTAATCTATTACTATATTCTATAACATTAAAGAATACTCAAATAATTACAATAATTTAACATATTGTTCCAATCATATTCTAATATCATCACAATACATTTCTAAGCATCAAATACTTAGTGTATTTTACAAATATTCATTTAACAATACTATTCACATTCAAATTCTAAAACAGGGCAGCAGAGGGCATGTTACCATAAGAGACCTTTTTATGTCTTCTAAAACACCTCCAAAATTTCTCAAATAATTATATGATGTTCTCAACATGTTAATTGACAAATATAAGTTTTTAGGTTTCATAATTAATTAAGAGAATATTCCCATAAAATTCATGAATTATGCCCCTCCAAAACAGTTTCAATCTCTGGCAGCACTAGAGTTTTGAAATTGTAGGAATTTATTCACTAGGAAAATGAGCTTCAATTTCACGAAAATTTACTATGTTTTAACTAACACATGGAAGGGTATACATTAATTTTTATGGAATTTTTAATCATCATTTAGTACCCCAAATAATTCAAGAGAAGAAGTGAAATTATTCACATCCTATTTCTAGGCGAGTTGCATCTTTGTGTAGAAATGTCCCTTGTTCAGATTTTTAAAAATTTCCAATAAATTCTATGTGTATCCTAACATCATAAGAGGCTAGGAAATGGGTGGTTTAAAATTTTTAAGATGTCCTAGCATGTCCTTAAAATTCATGGTTTAGTTCTAGATTTTTAGGAATTCCAAAAGTAAAATCAACAAAACAATTTCTAGGCTCTTTCTAATCCATCTACACTTAAGGTTTAACAAATGGTAATCTAATCATTCATTCATGCTAATATTGTTCTAATATCTTCAAATACAACTTAATAACACTAGTTTTCAGCACCATGCCTTCATTGCATGGCCACACACCTAGCTTCATGAAATCACAATTTTAGAAAGTAATATTGGCAAATTTGTAATCAAAATTCAATGGAAAATCAAGTGAGCTGCTACTCACCCTAAGTTTTATGCCTTCTAATTTGCTAGAGGATCCTTAGAGGCAGCTAAACTCTAGTCAAAATAATAAACTAAATTTTAGAGAACTTTGAAGAAGATCTTTCATGAAGGCATGAAGAAAAGAAGGAGTTGCATGGTTATCTCTTGAAATCTTATAGGAAATTTTCTTATAGAAATCTTTTGTGAATTAAAAGTGAGCTTGAAAGTTAGCTAATATGGAGAGAGAGCCATGATTTTGCTAAAGAAGAATGCAAAAATTTTGTGTTTAGAAGTGGTAAAAAGTGTTTCAAGAAAAAGGTTAAATTTGGAAGTCAAAATGTGAACCAATCATCTTTAAGTATATGGAGTTGCTTTAAGACTTTTTTTGGTGATTATTTGACCAGCATGGGGCCACATTTTTGCTACTGAAAATGACCAGAGAAATAGAGAAAAATGGAGAGAATTCAAGAGAAATCTAGAGACAAAACTTTTGTTACAAAAATATCCTTCCTTTTTCTCACTTTTTTCATCTTTAACCTTGGCTTTTCTCCTAAATTTCTTTTTTAGGCTACAGGGTAGGGTTTTGGGCCTTCAAAAACTCAATTTGGGCTTCTAGAAAACATGTCAAATTATCTCAAAAGGAATTTAAATGATCCGGATTGAATTATATCAATTCTGGACTCATTTTACTAAATTTCGGCTCACCCGAACCCCTAAAATTGAGTTAAACTCTATCAAAATTCCTCTAATATTTTAGGCATATTTCTAATAATATTTTAACTAAAGTTTTATCTCTATCAATGTTTCAAAGGGTTTAGCAAACTTCCTAGGAAGTTACCTATCTCTAAAATCTCCCTGAACTGAGTATGTTTAACTGAGAAGTGCTAATTTTACTTTGATACTTTAAGAGTAGTTCTTGGAAAAAAAAATCTCCTAGGGATATTAAATTTCTATTTTTAATTTTTTTACTTAAAAATCATTAAATGAAGATACAAAAGACAAAATAAATCCTATAAGTCTCTCCCATTCTTAAATTTTACACTATGCCTAATGCAAAATATAGCAACATCAAAATAGATGATAAATAAGTAAATTAAAAAAGAAGGGTAAGAAAAAGAAAATCTAAATAACTTGGATTATATCCTAAGAAGCATCTTTCTTTAACATTTTTCGCTAGATATGGCTTTAATGTCTTCAACCAAGACTTAATGATAATTGACTACCTCCGTTGGTTCTAAATTACTAACCTCTATATCATCCATCAAAGAATTCCTTAAAAAATTCAAATCATCTAGTACAATTTCTTTGAGTGCTATCCTCAAATCATTATTTCTTAAAAGTTTAAAATCATCATGTATAATAAATTCAACATAATGAGCAAAATAACTAGAATGATTAATAAGAAAGTACTCTTTTTTCCTTAAAAGTTAAACTCTTTATGATTATCATTTTTTACAATTTTTGAAATAACACTATTTTTATCACTTATAAGTGCAAGAATATCAACACATATGGTACACTTAGTGTCACTTGTTAGTGTATATGCCCTAAAACCAATCATATTGGTGATTGTAATTTTGAATCATGTTATTTTAATGGCAATTTCAATTATTATATTTATATATATTGTCTGCGTAATATATTCAATTATAATAATAACCTTAGAATAATTGTATTCTTAAATGTCCCTAGTCATATATCATTGTGAATTAGGTTGCTTTGATATGTTAAGACTAGCATGTGTGAAGACTTATATGGGATATTAAGTTTACACATGAGTACAAGTTAGAGAACTTGTATACTGGACCGACCCATATTAAGAACACTACATGGATCGTTATATGAGTGTCATAAGTGGTTCTTAGTGATCATTATTAATATGGTCCTTTGACCTGAGATCACCAAGGTTCCCTACATGTGAGTTTCATATTTTGATACTATTCTATGTCACTAATGGTTAAGTGAATGCAAGGGTAGATAATGGATATGTCACATATCATGCGGAGGGGTTTGTGTGATCAAGATGGGATTTGTCCCTCCTATCTAACAGGAGTAACCTCTATGGGCCCCTTGATTAAGTAAAGTTGAGAAAATGCATGGCCATGCTCAGATGAATTGACATGAGATGTCAATTACATTTATTTCAATCAGCTTTCGTAGGAATCAAGAAACCTTACGGTTGGGCTATACGGGAATGACACGGTCCATGTCTCGTGCTCAATCTAGATGTATAGGACAAAAGGACATAAGTGATGATCACGTGTAAAGGTTTAGTCAAATCACCGACTTTCTCATTACTTGGGTAACAATGATGTGTTGCTAGAAACTAATCATTGTTGATGATTATTAATATGATTAATGGTCATTACCAACGTAATGAGAGCCTATAGGGTCGCACACTTAGAGCCAAGTGAATTTGGAATTAATGGACTAAATTGTTTGGGCTTAATATTTGGGAATTCATGTTATAATTATAAGGCCCAATAATAAGCCTATAATTGTACATGGAATAAAGTCCAAATAGGTTATGTTTTTCTATGCACCTATTTAAATAGGCTTGTTGGATAATAATAGAATATCTATCATTATTCACGCACCCCAAAAAAGGCATAAAAACCCTAGCACCTCTCCTTGACTAAAAACCCTTGAAGAGGCATAGCTAGCACTACGAGGTGTAAGGAGATCAATTCCAACCGATGTGTATAATGGACGTTCATCGGTGATTCACGGGTTCGTGTGGATACCACAGAGGTGCAGCCACATAAACGCTGTACTGGTGATTTGATCTTCTAGTTTCTATTCCGATTCGTGATTAGGAGAGCAGATCGAATTTGCTGTACAGCGAACAGAAGATTTTTGACCGAAAGATATAAACCTTAATCCCTAATTTATGGCATTCTAAATTCGCATGGATCCTTGATGGAAATCATGCAAAAATTTTATTTCGCTGTGCATGTATGATGCGCAATTTTCAGCATCACTATCATAGCGAGTACACTCATAGCCATCCACAAAATCACAAATTATAAAATCTTAGGAAATTCAACAAGTATGTTATCATAAGTAGCATTAACAAGTACATTATAATTAACAAAATCAAAACCAGTAGTATTAGAAATAGCAACGATAGAAATAGAATAAAAAAAAATCAAAATGAGAAACTTCATGAAATAAAGGCTAAAAAATATAAAGTTAAGACACAGAATTGTCATGCATAGTCATTGAAATGTCAAACTTGGCTATTACATCATAAAACTCCATGGTCAATGTTCCATCTTGATCATTAATCATAGTTTTTCCTATTTTAAGAAAAGGTCGGTCAAGAATGATTAAGGGAAAAACCTTAAATATCTCATTTTCTATGTTTAAAATGTAAAAAACTACTAAAAAATTAAGTTTATCACCTTGTACTAAAACATCTTTAAGGGAACCTAAGAGAAAAATGTTAGATCTATTTGCTATTTACATGAATACATGTCACAACACATCAAAATTGATTATAATTGGTTTGCTAAAAATTATGCAATATAAAGTGATAAACTAGGTTATACTCTTAGAGATCCCTTGATATATCATTTCTTAATTATTTACTATTAATAATTATATAATTATTTAAGCTTTTTATGCACTAAAACTAGAAGGAAGGACAACGAAAAAAGTAAAATAGAAATGCAAACAAAAATGCAAATAGAATGCATAATACAAAATGGAATTTAGATAGTATACAAAATAAAATGAACACAAAACTGAATTAGGGGGTTTTAATTCAAAATTTAAAATATAAGTATTAAACAAAATAAAACAGATAAGTAAAATAACAAGAAAGAAAATCACTATAGTAAAGTAGTCAATCCAAAGATTTGTGAGCTTTTAGTGTTGATTAATCATATATTACAAAATATTTAACCATTTGAATTGATTTTTCAACCTTGAGGTATCTGAAACCCGTGTAGTAATTCATAAATCCTCCACTAAATAACTCTTCAAAATTTAATCAATTAAGATTAGTAGAATTAAGTAACTGTTAGAATTCGTATAGAGTCATATCAAAATTGTTTTGAAAATAGAATTCAACTGAATTAAAGGATTAAACCAAAAACCTATACTTTAATCTCTCAACCCTTTATCCCTACATGAAAATTCATGATTAACTAACTGTAATTCAATACAAAAATAGATAAAGATTATAAATTACAAAGCTAATTACCAAATATACCAAATTAACATTCCAGTCATCTAATTTCAAGCAATCAACACAAAGAATTAGGAAAAAAGGAAAATTAATTAAAAGAAGTTAATATTACAAATTAAGATCCCATAATCTAAGTAGAAATAAGCCTTAAAATTCTTGAGTCCCCTATAAATTTAGGCTTCCATGGTTGAAGAACAAAAATCTTGAAGAAGAGATAAAAGTTATCTTTGTTAAATTATGTAGTATGTTCAAGTATGTAATGTTCTTACTCTTAATATCTAACTTAATAATCACTAAAACCTAATGGGCTTGAATCCTATACCACTTGGGGTTACAAAGCATAGGGCCTTACTAATTTTAGAAGACCAGAACCTATTTTACAAAATAATGTACCTAAGGGTTACAATAAGGAAATTTTTTAGGTTTGGCTTCCTCCTAATATCAAACTATTAAAACTACATAGTTTCTATAGACCATGAACATAAAAGTTGTAAGGTCAGATCTTAGAAAGCTTTAGGCACTAGTTTCATACTAATTGAACCTTTGAAGCTTTAAATATAGCCTAAAAATCAAAGCTAACTTAATTAGGATAAAAATAAGGCTTTACCTTTTTGGCTAAATTAGACTTTCCAAACGTCCAAACTGACCAAAATATAAGAGTTATAAAGCTTTTTTTAAAATTTTTAATGATATAAAGATTAGCCAAATTTGATATCCAAGACTCAAAATGCAACCAAAAACTTAAAATAGAGTAAAAATCTAATATTAATCGAATAATTTCAATTTATTGTAAAACTAACCCCTAATCACATAACAAGACCAATTGTATAAAATTAAACATATATAACACACTAAATGCATAAAATAGGAAGAAATATTATAGATAAAATCTTACATATTATTGTATAACCACCTTTATTTATTTTAAAGCATTAAAAATAGAAAGGGATAAAATATTAAGTGAAGCTCTTAAGTCTAGCATGGCATACTCAATTTTAGTTTTCCTTATAACATATAGAATGTTGAGTGTGTTTGGATCTTTGCATTTTCTTAGTAATTTTCTTTGAATGATGGTAGACACATTTACCCTTACACTTCCTTTCTTATAATCTTTTAGTAGAAAGTGTTTAGAAAGTTACAATGCCTTCAAATTTATTTTATTAAATCTAGCAAAGGTATTTTAACTTCTACTTTTCTAAAGGAATCAAAACTCTATTTTTCATCCCCAATTTTCTTTCATGGAACAACTCTTCTTGGAAAAGGAAGGGAAATTGAAAAATTAGTAGGTGAGAATTTAAGGATAAAATTTGCTTCACTTTTATTACGTGTTTTCATTTTTTTTTAGTTGCTTCTTCTTAATTTCTACTAGTTGATTGGAAGGCATTTCAACTTGGTTGCCACTTCTAATGTCATGACCTAATTTTGATTATGATTAACATGGATCTTGATACTTGGTTTCCACAAGCCTTAATACTTTACTCTCTTTCTATCTAACGGGAGTTTTCAAATTTTCATAGGGAACTTAAATTTTCATTGTAAATTTTTGTGGAAAAATAGACAAAGTCTCCTTTACTTTTAGAAACTTTTCAAGGGCCACACACTCTATAGTACAAAACCTGTATTGTCTCCAGATATGACAACATTAAACATACACATAATATTATACAATTACAACATATATGTAGATAAATAATTTAACATATCAATGACTAAATCAATGAAAACTCTATCTCTATTTCTAATCCTAATTCAATTGTCAAAACTCTTCAATAAGGCAGTCTTAGATCTTCATGTATACAGTAAGCTTAAACATGCTCATCATAACTTGAAAATATTGAAGATAAAATAAACTAAGTTACATGAACTTAGTGAGCATATATCTACTATTGTTTTATAAGTGATCAATTTATATATAATAATCACAGGTTAATCATATGCTAAATTAGAAATTGTTAGCAAACCCATTTCTTAGTTCTGTGAAATATACACAACTTAACCCCATATTGGAATTTCACCTATATACAACGTAAATTCTATATCTCACATCATAAAATTGACAAATGCACAATTGCACATAAATTCTATGAGTTTCATCACTTATTTACTTAGTATTTTGTGCAAATTGATTGAAAAAGATACTTAGATGCTCGATATTTTATTTTCAGGCTTTGAAAGGACACATATGAGCATTAGAAAAGGATCCGGAGGTAAAACTATGCGAATTGTGGAGAATCGAAGTAAATTTGCTTACTTGGCAAAGAACATGGGGTATGGGAACCCCGTGTATCCTTCTGGAATGCTTCAAGGCTTCACTGAACTGCTCAGAGAAGAACACAGGGGTAAACACGGGCCGTGTCATACACCGTGTATCATACTACCCTTCGCTTCTGAGGTAAACACGGGGGGTGTCACACCCCGTGTAGCATGCTGATTAGCCTTCGTCGAAGAACACAAGGTACAACATGGGCCGTGTCATACCCTATGTACATTACTGCTTGACACTTCGGAGAAGAACACGGGACGTGTCCCACAATGTGTATCGTGCTGCTCAACTTTCGCTGAGAAACACAGGGTACAACACGGGCCGTGTTGGACCCCGTGTACATCACCAATATAAGTTTTGTGCAAAATTTTGAAAAAAAAAAGAGAAAAAGAGGGAGAAACCGAGAATTAACAAGGAGAGTTGCTAGGAGGAACCCTAGGAGAGACCCAAACTCACCAAGGGCACCTTCTAATGTGGATTCGAGCAAGGAATTGAAGATTCAAGCAAGGAATTTGTAGATCTTCATGAATTGTTTGAATTCCCTCTCTGTTTTCTGGTTTTCTTCTGATTTTGTAATATTTTCACACTAAACCCTTGTGCTCAGCTTGGGTGAACTTGTTCATGGATTTATGAATTTGAATTTTATATAATCTAGCTTGATTTACTATTAATTTATGATTTGATTATGCTGTTTGTGCTGGAACAAACCAATATATCCGAAATATTGGATTTGTGTTATGGATTAATTGATTCTAGGTTGAAATGACCAATTAATTAATCGGACCTTGCATGATCATTGGGAATATCAATTAGACTTAGGAATTAAGCTAATTGGATTCTTTTGCATAGGATGAAATATCTGAAAATGGATTCTAAAGCAAGTTAATACAACCTAGATGCGTGATTACTAGAGTAATTCTGGGCACTTAATCTTTTAGTTAGTAGCTAGTAGCCTTGCAATGAGGTATAGCTTAATTTAGGTAATCCAGCAGTCTAAATTAACAATAAACTAAGTTAGAGGATTACATTCATTCCATAATAAAATGTACAAGGGAACCTTAAGCTGAGTACGCTTTCATTTCATTGAATTAAACCTTTTCTTGATAACTAAGCTCTGTTTTACATTTTATCCTTAATTCACATTATCAATTGATACGCCTAAATAATTTTACTTGAAATTCAGTTAGTATTCAACGTGCAATCCCTGTGGAGACGATAATCTTTTATACTATAACTCGACTTAACCCGTGCACTTACGGGATTGCGGTCAAAAATATAAAAATTTCAACTAATATCATTCACAATCCATTTCGGATGATCATCACATTCACAAATAGCTTTTAAGGCTCAATCACAATTGGATCATCACAATTACCTCAAGTTCTTGTAATCATAACAAATGGTAATAACCAATCACAAATGAATTCCAATAACACATCACATCACACATCTATTTACACTAAACATACATATAATTGTTTTTTGGTTTCAAGATCGATTCTATACTTTTTCCTAACTATTCATTGAGAATTTCCCTATTTGACTCTTCAATCAATCCTATATCCTTTACAACTATTTGCTAGAAATTTTCCATCTAGCTCTTATATCATCTCTTCATCACAATTCACAATATTCAATGTTGTTACTCTAGTATAGTTCACACTTTCCAATACTAACCATGGTAGGATTTGTAGATAATATACACAGGAAAGCTCAATTCTCATTTCATAACTATTTATAGAATTTCAATGCAAAATAACTAATTTATTATTGGATAGTATCAAGCACACAATTATATAAGGATAAATATACAACAATACTATTATATCCTTCTATATAAATAATATTAAATTCAATCATAAACCATAAATTGTTATCATCATAATTATGCTTTCATTATGCACTCTAATAGATTAACTTTCCCTTAAACAATTTACATCATGAAAATGAACTTATGCATGAGTATAGCGATGTATACATAAATATATATCTAAACTATAAATAAGAAGATACAATTCACAATATTTAAGTTATCTTTTATTAAAATAAAATTTATAATGAGATATATACTTACCTGATAACGTTGATCTAACCTTGAAAGTTTCAAAGTATACAAAGTCATCTTTTCATACTTTTCTCATAATATCACCATTTACAAAGATAAATTATAATTATATGAATATTAATTATTCTCTATTCACATATTACAAATCCATAACTTGATCATTATATAATAATATTTCATATCACTCATTTCTTATATTTCCTAATAGTAACTAGTAATCTAACTATGCCACTTAATTATCTTAGATCCTTACTTCCTTTATTTTTCAAATTTATCATAAAAAATTTGAAATTTTCAAATAAAAAACATTTTATTCACATTACTTTATGAAATTGAACGGTTGCTCCTTAATATTTGTAGCTTTATACCAATATATACCTCTTTAATCAAAACACTTTCTTCCTTTTTATTGTTAACTTTACTTCCATAAAATCATCAAACCTTATATTCAAATTTTTAATCCAAAAAGACTATCTTATTTTATATAGTTATGAAATCATCTTTTTCTATGTTGCTTTCATTTAAATATAAGTGTCGAGTTACATCTAGGAATCTCTTAAATTAACATATATTGAGAATATGCTAATTGATAACATAGAGAAGGTTTAATCATGCAATTTTAGCACTTTATTATTTTTCATAAACTTTATCTAACATTTCAAAACCTATGCAAATAGGGTTTTCCAAATTTGAACTTGTCACTGTTGAAACATTAGAATGTATTTCCTTAGAATTACTTTAAATATATTATTATGTTTATGGTATAAAAACTTCATTTTTCAGAAGTATTATAGATACTCAATATATACATAGGAAAGGTTTCCTAAATCACACCTTCAAAACAATGAAACCAACAAAACTTCATGAGTACTCACCTTACCATTCCAAGGTTACCCTATTGAAGCTCCACTGATGGTGAAACCATGCTGGAACACCAACAGAAGCAAAAGGCTGAAAGCTCCAACCATTATTGCTCGAGTTGGCCACAGTTTGAATCTTTACTAAGTTGTTAAGTAACCATCACTAGATATGATTGGTGGGTTACAATTTCACGATAGTAGCACTGGTAAAAAATGGAAAAGACTAATGCCTTGTTATGTTGTTTCCAACGAACTTAGTGGCTTCATCTTTAATGCCTATTGTAGTTGACCAAGTGACATAAAGTGGTAGCTATTTTGCAAACAACAACTAACATAATACTAACAAATGGAAAGGCAATGCTAACCAAGAAAAAGAAGGAAGGAGAGGTGATAGACAAGAAAAGTTGATAGGGAGGAAGAATTGAAAAGGAAATAAAAAGAAAGGTGGAGATGTTTTTGAAAAAGGAAAGGAAAATATATATATAAAAAATAGCCTAACCAAGGGCTTTGATTCCATACATCACTCCTATCATAAGCTCACTACTCCACATCATCTCAACCTTCCATCCAATTTAAACTCCATCCAAGCCATTCATGTGTTTTGGAACCCCATTTTCATGAGACAAATTTTTTTAATTGAAATCTCTACTTATTTGTTTTTACCTTCCTTTAATATAAAATATATTTTGAACATTCTAAAATAATTATTTGAATTTTTCATAACCTCTAAATAATTTATCACATACAAATAAATTATTTTCATAATTCCTTGCATTCATAAATGCTATAATTATTCTCAACTTATAGGAAATTTCTTATAAAATTATTTTAATCAGATCTTAAATCAATCATTATAATAAAATAAATATATTTCAAACATTATCATTAATATTGTTTTAATATTCCATAATCTTTTAAAAGAACAGAAATGTAAAAATCAAATATCCTTAAAGAAATAAAATAAAATATATTTTCACAGGCATTTATAATTGCTAAAATTATTTTTAACTTGTAGGAAATTCCTTATAAAATCGTTTTCACATATAAAAATAAAATAAATAAATTTCAAACATTATTATAGATATTATTTTCAATATTCTAGAACTTTTAATAAAAAAATAAATTTAAAACCACATGTTAACCAAATAAGTAATTTATCCATATATCTCGAAACATATATAACTTTTTTTTTAAACAAGGGATATTATAAATAATCATTTTGACATTCATAACTTATTTACCTCTCATATTACTAGAAAGAGGTTATCCTAAATCTTGTACTTTGAGCTCACTTATGGTAGAAGATAATTGGTCAATTTAAGCATGTAAATTTATGATTGTGGCTTCTATTCTTTGCTAAAATTACAAGTTATTTGCAACTATTTACTTGATTAAATCTTTAAAAGATTATTAAGAAAAGGTTGAAGTTGAATTTGGTTTAGGAGCAAGATTAATTATAAGTAGGAGGATACTAAACTTAATTAGAATTGGTGCCATTTTTGAAATTTTAGTTATCTCTCTAACTAGCGTATTTATTAGGTTGTTGCTACTACTATCGATTAGGCTATTGCTAGTACTAGTATTGTAGATTACTAGGGAAAATGTTGCATATGCCTAAGGAGGTTGATACTTATCATCTTGCATTATGGGGTAGGAATTAGCGGAATGAATTGGACATGAGCAAATACTACAAAGTTTGGTAAGAAAAGAAAGAGGAGCTTAGGTTTGCTATTGTCCAATAACTATTTACTTAACTAGAAAAGTTAATTCATCTAATCTGTACTTTATTCATTGCCAATTTGAATGGAAGAAATTCATTTCATGCACACCTCTATTAGCAGTTATGATTTTGGTGCCAAATTGTTAGGAGTTTGCTACCATGTTAGCTAGGAAATTCCTAGCAACCATAGAAGTTTTATCTACTAATGTTCCATCACTTGCAATATTAATCATACTCTTATCCATAGGAAGAATTCTTTCATAGAAATACTAGATTAGGAGTCATTCACTAATTTGATAGTGCAGAGAACTTGAGCATAACTTCTTGAATCTCTCTCGATACTCATAGAAAGTCTCACCATTCATTTCCTTCATGCCATATATTTCTTTTCAAATTGTAATGGCTCTTGAAGTAAGGAAAAACTTCTCAAGGAATAGTTTCTTCATATCATTCCAGCTTGAAACAAAACCTAGTTGTAGATAGTATAACCAATTCTTAGCTATATTAGCAAATAAGAAAGGAAATGCCCTCAATTTGATGCGATCTTCTAAAATGTCATTAGGCTTTATAGTTAAACAAACCATATAGAACTCCTTTAAATGCTTATGAGGGTTCTCACCTGCAAGACCATGAAATCTAAGAAGCAAATGTATTAATCATATTTAAGCTTAAAATTAGCATCAAGTTTAGGATATTAGATGCTTAAAGGTTAGTAAATAACATCAAGAGCAACTAATTCCTTTCATGTCATATTATTGGCTATATTATTAAAATTGTCTAAAGGATTAGAATGGGAGTGAGGATGTTACAACTACATGTATTTTTAGTCCTACTAAAAAAATGAAATATTCTATTTGTCTTAGGATTAAATTCCAACAATTCACTAGTAGATACCTTAGTTATGCACTAAACAAAACCATAGAAGCATAAAAACACTAAATTACTAATATAGATTCAAAAATCGCTTAAAAAAACTCTAATTAACTTATCGAGACAGTTTTAAAAAATTATGGGACTACCACTAAATGAAAACTATAACCATGTAGAATCTAAAACTGTAATTAAAAATCTTAAAAATAATTAAAAAAGCAATCTAAATGATAGAAATTGGCTAAAAAGTAGGAGGCTCATGGTTAACAAGTTTTTAATGAGCCTTGATCAGAAAAATATTTTCTATCACCATAAGAAATTTCAACTCAATCAAAACAAGTCACTTTAGCACCAGTTTAGGAGGATTGGTAGTATATGTGTGGAGCTTATTTAGATAGGCCAAAAAACTTTAGTAAAGTGTAAAATAAAATAATATATAATGGAAATGATGAATTAAAGTAAAGGTATAGGCAATAGCTAAAGAATGTAAGAGAATGCAAGAAAATGTAGAAAACTGATAGATATCATAAAATGCAAGGAAACATTAACAAATGCAAATTTTAACTAAAATGCTTGAATAATTATGCAAATCATAGCTGGTAAAAGAAAAGAAAGGATAAATTCAAGTGGATCCTTGGTAATGCTACCAAATGTTTGACACATGCATCTCAACATGATCAAAATTAGATATTATTAGTTAATAAAAATTTTACAATATATGGTAACAACCAAGTTGAACTCCTTATGATCCATTTGATATATCCTTTCATAATGATTTACTAATTATGATAAAAAATAAAATGCAAATAAAATGTAAAAAAATACAAAACAAAATGCAAATAGAAAATAGAACAGAATACAAGAATGTATGCAAAAAAATAAAATAATATATAATGAATATGAATAGAACCAAATTGGGGGTTTGAGTTAAAATTAAATAGAATGCAATAACAAAAATAGAATGCAGTAATAATATGGAAAGAAAATCAATACAAAAACATAATTAATCTAAGGATTTGAGAGCTTTTGTGTGGATTAATCATAGATCATAAATTAATTGATAATTTTAATTAATTTTTTAAACTTGAATTATTTAGAAACCATGTAATCATTTATAAATTTTATGCTAAATAACCATTTAGAATTTGATCAATTAAGATTCGTAGAATCAAGCAATTGTTATAGTCTATAAAGTTAGACTAAAATTCTTAACTAAATTTGACCTTTTAAACATCTAAACTAGGCTTTGATCAAAATATGAAAATTGTAAAGATTCCTTTAAGCTTTCTAGTGATATAAACATTAGCAAAATCCTATATCTAGAACTCAAGATATAGCCAAAAACTTGAATCAATGTAAAAATCCAACATCAACTAAATAATTTCAAAATATTGTAAAACTAACCCCAACTCATATAGTAAGGCCAATTCTATAATATTAAGTATATATAGAACACTAAAAGTCATAAAATAGGAAGAAAATAATATAAATAAAATCTTACACATAAAAAACTAATAAAATAATCCATGGTTATACCATATTGCTTCCATTTAAGGATAGTAAGTTATTGGTGTAAACCAATAGGCTTTTAATGTTCAAATTTCATTTACTAATAGGAGAGACAATTAGGTACAAAATCAAGTATGTATTCCTTTATTCCTTTCCACCAAAAGCATTGTTGTAGATCATGATACATTTTTGCAATGCTAAAATGCATTGTATGAGATGAATTATGAGTTTATTGAAGTAATTTATTCCTTTTATGCACTAGAACCCAATGTTGACCTTGAAATTAGATTAATCCTTGCTCATCCACCATTAAATTGATATTTTTATTTGATAAAGCTTTTTTTTCTCAAAGTTTGATACTATGAATCCTATTTTTTAAATTTTTTGATCTTTTCAATCAAAATAGATTATAAAGCAACTTGGATGATTCTACTATTTAATCTTATGTTTGAAGACTGGATAGAACTTATGAGGACTATTTACTTAAAGTATCAACTACAACATTTGCCATTCTTAGGTGGTAGTGTGATGAGAAATTATGTTGGATCTATCCCAAATTTAGCAAATGCGAAATCAAAAATAGAAAGGTATTCATGCCATACTCCAGAAGACAAAGAAGGGGAGCGATAAGTGATGATGAATACGCCATAAAAGATGTAAATCCTTCGATAAGTGAAGAAGAAAAACATGCCACAAGGAAAAATCCTTGATTAGTGATGATCAACACCACAAAGGGTGAATCCTTTTGATAAGTCACAAGTTCATTCAAAAACTCAAGAAAGGCACTCAGCCAAATTCTCTAACTCCTTAAATATTAAATCTCAAAATTAATTTGTATAAGAAACAAACCTCCTTATATAACTTTCTAAAACCCTAGTTGAAAATGGGCTTAAATGATAGCATATTGGCCTAAACTAATCCATAAACCTAAACCCAATAAATGGGCCTTTAAATGACTATAAGTAACATAGTTATCCCTAGTAACATGATGAATATTTTAAAATAAAATGGGCCTAACACATTCAGCCTAAATTGAAGCCCAAAAAGGTCTAAGACAACATAACATAAAATAAATACAAACTAGAGGTCCAAATACTAAGTCAAAGCCCAAAACATTAAATAATAGTGAAAATAAGATGAAGTGGTGCCAACTAGGATAATGGTTGATGTGGCACCATCTCCTTGATAATGTGGCAATGATGTGATGATGATATGGCACAATCCTAATGCATTTGATTAAGCACTTACCCTATCTCACTTCTTTATGATTGACTTCCTTTGGATTCTCATCATTCCCCCTCTTTTAAAAAAGATTCATCCCTGAATTTTCAAAACCTATATCAAAAGGAGAAAGATTAGAATCACCAAAAGAAGCACTCATATGAAACTCACCATGAGAATTCAAATTAGGAAAATAACTATTGTCTCTTCATAACTTGGAGTGAACCATCCCACTTGGATTTAGCTAAGATTCCATTGGATTTAGAACACTTCCTTTTCCATTCATGCAACCACCCGGATCAAATACAAAATAAATGTCAACAATCTCATGCAAGCATATAAAATTATCAATTATAACAAGTTTGTCAATGAAAACACATAGAACTTGATTCCTTATAAGCTTCCCACAAAAATTAATCAAACCATGAAAGCTCTTAATTTCACCAACAAACTTAGGTGGAGACCATTTTCTAATTATTTTCACTCTTACTTCATTAATCTTTGTTCCTATGCCACTCACAGTATGATTCAAACAAGCAATTCTTTTCCTATAAAATGAGCATTTCACGTAATTAGCATACAATTCATCATCTACAAGATCATATAGATGTGGCAGCTCTTTCCAACTCTTTAAGTTTTCAAATAAGAAGAACCATCCCTTGGGCTCATGATAAGAATGAAAACCAGTACCAACAAACTTATTCTTAAAAATACTCAAAATATGAAAGTAATAGAAACTCATAAAAAACTTGCAAGTAAAAACATATAAACTCAACCCAGGAATTTTATCTAAATAAATCCTAATAAATTTATTTAAAGAAGTATGCAAAACATAATTCATTAAGCTCACAAAAATACTTGGTGCATTAGACAAACCAAGAAGCAAAGATAACCATTCATAGAAACCATGTTTTACTTTGAAACTATTTTTCTTTTCAACATCTTTTCTCATGGACATTTGATGATATCTCCATTTCAAACCATGTTTAGAGAACAAAAAAGGGTCATGCAACACATTAAACACAATATCAAGAGGATCTTTAATGCCAAAATATTTTATCAAATCATGTCCATGGCTTTCCCTACTAAACAAATTTTTATGAGAACTCTTAGGCACACACATGTTGTTCTTTCCACACAAAAATCTATTATATATAAAAGTGTCTCCAAAAATCATTTCCTCACAAGTATCAACATTTGAAACACCATCATTAAATGCAAGAGTAGCAAAATTAACTAAAGGAATAACAACATTGAGTGAAGAACTAGGAAGTTCATAATCATTTGAATACAAAATTCTAATGTTTCCAACACCCAACAAATTTTTATGCAAATTAGATATGAGAATGTACCTCCAAGGCAACATATCAACCATCACAATAATGTTACCTTACTCCAATTAGGGCATTTTCCTTCTCACACATGATAGCTCTTTGGAAGATTCTTTTGGAAGCACTTCTTAGAATTCTTTCAAAACAAGATCACAAGTATTAGACAAAATAATTTTAAGATTGTTAGTATTTTCATAAGTTTTTTTGTACAAGATAATTAGCCTAGAAATATACAAAACACTCTTTATCCCACTTGCTTTTCTAATAACTCTCAAATTTTGATTTCCCTTTTTTGCTACAAAATCACTCTCTTTTTCTCTCAACATAATTTTTCTTTCACTCTCTTTTTCATAATCACTCTTTTTCTTCTCATTGCTTTCACTCTTTTCTACTCTCTTCTTTCCATTATTTTCTTTTTTTATTCTCTCTTTTTCTTTTCTTCTTCTTCCTCTCTTTTCTTTTACATCCTCAATTGATCCTCATACACTTGTTTTGGGGTTAAAGGATTGAGTTTTATTTTCCTCCCATTCATTTCAAAGTTATATATGTTGAAGACTCCATCATGTGTAAATTTCTTATCAAATTGCCATGGTCTTCCAAGCAATAAATGGCAAGTATTCATAGGAGTAACATCACATAGCAACTCATCTTAGTATTTACCAAGGATAAAAGAAACTAATACTTATTGTGTAACTTCTATACCATCACTATCATTCAACCCTTGTAATTTGTATGGATTGAGATATGGCAAAGTAGGCAAATTCAACTTCTCTACCATGAAAGTACTAGCAACATTGGCACAACTTTCATTATCTATGATCACATTGCACATCTTACCTTTAATATTGAATCTAGTGTTGAAGATGTTCTCCCTTTGATCTTCACTTTCTTCCTTTGCTTGTTATCCTAGGGCTTTTTAAATTTTTAATGCTCTCTTGAGTGGACAATCAATGGCATGATGACCATGCTTCAAGCATTTAAAGCACTTGTCCTTGGAATGCCTTTGAAACTATTCAACTTTGTCTTTTTTCTTAGATACTTCTTTTTTAGGCTTTGATAATGATTCTTTTTTAATTCTTGAAGAGGATTCAGACTTCTATGGAATAACTTTGTCTTCATTCTTTTCAATATTCCTCTCACAATATTTACATGAAGAACTATAGTGGTAGCTATGAATGAATTTTTCTCTCATAATAACCTTCATCTCTTCCCAAGTAGCAATAGGCTTTAGACCCTTTCTTTTTCTAGCTGAATCAAGTTGATCCCACCAAATATTAGCATAATCACTAATTTGATATGTAGCAAGCGTTACTTTTGTCTCTTTTGAATAATAGTGACAAGCATAAATTGACTCCATCTTCTTTTCTCACTCTAAGTAAGCTTGAGGATCATTCTTTCCTTGAAATAAAAAAATTTCTTTTTGCCATTTTGAAGATCTAAAGACATTCCACCACTTTTCTACCTATCTCCTTTGATGCTATCATATCTTCTCTCATCTCTTTTTACATTATCATGACACACTCTTTCTCTCTTACTCCTTTCATTTTTATTTTCAACTCCTTCTTCTTCAATATATCTCTCATTTTGTCTTCTATCTCCTCTTTCTTTTGCACCCCTCTCACTATGTTAGCTCTTTTGAGATTGTCTACTTTCAAGCCTTTTAAGCATTTTATTAGATTTTTTTTATGACTTCTAGTAAATTCTCCGATGTGCACTTATCAATATTTTTCTCACTACCTCCTAACATCTTTAAATGATAAACCTACAAGAAAGGTTAGATAGAAAAAGGACCTCACAAACCACATTTCTCACTTGATTTAGTAGCACTCACACTTGTGTTTACACTTTAATTTAGGCTTTTACCCTCAAATGAACTCACACACTCTTGCCCTTTTTCTGCTCTTTCACTCTTTCCCTCTTGTTGTTCTTTAAGAACTAAAAGACACAACTAAATAAGATTCAACAAATATGGTAATCAATATCACTAATCAAAGTTCACACACTTTGAAGAATCAAACAAGACAATCAAGGAACACAAAATGGAAATTCAAGAATAGAAACTTACAAGACTCAAAGATTTAGAATCAAACCATTGAAGAAAAGAGATAAAACAAGACTCAAAATAAAAACTTAATAATGAAAAGAGCTGCTAATTAAAGAATTCAATTAGTTGAAAGAGACAATGAATAATTAATTTCAAAATGAGAAGTTTAAATGTGACTAGAGCATATCAAGAACTAACAATAACTAAAATCAAAAAACTTCTTTTCTTTTGAATGTGTTTCAATTTGTATTCAACAATTTAGCACTTTATTTTTCTTACCATTACTTTGTAAATTGCTTTTTGATTCACTAACTTGGCTTTTCTCCTTTCTTTCTTGCTATTTTTTTTCTTGTCACTTGTTTTTGCTTTCTAACTCACAATTACTTAGTAGCATTTTTCATTTTGTTCTTAAGCATTTGTTTTAAGTTTAAACACAAATTCAACATGCAGCATTACATATGTTAATTGCAAGAGTTTTCACATAATTCAAACTTGGAGCTCTTTGCTTTGCTTTAATCAATCACTATATTCAATTATAGCATTTTGATGTTGTGCTATTAGAATATGATAATTAGTTATTGCAAGCTAAACTTTTTTACTTTGAACTTCTAACAAACATGTTCAATGCACCTTTCATTCAATATACTAACACAAATATATGGAGCAAATTTTGAGCTAAATAACAAGGAATAATACAAAATAAAGAAGGTGATCAAGTATCAAAGCAAATTTAGACATACAATTGACTTGAACAACTTATCAAACACATAGAGGGTAGAATTAAAGACAACTCAGATTTGACACAATGATGAATTAAAACACAAAAATTTGACACAAACCTAATCAGAAATGAAATGGATACAAAAAACCAAATCAAAACAAGATGGAAATAAGGAATTAGCATATAAAATGCGTGAACAGTATTGTAATAGTATGACGAATAGTGCTCAAAACAGTAACGTGAACAGTATTGAAATTTGAAAAGAAATTAAACTTGAATTTGGGAACCTTGCTCTGAATACCAAATAGAATGATGAGAATCCAAGGGAAGTCAATCATAAAGAAGTGAGATAAGGTGAGTGCTTAATTAAGTGCATTAAGATTGTGCCACATCATCATTAAGTTGGCACCACATCATCACCACATCATCAAGGAGATGGCGCCACATCAACCATTATCCTAGTTAGCGCCACTTCATTCTATTTTTATTATTATTTGATGTTTTGGGCTTTGACTTAGTATTTAGATCTCTAGTTTGTGTTTATTTTGTATTATGTCATCTTAGACCTTTTTGGGCTTCAATTTAGGCTGAATGTGTTAGGCCATTTTATTTTAAAATATTCACCATGTTACTAGGAGTAACTATATTACTTATAGTCATTTAGAGGCCCATTTATTGGGTTTAGGTTTATGGATTAGTTTGGGCCAATATACTATCATTTAAGCCCATTTTCAATTAGGGTTTTAGAAAGCTATATAAGGAGGCTTGTTCCTTATACAAATCAGTTTTGAGATTTGAGATTTAAGGAGTTAGAGAATTTAGTTGAGGGGCTCTCTTGAGTTCTTGAATGAACTTGTGACTTATTAAAGGGATTCACCCTTTGTGGCGTTGATCATCACTAATCAAGGATTTTTTCTTGTGGCATGTTTTTCTTGTTCACTTATTGAATGATTTACATCTTTTGTGGCATGTTCATCATCACTTATCGCTCCCCTTCTTCATCTTCTGGAGTATGGCATGAATACCTTTCTATTTTTGATTTCGCATTTGCTGAATTTGGGATAAATCCAATACAATTTCTCATCATAGTGGATAGTGCATTCATAGTCTTTTATCCATTTATCAACATTGTCTTGAGTTTAAATTCTTTTGATTGAAGATATATTTCAAGTTTTTATGATCTACATAGATTTTGCAACTTTCTCCACTAAGATAATCTTATCGTATCTTCAATGCAAATACCACTGTAGCTATTTCAAGATCATGAGTTGACTAATTCAATTCATGCTTTTTCAATTAATAAGGGTATATATGATGACCTTTTCATGTTGCATATGAGCAAGCATCCTAAACTTATTCATGACATATCATAATACACTATAAATCCTTCAAAACTAAAACTAGGGTTGAGGTTAGACAAAATTTTAATTATTGGAAGTTGGATTCATATTTATCGAACTACTCAAATTTGACTCCTTTTTTAGTAAGTTTAGTCAATGAAGTTATTTTAGAGAAATCTTAAATGATGATAATAATCGTCTATGCTAAGCAAACTTTAGATTTCATACACTATTGTTAGCATTGACCAAGTTAGGATTACTCTAATTTTCTAAGGATCAATTCAAATACCATTTTAGGATATTACATGTCCTAAAATCTTCACACTAGAAGTTAAAACTTATATTTGGAAAATTTTCAAAAAAAGTTAATGTTCACGAAAAGTTTGTAAAACAATTTCAAGATAGTGAGCATGACTTTTTTCATTCTTCAAATAAATAAGGATATTATTAATAAAACAGTGATATATTTATCAAGGAAAGGCTTAAAGTCTTTATTCATGAGGTCTATAAAATTTATTAGAGCATTAATAAGGCTAACGAATAATGATAAATTTATCAAGGAAAGGCTCAAAGTCTCTATTGATGAGGTTTATGAAAGTTGTTAAAGCATTAATAAAGTTAAAGGATAATGAATTCATAATGACCATATTGAAATTGAAAAGCTATTTTAGGATATCACCATTTAGGATTTTCAATTGGTGATAACCATACTGGAAATTCATTTTGGAAAAGCATTTTGTACCTTCAAGTGAGTTGAACAAATCATCAATTTGAGGGAGAAGTTACTTATTATTTATGGTTACCTTGTTCAACTGATAATAATTAATGCAAAGTTGCAAGGTTACATCTTTCTTTTGATAAACACAGGTGCTCCTTATAAAGAAGAATTAGGGTGAATGAAGCCTTTGTTAATTAACTATTACTTAAGTTCTTTTAATTCCACCAGAGCCATTTAATATGAGGGAATGCAAATTGGATCTATTCTTAGAGTAACTTTGATACCAAATTTAATCTCATGATTCGGAGGTAACCTTGGTAACTCTTTTGGAAACATATCTAAAAACTCATAAACTACAAGGACATTGTTAATTTCAAAAAGAGGCTAATTTAAACTTAAGATTATGGCAAGATAAGCAAAACATTTACTTTGAATGAGTTTTTGAGCTTTAACATTAGAAATGATTTTAGTAACTCTAAAATGATTTTAGTAAACCCTACCATTTCTAGAAGGATTAAATCAAAAAGCATAGTTTGATCATGTATATGAACAAAGCTCTCATGAATAAATTATGTAGTCATTAAAGTTTTTCCTACTAAGGTAGTAACTAGTAATGGATCAGTTAGACTCTTAGGTGATTTGGATAATAGAGAAGCAAATTTCACAAAAATAAAAAGATTGTGTAGCTATTAGATTAGTCAAAACATAAACTTGAAGTTTTTTAACATGAAGTCTACCTATAATAATAACATTTAAGGCCTAGGCCTCCTATCTAGTTAGGTTGAACACTTTGGCTTAGGTTTTTCCTTCTTACACTATCACTTCCACTAGGTGTTAGGGTGTTTTAAGACCTTAAAGTAATTGGTGGATTTACAAGTGTATGCTATTGAGATAAAGGGTAATTCATGTTGTAATTGAAAGGATTTCTAGTACAGTCCCTTCTTTTATAACCTATCTAGCCATACTTATAACATACTATATTAGTTTAATTACATTATCCTTAATATTTATTCCCTTATTGAACACATTTAGCTAACTTGCCTCTAAAGTTATTTCTACCTTCAGGTTGCTTTCTACCAAAATTGGATGGAGCACCTAGATAAAAGGAAGGATTATTTTGACTTCTTCCTTTAATAGATTCACTAAAGGAGCCTTTAGGATAAAAACCAAGGGTAGTTTGGCTTTTTCCACTATTAGGCACATTAGGAGATTAAATTCCTCCTATACCACATAGAAAACTTAGACATTCTAACCAATTATGCTTCTTTCTAACTTGAGCTTTTCTCTCTTCTCTATCCTTTATTTTATACCTTGTATCAAAGGCTTGACCTACAATATCTTGGATAGTGGTGGTTTTAATGATGTGAGTCACATTAAAGAAATAATCATGAAGATCATAAGCAAAGCTCCATACTTTTTTTTAGGAAAAAAAATCCCTTATAACAAGATAAATGTATAAATTAGGCAATGTACTTGCTAATAAACATTGAACCTTGTTTCAAATATTCAAATTCTCCAATCATTGCTTTATGAATATTAGGCGGATGAAATTAGTTAATGAAAAGTTCCTAGAATGCTATCTCTGATAAAAGAGGCATGCTAAGGTCTTTATTCTCAATTATATTAGTAAACTAGTAATAAGTAGCATCTTTTAATTGGTAACCAACTGGCTTAATAACCATTTGATTAGAATAAGAAAGCATTTTGTTGTACTGCCTAATCTGATTAAGGAACTATTATAGATCTATATTTGAGTCTAAACTAGAAAACTTAGGAGGCTTGAGTTTGTTGAACTCATGAATAATAGATAATTTTCAAGTTAAGTCCTCCCCTGTTGGAGGTTAATCTTTATCTCTCTCCACTTTCTAACTAGACATTTGATCCTCTAACTTATTATGATATTCCTACTTTTTTTCTTGGCATAAAATTTAGGTTACATTTGTTAGGATTTTTTATCTAAAAGTAGTTGCCCACATAAGGATATTTTGATCATTATTTTCTCTATGTCTACCACTATAAGCCTGGGACCCTCCTGATGATTCTTTATCAGCCAGATCACTAGCTTGATGACTATTGCATTTTACTCTTCTTGGTATTTAAAGAAAAGTTTTAAATTTTCATCACACATAGCTACAAATATATATATATATATATATATATATATATATATATATCTTATAAAAGCTCCACCACTACTAATAAATAACTTTAGGGTTTGCCAAAATGATATTGGTGATATGTGTTCCCAAGTGCACATATACCATTAATATAGTTTTGAGCAACACTTAAATAAGTAGCCATGTCCATACCCTATTCTTTCTACCCTAAGGACCTTTATTTCCACTTATAACCTAGACCATACTCTAATACCAATTTTGTCATGACTTGTTAGGTTGCAACCAATGTGGATCTTGTTTCTGGTCATCACAAGCCATCTAAACCTAATATGGCATCAGTGCACATTAATTAATTAGTAACTTAGTGCCAGTTTAACTAGCTTCATATAATTTTAAATATTTACATAATCAAAATAAATACAACATGATATGTATATATAGTTATACAAAAATATTAATTACATTTACCTTTTCCTAATTCAAAAACTACTTCACGTGATACTGAGGAAGCCTCCTATTAAAGAACTATAAGTGGTGGCTAGGAGTTTCCACTAGCTCATTTGTAAAACATTTAAAGCAAATAGAGTGAGATAAAATATTAGTAAGCAATAACCTACTTAATATCACACATAAATAAACAATTATCTTTAACTATACTACTTTTATTCAGAAGCATTCACAAAAATATCAATTAAAAATATAATCAAATAACCCACCTTATGTCTCTTGGGTCATCTTGATCCCTTCACAGATAGTTTCCTAGATCCAATATTAATGTCACATTCTTATATTTGTATACTTCTTTTCTCACTCACATTTTATTGAAATTATCAATCAAATATATTCATATCATATAATTCAATTACTTTTTATTCTCATTTCTATCTATATAATTGGGTTAACAAGAACATTATTGGCCAGTACAATATTAGAAAATAATCGACAATTTATATATGTATCATGAATTAAATTAGCATGTAACTATATAGAATAACATGATAATATTCAAGTATTTGAGTACAAGCCCTTTTCTAAATAATAGTTAACTACTGTATATAAATATTTTAAGGAAAAAGTGGAAGGGCTTTAAAGTGCTTAAGCACAAGCCCTTTGAATGCATTCTCTAGGGTGGTACTCAAGTATAGTATAAATTTAGAATTTTCCATATATGTTCAAATTTTCTATCAACCTTTACATATTTTATCTCCAATGTTCCACACATCATCACACAACAAATTAAAACAACATTACTACCTTTTAGGCTTCAATTTAACTTAAATGCAAGTAATAATTCCATAGGAAATATCAATTACCAAATCATTAACATCATGCATCTAAATTGTATTTAAAACCTAAAAACACTACATGGATCATTATATGAGTATTATGAGTAATTTTTAGTAATTATCATTAATATAGTCCTTTAACTTGAGATTGCCAAGGTTCCCTATATGTGAATTCCACATTTTGATACTATTTTGTGTCACTCATGGTTAAGTGAATGCAAAGGTAGTTATTGGATGTATCACATATCATGTGGAGAGATTTGTGTGATCAAGATGGAATTTTTCCCTCCTATATAACAAGAATAAAATCTGTGGGCCCTTTGATTAAGTAAAGATGAGAAAAATACATAGCCATGCTCAGATGGATTAACATAGGATGTCAGTTATATCTACTTTAGTCAGCTTACTTAAGAATCAAGAAACCTTTAAATTGGGATATATAGGAATGATACTGTCTATATTTTGTGTCTAATCTAGATGTTTAGGATAAAAGGTCATAGATGATCACATGTATAGGTTTAGTCGAATCATTGACTTTCTCATTATTTGGGTAATAATGATGTGTTACTAGACATTACTCATTATTTATGATCGTTGCCAATGTAATGAGAGCTTGTAGGATCGTACATTTAAAACCTAACGGATTTGGAATTGATGGACTAAATTGTTTAGGCTTAGTATATGGAAATTTCATGTTATAATTATAAGCTCATAATTATACATGGAACAAAGCCTAATTAGTTAGGATTTTCTGTGCGTTTATTTAAATAAGCATGTTGGGTGTTAATATGTTATTATTATTCATGCATCCTAATAACATAGAAAATCCTAGCAGCTCTCCTTGACCATAACCCTAGAAGGGGTGTAACTAGTACTGCAAGGCATAGGAGCAGAATTCCAATCAATGGCTATAGAATGTTTACTGGTGATTCGTGGATTCGTGTGGATATCTTAGAGTTTTCAACTAAAAGTAAGTTGAAAAGATTATCAATGATCAAGCCTTTAAATTATTTATAATAGGTAATGATTGAATCCTTGTCTTGATTTAATCATTTTGCATGGATCCTTAGCTGGCATTGGTTAAATTCTATTGTAATTTTTTAGCTCCCAATCCTAACAGGAAGAGATTATGAAGATGAAGAAGATTACAACTCAATTACCCTATTAGCCTAAATTAGAAACCATAAGAATAATTTCCAAATCCTTAATTTCTTTTAGGAGAATAAGACCTTCAATTTAATAATTAAAACCAAGTTTTTAGATGTGATTTACCTTGGAAAAAGTTGATGGCTATATAAACCTAGAATCTTTTAGCTAATTGGCACTAAAATTGCCTAATTTGAAGAGTAGGAGTAAAGAAAAGAAAAATAATTGAAGGGTAGTAGCAAAAAAATGGGAAAAAGAATAGGGGCTTGGGGTTTTAAATATGTTAATGGGTTATTTTACTCATTTTAGAACTAAATAAGGGAAAAATTAGGAAAACTTGATTCTAAATATCCTCTATACACCCTTTTTCAAAACAATTTTCACTAAGCCTATGTTTAATTGAAACTACCTATTTCCAACAAAATTTCTACTTTCCTTATTTTAATTATTACCTTAAACTTATCTATAACTTTCTTAATTTTGGACAAAATTCCACTATAACTTAGTAAAATAGATATAAAAAATTCTAAAATATTAGAAGTGTGATAAACTATCTTGAATTTCTTTAAGACATCATATAATTCAAACTATTCTTTCTTCAAAAATTAAATAATCCAGCAATTTAAAGGAGCAATATCTTTATTCAAAATAGTAGTGAATTTTGGATAATTAGATACCACTCTGTAGGATATTTTTTTTAGTACATTTGGTGATGGATCATTGGTGTTTGAAAAAGCTTTGCCTTTTCCCTTTTCCTTACTTTTTCTAATGTTATTCTCAATTTAAGGTCATTTTGAAGCTATTGATTTCTTGCCCATAAAAAATGAAGTTTCAATATTTTTTGAGTGAGAAAAGTGTACAAAATTGTAATGTAGGGTGTTTAAAAGTGATATAAAGTAAAGGAAGTGATTGAGAGTGAATTTGGGAAGTTAAGATTTAGAGCTTAGATTTTGGGATTTTCAAATTTGGACAAATTTAAGGTGATTTGATTAGTGAAAATGGAAGAGACATGGTAGAAAAAGGTTTTAATCAATTTATTTTAGTGAGTTTTGGTGAAAAGATGGAGTAATGGATGGATTTGGTGCAAAGAAAGTGGAGAAAGAGCAATTGGTGAGCTAGAAAAGGAGTTCAAAATAAGAAGGATATGTACATTAGGATATACGTAATACCCCAAGTGAATCGTTACATGAAAAACTTTACTAATGAATTTGTTCATTAGTGAAGCAATTCATGAATAGCTTTGTGACTCACAGTGCCAAAGCTTTGTTTTTGCATATGGACAAAGCACTTTGTTTCTTGAAAACTTCCATACTTTGCATTTTTCTTATTCAAAACTATCCAAGGCCAATTTTTTTTTCAACTTAAGCACACTTAGGACCATATTTCACACTTAATGTTGAAATTTTGAGGACTAACACTTGCCAAACAAATTTAGGGATACCTTTAATGCCAAAGTTAATAACTGAATTTTTAATAAACTAATAAAAAATAATTAAATTAAGTTACTATAGGCATTAGAATCTCAATCAAATTTTGAAATACACTTTAAGTCCATTTTGGTAATCATCTTTCAAGAGGACTCAACATGCCCAATTTTCTTTTAATATAATTGAAATGATCTTTACTAAGAGGCTTAGTGAAAATGTCCACAAGTTGAAAATTAGTTTGGACAAATGCAAAAGTAACATCTTTTCTTTGAACATGATCATGGATGAAGTGATGTCTTATTTTAACATGTTTGGATCTAGAATGCATAATAAAATTCTTATGAAGGTTAATGGAACTAGTATTGTCACATTTAATAGGAATTCTTTCAATTTTCAAATTAAAGTTTGATAATTGTTGCTTTATCCGTATAAGTTTACCACAACAACTACCAATGACTATGTATTCCACTTCTATGGTAGACAAAGTTGTGTTATTTTGCTTTTTACTATGCCATGAGACTAATAAGTGGCCAAGAAATTGACAAGCACTACCAGTATTCTTCCTATCCGATCAATTACTTGTAAAGTTAGCATTAGAATAAATCATCAAGAAATTTTACCTTTCTCTAGCATACCACAACCCAAAGTGAGGCATACCTGCAAGATATCTTAAAATTTATTTTACGATAATTAAATGTGATTCTTTTATATCAACTTGAAATCTTGTGCACATATACACACTAAACATGATATCGAACCTACAAGTGATAAGATAAAGTAAAGAACCTATCATGCCTCTATTGTGATATTAACCTTTTTACCTCTTTAATTCAAGTTTAATTTTATTGTAATGCTCATAGGTGTAGAATATGGTTTTACTTCATCCATCTTGTATTCCTTCATCAACTCCTTTCTATACTTAGTTTGACTTACAAAAATTCTATTACTTGATTGTTTAATTTGCAAGCTAAGGAAGAAGTTCAAGTCTCCTATCATAGACATATGAAATTCACTTTACATCAACTTAGCAAACACTTTGTATATAGATTCATTAACAGCAACATCATTAATATATATTTATACTAGAAGAATATCATCAATTTATGCTTTATAAACAAAGTAGTGATAACTTTTCCTCTTAAAAAACCTTTATCCATGAAAATTTTGAAGTTTAAAAACATGATTAAAAAAGAAGTGACTCTAAAAATCCAAAGGTTGTTCAACATACACTTCTTTTATAATTATACCATTTAAAAATGCATTTTTGACATACATTTGATAAAGCATAAACCATTTCATGCAAATAATACTAATAACATTCTAATTACTTCCTTTTGGTTGTAACTTTTTGTAACCAATTGGATTTTTTTTCCAAACTAAGACACATCATGTTTATTTCTAAAATCCCATTTGGTACCAATAATTGGATAATTATTATATTTTGTACAATCTCCTAAACTTCATTTATTTCAAATTAATTCAACTCTTATTGCATGGCTAGGATCTAGTATTCATTAATTCTTACCTTATCAATATTTTTATGTTTAACTTGAGATAAAAATGCTAGGCAATCAAATATATTTCTAAGAAAATTTTTAGTTACCTATTAGGACACATCACTAATGACTTGATTAACGAGATGACTCCTCATAATATTTTATTTTCTTTAAGGGTCATGATTTTATTCTTAATTTCTATTATCTATGGGAGGAAGAGTTTCTTGATCTCTATCATCTTTCTATTGAACCTCTACTTCTGCATTTTGATCATTTGAATTCCTTTGGATAAGTAATAAATCTACTTGTTCTTATTCTTCATTAGAGACTTTCTTCACACTAAAAATAGATCCATTAAATACCATATGAATGGATTCTTTCATTAGCAAAGTTCTTTTATTATAAACTTTGTAAGCTTTGTTATTACAAAAATATCCAATGAAGATAACTTCATTAGATTTCACATCAAACTTTCCATGATTATCTTTGCCATTGGTATGCATAAAACACTTATAACCAAAGACATGATGATGTGATATATTTATCTTTCTTCCTTTGTATAATTTGTAAGGGCTTTTCTTCAAAATTGGCATTATTAAGGTTCTATTAATTACATAACATGCAATGCTAACCACTTTTATCCAAAAAGACCTAGGAAAAAAGGTTTCATTTAGCATAGTCCTTAGTATCTACTCTAAAAAATATTTTTCCTTTTAACAACTCTATTTTATTGTGGTGTTCTAGAAGATAAGAAGTTATACTTAATGTCATTTCCATTACAAATTCACAATAATAATGAAATCATGATTTTCAAATTCTCCACTATTATCACTTCTAATACTTATGATGGCCATCCTTTTTCATTTTGAATAGATTTTGCATGCCTTTTGAAGGTTTCAAATTTCCTACTTTTGTGAGTAAAGAATAATGTCCATGTAAACATAAAGTTGTTATCAACAATTACAAGCTCCATGACTTCTAATTCTTGATAGACCAATCATATTTATATGAAGTAATTGTAGTAATTTAGATAAAGAAATAATATTTTCAGGTCTAAAAGATGCTTTTACTTGTTTTCATCTTTGGCATGTATCATAAATTCTATCTTAATTATACTTAAATTTTGGCAAACTATCAACTAAGTCATTTCTTGAAAGTTTTCCAATGAGATCCATGCTTGTATGAGCAAGCCTCATATGCCAAAGCCAAGAATCTTTATTCATACCAATTAAACATTTAGGATCTAAATTTGGCTCATTATCAATATCTATGATGTTAATATTATTATATCTTTTTCTAACTAACTTAACTTACTTATCATTGTGATTCTTAATAATGAAATAAATGGAATAAAAAAGGAACTTTATTTCCTTTGTCACAAAGTTGATTAATGCTAAGCAAATTATGTTTAAGCCTTTTCATAAATAATACACCTTTAATACATGATTCAGCATTCTTATCCACTTTACCCATTCCTATGACTTTGCCTTTTGCATTGCCTCTAAAGGTGACATTTCTTCTATCTTTAAGTGTTAAGGAGAAGAATTTTAACCTATATCCTATCATAGGCCTTGAAAACCTACTACCCAAATACCACATGTTCCTTTGGGATTACACATATACTTATTAAAGAGACATTAATTCTTGATCTTTGGTGCCTAAATATCTTTCAATCCATCTATGTTAGTAGCAATATATATCCTTTTTGGAACCCAAATTTCCTTTACTTCAACATAAGTGCTTCTCTTGTGAATACAAGAATAAATTCCATGTCCTTTTTCCCTACTATAGAAATAAGTTATATTACGTTACCCCCATCATGATCTCTTTAACAAAGAGGTTTTTATAAAAGATATTATTTGTATTTGGTGCAAAACAAAAACCTTCTTCATTAAAAATTATTCTTTGACCAAGTAGAGTGCCAAGTGTATCTTTTCCTTTTATAAACTTTTCAAAAATTTTAGTTAAATCATTAAGATTTTGCTTGAGAAACTTTCGTAAAAGGTATATGTTTGTGAGATTTTCTTAAAGGTTTCTATATGTTGAGGTGATTCATCATTTTATTTTTCTAAATACTGAATATTCTCTTCTAAAGAATAAATAAACTTTTTTTTAAAGCTTAATATTTCTTTTTAATTTAAATAAATTAATATTAAGATTGGTAAACACATAATTAGATTCATCATCCAAGTTAAAGATGAATACCTCATCTCCATCATGATCTTTAATGGCTATTAAGTTATCTTTATCATTTCATCCATAAGAATTTTCATCGTCATTATCTCCCTATATTGCTAGATAAGCTTTCTTAAGAGAGCTTATATTCTTATTCTTGTTCTTTTCATACTTTGATTGCTTCATCAAATATATAGGACAATCAAATTTGACATGACCAAGCATTTTGTATTTATAACAAGTTAGAGTGGCTTACTTACTTCCCTTTCCTTTTTTTATGGTCTTTCTAGTATCAAAACCTGTTATTCTTCCAATAATTCTTTTAATTGCTCTTTGATATTTCTTGGTGAGAAAGGCCAAGTCATCTTCAAATGAAATGTCAAGAATATCCTCTTGACTTACATCATTTGCATTTCCTCATTAATAATTGCTTCTACTTTTAGAGTAAGAGGTTTCTTTTTTTTTTCTTATTATCTTTTTTGTATCTCTTGAGATATAATTCATACTTTTCTAAATTATGGAAAAGGTCATGTAATATTGGCATTCTAATTTTCATGTTTTATTTGGTGGTGATCTTTGGCTGCTATTCAATTATTGATAATCTAAGCAATTTGTAGACTAATTTACTAACTATAAAGTTCCTCGTGGTGTAAGACTTTATTTATATTATTTCCTTCTATTTTATGCCTCTTAGTATGTTACTTATGTTAATTTTATGGATATGACCTTGTTATATGATTGAGTGTTAATTTTCTAATATTTTGAAAATGTTATGTTAATATTGGATTTTTACATTATTTTAGATTTTTAGCTATAACTTAATTTCTAGATATAAAAATTAGGTGATCCTCATATCATTGGCAAGCCTAGAGAAAGCTCTACAACTTTCATGATTAGGGCCTAATTCAGATGTTTAGAAGGTTGAAAATGGCCATGAATTTGATGCTTTATTTTTGTCCAAGTTGAACCAATCTTATTTTTTAGGCCATTTTTAAAGCTCTAGAAGTCCAATCATAGTGAAATCAAAGCCTAAAGTTGCCTAAGACTTGGTTAAAAATTTTTATGTTTAGGGTTTCATGAAACTATATAGTTTTAAAGGTCTTATAATAACTAGAAATTAAACCCATAAGATTTTACTGTAGTAATTAACTCTTCTAGTATATTATTTAGTATATTAGGTTTTAGGCTTCTAAAATTAGTAAGGCCTTATTCTTTGTAATCCTATAAGGATATTAACTTACCCTATTAGGTTTCATAGGATAAGAAATCAGATTATGGGGTTTATGCCTCCAAAGGTAAGAACACATAACTTTATAAAACTTTCTTCTCTTCTCCAAGTTTTTTTTTTCATCCATGGAAGACTAATTTTTGAATTAATTTGAGGAATTTGAGGCTCATCTCATTTTGGATTATAAGATCCTAAATTATAATGTTAATTATTGTTAATTAGTTTTCCTCTTTCTTTAATTCTTTTATCTAATTTTTTAGAATTGTATGAATTAGATACTAATTTGGCATAATCTATTTTCAATATTGTGATTTATGACATCTATTTAGTTTTATGCTAATTTTGGTTAGTTAATCATCATTCTTCATTTGAGAAAAAAGGATTGAATGATTAAATTAGAGATTTCTAGTTTAATCCTTCAATTTATTTAAATTCTATATTCAAATTAACTTAGATATAGCTTTATGTATTATAGTAATTGCTTCATTTTGCTAGTCTAAATTGATCAAATCTTAGATGGTTATATTGTATAGAATTAGTGAATCATTGTGGGGTTTCCAGATGATTTTAGGCTAAAAAATTAATTACAATTATCAAATATGTAGTGATCTATAATTATTCTGCTAAAGAGTTCTTAGTTTTCTTGGATCAATTATGTTTTTCTATAATTTTTGCATTAATATTGGATTCTATTTAATTTTGAATTTAACCCCCCTAATTTAATTACATTTACATTCTTGCATCTTATTTGCATATTGTTTGCTTAATTGCTTAGGTGTGTAGAATTAATTTTTACTTTTGTTTCGATATACATATCCCATTTTTCTTCTAATTTTATAATCATAGTCAATAATTGAATGTGAATGGATGTATTAAGTAGATCATTATGAGTTCAACTTAGTTTGTTAACTTAGACTACAAAATTTCATTCAATTAGAAATTTCTAATTTTGATTGCCTTTAATAACTGCATTCCTACCAAGAAGATTCAATTAGTTAACAAGTGTGGTAGATCTTTGTGTAATATCTTTAATAGATTCACCATCTATAATATCCTAAAATTTAAGGTTCATAAATTTCAATACTTGTAATTATCCATTTTTACTTAATACTTATTTGGTTAATATTTTATTTTAAATTTCTATTCTTTTAAAGGATTTTGAAATATTAAAATAATATTGATAATGATACTTGAAATATATTTATTTCATAGGGATTATTGATTCAAGATTAAATTAAAATAATTTTACAATAAATTTTTCATAAGTTGGAAATAATTTTGGTATTTATGGATGCAAA
The DNA here is from genome assembly GCA_020226215.1 of Sindora glabra. Lineage (NCBI taxonomy): Eukaryota > Viridiplantae > Streptophyta > Magnoliopsida > Fabales > Fabaceae > Sindora > Sindora glabra. The sequence continues at coordinate 55,858,034 of CM035234.1, read as the reverse complement.
GATTTATAAAATAAATTATTTGTATTTTAATAAATTATTTTTAAGAATTGAAGAAGTTTGAAATAGATTTATTTTTAAATTACTATTATTAATTTGAGGTTAGTTTAAATAGTTTTATAAGGATTTTCTCATAAGTTGGAAATAGTAATTATGAGTATAAACTTTTATGAATTAATTATTGGTATTTGATAAATTTATTTTTAGGAATTGAGGAAGGTCAAAATGTTTATTTTAGGATTTTTAAATTCATCAAATCATTACAAATATATATTTTTTATATTAAGGGAAGATAAAAATAATTAAGTTGAGATTTTAAATTAAAAATTAATTTTATAGAAATGAATTTTTAATTAGATGATTGATTAAGATTAGATTTAAGAGATTTGGAGGGCTGAGATTTTAGTAGGAAAATAGGCTTAAAAAAGGTGAGAAGCATGGAATCATTTCCTGTAACTCATGTTGTAGTATTTTCTCCCTTCCTTTTTTAAGTTTGTATATTGGTACCTTCCTTTTCTATATATATCTGACAACCCTTTTCCCCTCTTTTTTTAATTTTTAATTGTTGTCTCTTTCCAAATTTTTCTTCTTTTTTTCTCTTAGTACCACCACCCTCTCTTTCTATGTTTCTTTTTCTTTCTTCTTTCCTCCTTTCCACTGTAGTAGCTCTTTCTCCTAACTGGCCATCTTCTTCGATGTCTTTGGAGACATAACACTACTATAATTTCCATTTCATGTACATCTCAACCATCCCCTTAGTTGCTGCTATTTGGCATTCACTTACTAATCATGAAGAAGAAGTTGTGATTGACAGTTAAGCAGTAAATTATAGCCACTTATTGCATGATTTTCGACCATTTTCCTAGCAACTGTTGGTGGAGGGTTTCCTCCATTAATAGGTAGATTGGGAACCCCTTTTGCTTGCTAGTGATTTGCTACCTTTTCAGCACTAATGAGTTATCGATAACCCTTCCCAACGATAGTGAGTAAGACTATATCATAAAATTTTAATATTTATGTTAATTGGAAGTTAAATACAAGAAGAACCCATTTTTGTATATGCATATAAAAATATATAGTTTTTTGTTATAAAATGCTAAAATAAAATGATTAAAATATAAATAGAATACTTTGTCATACTATCATGATAGAAATATACATGATTTAAAGAAACCTACTTGTGTGCTTTGCTATATATATGATAATACATGAGAAAACTATATTTTTTTTGTTAAAAAATGCTAAGATAATATGATTCAAGAAAATGTGGTGTATTATGTTTTGATATTTTCGAATGGTTCAAACTCAATTTAAAAACACCCATTTATGTGTGTTTGAAATATATATATAATAAGGATTTTGGAAATTAAAAGTTTTATGATATATAATGTTAAAATAACATATTTAGAGTATTCCTAATGTGTCATATTCTAATATTTTATAGATTTAAGTAGGATTTAGAAAGACTCATTTTATGCCTATTTAAATATATGATGATAGACAAAAGATGTGATAACCTAGAATGATTAAGAAGTATTCAATGGGTTTTCCTAAAGGTTTGGACTCTAATATTTTCATTTATGTGAGTTTAATTTCAAATTACCATATAATAGCTTACTTTGATTTTATGGATTAACCTTGGGAAAGTAAGAAAGCCAATGATAGATTATTAGTATATCATGGTTTGGAATTAGAATTGAGATAATTGGGAAAGAATATATGGAGTGTTTCTCTACTCGTAAATGAATTTTTCTTCATAAATTGTGAAATAGGAATAAAAGGTGAAAAGATAAGAGTAGACATTTCGGAACTTCCATGAGTGGATGGATGATTTTAGGTAAGTATATATCTCACCACGAACTAATATCTTAATAAAAAAATCATTTAAATGTTATAAATTATGTTTTTTTAATGGTACAAATTTCATATTCATGTATATATGTTCATGTGTAAATTTATAAAGGAATAATTGTGTAGCATGGTTTAGGATTGAATTTTTCTTATGACTAGGTATGAGAGATGTGAAACTAATATTTTTGAAATAAGTATGATTATTTATTTGAGAGAACGTTAATTGACCATGTGTAGCAGAAGCGTGATGGTGGTGTTCCTAATCACCATTTTTATTGATATTTATATGTTATGCTGGATATTACTGTGTGCTTGGTACTATCCAATGATGAATTTAATTACTTAGCATTGAAGTTTTATAAACAATTATAATATGAGATTTGAGCTCTCATATGTATATTAAAGAATGGCATTGGAAGTTATGAACTGTGTTAGAACAATGATAATGGAAATTGCAAACTATATCGGAGTGATGCTATGAAAGCCGAATAGGAAATTTCTGGCAAGTAGCTGTGAAGGATATAAGATAGATTTGAGAGTTGGATGGGAAATGCCCAGTGAGTAATTGAGATTTCTATGAATTATGATATGAGATATTAAGTTTAAGTTATATGCAAGTGAACTCTCATTTTAAGGTGTGATTGTGTATATTTCAAAAATTCAAAAAAATGAGTTTACTAATATTTTCTAATTCAATACATGATTAACTTGCAATTATTATTTATAAAATTAATTTACTACTAAAAGGTGGTAGATATATATTCACAAAATTATTGTAACTCACTTCTTTTATCTTAAATATTTTCAAGTTAGAATGAGTGAATTTGAGCTTGTTACATCTATAGAAATCCAAGATTGCCTTACAAAAAGAGTTTTAACAATTAGATAAGGATTAGAATTAGAGAATGAAATTTTTTGGATTTAAAATTTAATATGTCAATTTGTTTACCTGTGTATATATATGTTATACTTATGTAGTATTAGGTATGTTGTTGATTACTATTATGTTTGAGAAATATACAAGTGTTATATTTTAGAGCGTGTGGCTCTCGAAATGTATTCAAAAATAAAAGAGACTCTATGTATTTTTCCATAAAAATTTTAAAGTGACTTTCAAATCACTTTTGAAATTTGGAAACTCCTATTAAATAGTAAAAGTGAAAAGTGTTAAGGCTTATGAAAATTGAGAATTAGGATCCATACCAATCATAATCAAAATCAAGTCATGACATCATCATTCTTACTAAATAGTTCATATTGATAGACAAGTGTGTGCATTTTTCTTTTTCTAACTTATATGGTTCCTATGTGAGTAGTTTCAAGAATAAACCATATTTCTTTTGTTGTCAAGAAATTAGAAACTTTTTCATACTCACCACAAAGAATTTGATAAAATCTACTAAACTTTGGAGTGAAGCTAATGTTTCTTTTTATCATTATCACTCCAATAAGCTCTTGGTGTTAAAATATCAACACTGTTTTCTTTCTTGGTTAGTGGATTATATTCTTTCTTAGTTAATCCCCATATATCAACATCAGTGGCTTTATAAAATCTTTCATCTTTTATTTCCATTATGTATAATGTTGTCCATTGAAGTCTAAAGGTTTTGTTAATGAAGGACATTTAGGCAAAATACTATAACTATTCAAATCCACAGGATCCTTTTGAGATCATGAGATTTTATCACAGGAGCTAAGCTCATATACCAATTATAATAGAGGATTCCACCCAAAAAGGGGTGAATTGGGTTTTAGAATTTTATCACTTTTTAAATCAAAATTAGTTTTCTAGAGATTTTTATAATTAACTTTCACTTGGAAATAATAAATTCTTAGCTAAAGCATTAATCAAATTTGAAACAATTAAAAACAATAATTCAACAACTTTAGTAAGAAAAATAAAGCATTGTCCAAAAAATGTAAAAAGATAAGGATATAGAAGATAAAATGTAATGATTTAAAGTAGTTTAGCCTTGAAAATCCAACACTCCAATGAGTACATGTAATGTCCCGAATTTTCAATTCTATTATCTGAATCTCTAAATTCTGAGGCTGTAGAAATGAAGAGCATGATTGAATTAGTTTGGTGAGTGAATTTTAAGTTGAAGGGAATTAAGTGTAAGGTAAATGAAATTTTGAAGGAAAAGGATAGTAGGGAAAAGAATTTATTTTCATAAGCAGTATAAATGATCAGAGGAGGTTGGAAAACCCAAAAAGGGGAAGTTGTCTAAATCTGACAGTAAAAGGAATTTTAAACAGACAGAAACCCTATCGACTAAATTGCAAAAGTGCAGAATCGGGTGTGGTTAAAGTAAAAATAATCAAGAATTTGGGATCTAATATGAATAACCAAGAATTTGGGGTGCAATATGTGATTTTAATTAGTGTGACCAATAGACTCATGACAAGTGTCATTATTAGAAAAATATTAGCAAGAATAGCCTTACTAATTGGTGAAAAAGTACTAAAATACCCTTGGAAATCTCAAAAAGGACCAAAGTGGCCCTAGAAGCTTCATGAAAACCCCACCCTCTTCTCCATTTCTCCAAAAGCTGCAGAAATCCCCATGAAAGAAGCTTGAGACGTGAGAGAGAGAGAAGGAAGAGAGAGAAAAGTTTCTCTTAGCTTTTTCACCTAAAAATACTTAGATTCAAGCTAAGGTGTAGAAGGGAAAGTTGCTCTTCTCATCAAGCTCTATTCATTGGTGTGCTTAGATCAAAGAAAAGCTCAAGTTTGATTAAGTTTGGGGAGCTACAAGTGAGGATTTTCAAGTTGTACCAAGAGGTAAAAATGTTCTCCTCTAAGAGCTCTTTAATGTACTCTTCTTAGTTTCTTGGAATCTTGAGGTTGGTGTGGTCAAGGGTGATTGAACATGGAGTTTAGGATGATTTGAATATGTTTAATAGTGTTTTGGATGTTGTTATGCTAATCTATGGCTTTGGTTTGGTGTAAAAACAGCAAGAAACATGATGTACACATTTGGGTTTTAAGAGGCATAGTGGTGCATGTGTAGTATTGGCATGATATGTTTGGAACTTGGCTAAATTGATGAAGTTAGAATAATTTTCATGAACTATAAAGCCTATGGAAGATGAAATTTTGAGGTATGAAAGTGTTTGTGTGCATGTTCCCTTTTGAGAAGCCAAAACCATGAATATGAAAAAGAAGGAAGGAAGGAGTTTTAGCTGTTTAATGTGTTTTCGGAGGATCAGTGATGTACACGGGGTAAAACACGGCCCGTGTTGTACCCCGTGTTCTTCGTCGAAGCTGATTAGTGTGTTACACGGGGTGCAACACTCCCCGTGTTTACTTCAGAACTGAAAGGCAGTAAGGTACACGGGGTAGAACACGGCCCGTGTTCACCCCCATGTTCTTTGTCGAGTAACCCAGTGAAGCCTCGAAGTGATCCAATAAGGAACACGGGGTATGGGACCCCCGTGTTCTTTGTTAAGTGAACTTTTTGGCTTGATTTCTTCAGGATTTGCTTGGTTTTGCCTTTGGAACCTTTTCTAATGCTCATATGTGTATTTGTATAGACTAAGGAGTGACAAATTGGAAAGACAAGGGGAGTTATAAAGGAGTTTTTAGTGAGGGCAAAGGAAACATCACATTGGAAGCTTGTAAAAGGTAGCTAGCTTTATCCTTAAGTTATTTTCTATTTACATGATTTTCTGTATTTTATGCCATTGTATGGAATGTGTATGAAATTGTTGTGCACGCATTCCGGGAAGACAGTAGAATACTGTGTTTGGCCTATGGCTCGAGATCCCCGGAATGATAATGCAATTGTTGTGGCACAACCCGGGAAGACAGTAGAATACTGTGTTTGGCCTATGGCTTGAGATCCTCGGGGATAATAGTGCATTTGTTGTGTGTGGTACCTATAGCTAGACACCTCGGGAAGATAGTGTGATATTGTGTTAGACCTTTTGGCTCGAGAACCCCGGGAAGACAATGAATTGCTGTGTAAGGCCTAGGTACGATTATTTGTGATGGCCATCTAGATATTGATATAAGTCCTTGAATGGGCTTGATGATTGCTGTGTGCAGTGCATATTTCTTACAATGATATGGTATTGAATATGATGATAAATGATTAATTGATTTTGAAACGCATGTTTTAGTTACTTAAGGATCTGGAATGACTTGATGTATTTTTATGGCAATAGCTAGCTACTGAGAAACTTTGTTTCTTATATTTTTTTTTCTGTATTGTTACTAACCATTCCAGGTGATGCTTTCAAAGGCTCTCATGATAAAGTTCAATGATGTTTTGAAGTTGTAAATGATTGTATAGTTGGTAATATCATATATGATGGATGTACGAATTGTAAATTGAACTCTTTTTGTATAATTGTATGAATCTTGCTCATGTTGTATGAGACACAGAAATTTGCGATATTCTAAATTGGTTTGGAGTAGAAGGCAAATTAGTATGCGTTAATTATCTATTAAATGAGGAATAAGGCGTTGATGAGTAAGGGAGTTACAGTACATCCACTACCAAGCCTATTTGACTTAGATTTTGTAAGAACACATTATCTCTTCAAGTTTAATCAATCACTTAAAGAAGCTTCTATAATATCCACTTGAATACAAGTCAGTCTTTTTGAGATTTGTCTCTAAATAAAAAATACTCTATTAAGAGATTCCATACTCTTAAAAATTTTAGAGATACCTCACCCTAAAATACAACAAATGATTGTTTAAAAATAGAAATCTAAGCTTACAAACTTTTAAAGTTTGAATACATAATGAAAAGCTATAAAAGGAAATTTGAATCTAGTTTATTCAAGGGATTTGAATCATTAGAAAGCAAGAACTTAAGAGAAATATGTCAATGTGACAAGGAAAGTTCTAAATATGTTTTTAAAATCAAGTTTGAGCTTTAAAAAAAGATTGAAAACCTTTAGTGTTTGTTACAAACTTAAAAGAGTTATTTTAAATATGTTAACATCTAAGGAAAAGCTTCATGAAGCTATTCTCGAGCACTTGATTTTTGAAAATATCAAAAGCTGAAGCACTTCACAAAGTGCTTCCCTCTATATGGGAAATTTACTACAACAAGTAAAACACTTGTTGGGATCGGGTGTCAAACAAACATAGCAAAAATTAATCGATCTCAGTCAAAGGATCCATGCAAAATATTATATTAGAATAAGGATTCGGTTAATACCTTTCCGATGATTCAGGGACTTGTAGGTTAATTACCTTTTCAACTTCCTTTTGGCTAAAATCTCCAAGGTATCCACACGAATCAACAGATTACTAGTGAATGTCCACGACCATTAATTAGAATTCTCATCCTTTGCCTCGTAAGGCTATTTACACTTCTTTAAGGGTTATGTGCTAAAAATCGCGCATCATACATGCACAGCGGAATAAAAATTTTACATGATTTCCACCAAGGATCCATGCGAATTTAGAACGCCATAGATTAGGGATTAGGGTTTATACCTTTCGGCCAAAAATCTTCTGTTTGCTACACAGCAAATCCGATCTGCTTCTGTCCGTTTTCCAATCCAATTTGTTTTCCAAATCACAAACCAGAATAGAAACTAGAAATCAGATCACCAGTGCAGCGTTTAATGTGACTGCACCTCTATGGTATCCACACGAACTCGTGAATCATTGATGAATGTCCACACAAACACCGGTTGGAATTGATCTCCTTTCACTTCGTAGTGCTAGCTACGTCTCTTCAAGGGTTTTAGTCAAGGAGAGGTGTTAGAATTTTTCTATACCTTTTTGGGGTGTGTGAATAATGATAATAATCATATTATTACCCAACAAGCCTATTTAAATAGATGCATAGAAAAATCTAACCTATTTGGGCTTTATTTCATGTACAATTATAGGCTTACTATTGGGCCTTATAATTATAACATGAATTCCCAAATATTAAGCCCAAACAATTTGGTCTATTAATTCCAAATTCACTAGGCTCTAAGTGTGCGACCTTACAGGCTCTCATTACGTTGGTAATGACCATTGATCATATTAATGATCATAAATAATGATTGGTGTCTAGCAATACATCATTGTTACAACACATCATTGTTTCCCAAGCAATGAGAAAGTCGGTGATTTGACTAAACCTTTACACGTGATCATCACCTATGTCCTTTTATCCTATACATCTAGATTGAGCACGAGACATGGACTGTGTCATTCCCATATAGCCTAATCTTAAGGTTTCTTAATTCATAAGTAAGCTGACTAAAACAAATATAATCGACATCCCATGTCAATTCATTTGAGCATGACCATGCATTTTCTCAGCTTTACTTAATGAAGGGGCTCATAGATGTTACTCCTGTTATATAGGAGGGACAAATCCCATCTTGATCACACAAACTCCTCTGCATGATATGTGACATATCCAATATCTACCCTTGCATTCACTTAACCATTAGTGACATAGAATAGTATCAAAATATGAAACTCACACGTAGAGAACCTTAGTGATCTCAGGTTAAAGGACCATATTAATAATGATCACTAAGAACCACTCATGACACTTATATAACGATCCATGTAGTGTTCTTAATATGGGTCAGTCCAATATATAAGTTCTCTAACTTGTACTCATGTGTAAACTTAATATCCCATATAAGTCTTCACACATGCTAGTCTTAACATATCAAAATAACCTAATCCACAATGATATATGACTAGGGACATTTAAGAATACAATTATTCTAAGGTTATTATCATAATTGAATATATTACGCAGACAATATATATAAATATAATAATTAGAATTGCCATTAAAATAACATGATTCAAAATTACAATCACCAATATGATTGATTTTAGGGCATACACTAACATTATGGTTAGGGTTTTTTATACTTTGGGATGCGTGAATAATCTATATTATTACCCAACAAACCTATTTAAATAGGTGTGTAGAAAATCCTAACTAATTAGGCTTTGTTCCATATATAATTATAGGCTTATTATTGGGCCTTATAACATGAAATTTCCAAATATTAGGCCCAAACAATTTAATCTATTAATTTCAAATCTACTAGGTTCTAAGTGTACAATCCTACAAGCTCTTATTCCATTAGTAATGATCATAAACAATGAGCAATGTCTAGCAACACATCATTGTTACCCAAGTAATGAGAAATTCGATATCTCGATTGAATCTTTGCATATGATCATCATCTATGTTCTTTTATCCTAGACATCTAGATTAAGCATGAGATATGGACTGTGTCATTCTCGTATAACCTAATCTAAAGGTTTCTTGATTTCTAAGTAAGTTGACTGAAGCAAATGTAATTAACATCCCATGTCAATTTATCTGAGCATAACCATGCATTTTCTCAGTTTTACTTAATTAAGGGGCCCACAAATATCAGTCCTATTATATAGGATGAATAAATTCTATCTTGATCACATAAATTTCTCCACAAGATATATGACATATATAATAATTATCCTTGCATTCACTCAACTATGAGTGACATAGAGTAGTATCAAAATATGAAACTCACATGTAAGGAATCTTGGTGATCTCAAGTCAAAAGACCATATTAATAATAATCACTAAGAATCACTCATGACACTCATACAACAATTCATGTAGTGTTCGTAGGGTGGGTCGATCTAGTATGCAAGTTTTCTAACTTGTACTTATGTGCAGAGTTAATATCTTATATAAGTCACCACACATGCTAGTCTTAACATATCAAAGCAACACAATCCACAATTATACATGACTAAAGACATTTAAGAATATAATTATTCTAATGTTATTATCATAATTAAATATATTATGCAAATAATATATGTATAAATATGATAATTGGAATTGCCATTAAAATAATACAATTCAAATTTATAATCATTAATATGATTAGTTTTAGGGCATATACATTAACAGTACTTCCCTGTGACAAAGTTCTATGTTGAAAATAGGACAATAGGAAGCACTTTATGAAGTGCTTCTTGAGGCCATTCTATAAAAGGAAGTTCTTTGCAATGCTATTTTGCCTCTCAAAATTCCTTTTTATAAAATTGCCCATTTTCAAAAATAATTTTTGAAACTTGTTTGCTCATGCCTTAAAACATTAAGATTTTTATACAAAATACTTTATGAAAATGATTTGAAGATGAAAAACAAGAATAAATTTTGTCCTAAATTTTGGCTCTAACATATAAAGCATATTTTAACACAATTCAATTTTTAAAATATTTTCTCCAATTTATAATTTTAACCCTTAAACTTGATTTCTTCTTTTACAATTGAACCTAAAAAATCCTAACTAAGGTTTTCAATTATCTTTAACTTTATTCTTAAAATCTAATGCAACAAGTGATCTTAAATCACATTTAAATATGCTAAATTGTGTTTTTATAATCAAAATTAACATTGAAATAGGGCTAAGGCTAGCAAATGTCATTTAATATAGAATTATTCACAAGTTGCAACTAAACTAAAATAAATTTCACTAAAACCTTTCTTTACAATTTACATATTTATAAATAAAATTTATTCATATATAATCAAAGAATATTTTAAAGAAATTCCTAATTATTGATAAAAATACATCTTTGATAGTAGCAAATGTTGAAATCAATTTGCATAGAATTTAGGCAAAAATCCCAAATTATAACTCAAATTGGCCAAAACTAATAAAACAATTCTAAAAGCCTACATTAGCAAATAAGGAGAGCATGTAAAACTCTTATTTATTGTTATTCTAAAATTGAGAATAAACTACAAATTTTCATATAGAACCATCATTTGATAAACTTTAATTATAACTTATAAATTTAATTTCCTTGTTATACTAAAACTTCAACAAAATAGAGAAGAAAAAAATTAAAAAATAAAATTTGAATTGATAATTTAAAATTAAAAGATGAATTAGAACTAAGAAGATGAGAACCATAACTCACCTTTACTTCTAATGTTCATGAAAATTAAATAAAGGAGGCAAGGTAGCAAAGTGTGATAATACCAGTACTTGGATTTGTTGGATTTGTCATTTGATATGCTTAATCAACTAAATCTAAAAGTGAAGAATCTTAGGTTCACCATGGCTAATCTAAGACAAAAGCAAACAATACTACTTCTTAAAAGGCAATAAATAAAAATAATTTTCAATTAAAAAGGGAAATATTAGAAAGAATTACTAAATAAATAAGAAATAACTATTTGTTCACAAATCTAGATACATAATTAGTGGGATTATTTAATTCTTGTTCCAAATCAATATTATACGTTTAGAAAAGCTTTATTTTTTATAATCATAAATATCTTATCAAATGATGTTAGCTTCTATTCTTAAATAGTTTAGGTGGTAGAAGATACTTATGGTTTGATGCAATTGCCATAATCATAAAATTCAAAATTTTTCTAAATATAGTATCAATATGTCTATTATCCCCATATTTCATCTAGTACTAGAAGGAATGCATAGCTAATGTTTATATAATCTTGTAAAGTGCTTTAACATAAGGAAAAGAGATAAGATTTCTCTTTAACATGAAAAAGAAACATTATTTTGTAAACTCTACTGATGATCTAGTATTATTTTGGTATAAGTCATTGTTAGAAAAATTCTAGGATGTAATTATATAAAAAATAGCTTAAATAATGCTAGTTATTTCTTAAAAATTAACATGGTTTTAAAATTAGAAGAATGTATTTTCATGATAAATTATCACATTTCTCATTCATTTCATTTACATTTAATTTGTTACTATTCTATTTAATTGCATAACAAAATGGAAGAATTTTAATGTTACAAATTTTACTTAAAGTAAGCTATACTTTGAATAAAGGTTTGATATGTGTGTGTGTGTGATGCATATATAAATTGTAAATTCTAAAGCATATGATGTGTGCAATTAAATCTATTTTTCTAATATTGTTATCTCTATCAATTTTAAAATAATATTTTAATTAGGCAATTAAAGCATTAATCAATTGGTAAATAAATATAATTAGTATTAAAACGTGGGTTTTAGTTTACTACTAATGTGGAATATTAAACAACACCAATTTCCTTTCCTTAAAACTTGTGAAAATGAAGGTAAGAGTTGAAATTGAAAGCTTGTCTTGAGTGCTAAATTATAGATATATATTATAAAGAGTGCCCTGTAGGGTAATCCACCAATTAATTGGAGTCTACTGCAATGTCTTTATACAAAATATCACCTTTGCTCGAGTTTAATTGTTTGTTCACTTTTGTTTGTGTCTTTATCTCTGCGTTAATATTTTTTTCTCCTTTAAACCTAATTAAGCACATTTATATATTATGTATTATGTTGACTTGCTTAGATTCTTTGTTTCTAATTTAATTGTTTAGGGTTTTGGTTGATGTATGTTTCTTGATGAAATTTAATGAATATCTTCTTTACAAAAGTAAATTAATAGATATTTCTATAAAAAAAGGCTTAGTTAACATGAGAAATTTGAATAATACATGATACTACCTAAGTTTAATGACATAAGTTTGGTAATAAATTTCACTCCAACAAAGGTTTATTGCATTAATGTTTCACCTATAATATCAATTCTAGTATCCTTATGCCTTTGTTTTGCCATAATATGTTTTGCAAGTGTCTTTGTCAATGGCTAAGTAACTATTAGAAGACAATATAAGTTCTTTCTTAACATTTAAAGGTATTATTTCAAGTTTCTAAAACTTTACTGCATTATAAGTGTTCTACTATTCAGACCTAAATGATTGTATCGGTCTTCATCTTATTCTAGTTTATTATATTTGAGATATTAATTTTAACTATAAAGATATCAAGATAAGGCTTGAATACTACTATCATTGCTTGTATTGTAATATTAGCTACTGATTCTTTAATTAGGTTTAAATATTGCTTTAAGGGCACTGCAATTAGGAAAATTCTCAATAATTAAAGAATTGTAAATAACATCAAATATTTTTTAAAAAAATGATATCTTAATCTTCAATTATCAACATACATTACTAAGATAAACTCGATGTCATATTTCAATTGTTGAACACTATACTACAACTAAACACATTGATTTTATTGAAACAAACAAATGTTATTACATATTTTTAAAGTTACTTCAAGAAACTAGTGTTGAATACACTCAATTTACAATGACACTTGTATATACATTGATGGAAGCTAATGTCAAAACCTTAAAATAACCAATGTTAAAGGGTAATTTTGTAGCAATATTATTTCAATATAGATGATGATTATTATAAATAAAATGATGTTTAATAATCATTGTTGTTTGACTAATATCTACTTTTACATTGTCTATTATTAGAAATTGATAGAAAAGTATAACAAAATATAAAAGCATTGATAGGAGTACAAAATACAAGAATAAATCACTATGGTGCCATTTGTAGAATCAGGATTCCTCCAACATGAAGCTTAGTTTTACAAACTTGTAACATTTGGTGAAAACCTACTAGGCCAAAATTGACAGAATAAAACTAGATAATGTTTGTTAGTACATAATTAGTGGAAATAAATATTCATTACTATTAGTAATAGAAAATAGATTAGAAGGTAATTAGGAAAAATGTGAGGAATTTGAAATATTCAAGATTCAAAGTTGATATGGCTTTTGAATAACTTAGTGTATTCACTCAAGAGCAAAGGTGTCAAAAATGTAATTCTGAACACATATCCAAAGTTACACATGATCACTTAGGAAAAGAAAAGGAAATTGGCTTAGTTTGAGGGCTTTTATGTAGTTAGTAATTGAACTTCATAATTATAATTAATTAGGAAAATAATTTGGAAAAATAATATATTATAATGAGAAGATGAGTTTCAAATAGGAAATTATAGGAATCATTCAAGGATGTTAGTTTAAAATAGAATATACTAAGAATTATACTCAAATAAGAATATTCCTTGCATAATCCTAATTAAGATATGCTAAAGCATAACTAAGAGAATTGAAATGCAATTGGTTCATCCTTAAGGAGCCAAAATTGTGCCTTCTTTGTCCCAAAGGACATAGGATGATACAATCTTGTTAGGGAAAGATGATATCATCATAATTAGGCATCACATTTCTTAAACACTATAAATAGGTGAAATCAGGTCAAATTTCCTCACATCCCACTAATAGGCCATATCTAGCATGAAAAGGGAGAGGGAAGAAGTGGTTTTTTGAGAGCCTTTGCTAGTTTATAATGAGTTTCATTTAGCTCTTGAAGTGTTTTTAAAAGATTAGTTGAAATTGGAAGCATTCTTAGTCTTCTAATAGAGGTGTAAGCTCATAAAGCCTATGAATTTATCTTCATTTGATAGTTTTTTCTTTAAACTCTTTACTAACTCTATGTGGTTTTGGATGCTACACTTTCGGTTTTAGGTAAGTGAATCAAATTCTACAAGCATCCTTGAGTCAGTAGATATTAATTTATTTTCTTTTTAGTTTTTTTTGTTAGAGGATTTCTATATATAAGATAAACGTATTGTAATTGTTATTGTTATGCTAAAGCCATAAAATTCATGATGGATTAATTTTAAACATGTTTTCTTGAAAATAGATTAGGAAGGATTTGGTTTTGATAAAAATCAATTTCAAATGGTTCTCTAAAATAGCGAAGTTTTAGGGAAAAATGTTTTTTGCATGGAAATGGATGAAAAATGTTACTGAGAAAGCAACAATTGGCTCAAGGGTTCCTTGGATTTAGTTAGTAAAAATTCCATTTTTCATGATAAAATTAGGTAAACACTAAACTTCCCTTTTCTATGGATGCCTTAGAATGATTACATTAATATTTTAAAGAAAAAATCATGGGTTTCTTGTTATTCTGTGAAAAAAATGTTCTATTTTGTGCAAAAATTTGCTACACTATTTCTTAAACTATTTTAATAATATTTATAAATACTTATATATGAAATGTGTAGCAAGAATATGTTCAAAAACATATTTCAAAACTAATGGTTTTAAGTTTAAGAATTGATTTCTAAAACTAATATTTTTAAGTAGTAAAATTTTCTTTACAATATGGTTTTCATTAGTAAGTGTTTTAGTGACTTAAGTAACTTTTTTTATCATTGAAATTTGTTTTTCAAATGATTTATAGAGCCTTGGAAACTTAGCTAGAGATTTTAGGGAATTTTCATGAAGATTTGCATATAAGATGGATTTTTTAATAGGCAAGAAAGCCCACTTTAAGATATTTTGATAGTTTGAGTTGTATGTAATTTATATGGCTTGTTTTGAATGTATAAATGGTTGAAAAATGATATTTTATGACTTAACAATTCTAGAAATCATTATAAAATTTTGTTAAAATTTGGTATTTCATTTGAAAAATTGAAGTTTAATGTACCTTCTTTGAGGTGTTTTGATAGATGGTTACAAGGATACCTTGTATAACTTATTTTGAACATGAAAAATATTTAAAAATTTTATTTAGGAAATTTTAGAGAAAATTGAATAATGTTTACTATTTTAAATGAAATTTCTAATTATAAAAATGTTTTTTAAAACATAGCATGGATTTATGACTATTTTCTGAGCTTTTAGATGTTAATATTTGGTTTAATTGAGTAGCTTTACTACTATTGGGTAGTATGCTTTTTTATTTCCAAAAATAATATTTAAAACTTTGTTATTTCAGATGCCCTAAGATATTTACCTTAATTAAAAAAGGTAATGAAATTATATTAAATTGGATAAGATTTTATTTTTTTAAAAATTTACTCAAAAATTTCTATTGCGAAATTCTCATAAATTGAAAATATTTTAAGAAGTGTGAGTGCAATGATTTGTGAAAATATATACAAAGTCCTAAAAAATGAATTTTCTTTAAAATCATAAAAAATTTAGTACATTTATTTTTTTGTACATAAAATTATTAACTATTGTAAAATTTAGGATATCTACTTTTGAATTTAAAATTTGTTAATTTATTATGGAAAATAACAAGAGATTATGAATAATGGAACTTTATTTTAGTTAGCCCTATTTCATAATACCTTACACAATATTTCTCCTGCTTTGACTTTTCTTTCATAGATTCAACAAAATAAAAGGTTAAGATTTAATAGAAACTCTTACCACATACTCTCTCTATCGTTGCCCATTTCTTTTACTTTTTTTGTCTATTTGGTGTCATCTCCAACCATTCTTGGCCACCATATGACTATTGTGCATTGCCCTACCCTTACAAGCACCTTCCTTTACCAATGGCAACTAACGACAATCCTTAAAAGCCACCAAATGTGGTTACAACATAGCAAAACAAGGGAGCTTGTCTCTTTTAAGTTGTTGACATTTGGCTTCTTCCCATTGTCAATGACCTTCACAAACAAAGATGAGTCATTCTAGAGCAATATATCTTTATATTTTGCTAAAATCCCAAAGTTCTAACCCATTTTAATTTTCTTTAGTTTAAACTTAAAAAAAGGAATTTTATGCCTTAGAGTGTTAAAATAACATTTTTAGAGCATCTCTAAATCATCAAACTTTAATATATTTACTATTTGAGCTTGATTCAAAAAGCCCCTTAAAATATGATATTTGATTTCTTTGAAACATAGTTAAAAAAATTACTGAACTAGGTGTCTAGTTTCATAAAATAATGTGATTAGAGCCTTCTTAGAACACAAAGTTCTAATATTTTAATTATTTTATGCTTAATTCAAAAAAATCATTAGTTATGCAAATTTCTAAATTCTTGATGATAATTTTAAAAAAGTAAGAAAATGATAATCTAAGATGAAAAGGTAATTTGAAATGAGCCTTTTTAAAGCTTTGAGTTTTAATATCTTACATAATTTTGTTCTAAAAATTGCTAAATAATGGCATATTTTTTATTTTATGAGCTAACTTGAGAATAAATAAAGAATGAATGATTTAGAAAGCTAGAATATTATAAATAGAATTTAGAAAGATAAATTTTAGGAAGAAGACAGGTAGTATCAATGTATTTATAATTTATTATCATAACTCAAGGATTCTTAGAATGAATGAGTATTATTAGGTGAGTGTATATCTTTCATTAAAACAATGTTTAAGGATAATCCTTAGTACATTCAATTTTAAAGTTATCATCCTTGCATGATTTGTAGCATATTCCTATTTGAAGCTTATTTTTTTATTATAATATTGTTATTCTTTTCTAACTTATTTCCTTATTTATTTGTAATTATAAAATTTATCTAGTAATTACATAGAAGCTCTCCAACTAAGAATGTTAACAATTGAACATAAAATGGATATGAACACATGAGTCTACTAATGAAGATGGAAAATTAAATAGGGAAATTAGTTAGAAAAGAATAATAATATTATAATAAGAAATAAGCTTCAAATAGGAATATTTTGTGAATCATGCAAGAATGATAAGTTTAAAATAGAATATACTGAGAATTATACTTAAATGAGAATATTCCTTGCATAATCCTAATTAAGATAAGCTAAAGAGTAACTAAGAGAATTGAAATGCAATTAGTTCATCCTTAATGAACCAAAGCTATGCCTTCCTAGTCCCAAAGTAAATAGGATGATGCAATCTTGTTAAGGAGAGATGATGTCATCTCATTTAAGCATCACACTTTCTAAACATTATAAATAGGGGAAATTAACTCAAGTTTCATGACACACCATTAAGAATATACAACTAGAGTTTAAGAGCCATTACTTGTTCATAGTAAGTTTCCTTTAGCTCTAGAAGTGTTCTTAAAGATTGGTTAAAGTTGGAAGCATTCTTAATCTTCTAGTAGAGATATAAGATCATAACTTTCATGAATTTATCTTCTTTCCATTTTCCTTTCTTTTAGATTCTTCACTAACTCTATATGATTTTGGATGTTACACTTTAGATTTTAGGTAAAAAAATCAAGTTCTTCAAGTATCTTTGAGTGAGTAGAAAAGCACTCTTTTTCTTCTTAGTTTTCTTATTTAATGATTTCTTTATATGAGATATACACATTATGATTGTTATTGTTGTGCTAAAGCCATGAAATTAATGGTAGATTACATGTGAACATGTTTTTTTCTCGAAAAAGGTTTTAGAAGGATTTGGTTTTGAGAGAAATGAATTTCAAAATAGTAAATATTTAGAAAAAAATAATTTTTACATACAAAAGGAAGAAAAATGTTTGTGAGAAGGTAGAAAAGGGATCATAGATTCCTTGATTTTATTGTTAAAAAATTTATTTTTCATGACAAAATTAGGTAAACACTAAAATTCACTTTATGTGAATGCCTTCAAATGATTACATCAAAGTTTTCATGCAAAAGTTTACTTGAAACAAGTAATAGAAACTTTCAGATTTCTTGCTATCCTATGAAGAAAAACTTTATATTTTGTGAGAAAAACTTGTAATACTATGTCTTAAACTATTCTAGTAATATTTATAAACATTTATATAAGAAGTATGGAGCAAGAATATGTTCAAAAACATATTTGAAAACTTATGGTTTTATGTTGAAAAGTTCATGTATAAAACTAATGTTTTCAAGTAGTATAAGTTTTACTATGAGATGATTGTAACATCCCAATAAAAAAATTATAAATTTTAATAATAAAGAATATTTATTCTATTTGGTTAATAGTAATTTAAATTAATCTCTGAATTTAAAGTTCTAGAATATCGAAGTTAATGATTATGTGAGTAAGAATTTATAAGATAAATTGTTATATTTAATAATTTTTTTATTATTATCATTTAATCTTGAAATTGACTATTCTTAATTAGTCAATATTAATTAGAGAATTTCCCCACAATTTGGAAATAATTTCTAGTATTTATGATTGAAAGAATATATGGAGCCAATTATTTGCATTTGATAATCTAGTGAAAATTTTGAATAATTATTTTAGGACTTTAAAAATATTTACTTTAAAATTTTCAAATTAACCAAGTTATTACAAATTTTATTGAGAGAAAATTAAAAATAATTGAGTTGATCTTTTAGGTAAAATTAATCTATGAAGGTGAATTTTATAATAAGTTGAGGGTTAAGATTGAATTTGGTAAAATTTGGAAGGCCGAGATTTGATCAGAAAGACAGCTTAAAAAAAGGGATAAGAAGCACGGGATTATTTCCCTTGGCTTAAGTTCCAGCATCTTCCCTTTTTTTTATTTATAAATTTCGGTGCTTTCCCTTTTAATTTTATAAGTCGGCCGCTATTCCTATTACGTGTTTTCTCCAAGTTTTTCTGTTCAAGACCAGCTGCTGTTCTCTTTTCTTTCTCAGAAGCAGTAGCTCCTTTTCTCTCTTTCTTTCTTTCTATATATATATATATATATATATATATATATATATATATATGGGGCGGTTTCTCTTTCTACACACACCTTCACTGCCATATCCTTCTTTCTCTCTGTGCATTTTTCTATTTTCGGTGGCTTCCCCTGTTCGGTAGTATTCCCTTCTATTTTCGGTCAAGGGCTATACTGCTGAACTATTTGTAAGTTTCCAGCAAACTTCACGCCGAATGATATCTCACTAGCCCTAAAGGAGCACTTTAGCTCGATGGCAGAATATTGCACTCCTGCATTCTTCCTCCTCCTCATCGTCAGATGCAGCTCCGTTGTTCTTGTCCGGCCATAACGCTGCTCTGTGAGGTTGTCTCAGTTGCGTGTCCCTTCGTGCTGAATCTCCAACCGCCATGATGCTGAAATTCCTCGATGTGTCATTGTTTATCCACGACTGAGGAGTACAGCAGAACAGCTATGGCAGCACCGAGAATTCTATTTTTTTGGCAAGCTTTTATTTTGCCAAACTGCTGGACGCCTTCTTCCTTTGTTCTGCCCGGACCTTTTCTTCCTAGAAGGTGATGACACCATTTATACATATAATTCCTCCGATATATGCTATTTGGGAATTGATTAGAAGAAATCCAATTAAGTATGTTTTTAACATAAAAGATGATGAGTACAAATATGATCTTTCTGTCTAGAATGCTGAAATACTATAGTTACAATTGTTGTGAAATAAAACGTTCTTATATTTTAAAGGATTCATCTAAAAATTCAAGCGGAATCCATTTTATATATATTATATAAATTTTGAGTATCGCTTCCAATAATGATATTTTTACATTATAGAATGATAGTCTAAAGTATTATATTCTTATATATTATGGGAAATTTAAGTTAAAATTAGAAAATATAGTATTTTTTTGTATATGTGATGCTACTCATGAAAAATATAATTTTTATGATCTAGAATACTGAGATAAATATGATTAAAAGTGCTCTTGAGGTATTTTAGTCTAGTATTTTAAGAATTTAAATTTGATTTAGAAAATCTTCATTTTTTTAAGGTGCAATATTAACAAAGATTTTAAGCTTAAAAAGTATTAGCCTAGTGTATTTAAAATATATGCATTTTATCAGAATCTAATATTTTAATTATTTTTGCACTTTGGGTTAGAAAGTTATTACATACAAAATTTTTTTCTAATATTTTATTAATAAGCTTGAAAATGAAGAAAATTGGAATTTAAGAGGATTAAAGGGCATATTTTAATAAAGAAAGAAAGTAATGTGCATATAGTTATAATTTATTATTGTGTATTGATGAATAGGAGAAATGAAAGGTGAAAATGAAAAGTCAGAAATGTTCACAGTTGAAGGATAATTTCAGGTGAGTATATATCTCACTACTTCTTATTATCTTATTAAAAGATATTTTAAATATTGAGTTATGTTTTCCTCATTATTAGTATCAATTTTATATTTTTGTATAAATATAGTTATATGTGAGCGTTGTGAATTGAGCTATTTGAGATATTGAAAAGTGATGAATAATACTAGAGTGATGATATTGAATATTGCGATCGGTGATAAAAAAATAATATGAAAGTCGGATGAAAAATTCCTGACGAATTATATGAGATGCGTATGATATTGATTTAAGAGTCAGGCAAGAAATTCCTGACTAATAGTTGAGAGAGGTATAAAATTGATTTTGATACCATAGAATAGCTATATGTATGTTTTTTGTATTTGAATAGGTGATATCACGTGATTGTTTGTAATTGAATGATACTAATGATCTGATTGTCACGATCTATTTGTATTCGAGCCTTAATGGCTATTTGTGTGTGATGCCTACGCGAAATGGATAATACATTATTTTGAATCCTAATAGGAAATTGAGGCTCTTATTATTGTGTTACGTGAAATAGACCTGTAGTCATGTACAAGTGAATCTCCATTATAGGATACGGTTCTATGTATTTCAAGATTCCAAAAAAAATTGGTTTGTTATTCTTTTCTTTATATATGTTTAAGTTAATCACTTACAAGATAGTCGTAATTATATACTCACTGAATTCGTGGAACCCACTCTTTTATTTTTATTTTAATGTTTTCATGTTAGCATCCATAGAAAATTAAAGACTATCTTAGTGAGAGATTTGACAATTAGGTTTAAAGTTAGTAATCAAATAGAGTTTTGATGAATTATATAATGTGATGAATTGATTGTATGTATATAAGTGTGAAATTAGATTGTTCTATGGTTATGTTGATTTTATCATATTTGAAAATTAAACAAGTATTAGATCACAAAGTTTGTGGCCCTTAAAAAATGCCCAAAAATAGGATAGATTTTATCTATTTTTCTACAAAAATTTAGAGAGAAAATTTTAAATTTAGAGATTCTCATTAGATAGGAAGAGTAATAAAAGTTAAGGCTTGTGGAAATCGATAATAGGGTCCATGCTGGTCACGATCAGGACAGGTCGTGACAATGATTTTTACTAGAAAGTGTTTTTATGACTTGAGTAACTTGTTTTATGATTAGAAATGGTTTCAAAATTATGTTTAGAGCCTTGGAAAATTGGTTGGAGATTTTACAAAAAAAAAATCATGAAAATTTGGAAATAAGATGGATTTATAAATTATTTTAGGTATCAAAATGATTGAAATATGATATTTTCTTACTTAATAACAATTCCAGAAATTTTTATAAAATTACATTTAAATTTGGTATTTTATTTGGAATTTCGAAGCTAAATGTGCCTCCTTTGAGGTGTTTTGATAGATGGCTACAAGGGTACCTTGTATAACTTATTTTAAGCATGGAACTTGTTTAAAATTAAAGGTCTAAATATTATTTCTCAAAATTTTAGAGAAATTTCAATAAAGTTTACCATTTTAAATGGAATTGCTAATTATAAAAATGTTTGTTAAAACCAAACACAAGTTTATGATTGTTTTCTTAACTTTTAGATGTTGACATTTGGTGAAATTGAATAGTTTTACTACTATTAGGAAGCATGCCTAGGTACTACAATGATTAAGGAAAAATCATTTTTTTACTTGTTAGAATGTTATGCAAAGTGTAAGAATGAATATGCTTAGAATTAAAAGTTGTGAAACTTTAAAAAATCAAAGTCAAGAACTTTATAGTTTTATTGCAAAAAATTTAGGAGTTTCTTAGCCATTTTAGATTCATATTTTATTCTTTCACTAGTATACTATGGTGTTAAGTTAACATTTTAACAATATTATTGAATTTTGATGGGAATTATGTGAAAAAATGGACATTACTCCATATTATTTCATGGTGAAACCATAAACCTATTGTATAATTAGTGCTAGAAGTTTGATATGACTTATTTGTGAATTACATGTTCACCAATAAGGTTTTATGAAAAGGGTATTTATAAATGATAGCAAACTCTTGCATGGATATGTGACTTGGTAATCTAGCATGTGGAAATTGAAGCTTAATTATTTCAAATGGTCACCAGTGAAGTGATAAGGCAGTTATAAATTTTTTTATTGCTAGACTATGCTATATACGGTTATGGATAATTGATGGTATTTTGATCTTACCTTGATGAATTATGAATATGATAAAATGTATCTAAAGGCTACGTGAGTTTGTCTTCACTAATAAAAGTATTGGAAGACTAAAGTTGGTATTTGGAAATAATGACAGAAGCTAGCAAAGCTATCTTCACTATATATGAATCCAATAATAGTATGAAGGATTTTCCTTGGATATTGTCTCCAATTGATTAATTAAGTTAATGATCATTATATTTATATTAGGTTCATGTGCATTATCCTTGTTAACTAGAAAGTTAATAATTACAAGGAATAATCCCTATTATGCTTAGTGATTTAGTTATAGGGTTTGAATGTTGTATATGACATTATTAGCTTGAATGCTATATACAACATTGTAACATGATCGTATGATATTAAACTTTAGGGAGAGATTTAGGGATTAGCCTGGCACACTAACTTATGAGTCACATAAAAGGATAAGTGGGATAAAGTTGGACTTGAAGTGACAAGGTTAGGATATACATGGGATAAGGCTAGCTAATAGTAATAAGTAAGAAAATTTTATGCCCCTATATCATTTAATAGTTATTTTGTGTTCATAATTGAACGTTAAGATTAAACTACATTCTATCTAAATGTTATTAAAGTAGTATTTAAAATTACTTAATAAGTTATATTTGGTATGAAAGTATGTTTAGTTTAAAGATCAATATCTTATGTATAAATATTCTCTTTATTAAAATTAATCAAAAAATTAGTGTGATAGTTATCTCATTAAATAATTGTATTACTTGCTTTACTTGTGATAATATTTTTTAGGTACTCTTTTTATTTGACTGTTGAAATTACAAATGTTTGGTGACATATTTTCTATAATTGGCATGGTACTTTTAAATCGGAGTTCCATTTCAAGCTAGTGATTGATGAGATAGGATACATCAGTGGACTAAGATACGAGTAATGAGGATTAAGACCTCCATATTCGATCTTTCTAGATAATAGTTAGGTAGTTATTCTACTAACAATAGAGTTTTAAAGGCCTCTGTGGTTCTTATGATAAGTAAATCCTATCATAAAGGTTGGAAAGGTAGAGATACTAGTATATGATCATATTCTTTATGATCATTCATCCTTGGTCCCACAATTTGTTATGCCGTCAACATCATTATAGGCAATAGTACATTTAGAAACCCCACTAGTTGAACTATTTAGTCCTTCATCATCCTCTAGTCTACTCTTTGAAGACTTAGATAATCCTTTATCATCTTATAGTTCACTTTCTTAGGACCCAAACAACTATGATGCTAATGTCGAGGAAACCATGCATTGTTTGTTTGAATGATAACTGATAACTTTTTTTAGGTTTTTTTTGTATAATATATCACTTAGTTTTCATAAAGTTATTTTCAAAAGTATCTTTTTAGTTTATTAAGGAATTTTCTAGAAAATAATATTTCAAATAAGTTTTTATAAATATATTTAAAATTATTTTTTCAAAAAGGCCTTTTGAAATTTTATTTGACAGATCATCTCTTTTTGAAAGTACTTTTTTGAAAAACTATTTATCTAAAGTTTTGCTAAAAGATTTCAACTATTTTTTTTATAAAATGTGCATTTTTTGAAATTACTTCACTAGTATTTCTATTTTCTTAAATCATCATGTTTCAATTATTTCCTAATAAAAAATTATTGTTTTGGATTTAGACCCAAAAAGAAAAAGGTTTTGAATATTTATTATTTTCAAAGAAACTTTAACTAATGATGTTAGGTTCTATCAATTAAAAATTGAATTTAAAAGATTTAATCTTATCAATTGTGAAAAAATAATTTGAAAAAAATTATCAATTTTCCAATTAAGCATTTTTACATAATGTATATATTTAATAAAATAATTAGCAGTATATTATAAAATAGTTTAGAAAGGGTTGTAAAGGTATCAGGTTGATATCTTTACATTAGTCACGATGGTCCAAAATTGAGTTATGATAGAAATCTAGTAGAATGGCAAAACACAAGTTACTTTTTTACACTTTTATGTAAACAAGGTACACCCATCAAATATTCTCAACTTCTCATTCTCTAAATGTCTTGGTATTTTCAATATAGATATATGGTTTTATTTTTCATGGTTTGTCTTAATATATTCAACTTAAGAAAGTTAGGGTTATGGTTATGACACCATACTAATTTTTTTTAACTCTCTATTAGCTCACGGACATGCATTGTAACCTTAGACATGAAATATATTACATATTGAAGATTCCTTTTATAAATGTATAGAGATGTTTTGACTTTGGATATTTACTTGGAAAATGTTCTATTCTAGATTATTTGGCTTACATTATTGATGTATATAAATGTATGAATGTATATGTGTCTTAGGCATATATCTAAGAATATGCACAAATTCATATGATATGGGGTTCAATTATTTTTCTTATATGTATGGTTCTCACTAAATTAATTAGTCATGGATTGAAGATGGATGCATCCTAATCAGTGTACTACTAAATATAAAGATGGGGTTAATGGACTCATCAAATTTGCAATTAATCAAGGAATGAAATTTAGTGATAGCCTCTTATAGTGCCTATATGTTAACTATTGTTATTTTAAAAAAGAAATAGTAGAGCAAGTATAAGATTATCTATTTGTCCATGGTATTAACATTGGATATACATGATGGAAATGGTATAGTGAAAGTAAACTTTGTAACATGTTTACTAATTTTGAAGACAAAGGTTTCATTAATCATTTAGAGAATATGTTACATGATGTTGAAGATAATTCTATTCAGCATTTGCAATACTTGTGGATATGTTTTTGCAAATACTTGTATGGTTATTTCATCGAGTAACCAAATCACTTACAATACCTATGGATATGTTTTTGCAAATAGTCTTCTTGAAAACTTCGTATAAAACGACTAACATCTACAAATAGCTATACTACACCCCATATGGCATGTATAAGCAAAAGCTTCATTTCACTCCAATCATCCATGAAAATGACAAAGTAGCATAAGAATCTAGGATGAGAATAGCATAAGTTAACCCATAAGAATTAGATCCTATTTTGATTTTCTTAAAATAGCATTCTAAAAAAGAAGGTTATAAGATAGCTTTGTTAATGCCCCTCCTCAAAGATCCTATTTTGGCAAAGGGAGCTGTAGAGTCCTTATAATGACTCACTTCTAGACCATACTGTTTTGGTCCCAAACCAGCATATATTCCACTAGTTTTGCTTGATTTCCACTTTTACTAGTATCAATACTAGTACTAGTAGTGGTACAACTAGCATAACATATGCTTCCAAGACCCTTTGCACCAATCCTTTGCTTTGACAATCCTATCCATAAGTCTGATTTGGAATTGCACTTTAACATTTCCATTAATAACTAGTCTATCTAATAGTTGTTAGCTAAATTTTGTTTGTTTAAAATTTGTATATATTTATAAATAATTAATGACATATAATAGTTATAAGATGATAATGTGTATGGTAAGACTTGTGCACTTTATATAACCAAAATATGTATTTTTAATTATAACAAATATGAGACATGATATTGTAGGTTTATTTTGCTTACTTAACAAATATTGTTTTCCATATGATTGTTGGAAATAGTACAAATAAGAGTTTTATGACAAAAGCAAAATGCATTTCATCAATAATAGAGTATCCAATTTTTTAAAAAATATGCATGTTTTAATGACAAAAGCTATTTTTATTTATTTTTAAAAGGAAAAAAATCAAATCTTTGATTTTGATGTTATCTTTAAGGATTTTAAAGGAAAAAAAAAAACAAAGGATAGAATCATCTTATTCATTTAAGTTTCACTACTTGATCCTATTCTATTGTATTGTTTTTTAATATAGACTTTAGCTTTCCTAAAGAATTAGAAGTGTTTTCAATAGGTGTTTATTTGAAAGTTTAAATAGAGATACATGTTTATTCTGCTAATTTTAGAACATACTATAAGAAAATAATTATTTTTTATATGTAATATTTTTCTAAATCACTTCATCAAAATTATGTTTTAACTCTTTCCTAGTCAGATAAATCACTAAATCTTTCTTATGCTTTTAATTAATTAAAGGGAAAACTTAGTGAAAATTTTCAATGTTGTGTTTTTCATGTCATGCTAGATTTTACAAAAATAGTTAATTAAAAAATTAAAATGACTTAGAAAGGCTTATAAAGATATTTAATTTATATCTTTACACCGATTAAAATGGTCCAATAATTAGGTCATGATAGAGGTGGTATCAAAATATAGTTTGGGTAGTTGTGGAATGGTTGGAATATAGTTAGAGGGAAACTATAGAAATGGTAGGATCTAAGAAAGTTTAATACTTCAATGTTAGGAATAGCAAGTGAAACTCTAAAGTAGCCAAATATATGCCATCAATGATTTTAAAGATTTCATCCAAGATGCTAGGTATCTTTTACTTTTTAGCAAATGATTTTTTATTTCTAAATATAAGTTACTTTATAGGCCGTGGTGATAATAAGAGCAAACCTAGTAGACCAAGTAACTTTTCTAATAGTGGAAATAGGGATGAAATACTAGAATAAGTAACAATTTTACAACAAAACCTTAGAAAACACGCTTGATTAAGATAACTAAGCAAAGGATAGGCAGGGTGATAAATAACCTTCCCTTTTAACACCTCATTAGAATAGGTTAAATTAAAACCCTTTAATTATGATGGGATTGATCCATTTGTTGCTCCTTACTAGTTTTTGGATTATATTGAAAGGACTCATAAGTTGCTAAAATGTAATGAAGTCGCCATGGTAGAACTAACAAGATATAGCTTGAAAACCTAGTACACTAGTGGTATAGCCAAAGCATCAAACTAAGATTAAGATGCAATAATCCTATCACATATAGACAATTCTAAAAGGAATTAGAGGATTTTTTCTAATGTCAAAGTCTAAGAAATGCTAGAGCTTATGAGTTTGAACAATTAGTCCAAGGGTTAATGATTATAGCCTAATACGATGCTTAGTTTATTTGACTTTCATGATACATTAGGTATTTCATGCTGATGAAAAAGAAGAAGGTGAATTGATTTCTTTATAAGCTTTATGATTACTACTATGACATTATAAATATCACTAAAGATGTAACATATAAATAGGTGTCAAATCTAGCAACCAAGGCAAAGATACACTCTATGCCTTTGTTTGGATGGGGGAGAAGTGGGAGGAGAAAGAAGTTAGGAGATAAAGAAGTTGGGGGAAAGAGAAGTGGGAGGAAAAAAATATTTCTTTTGTGTTGTTTGGAAAGGAAGAAGTTAGGAGAGAAAGAAATTAGGAAAGAAGTGATTTCTTTTGTTTGGAAAGGGAGAAGTTAGGAGAGAAAGAAGTTGTATTTCTATAAAATGACTTTTGTACCCTTACATAATATATGAACTCAAGTGTATACATTAAATTTTGTATTCTTAAAAATTATAATTTTAATTATTAAATTAAATACCATATTAACAATAAATCTAATAATTAAATATTTTAATTTAATAGTTATAAATAAATGACAAATTAATAATAAGTTCAATTTTAATAAAATATCTTAATCTAATTATCAAAAATCTAATACAAATACATATTCAAGTAATTATATAAAAATTTGTATACATATTTAAAAAATTATATAATTTTATAAAATAATCCTATTCTTTTAAAACTATCTCAAATAATTATTATCTACTCCTTTAATACCTATATAAGAAAGATTTTCATTTAAAAAAATTAAAAATAAGATGTAGTAATAACTTCCTTTTTTAAAATTATATAATTTTCCTCATAAATTTGGGATTTATAATAACTGTTGGTGGATATATATTGAAAAAAAATTTAAATTTTTAATAGAATAAGATAAATCTCTTTATGTGGGGTCCACGTAATTTCATCATTAATATCTATTACCTAACTATCAATATAGTTCATAAGTTCTGTATGTTATACATAATAGCTTAATTGTATCTCATAAATGTCCAAATGATGATTCAGGACCGGAGGTTCACATACAAAACATAAACATCACAGGTTCACTTTAGTCGATTAATATAAGATTTATTACCATACAAGACAAATGATACCAAAACAACTTCTCCCTTCCAAATGGTTTGCCCGATCAACTTGACACTACGTCATAGCTGTGGCAACAAGTATGTTTGCTCTCCTCATTATCGGTGCATCAATTCAAATAATTATTTTAAATCGCATTGCAACTTTACAATTATTCTACAGTATCGTTATATATGTGTAAAGTGTAATGTCCGGAATTTTTAATTCTATCATTTGAATATCTAAATTCTGAGGCTATAGAAACGAAGAGCACGTTTGAATTAGCTTGGTGGGTGAATCTTAAGATGAAAGGAATTAAGTCTAAGGGTAATCGAAATTTTGAAAGAAAAAGGATAGTAGGAAAAGAATTAATTTCCCTAAATAATATAGATGATCAGAGGAGGTTAGAAAACCCTAAAAAAGGGAGTTGTCTAAGTCTAACAATGTAAGGAATTTTAAACAGACAGAAACCCTATGGACTAAATTGTAAAAGTGTAAAATCGGGTGTGGTTAAAGTGTGAATAATTAAGAATTTGGGATCTAATATGAATAACTAAGAATTTAGGGTGTAATATATAATTTTATTTAGTGTGACCAATAGACACATGACAAGTGTCATTATAAAAAAATGACAAGAATAGCCCTACTAATTGGTGAAAAAGGACTAAAATACCCTTGAAAATTTTAAAAATGACCAAAATACCCTTGAAGCTTCATGAAAACTCTCTCTTCTTCTCCATTTCACCTTGAAGCCCTGGATACCTCCGTGAAAACAAGCTTGGACGTGCAAGAGAGAGAAGGAAGAGAGAGAAAATTTCTTTTGGCTTTTTCACCTAAAAATAGTGAGAATTAGGCTTAGGTGTAGAAGAGAAAGTTGCTCCTCTCATCAAGCTCTATCTATTGGTGTGTTTAGATTGAAAAAATCTCAAGTTTGATCAAGTTTGGTGAGCTCTAAGTGAGGATTTTCAAGTTGCACCAAGAGGTAAAGATGTTCTCCTCTAAAAGCTCTTTAATGTACTCTTTTTAGTTTCTTGAAATTTTGATGTTGGTGTGGTCAAAGGTGGTTGACCATGGAGTTTTGGATGATTTGAACATGTCTAATGGTGTTTTGGATATTGTTATGTTGATCTATGGCTTTGGTTTGGTGCAAAAATAACAAGAAACCATGATGTACACACTAGGGCTTTAGAGGCATAATGGTGCATGTATGGATTTGGCATGATTTGTTTAGAATTTGGCTAAATTGATGAAATTAGAATGATTCTTATGAATTATGAAGCCTATGGGAGATGAAATTTTGAATTATGAAAGTGTGTGTGAAACTTCCCTTTTGAGAAGCCAAAACCGTGAATATGGAAAAGAAGGAGGGAAGGAGATTTAGCCATTTAAATTGTGTTTTTGGAAGATTAAAATAATGTATTACAATGAAATTTAAGAGATATTGGAATGTACATTAAAATTTGGGTACTTCCTTCATGGTTTAGTGTATGTGGAGGAAGTGAAGAATACATGAAGTTTAAGAAAAATGATGAGGTTCTAATAAGAATTATGATGTGTATTTATGTAGACTAAGAAGTGACAAGTTAGGAAGGCAAGAGGAATTGTAAAGAAGTTTTTAAGTGAGGGCAAAGGAAACATCACTATTGGAAGCTTTTAAAAGGTAGCTAGCTTGATCCTTAAGCTCTGTTTTTCATTTGTGTTTTTTGTATTTTATGCCATTGTATGGAATGTGTATGAAATTGATGTGCATAAAATTGTTGTATATGGTACCTATGGCCCGAGTACCCCAAGAAGATAGTGAGCTTGCTGTGTGTGAGGCCTATGGCCCGAGTTCCCCGGGAAGACAGTGAAATTGCTGTATATGAGGCCTAGGTACGATTATCTGTGATGGCCATCTTGATATCTTTATGAGTCCTTGAATGGGCTTGATGATTGCTATGTGTGATGCACATTTCTAACAATGGTATGGAATGAGATGATAAATGATTAATTGATTTTGAAATGTATGTTTTATTTGCTTAAGGATTTGGAATGGCTTGATATGTTTTTATGGTAATAGCTAGCTACTGGAAAACTTTGTTTCTTATGTTTCTGTATTGTTACTAACCATTCCAAGTGATGCTTCTAAAGGCCCTCTTGACAAAGGAGAATAATGTTTTGAAGTTGTATTAAAAATGTCTATATAGTTTGTGATGTTAATATGTGATGGATATATGTTTTGTAAGTTGAACTTTTTGTATAACTATATGACCTTTGCCTATATTATATGAAATATATGAATTTGATGTATTGTGAGTTGGTTTGGAGTAGAAGGCAATTTAGTATGCAATATGTGTGAAATTGGAAATGACCAAATGAATAGTAAATGACCAAATGAACAGTAAACTCGTAGGCAGCAGGTTGAGTATGTTTACAGGGACTTTTGGTGGAGTTTCAATGCTCAAAAAATTATGAGAAAATTCAGGGATGAACCTTACATACTCAATGAACTCTTTGAAAAAATTTAGCCTAAAATAAGTTTATTTACTATGTGAATTTATTACATGTTTTGGTCTCCCCTGTTACCGTCACAGTGTAGAGCACTAATGGTATCTCAGAGATCAGAAGCAGTAAATGGATGAGTTTTGATCTGAAAATTTTATGGAAAGTATATAACATGTTATTCAAGTTCCATACCTAATTTGAGCTTATTCGGAGTTGATTTACCCCATGAAATAAGGGTTTACTTTTACAGTTTTGAATTCTGGACAGCACTGGGACAGAAACACTTTGCTATGAGTTTTGAAAGGCCTAATGATGTCTAAATTATGTCAAATTTTTACAGGATGTATTTAACATGTGAAAGGTTCATAGGATCCAATTTCATGATTTTTGGAGTTCTGAAAAGTAGTTTTTTCATATTTTTGAAGTTGGTCCAGTAATTCTGGAAATGAGCAGAAAATTTCTGAAACTCAAAATCTGTAATATTTTGTTTCGTAGAATCTTAAATTGGCTTCGAAAAGCCCTAATTGCGAAATAATTATCTATTTAACGAGGATTAAGGTGTTAATAACTAAGGGAGTTACATAAATTTATAGACATAACAAGATACTCAGCACATACTATCAGAACTTAGTTTTAAAATGACTCTCTACTTATGCAAGGACAAAAAATACAATAAGGTCAATGTCATTCTTTACATTAAGATACCATCTGATAACTTTAAAAAGATTAGTTGAAAGAATGCATCAGTGTGTACCTAAACTGGTAGATCAACCAAGTCCTGCACTGGCCATAAGCTGATATAGCACCTGTAATTTTAAGTGAGGTGGTACCCCAAAAAACTGCTTCTTAGCCCTCTCATTTTCATAAAGGAAGCTATAACACTTCAACTGATATTCTTCAAGTACTCCTATTTTCTCCAGCTTTGTCCAGACTTTTGTTTCAATATAGTGGCGAGGTCTACTGTTTTCCATGATGGAAAGTTATTTTTCTGCTGTCCGAGCTTTCTTTTCGACTATTTCTACATACCTTTCAGCTATTTGCACATTCTTTTCCGCCGCATCTCTCATAACTTCAGTTAAGTTGTTGATCCCCATATTCAACTTCTTGTAACCTTTCTCAATTAAATCAACTGTGGGCACTTTCCACTTTGATCCTTTTGATGATGATGTTCCTTGGGATTGATTTGAATTAGGAAACTCTTGAGAGTGGTTTGAGGGAGCACATTCAGGACTAAATGAGTCAAAATGGCCAGTGTAGTTGGGAGTATCATTTCCCCAATTAATATCAGAATCTGACATGTGTTCAAAGCTATCATTCAGGTCCAACCTCTCTTTATCCCATTTCCTCAGCTTATCTGCTGCACTCTCAGCATATGATCCTGTGGCCTTGTCTCTTCTGAATAGCTCCAATAGCTTGTCATAGTTATGTATTAGTAAACACTTCCATCTGTTGGCCTCAGGTTTATCCTGTAATAACACACACAATCACATCATCATATGCCTTATTTTGGTGTAATCCATACTAAGAAATAAACTAAGTATTACATCTATGAATAGTGCATGAGTTATTCTATCTTTACCTGGCATATCTCACTTCACACTTTTGGTTCCGCCTCGAACATGTGTGTGGATGGATTCCAGCTAATCCCACTCCATCTATGAAACAAATCATAACATTCATTGAAGTTTTCCTTCAATGTCTTCAATTGATTCTTGATGTGTTGCTTCTGAAAGAATGGACCTATAGTTTGCTTAAGCTGTGCCACCATGCTAGCATAAGCCATAGATGTAAATGTGCCATCTGGTCGATTGCCTTTTTGCACCTCCTCGAGTAATAAATCTAATAATATAGCATCCATATCTAGCATCCAACGTAGTAAGTCCCTAGAAGATCCATCTCCCCTGCTATCAGACTTCTTATTTTTTGACATGGTAAAATCTACAATGAAATACACAACCCAATAAGGGGTGATAGTATAAGGGATGGAAAAGGATTATATCATGCACGGTACATGTAATTGGTGACAAACTTCTCAGATATAAGTTGTTTAAAATATGTGCAATTCAAAAGGAGGTTAATGCACAATCACCTTCTCAACAATAGATATTCAATTCATGCTACAAAAGGGAAGAGCAACAATCTGTTAAATCCAAATCATACATATAAAACTCTAAATATAGTTTTCAGTCACATCAATAGTGCAGGATTCATAAGCATCAAGAGATAATGTACAAAGAGTTATTGTATAAATGACAAAAATTATGACAAGCTCTGCTAATAATCACTCCACATATGGGCTGCTAGGTTTTCTCTCATGATGAACCCATGCCTATAGTCTTCCTCTATGGTCTTGGATTCATGATCTCCTATATCTTCTACATTCCTTTCTAGGAGCTCACGATCGACCTCATCTATCAATCGTGGATCGGGATCAACATCCATTAGAAAGTTATGCAATATACAACATGCAATAGTAATGTCCGTCATGGTCTTGAAGGAGTAATGTGGTTCCGTGCCCGTAACAATTATTGGGAATCTCTTTTTTAACACCCTAAAAGCCCTTTTGATTACATTTCTCAACAATACATGTTGATGGTTATATAATTCCTTTGCATTTTGAGGTCCACGGGTAGTGTACTCCTTCAAATGATATCGCACTCCTCTGTAGGGTGTAAGAACGCCTCCTTTTAGAGGAAATCCTGCATCTCCTAAGTAGAATTTACCTATTTTACAACAATGATACAAATAAACGTCAGAACACATAACCATAAAGAGAAACACATTAATTCTTATGGCGTTGACCTATTATTGTTCAAGGCATAACAAAATTGATACTTACCTCTTGGAATTCTCAATTTATCTCCTCTCTTAGTTAAAGCATGTTTTAGGACCCTAGAGTCAGATGCAGTTCCCTCCCAACCAGACAACACATATATGAACTTCAAATCAAAAGAACACACTGCTAACACATTCTGTGTGGGGTAGTCCTTTCTTCCTCAAAAACAGGGAGCATCCTTACTGGGAACTTTGACTCGTATATGTGTTCCATCCAAAGCTCCAACACAATCCTGTAAATAATTTTCTTTTAGTATATTTACACAACATGATAAATAAAGAACAACAATCCAATTATTAGCAGTGTCATACAGAAGTGAAAATATATTACCTTGAAATAAGGATAAAATCTACTGTTATTCAGTATTTGAGTAGGAACCTCTGATTCAGAAGGCGGCACAAGATACTCATCTCCGAGAGATACGATAGCCCGTAGAATGTTATGAAAGTGACGGCTAACTGTCTCTCCCGACCGATGGAAGAAAAATAACATAGTTCTATTTTTTACATTATGTGCTAGGATATGCAAGAACTTAGCTACTTGTTCCTTAACAGTCGAATAAGTGGAATCCCTTACTCTACCCGTTGATTTGATCTTTTCACATAATCGTAGGAAAGTGGGAGGACGCATGCATAGTACGTCATGACCTTTTTTTGAATGTAAGAGGTTCTGCAAGAGTTGTTGCTGCATCTGGTCTCTTACTTCCCTGACTCCACCAATGCCTTTAGGTACTATATTGGCTTGCAACTCCAGTAGGTACATAAAATAACCAATATAGCATATAAGTTGAACCATACACATTTGACACAATCTGTTCCATTCTTTCATCATTTCAATAATAGGCAACTCGTCTAATTCCAACTGATCTTCATATAATTCATCCACATTATCCTCCATAGTCACTTCTGAAATACCTCTAAATTCTAACTAATAAAAATTACAAACCATAAGTTGTAAACAAATGTAACCACATATATCAGCTTCAATGTGTATGCACTACTTAAATACTATTTACCTAATTTGAAAAAAAAAACACAAAAGAGAATTTTGCATCCACAAGTATATGCAATGAGATTTATAAAGTTAGTAGAAACATACCTTTGGGCTTAAGCAGGGATTAAGATCTTGACTTTTTTAGTTGCGTATATACGAGTCCTTTGAGAGTGTCTAAAATTAGAAAATGCCTCGAGTATAGTACCTATTATCAAGAGTAACATATGATATCAAAACAAAGGAATGCCAAATTCTATAGTTATTCTCTTGAAACTAAATATTTTAATCATTTTGTTTTCCAATTGAAAGCATAATCTTGCAATTGTGTTTTTACCAATAATTAGACATACTATACATTTTTAATATCACTTGAATTATTTACATATTTATGTTTCTAAATTTGAATGTCATTATTCATAAACAACTGAATCAGAAAAATAACTTCCCAAGTGAACTGCAGCATTCATATTATATTTATTTATATAATTTTCCTTTTCAAAATTTCAAAATAAATTTCATACACATCTATATATTGAATTTTTCCCTCTGAAACATATATGGAACGGACACAATGTTGTCAAGAGGAATTTCCACATTTCTTAAAAAAAATTGAATTTTAAAAAAGGGGATGGGTCGATTTGACTGGAATCTGGGTCGAGTTGACATTTGAACCAGGTTGGACCGTGGGAACCGAATAGCAGCCTCCCACAGCACCGACCACAGTCAGACTGCAACAGAACCGGAGAGGAGTCCATCGGCGTTCAACATCTTCCTCACCTGCAACCCATAACTAAAACAAGTAAAAATGCCACATTTTTACCTAAATCCGACAACGTGCACAGTGACCTTACCTAAGATGTCCCTCCCTTCCAACGCCTTTGACCGTCAGTGGCTCTGTTGCTGCTTCTTTAAGAGACGCTGGTAGCTGCTGCAAGCCAGATCCAACGTCATCTGGAGGGGAGGCTGCAAGAGTTGTTACACGCTGGTAGCTACTACAAGTCGATTACACGCCTATTAGCTGCGGTTGCTCAAAGGGGAGGCTAGAATCCAAAGACAAGCAGGTGGAGATTTTGTGGAACGAAACACCGGCAACGATGGACTGCGGCAGTGAAAATAGTGAAAGAGACAAGAGGGGTAGCTGCTGGAAATTTTGTGGAACGGTCCGAACTTCTCTTTAGTTCTTTCCACTTTGGAAGAGAACTTTGCACAATGAAATTGGCGGGGCCCACTGTCCTATCTGCAGTAGCATTTCTTTCTTTTCCCACTTCCCTGCCCCATTCCAAACGGGAGAAATTCCACATTCAAACCCCAACTTCTTTCTTCCCACTTCTTTCGCCCCTCATTTCTCTGGTTCCAAACAGAAGCTAAGGCAAGATGTGATAGGGAGGCAAGCTCCAGTAAAAAAAAAGCTAAGATTTAATAAGAAAAGTAGAAGTAGCAAAAAGTTAAGAAAAAAAGCTGGGAACACCAATAGGAGTGTAGAGACAATTTTGAGGGCAGAAAACATGCCTAAATGCAACATCTAGATCATTAAAGTCACTAAAAGAATCTACTAAGTGGCAAATCTACCTAATGGATCCCCTTTCTACAACCAATGCAACATAGATCATATTAGGCCCTATGGATCCTACCTCAAGTGTAGATGGATAGGATATAAAGCATAAGAGTGCATAATGAATCAATATCGGAATAATGCTTTCCCTAACACTTAAATTCACTAAGCATTCATTTTAGTAAGATCATTGGAAGCATTTGGAAGAGGAATAGGAAGAGGAAAGAAATAATTAATAGGAACTTAGGCTTGAGTATTTGCAATGATGAAATAGGAGGCTTAAGCCTCAAGTGCTATCATGATGGACACCTCACTTATTGAGAACTTTTACCCATGAGTACTATTTGATTCCAAAGCTACTTATTCTTTCCTATCTTATAGTTTAGCAAGTGGACTATCAAAGTTAAGGAAAAGTTAGATGATCTCATGATAATTACTACTATGGAAGGAAAAACTATAGTAGTAACCTATAACATTAAGGATTGTAAAATTATTTTAAATGAATATCTAACTATAATAGATGTAGTAATGTTGGATATGGTAGAATATGACATAATCTTAGGAATGGATTAGCTATCCAAGTATCATGTATCTATGAATTGCTATCATAAAATAATAATGTATCAATTAGAAGAAAGAGAAATGGCATAGGCATTTCAAAGGGTGAAGCATGTAAAGATGCCTACATTTACCTCTTGTGCTAAAGTAAGAAAACTGGTTAAGAAAATATGTGTAGTATGGATCATTACAATCAATAAGGCTAAAGAAGAAAAGCCTAAGGTGAATAAAGTCCTAGTGGTGAACGAATTTCATGTAATATCCTAAGTTAAAATTTAAGTCTTATAAATTTTGATGCTTATAGATAATTATTTATTTATTCAATTAATATTTAGTTTTAGATTCATTTTTCATATTAAAGGTTCTGGAATATTAGAAATGATAGCTATGATAATATATGAAATATATATTTATTTTTTTATATATGGCTATTAGTAATTTAAGATTAGTTTAAAATGATTTTTATAAAGGAATTTCCTACAAGTTAAAAATAATTTTAGTGGTTAGGTTACAAGGTTTTATGAAAATAATTTATTTGCATTTAAGAAATTATTTTTAAGAATTATGAAAATTTGAAATAATTATTTTAGGATTTTTAAATTCATTATATTATTTCAAATATATATTTATATGTATGTATAAGGGGAAGATTTAAATTACTTGTAATGAAATTTTAAATAAAATAAGTTTTATAAAAATTGAGTTTTCAAATACATGAAAGGCCAGGATCAATGGTCATAAGAATAGATAGATAAGATAATAGGGGAGTATGAGTTTATGATGCACCATAGTGTGCAAAATCATTACCTATAACTAATTTTTCTATATTTTCTCTCTCCTCTTTCTCTTTTTATTGGGCTCCTCTCCCTTCTCTTTCATACCAATAGCTCTCTCTCTCTCTCTCCTCTCTACTGGCTCTTTCTTCTTTTTTTTCTCCCCTATCCATCCTTCTTTCTTTCCCTCTCTTTTTCTCTTCTTTTCCTTCTCAGTAACTTCATTTTCGTATTCTTTCTCTAGTGTTAGTGTTACCATTAAAGGACGTTTTTATGGTATGTTTTGTTATGCTATTGCTATGAGAGAACTTTTGATTTGCAATATTAATAGGACATTGATCTCCTTTATTTTTGTTGGTGTGTGTCCTAGGAACCAATCATATAGATGATTGAAGTAATACACAATGTATTATATTTTATTTTAGGTAATTTAATTATTACATTTTATTTTTATAATTTTATTATTATTCTGTGTGATTTATAACTTAATATAATAATTATTTTTGGATTAGCTTCGCTATTCCTAAAATGCCCCTAGTCAAGTATTATTATAAAAATGATAGTAATAATACATCGAGACTAGCATGTATAGTGACTGATGATTACAAATCATGGATATGTGATATCAAGTCAATACATGAGTACATTATTAGTGAATAATGTACTGGATTGACTCACTATGAGAATATTGCATGGATAGACGTGTCAAAAGTTATTCTCATATAATCACAAATACATATAAACTTTTGACCTAAAGTCATTACGGTTTCCTACATGAGAAATTACTCACTTTAATATTATCCTATGTCACCTTTAATATTATCCTATGTCATTTTTATTAGGATGACGAATAGGGCATTAATTAGGTGTGCCATGAATCGTGCAGAGGGAAGTGAGTGATGTAGATGAGATTTTGTTACTCTTGTATAAAAGAGAAATATCCTTGGGCCCCTTAATTAAGTGAGATTTAGAAATGCATAGCCATGCTCAATTGGATTAATATGTGATATTAATAATTTATTTTAAGCCTACTCAATATCAAGAAATATAAATTGAACATTGACGAGGATGACACATTCCATGCCTCTAGTTCAATTTGAATATTATTACAAAAGGGTTATGATGCAAAACGTTGATCATATATTAAGTGGATGTTAAATCACAAATATTCTTACTACTTAAGTGACAGTGATATATTGCTAGATACCGCTCATTGTCTATGGCTCAATAATGAGTCATTGTCAACGTAGTAAGAACCTACAGGGTTACATAAAAAGAGTAAGAATAAGATAATAATTAATTGGACTTTAATTATATTAATATCCAATTAATTAGACTTATTTTCGTGCATATATATATTATTATTAAGAATAATAATGTGTTATTCACGTAATATATATATATATATATATTATGTGATATTATTTGATATTAAAGTAATATCAAATAATTACGTTATTAGATATTAGATAAATATATTATGAGATAATATTATTTTGATATTTGATAACTATATGCATTTGATAACTATATGCAATTATCTAATATTAACATATTTATATTATGAGATAATATTATCTAATATTAGATAATTAATAGATAAGTCCTATCTCTCCTCATTATCTCTAGGATAAGGATAAAATGAGTTGTTAAGTGTGATTAGGATTTTGGAAGCA
Source organism: Sindora glabra (assembly GCA_020226215.1). Lineage (NCBI taxonomy): Eukaryota > Viridiplantae > Streptophyta > Magnoliopsida > Fabales > Fabaceae > Sindora > Sindora glabra. The sequence goes on along the minus strand of CM035234.1, from coordinate 55,818,490 downwards.
TTATCCTAGTAGGACTAGGATTGTGGCTTACCTAAGTTCTATAAAAAGGGGTTTAGGGGAAGCACATTATGCACACGCTCATAAGCCTTTTAAAGCCCTAAATCACTCAGAAAATATCAAATCCTAATTCCTAAAGAGAGAAACGCATCCTAGCAGATTTGTGGAGGGTGAGAGGTTATTGTTTACTCCGTGTGGATACCGTAGAGATACTGTACCTTCTGGCCAGCGTTTAATTCATCCACTCTTAAGTTTTGATCAATAGAAACACGAGTGCCCAATAGGTAAAACCCTAATCATTGATTTATGCTTTTTGCATGGATCCTAGGTAGAATTCGGATTAAAATTTTAAAATTTCGCTGCATGTAATAATCCGAATTCACAACAGTTTTCTAGTACACTTCATTTTTATCAACCAGTAATCACTTGTGGAGACACGTTGAATGCTATTGTCTTTTTCTTTAACTTTGTCAACTAGTTATAGCTTATAGTGGCATAGGAGCTACTATTCCTCATGTTTTAGTGTGATGGGTGTTATTTCCTTGCCATTGCTCCTTCCTTTAGCTCCAGTGTAGTTGGTTGCGGCTCATAAAGAATGGGGGGAACCACTAGGTTGCAGTTAAAGAAACCACCAAAGTGTTGTTGTCCTATTTTGCTTTACTAATGTTTTAGGATAATTTCATCGCCGACAAGCTTGGCCAAGCACTTCCAAAATAGGTGAACATATTTACATCATAAAATTTTAATTTTTATAATGATTTAAGGTTTAATCCAAGAAATCCATTTTCATGAAATTTTAAGATATATGTTGATTCATATCAAAAATGTGATTTTTTTGCAATCAAATGTTAAAATACTAAGATTAGAGTATTTATGGGTTATTATATTCTTGCATTTCAAATGAATTTCGCTTGACTTAAGAAAAACACATTTGTATGTATATGATATACATGATGATGCATTTGGAAAATATAATCTTTTATGCTGTAAAATGCTAAAGTAAGATGGCTAAAACATATATAAACCATTTTAGTCTACTATTTTAAAAGATTTATATATGATTCAAAGAAACCCACTTGTGTGCTTTGATATATATATATATATATGGTAATACATGAGAAAAATAGGCTTTTATGTTGAAAAATGCTAAGATAATGTAATCTAAATGAATATGGTGTATTATATCTTAATACTTTCAAATGATTTAAGGAAGCTTAATCATGTGAAGTGTAATTTTAATTACCTTGAAACAAAGCTAAGGGTATTATGGCTAAATGATGATATAGAATAATAAAATGAGGTAAATAAACACTTTTCACAGCATTAAGTTCTAATATTTTGTCTATATGGGTTAATTTGAGAATGTTTACATTATGATTTATTCTTGATTTCTTGAGGTTAACCTAAGAAAGGATAATAAGATGCATTATAGGAGGTTAAAATGTTATAATTAGGCCTCAGAATAGTAATTTAGGAAGAAAATGAGTAAATGTATGTATTTATAAGTTATCCTTGTAATTTATGAAATAGAAAGAGGAAATGATAAGATAAATATAGATGCTTTGGAATTTCCAAGGGTGGATCAACATTACTAGGGAGGTATATATCTCACCATAGATTAATATTTTAGTAAAAGATAGTTTAATTGTTATAAATCATATTCTTCTTATTGATAGCACATGTTTCATATTCATGTACATATATTCAAATGGAAACCTAAGTTTTATAGTCTAAGTGCAATTAGCTATTTGAGTAAATGTTAATTGATCAAAGTGTGTAACGAAAGCACAGTGGTCCTATTATTAGCTATTGATTGCGTAATTGTGATAGATTTATAATAGTTCATATATATGATTGAGTTATATCATTGTAAGCACATTAGAAAATATAGTATGATTTATATCGGAACATTAAAGAATGTTATGCTTATATAAAAGGATATGAGTATACTGCCATATTAACATATAGTGATATTTACTTTGAATGCCCCATATTGATGAACAAATATTTATCTGGGCTTGTATTAAATATTGTGATATGAATAGAATTGAGCTCTAGCAAATTTACTGCATTATGAACTAAGCCTTATAAGAAATTAGAAATTGTGAACTATAATGAGGCAATGATTTAAAAGTCGAATGAGAAATTGTTAGTCAACAGCCTATGAAGGATATGAAATTGACTTGAAAATCTAAATACAAACGCATGTATGCTTATTAAAAATGATTATGAGATATTAGAACTTTTCTTGTGATTGAATATCATTATTTGACTTGATTATAAAGACTTGATATGATTATGAGAATTTGTTTTTTGTTTAAGCCTTAATGGTTATTTATGATTGTGATGCATACTTGGAATAAGTAATATGTGATATCATAATGATGTCATGTATTAACAAATAGTTGGGATTTCTATGAATTGTGATATGAGATATAAAGTTCAAGCTATGTGTGGGTTAATTGTTATTTCAAAGTCTAGCTTCACACATATAAAAAACTTAGGAAGTTTGAATTATATTTATAAATAGCATATGATTACTTATTATATTCAAAGTAAAATTAGTAATGATAAATATATGCCCAATAAGTTCTCCCAACTCACCTTGTTTATTTTCAATTTTTTTCAAGTTGGAATAAGCATATTTGAGCTTATTGTATCCATGGAGAATTAAGGCTACCTTGTTAAAAGAATTTGATAGTTAGGATTAGAATCAACATTAAAAATATTAAGTTATCAATTTATATGGTGTGTTGAATTATTTGTATGTGTATATATATTTTAAGTTTATCTAGTATTATGTGAATGTTGATTGCTGTTGTATCTAAGAAATATATAGGTGTTGTATTTTAGGGCATATGATCCTCCAAAAGTATCCAAAAATAGGGAAGACTTTATCCATTTTTTTACAAAATTCAAAATGAATTTCAAGTTCCATTCAAAATTTGGAAACTCTCATTGTATAGAAAGAGTGAAAAATATTAAAGCTGTAGAAACCAAGTATCGAGATTGATGCCAGTCATGATTGAAATTGGGTTATGACATTTCAAGATGTCATCCCAGATGAATCATAAAGATTACCACTAGAATAAGAGATCAAGTCTATGATCAAAGTAATTCTCCAAATTGATCCAATATCAATCCTTCCGTATAGAATGGCATTAGTTAAGTTAAAAAAACTAAGGATTAATTGTAAGATTTGATTGATAAAGGTTTCATAAATTTTATTTCTTCCCTTTAGAGTGGGCTAATACTATTTGTTAAAAAGAAAGACATATCATTAAGTTATGCATTGATTATTGATGATTACACAAGGTCACCATCAATTACTGACATCTTTTACCTTAGATAGATGGCTTGTTTGATCAATTTCAAGGTTCTTGATACTTTGCAAACATTAATTTGTGATTTGGGTATCATTAGCTAAAGATCTCAAAGAAAGATGTTCTAAAAATAATGTTTCATACTCACCATGGACACTATGAATTTTTGGTAATGTCATTTTGATCAATAAATGCATAACTAGCATTCATGGACTTGATGAATAAGGCGTTTAAGTCATTCTTAGATAAGTCCATCTTCATGTTTATTAATAATATACTAGTGTATTCAAAGAATAAAGTTGTAAACCTATAACATTTATGAATAGCTTTATAAAATTTGAAAGAGCACCAATTATATGCTAAGTACTAGAAATATGAATTCTAGATGAAAAATCTCCATTTCTTAGGACATGTGATCTCAAAAAGAAGGAATCTAAATATATCTATAAATGATAGATGTTGTATCCAAATGGATAAGACCTTTAACAATGATAAAAGTATGAAGTTTTCTTGGTCTAGTTGGGTATTATAGAAAGTTCATAAAAGAATTTTTGAAGATCATTTCATTATTAACCAAGTTAACATGAAAGGGAGTTAAGTTTGTATCAAGTGTTGAATGTGAAAGAAGTTTTTAAAAACTAAAAGAATGTTTGACATTTACACCTATATTAACTCTTCCAAATATGCAGTAAGAGTAAGATTAGGATGAGTGCTAATACAACATAGGGAGGTCATTGCTTACACATCAAGGAAATAAAAAAAACATGAAGAAGGTTACCTAACTCATGATTTAGAAATGAATGTAGTAGTGTTTGCTCTGAAATTTTGGAGACATTATCTATATAGAGTAATTTGTGAGATTTACATAGGATATAATAGTTTAAAGTATATATTTGAACAAAAGTACTTAAATCCACAACAATAAAAATGGATGGAGTTAGTGAAGGATTATGATTGTTCTATCCATTACTATCCTAAGAAGGAAAATGTGGTAATAGGTGCTTTGAGTTGAAAGTCTACAAAGAAAAGAGGAAGATCATAAAAAAAGAAGTTTATAGAGAGATAAAAAGTGTAAGGATATAATCTACTAGATATGATTAATTGAAAACGAAGACAATGGTAGAAGAGATCCATCTAAGTATAGACACCAAAGGAGTGGTAACAAACAAGGGCAAATTATAGATCTTGAAAGCATGAGGAAGGAAATCTTAAAGAAAGCAGATGACTTGTCATACACTATGCACCTTGGAATGACAAGGATGCACTAAGACTGAAGGAATATTTATTGGTAGAAATGAATGAAAAAGGATGTAGCAAACTACATGTTCAAGTGCTTGATGTGCCAATAAGTTAAAGCAAAGTAGTAATGTTCTATAAGACTTTATAAAAACATATCTATTCTTAAATGAAAATGGGAAAGTGTTATGATGGAATTCATTGTAAGACTATGTTATTATGAATCGTCTTATGAAGATAACATATTTCTTGGTAGTAGAAAAGATGTTTTTAGCATCCTAGTACATTTAAATCTTTTTGGACATGACTATAACTCTGTATGGAATACCAATTATGATTATTTCTAATTGTGGAACACAATTCATGTCATACCTCTAGCAAGCATTTCAAGAAACATTAGGAACACATCTATAATTTAGCATAACATTTCAACTGCAAATAGATAAACAATCAAAGAGGATGATATAGACATTGAAAGATATGCTAAGAGCATGTGCAATGGAATTTGAAGGGACATAGGATAAATACCTACCTTTAATCAAATTTGCTTGCAACAATAACTATCAAATGAGTGTCTAGATGACTCTTTTTAAAGCACTCTATGATAGAAGATATAAATCTCTAATAAAATGGTTTGTACTAGGAGAAGTGAAAATAATCAGATCTAATTTCCTAGAGGATGCAATGAATAAAGTTAAAATCATCAAGGAATGATTACATACTACTCAAGATAGGTAGAAATATAACATTAATGTATGAAGATGAGAATTAGAATTCTAAGAAGGAGAATGTGTATTCTTAAGGGTCTCACCTATGAAAGGGGTAATATGGTTTGATAAGAAAAGGAAATTAGTGATAAGATATGTTGGACCTTATCAAATCACTAAAAGGGTTAGTAAGGTTGCATATTAGTTAGAGTTACCTAATTATATGAATGCCATACATTCAATATTTCATGTGCTGATGTTACAAAAATATATCCTTGATGAGTCTTATGTCCTAAAGGAATAGCTAATAGAATTAGATTAGAAACTAATATATACTAATAAAGTAATTAGGATAGTAGATAGACAAATGAGGAAATTAAGATTTAAGGAAGTGCCCATAGTGAAAATGGTTTAGGAGAAACATGGTAAGCAAGAAGCAATATAGGACTCAAAAGGTAATTATATAAGAGAAGTACCCAGAATTATTCAGTAAAAATCTTTAATTTTTTTTCAATGGTTAATGACAAGGTTGTCTTGTTCATAAAAAGCCTAGGGATAATATTTTCCTAAAAAGGGAGAATTGTTAAATTCAATAGAAACCTTATAGTTAAAACGCAACAAAAGTAAACTAAACATTATTTAGCAATGAATAGTTTGTAGAAATATCCCTTAATATTAGTAGAAATATTTATTAGAATTACTAGATAGAAGCTCTAGGGATTTTCTAGGAAAAATGAAAATATTTAGAATCTATGATTAGCAAGTCTTTGGAGTAAATTAGTAGCCATACTTAAAAGTACCTTATAACACCCATAGAATGGTAAAAATAAGATTTAGGGCACTACAAGAAGGGTATATACAATTTTAAAGCCAAAGAAGAAATTGTTAAAAATGAAAGTTTTATAAAACAATAATATTAATTGAATCATGTGAAAAGATAATATTAAACATGTATAAAATAATATATTGCTACCTAATGAATTCATTTTGAGATGAATAAGGAATCTAGATTTGTTGTAGGTCATGAACTATTTATGATTGGTCTTAATCATGGACTGTAATAAAGGTTAATTGCTCCTATCAATCCTAGGTGAGAACCTTGATTAGGTAGGTTTTTTGACATTAATGGGGAGTGTTTAAAATTAATTTTAAGGTTTAGGAGTAGCAATCTTTATTTATATTGTAACATTAGTGGGTTGACCCATCATCGAGAACCATTCATTACTAAACTATTAGATTATATTACAACTAGGCACAAATTATATAGTTAATTTAATATTAGGTCAAGCCCTTTTACATCTTATTTTATTGTTGAATTAATAGGTCCACAATAGAAATTTTAATAAGAAGTGTAAACATAAGGAAAAGTCTTTGATTAAGACCTTAATGATGATGATAATTAACTAATTAGTGGTTAATCACATTTAATAAGTTGCTAAGAAGTTTCTTATAGTGATAATCAAGGCATGACATATGGGGTGATGACAAAAAATGACATAATGTATGATAACAGATGTAGACTAAGAATAATGTATGGACTAGTAAAAGTAAAATGCTAACTAAATGCAATTTCCACCAAATTTCTTAGAAGTAATCATGCACCATGGTTTCCCTCACCTTAGTGCTTTCCTTCTCCAATAAATTAGCAAGGTTTAAACACTATTTATTCCACACAAAAAAGATTTCCCTATAGGCATAGAGAGAAAGTTAAAAGAAAATTGAGTTTTTAGTGATATTGTGCTAGTTTATCTAGTATTCTTCAAGGTTGGTGGTAGAAGGAAGCCTTGATAGCTTTCTTAGTAAAGGTATATGCCTTTTAGCTTACTTTAGATTCTCTTTGTTCAAGGTTCTTGTTAAGAATTTCTTACTAATTTCTTGTTTTTTTGGTAACATGTTTGATTGGTAAGTGACTGAAATCTAAGAAACCATAAGTTGATCTTGAATGAGTAGAGACTTATTCTTTTTCTTCTTGATTTTCATTTTAAAAGATGTTTGTGTACAAGTTATATATGTGATTTTTGCGGGCTGGTTGAAGCCTTGAATTTCATGGTGGATTAGTGGTGAAATTGTTTTTTAAATCTTAAGAAAAATTTTGAAAGAAAGATGTTTTGTGGAAAGAATTTCTTCTAAAATTTGCGAAGGTTTTGGAATCATGATTTTCATAACAAAATAAGAAAGTTAGAATGAACTTCCTATATGTATTTTACATTTTTTTTCAAACAAGGAAGGAGAAAGAATGATGTTTTATAAGCAAATTCATTTTGGATAACATTAAAGTGATTATGGATATGCTAATATTTGGTAAGGAAAAATTCTATTTTTATAAGATAAAATTGTTGCATCAAGTTCTAAGTTATTTTAAAGATGTATATTAATATTTATGATAAGTTTTTATGATGAAATCATGTTTAAAACTATACTTGAGAGTTTAAAGATTTATGTTAAGAAAAAACTACTTTCCTAAATTAGTTTTTTCAAGTAGAAAATGGTTCTTTTCTTACTAGTTTTGCTTGTAAAATGTCTTAATTATTTGTGTAATTTGTTTTATTATTAAAAATGGCTATTTAATGGTGTTTTAAGTGTCTTGAACTTGGCTTGATATTTTTTCAACATTTCATAAATGTTCACACACAAAAAGGGTTATAAAAGTTAAAATCTCTCTTTTTTGGAGCATATTGGTGGTTTAAGTTGTGGGAAACTTGTGCCGTATGTTTTAAACATAAAAATGGTTTCACAAAATTTTATTAATGTTCAAGTACTTAAAATGGAATTTTCAATCTAAAAGCATCATTTTCAAATGTATTTTGACAATCAAATAAAAGGAAACTGTTTATGACTTGTTTTGAGCATGAAAAAGGATTATTAAAGTTAATAAATTTTTAAATAACAAATTTGGAAATTTTGATGAAATTTCAAGAAGATTTAATATTTTAAATAGAATTTATAAATATTAGGGTGATTGTTATAGCCTACAATGAATTGATGACTATTTCCTAAGCTTTAATGTTATTGTTTAAAAAAAATGGGTAGCTTTCTTGTTGCTGGGTAGCATGTGTAATTGCTTGAATTAGTGGAAAAAATGCCTTTCTTTCTTATTAAGACATTACACAAAAAATGTGGTTTAAATTTTCTTAGAAAATAATAGTTATGAAACTTAGAAAAACTAGGCTATGCATTACTTAGCTCTATTAGTGGAACTGTGAATAATATGTTTGTCTTACACTAATATTGGTATGGATAGCATGTGATGGTGATAGCTTGAATGCATACTTGAATGCATGATGAGTATTCTATAGAAAAAATGGACACTAATCTAAGGGTTCCAGAGTGAAATCATGAGTAGGTCGAAAAACTTAGAGTATGAAAATTCGATTTGTGATATTTATGACTTGTATATACACTAATATGATTATATGAAAATTAATGCTTATGGTAGTGTTGCAAATGGAAGCACCAAAATTTGTTATGCTTACTAGTTATATGATGAAATAACTAAAAACTCTTCATGTTAGATTCTACCTATATAATATTATGGTTATGGCTTTTGATGGCATTTTAACTACACCTTATGTAAGGGTTAGTGAGAGCTCAATATGAATTTAGCCTCATGTTATATATGATATTGTGGCTTTATACCAAATATTAGCTTTTATGCTATACATGACATTTTGGCTTGTATGTTATATGTGACATTTGATATGATATTATTCTTGGAAACCTTGTGGAGGGATTTGGGTTTGGCCTAACACCGTAACTACCAAGTTGCACAAAAAGGCAAGTAGGATAAGGTAGATTTAGAGGCACAAGGCTAGGATATGTATAGGATAAGGTTGATTATGAATAACAAGGAGGAACCTCTATGCCTCTATGCCATTTATTAGGTGTTTATTATTCTATATAACTATTATATATACTTTTAAAAATGAAAATAAAATAATTTGATATATACCTTATATATGGATTTTTTTAACTAAAGAAAACCAATTAGAATATTTTTATGGCACTTATTTCATTGAGTTGCCAAATTACTCATTCTACTTCTGGATATGTTCTTGTAGATACTCCTTTTGATTGATCGCATGAAATCACTACATTTGTACAACACATCATATGGCATGTACACTAGTACCAAAAATGGTACAACAACCATTACATATGCTCTTAGGACCTTCTGTACCTAATCCTTCACTTTGAAAGCATTATCTACAAGTCCAATTTAGACTTGCACTCTAAAGTTTCCATTAATAATTTGTCTATCTGATAGTTATTAACCAAATTTTGTTTGTTTAAAATTTATATATATATATATATATATATATATATATATATATATATATATATATATTTCTAACTAACTAATGGTGTATAGTAGTTATAGGATGAAAATAGGCATGGTAAGAACACGTGAACTCTATATAACCAAAAAGTATATCTTAAATTATAGCAAATATGATACATGATATTGTAGGTTTATTTCACTTGCTTAAAAAATATTATTTTCCATCAAATTGTAGGAAATAGTGTAAATAAGAGTTTTGTGACATAAGCAAAAGGTTTTCATCGACAAAAGAGAATCTAATGTTTCAAAAAATATACATATTTTAATTACAAAAGGTACTTCTATCTAGTTTTCAAAGAAGAAATCCAATCTCTAATTTTAATGTTATCTCCAAGGTATTTTAAAGAAGAAAAAAAAATAAAGGATGGAATCACTTTGATTCCTTTGAGTTTTACTACTTGTTCTTATTTTATTGTATTGTTTCTTGATTTAGATTTCAACTTTTCTAAGGAATTAGAATAGTTTTCAATAGATGTTTATTTGAAAGTTAAAATAAAACTACTTATCAATTTCACATATTTAAGAACTTGCTAGAAGAAAATAATTATTCTCTGATCTATACTTTTTTTAAATCACTTCATTAAAATTATGTTTTGATTATTTCCTCATCAAAATGGTATATCACTAAATCTTTTTTATGCTTTTGATCAATTGGAAAAGAAACTTAGTGAAAATTTTTAACCTTGTGTTCTTACATCATATGAGGTTTCACAAAAATAATTAATTCGAGAAAATTAAAATATCTTAAAAGGCTTATAAAGATATCCAATTGATATCTTTATATTGATTATGATAGTCCAGAAATTAAATTATGACATCATAAGTTAGCTGTTAACCCAATAATGAAGCTTAACTAATAGAAGAAAAGGAAACATGGTTCGAAGAGGTCCTAAGGTGATCAAAGTAAAGGTGGACAAACTATTGAAAGCTGATTTCATTTAACAAGTACCACATATTATTTGGATCTCAAATGTGGTCGTGGTTAAAAAGGCTAGTGGATCCTAGAATGTGTGTGTCAATTTCACTAACCTTAATAAGGCCTTCCCTAAAGACTTGTATCCTTTGCTAAACATAGATCACTTATCCAATAGGGCATTTAGGTTTGTCATACTTAAATTGTGATGCCTTCTCAAGTTACAACTAAATCTTCATATGGTTAGAAAACTAAGGTAAGACCACATTTAACATTAATGAAGGTGTGTACTACTTTAAAGTCATGCCTCTTAGACTAAAAAAAATGTGAGGGCAACCTACCAATGAATGACGAACAAGGTATTTAAAGAACAGATAGGCTATAACTTAGAGGCCTATGTTGATGAAATGCTAATAAAATTTAAAGACCGATCATCTAAAATAGGAAACCTAAAAGAGATCTTTGAGATCAAGAAAAAGCACATGAGAATTAATTCTAGCTGATGCACTTTCAGGCTAGTAGTCTAAAAATTCTTGGTGTTCATGTTGACTAAATAAGGAATAGAGATTAATCATGCTAAATGGCTTAATGAATAGATCACTACCCTTTCAAGATTTATTACTAGGTATTACTTCAAACTCTTTTAGTCATTCTTCATTCATTTATATCACTTGTAGTGCATAACCAATTAAAACACAAATTAGTTGATAAATCCTGCCATTTTATAAGATTTTAAAAGGGTTAAAAGACTTCAAATGGGATAAGATATGTGAAAAATGCCTTTGTTAGTCTCAAAAATTTCCATGCAAACCCTTTAGTATTGTCAGTAAAAGAAGTAGAAAGTAAACACAAATTGGCCTGTTTTGTCAATAAACCTTTAAATGGTGTCAAACTCCAATACTAAAAGATAAAAAAACTAGTATTCATCTTGATAATGGCATCTAGAAGACTAAAGCTATATCTTCAATCTCAATAAATAGTGGTTAGGAGTGATTAACTAATCAAGCAAGTATTACATAAGCTAATATAGCTAGTTAATTGGTAGCAAGGTCAATAAAGCTCATAAAATATACACTTAGTCTTCGAACTAATAAAAGCGATCAAAGCCCAAGTCTTAGTTAACTTTATGGATGAGAAGACTAAACTTGAAAAGGCACTAAGGACCTAAGACTGACCCCTACCATTCACTTGGACCTTATATATTGATGAATCATTAAACAAGAATGGAAATAGGCTTAGAGTAATCTTAAAAAGGCTAGATGAAATGAAAATTAAGCATACCGTAAAGTTCAATTTCAGAATTACAAATAAAGTAGAGTATGAATCTCTAATTGTTGGATTAAAGTTAGATAAGGAAATAGGAACCGAAGCTATGAATGCAAAATGTAACTCCTAATTAATGTTTGATTAGCTTAATGGGTCATATAAAATAAAGATCCTTTGTCTAGTCAAGATATATTAAAAAGGTATGATTGTTAATATAGGAGTTTGACCATTTTGATATAAAAAAAATACCTAAGATGGAGAATTATTGTACTAATACTTTGTCAAAGTTAACCAATGCTAAGTCTAGTGTTAATGATCAGCCAGTTGTTTAAAAGATTATTGGAAGATCGACCATTGAAGAAAAAGATATAATGAGTATAGATCAGTCTTTTTGTTCAATGGATCCTATAAAAAAACTTTCTTGAGGCAATGGAATTACCTTTAAAGCCTATTGATGCTAAAAGATAGAAAAAGAATTCTATTCCATTTTATGTGGAAAATGGTTAGCTATATAAAAGAGCATTTGCTTTTCTAACCTTGATATGCCTCCATCGAAAAGAAATGGATTATATTCTCAAGTAATTGCGTGATGGGATTTGTGATAGCCCTATTGTAGGGTCATCTCTCACACAAATAACTATTTGATCTAGTTATTTTTTGCTAACAATGAAAATTTGTGCTTTAGAATTGGTTAAAAGATTTGAACAATGCCGAAAACACTCTAATATCCTAAGATTTTCATCCTTAACCTAAAAATTGATTAATTTTCCATGATTTGCCTAATGGGGTGTTAACTTTCTAAGACCATTCCTAATTCCCTAAAGGTAATTTAATTTTTTAATTATAGCAATAGATCTTTTCACTAAATGGATTGAAAATGAATATCTAGTTATATAAGTACTAAAAATACTTAAAAACTCAAATGGAAAAATAGTATTTGCAAATATGAAATCCTTAATGTAATCATAACTAACAATGGAGTGCAGTTTACCAGTGAAGTCTTCAAGAAGTTTGGCAAAGATTTGAAGATTACATAAAGGATCTCCTTTATTGAACATCCTTACTTAAATAAGCAAGTTAAGCTAGCCAACAACATCATCTTAGAAGGCTTAAAAGAATATTTGAAAGCTCTAAAAGGAAGTGGGTAGATAAGCTTCTTAATGTATTATAGTCTTATAAGATGACCACTTTGACAACCATAAAAGAGATACCTTTTCACCTAACCTATTACCATGAGTCTTTGATACTTGTTGAAATAGGTAAGCCTAGTTAAAAGACTAGATAGTATAACTAAGATAATAATCATAACCTACTTGGAGAAGACTTGGACATTCTTAATGAAGATAGAGAAATGACTTATATCAATTTTAGGGTTATAAACAAAGAATGGCTAAGTATCATGACAAAAAGATGAGACTAAGAGGTTTTGTTAAAGGGTTATTGGATCTAAGAAAAGCAAATGGGCTAAGAAAAAAGGAAGAGGATGGAAAATTAGTAGCAAGTTAGGAAGCCCTATATAATTGTAAGGAATCAAGGAAAGAGGGCCTATCAAATAAAGATATTGAAAATAAAACTCCTCTTTAGAACTTAAAATGTAACTTATCTGATAGAATATTATGTTAGTCTCTTAGAGTGAAAAAAGGTTTATGTATTGAATCCTAAGCCCACAAAAGGATGAATAAAATTTTAAATAATTATACAAATTATCATTGTTTTTATCATCATTTAAGTGTTTTTCTTATGATATAAAAAAAATATAAAAATAAAAATATACAAATTAGCACACATAGATTAAGGCATCTTTATTTTATAGGCTACCCATTATTTGATAGGTAAGATTGATAACAATTGGTCACTTGAACACTACTATTTAATTGGCTCCTTATCACTTGATGGGTCAAATTAGCATTAGCCAATCACTCAAGCATCGCTATTTAGTAGGCTTTATGTTATTCAACATGTTAGATTGATAATAATGATCTTTCAAGCAATGCTTTTTAGCATACTCCATATCATGTGATAGGTCAAAATATTGGTCAATATTCGCTAATAACCTACAAAAATTATGATAAGTTAGTACCACCATCACAAAAAAATGCAACATAATATTAGTGTATCTAAGTAGTCAAGCTTTTATCAAAAGATGGAAGATTAATATTTAGCATGTATTAATCACTTAAACATAAGAGTAGATTAGTTTTATGTGACTATGAAAATTTAGAAATTAATATTTTATTAGATTGGCTTAAATTGATTACACTAACACTAAACATAATATTTTGCTCAATGCTTTGATTATCTCGCACCTGACCATTAATACATAAAATTGATCAATATTTATTCATTTGCAAAATAAAATTTTCCAAGCTAGATTGTTAATTTGCCAATCCTTGAAATGATGTTCTTTGCATAAATTATAAGGTTTTTTTTTGGAAGATCATAGTAATTCAAAATTGGCCTAATAGAAATAATTGCAATTAAAAACTAAGTACAAAAGGTGATTATAATTCATAACTAGTCTTTATCAAAGATGACTATTACATGATTACGTTACATAAGGTTCAAGGCATTTTCTTTTTATGAGAAAGTTAGCTCTATAAAAGGTATCCTATTTTAAGACTACATATTTGGTCACTTGGATGGTCTGTTAAGCTTCAAGATGATCGCTAAACATGTTTCCTACATTTTGGCTTTTAGACTAATCACCAAAAGGATTTTGGTTAGTTGCAAGTTCATTGATCATGGTAGGTTCTTAACTAGTATTTTTTGGAACTAAATGATTAGTTTCTTTCTCAAGGGAATCATCCTTCTCTTTTTCATCTTCCTAGTTGTCATATTAATCTTCCCCTTATCACTAACCACTTCTTCATCATCTTCAAAGCCTTAGCTTAAGCTTGAGCTAGATTAAAACTTGTGATATAAGACTTCATAGCTAAGTCTTCCAAGTAATCATGCCTAGTTGATAACTTCTCAATTTCAATAAAAGACCATGATGTATATCATTTCACACCAAAATTAATATCAAAATTGCTCAAAACCATAATTAATGGCAAGTTTGAGTTATACTTAGGGGAATAAAAGCTAATTAATAGAAGAAAATTTAAACAATGGATTTTGCAAAATATATTAAAATGCATAATGAAAGTAGTATGAAAGTAGAGTGAAACAAAATATAGAAACTTAATTCAAGGAATTTCACACTCTAAATGCAAATTAATCATTGATATCAATAAAATTACTCTTAAGTACTTAGCAATGAAGTCTCTCAGATGCGCTACAATAACCCAAATTAGTGTTACAAATTAATCACTAACACTTATTAACTCAACACGAATGTTAAACCCTAATCATCTAGTAAGAGTAATTAATTTACAAATAGTAAAGACTAAATTAACAATCCTACATGTGAGAAACTATTGATTTATCCTCTACTTCTCCTAAGTGATTTTAACATTACACACAAAAATTAGATGCCTAATTACTATTGATTATAACAAAAAATAATTAACTTGCACATGAGAATTAATTACAAACAATCATATTACTGCAAATTATCAAAAGTAATTAACTAATAGGTCTTATTAGCCGATCATCCAAAGGAATTATAAATTAAAAGTAGAAAGCAAGAGATAAATGAATTAAAAGTAATATGAATTAAAACAATCAAAAGTAATGTGAATGAAAATAGAGTCTCAAAATCAAACTAGGGTTAGAATGCTTAAACCTTTGAATTGATATAAAAGAATCAACCACTCATGATGGAAAATAAAGAAAACTAGAAAAAAGAAGAGTTACTATTTAAAATTATGCTTTGTCTTTGGAGGCATAAAAGACTTAAATTTGATCTCTTATGCCACAAAACCAACTAGACCAAGTAAATCTACCTCCTAGGGTTACAAAGAATTGATTCTTGCTAATTTTAGAAGTCTATAACCTAATTGACATTTTAATCCATTAATAGTATTTTATTGTAATAATCTTCATATATCGGATTCTAACCTATATTTAACCATTAAAATAACCTAGTTTTACCAAACCCTAAACATGAAAGTTATCGAGCCGGGTTTTAGGCAATTTTAGGCACTAGTTTTACCTTAATTAGTCTTTAAAGATCTAGATAAAGCCTAAAAATCAAAACTAGTTCCACTTGGATAAAAACAAGAATATCAACTTTAGGATCATGTTTGACTTTCTAAGTGTTCGAACTAGGCTTTAGCTAAAACATAAAAGTTTTAAAGCTTCCTTTAATATTTCCAACCATAAAAAGATTGCCCATTTTAACATCCATAAATCAAGTTAGAGTTGAAAGTTGGAAATAGTGTGAAAATCTAACATTAACTAAACAATTTCAAAATATTGAAAAATCATCATCAAATCACATAATAAGGTCAATTCCATAAAATTAAGTATATATAATATACTAAAAGATAAACTAAGGGAAATAATATAGACAATATTTTGTTTTACCAGTTTATTATTCATAATCTTCATATAACTAAACTTGTCTTTTCATAAATCCTTATCTTTCACTGAAACTTCATATTCCTCCTTTACAACATGTAGCTCTTACTTAGAAAGGTTAGCTCCACTTTCTTTCATTTCTAATTCTTCTAGAGCCTTAATTAAATACTACTTGGCTTCACCTTTACTTAACTATATGTTCTTAATCATAATCTACCTATCGTCGATTAGTCTTTCTTTATAATCAATGGTACTTTCAGCTTATCAATCTCCTTAACAGATTGATTATACTTCTCTTTGAGGTTATCTAGTTCTTTCTTATCATCTTTATTTTTAAAATAATAGTCCTAAAGAAAACAATTCTTGTCATAAGTAATTAAAACATGTGTATCACTTTTGAACTTTTGGCTTATCCCTTATACAAAGAAGGTAGCTAAACTTTCTACACCATCTCTACTTTATACTAATCTTTGTCTTTTAATAATAATATTTAGTTAGCTCCAAATTGTTAATGTGTATGCCTTAAAACTAATTGATGATTATAAATTTGAATCATGTTATTTTAAAGCTAATTGCAATTATCATTTTTATACATATATTTTCTATGTAGTATATTTAATTATGATAATAATGCTAGAATAATTGTATTTTTAAATGTCCTTAGCCATATATCATTGTGGATTAGGTTGTATTGATATGTTAAGACTAGTATGTGTTACAGGAAACTTTCCATGATTTTCATAATCAAAATGATCATGAAATGTTTCCCATTCTTTTTTGATATTTTTTGGTAAAATTTCTTCAATTAGTCCGAAAATGTTCTACCATCTTATGAACTAATTGGGTATTTGATACTTGGCATTGCAAAGGAAGAAAATGAGCCAAGAATGTCTAAAATTTTTATTTTGAAAATATAGTGTATTCATCCAGGCTTCTTGACAATCCCAATATGAATACCCTATAAGATTTGTATTAAAGGGTTTTTCAAATTTCTTCATTTTGAATGGTTCTATGCCCAATTCATTAGAAGTAATAATTTTTTAAATTTTAAAACTCGAATGAGTTATTAGATTTGGATTTTCTTTGCTCCTATGATGCTTAATATAGACTGAGCCAGAGTCTCTTAAAATATGCTGATATAAATCTTTGGTATGGAGAAAAGATTTTGAGACAAAGTGCCAGTTTTTGGGAAAGACCTTAGGAACTAGGTCTAAAGGATTATTGGCCCAATATTGGGGTTCTGTGTATAACAAATTTTAGTGATTTGGTTTCTTGACATATTTGGTAGTCAAAGTGATTAGATGAAGTTCTTGCTTTGGTTATTTGCTTCTTTTGGTTGGCTATGGCCTGAAGAATGTTAGATTGACTAAGGATGAGTTCCTGAGCTTTTTGGTCTTCTTCGGTTATGTCAGCCTAAGATTTCTTGGCTATTTGGAGGGGTTTTTGAAGTAAGGCCACCAAAGCTTGGAGGACCTCTATTTGAAAATCATCATCCCTGATTTGTCTGGATGAAGAGGATTTAGGTTTAGATTTGGAGGAGGTGGCAATCTGCTTGACCTTTCCTCAGTAGATGGTTTTTTCTTATTTGGATCAGAAGGATCTGTATTTTTAGACTTCCTCATATTTGCTAACTTGTTCCCTATAAAAATTCTCTGGTGAGAAAATCAGGAAAAGAATTTGAAGATCCTTTTAAGTTCTCTATTTCAAAGTCAAATACACTTAAAATTCCTTGTCATTTGGTAAAAATTTATTTTGATGCAATATTTTGATCATCTTTTTGAAGAATAGATTTGGTTGAATTGCAATCAACTCGAATAAGGAATTTTTGATTTAAAAGTTCAGATTGGAATTTTTGAACACACAAAACAATTGCTAGAATTTCCTTTTTAGGAGTTAAATAGTTTTGTTATGCAGGATTCTAATGCTTTGATGCAAATGCAACTATATGCTCTTTGCCATTTAAAATTTGCTTTAGGATTCCACCATATCTTAAATCAGATGCATTAGTTTCAACAATTTTGGATGCAGTAGGATTAGAAATATGCAAATAAGGAAGGCTCTTAACTTGAGCTTTAACTTGCCTGATAATTTTTGTATGCATGTCAATCCATAGGGGAGGACTCTTTTTAAATCGATCATGCAATGGTTTAATAAGATTTGAAAGGTTTTGGAAGAAATCTGAAACATAATTTAAACAACCCAAAAACCTTTGCAATTGAGTTTTTTCAATTAATTGATCAAGAAATTTATCAACAAACTCAATCGATCTCTTAATTGGGGTTATAGTTTCTTAATAAATATGATGACCAAGAAATCAAATCTTTATTTGAAATAAAGAATATTTAGTTTTAGAAACAGCTAAACCATTTCTTTAGGTTATATCAAGGAATATATTGAGATGTTTAAAATGTTGATCAATACTTTCTGAGAAGATTAAAACATCATCAATATAAACAATGATAAATTTAGAAAATAGATTATAAATATCATTTATAATCCTTTGAAATTTTGAGGGAGCATTTTTCAAACCAAACAACATCACGTTCTGTTCATATTGACCAAACAGTACTGTGAATGCTGTTTTATATCTATCCTCAGGTTTAATTTGAATTTACCAGAATCCAAACTTCATATCAATTTTGAAAAGATTTTTTCCGAATAAAGTTAGTTTAACAAATCTTTTTTATTAAGGACAAGATACCGGATCCATTGAAGTGCAGTGTTGAGTGGCTTGTAATTGATGACAAGCCTAGGTGTGCCTCATTTTATCTCAGCACTTTTATTTACATAAAATGCTGCACAAAACCAAGGACTTTTCGATTTCTTGATAATCCCTTTCTTCAAGAGATCATCTATTTCTTTTTGGCAATAATCTAGAAGTTCATGATTCATCTAGATAGGTCCTGCCTTAGTAGGAATTTTTGTTTCAGAAAAATCCTTTTCATATGGTAAATCAACCATATGTTGCTTCCTATTCCAAAAAAGCATTTAATAAATCAGCACAAACATTACTAACTATCCTTTTTTCTAAAGATTTGATTTTTGATTGAACAATTAGGTTTTGTAAATGTTGTTCAATCTTTTTAAATGAAATTTCTTCAGCAAGATAATTAATCTGAGCTTCTTTACAGTCTATCAAGTTAATTTTTTGAGATTTCTTGACAAACTAGAAAGTAATTTTTTCTCCAAGAACTTTGGTTGTAATCCCTTTATTTGTTACCTTGTAGGGAATCAAGACTTGAATAAATGGATTACCTAAAATGATTTTACTGGTTAAATTTTTAACAAGTAAAAATTCTTGATTTTTTTTATAGGAAGAATTTACTATTTGAAGATCAGATAACTTAAAATTGATTTCAAGAAGAGAACCATTAGCATATCTAATTTTGGGTTTAGTCTTTTCAAAAAAATTTGTTAAGACTAAGCCTTCTTGAATACAATTGATATCTGCTCTAGTATCGAATAAAGCAACTATTTTCAGTCCCCAGTCATTTTTCACAAGTTTGACCAAAATGTAATATTTGGGTACTGAAATTCTAGAAATAGATCCTATGAAATCATTTTCTTCTTCTTCTCCATCCTCATTTATTTTTTCTTTTCCTTTTAAAGATATTGGAGATATTGGAGATATCTAAAGTTCAGTAATAATTTCCCCTTGGAGCTTTTGAATTAATTTGAGCTCCTTGACTTCTGTTTTAAGTAGATTTATCTCAGATTGCAAGTCCTGCAATGTAACAAGTTTGCTTTGTTATGACTTAAATCTATCTAAAACATCTTTGAAATTGTAATGAATTGGTTGAAGAAAACCTTTTGAAAATGAAGGTTTATCCAAATTTTTTTTAAGTTTCTAGAGATACTCTTGCTTCTTATCATTATCAGGATAGTCACTAATGATGTCAAAAAGCAAGTTTTGCTCCGTACTGAACATATTTACCTCCAACTCAGAGGGCGAGTCCTCTGACAATATTTTATCATCTTCAGGGAGATGGGGCATTTGCTGGACCTGATTTTCTTCATCTGCTCTAAAGTCTTGTTCAGATTGTGAAGATTCCTCGGTAGGAAGATTGGAAATTTAGTTCAAAACATATTCTTCCAAATTTAGTTGCTCTATCCTTCTCCTTAATCTACAATATCTGGCAATGTGCCCAAGTTTACCACACTTACAACACACAAGCTTGATATCTTGAGGTTGATAAGGAGGTAGAGCATATCTAGGTTTAGATTTCCTCCTGTGGATTTTATCTAAAGAACATCTAGGCTTGGGTTGCAGCTAAGGCTTCAGTTAAATCATTTGTTACCTAGCTCTTCTTCTATGTTTTGGTTTAAAGGATTTGGTGCAAGGTAACCTAAATTGCTCATAGAAGGATCCCAATTCCTTCTTGTTTTGGGCTTTTTCCCTAGCAAGTTGTCTCTGGATTTTGTCATCTTGATAGATTTTGAGAGCTACTTTTTAAACATAACTTACTAATTCTCCATAAGTAAGTTGATCATAAGGGATTTGTTCACCATAACAGCTTCTAATTTTCTCTCGGACTTTGTCTCCTAAGGTTATAGGAAGTCCTACAAGGAATTTCTCTTTCCAAAAAGGTTAATTGCTATCTGATTTGGTAAAGACTCAGGTAAAGAACATATCCTTATACCATCTAAACTTAGATAGATCTTTGCACCTGAGGTTGGAAAAGAGTTCTGCTGATTCATCTTTCCAAAAAGTAGGATCACCCAAAAAGTGTTTACTTATGGTATAAATCAGGGTATTTACTGCATCAGGAATTGTTCTATTATCAGGTCTAAAAAGAACTTATCCATTTCTATCACGTTTGATAGCTTCTAAAATTCATGTTTTTTCTACTTTCTATAAGATGATCACCCCACCATCCTTTTAACTGTCCAATAAATCCTGCTACTAGGTAGTGGCAAACTACAGTATCATCACAATTATAGTTTGATTGGTAGGCTATACTGACCATCACCATTTATTGAAGGGTATTTATGATTTCATATTCAAACTTACCATCTATGTTCCATTCATAGATGTTATTCCCGTTGTAGGAATTCTAAATAATCTTTGATTTTTCTTCTAAGACCAAATCAGGATGACTAACTCTCAGATAAAATAATTTTTGAGGCATTCTCCAATTGGTCTCTCTGGGTTCTTATTTGATAGGGTTTACTTGATATTCATCTGAAGATACTTTATAACAATTATCAAGGGCTTCTACTATTTTTCCAGTAACTGATTTGGCAGACCTTGGTGTTTCAGACTCATCAATATACACCTATCCTAATTTCTGATTTAAGCACTTCTATCATTTGGTTTACCCTATTTAGGGCGGTATCTTTGGAAAGGGTTATTTATTTTTCAAGAAGGATTTGATAAGGTTTAAACAAAGGGTTTTCAACCTTCTTAGTGTTAGAGGTTTCTCCTACAAAATTTCCAGAAACACCAGAGTTCCCAACAGACAATGTATGAGTTTCAATAGATTGGAGATACCTGTTGGTATAGTTATTTTGCTCAATGATTGAAGCAATATCTTTTGTAGCTGCAACTTCTCCTTCTTTATAATCCTTAGTCTTGAAAGGAGATGCCATAATCGGCTTTTTTAGGTCTGTTGTTGGTATTTGGAATGGCCCTCTTGGTGGAAGTTTTGAGATGAGCTTCTCTCCTTTGGTAGTGGTCCATTCCTCTATTTTGTTGGTGATAACTCCAACAGACTTCATCCTTGTGAAAGGATAATCAATTTGGTTGTTTTCAGCATATGCTTCAAACCATTCAAAGAAAGATATGTTTGTTTGAAAAAGATTCATATAAGTGTAATATCTTTCTTGAATTCTTGTCCTTTCTTGACCCTTATATTTGAACAAAAATCAGGTTCTTTGAATGGAGGAATTCTTCAGAATAAAATTCCTTTCTTAAAGATTCCTTATCAATTACAAATTATTTTTTACAATTCATAATAACTCTGGGTCATTAAGGCATATTTGTGAGGCGGTAGGAGAATTGATAGAACTTCTAGAGGATATATCATACCCGCTTGTCTTGTCCTATTAATTCGCCATCCTTCTTATCTTCTTCAATTTGGATGGTTTGACTATAAACTGGCCTTGGGACCTTTGAAGTATTATCAACACCTCTTAAATCGATGTTGATAGTAGAAGGGTTTAAAAAAGATTTTCTAGAAGATAAAGATCCTTTTGAAGATTCAGTTCTTAGGCTTCTTCTAGAACTGATCCTTCCAGAGCAAGATCTTCTTAGCCCTTCAACTAAATTTTTAGATTTTACCTGATTTGCCTATGAGGAGGATTCTGCTTCGATAAAGTCTTCAATCCTTCTTTGATTAACAAACGAAATAGAGGTAGAACCATCAGGCATGGTTTCTATCCTCGAGATTTACTTAGCAAGGATCTCTTGTGGCTTAACTGCATTTCTAAATCCCTAATTTTCAGGCTAACTTAATCTATCCCATATTATTTCCATTAGGACTGATAAGTTTACCTTTGTAGCATCTATTTAAAAGAAGATTGTTTCTCCTTTTTGTGTGGGTAGTTTCACATATAGTGATGTAGATGAGTTGTGCAATTTGTAATGGATTCGGTATATGATCACAACAGGGATTTAGCCTGGTTCAATAGTATAATTATGCAATTTAACTTGAAGCTTAAAAAGGGCTTCTGGAAATCTGTCTGTCGAAAAGACTAACTTCATTTCTGGAAAACAGTTGAAGTAAATTAGTCCTTGTAACAGGCTAGTTTCGACTACTCCAATGAGGGAATTTTTAAAATTAGTATCTCTTCCATCACAAAGACTAGAGGAGAATAGCATTATCTAATCCTCTTCAAAGAGTTGAAATAGCAGTTATTTGAATACAACCAATTTGCATAAAATTATACTTTTTTTAAAGCTTTTTTGCTTCTTGGCCAGATATAAGTGAAAAGTTCTCATCATCAGGTTTTACGCCAATAGTTTGTTCGACAGTCTTGATTACATAATTAGTCCTGCTGAAAAACTTTTCATTTTGAATCAAATAAAGTTCATGATTTAGGATATTCGACATTTCCCGGTCATCAAACTTTTGATTTATATTTTTAAATTTGATTTCTTCTGTGAAGATGGGTTGGTTTAAAACTTTTGATTTATATTTTTAAAACTTTTGATTTTAATCCAGATTTGATCAAAGATTTGCTTGGTGAAAATTGATTTGAAAAGGAGCGGAAGAAGCGATTAGCCATTTAAACAGAATTTAAATAAGCAGAAAATAAACAAATTGGCAAAGAATGTATATGCAAAAATAGAGGACTGATATCTAACCACAAGGTTTCATAAGGATAATCATATTAATTTATCATGCTTATGGAATGATCTAAATATTAATATCTCAGCATGAATTTATTTGTTTTGGATTATCTAGCCTCGGCTTACTATTCACATGTGAGCAAGGGAGACAGAGGCTACCCAAAATGCCTTTCCCTTAACGGCTTAACTAGGATTTATGTCTCATTACGAACACATGTTATTAAATGCATACTATCGATTCTCTAGGAACAAATTCAAACTTAGATATTAATATAAAGTTCCATCCATAAGCACCACATATTCATACTACCATCCCTACTTCCCCCCAAGGCTCTGATACTAGCAAACCCCAGAGGCCCCTAAATGTAAGGAATAAAACTAAAAGTAAAGTAATGAAAGCAGGGATCACAGATGGACTGCAAAATTTATTTAATGAAACATAAAACTTATAAAGATAAAGTTAGGCAGAGGGAGAGAACCAACAAGCAGAGAGTCTTATAAGAAGCTTTCTAAAGGCATGGTTCTAAACATTTAGGTTGCCTTATTTATAGGAAAATTTTGATTTCTATAGTAGACTTCTACAGTAAAAACTTGTGGATGAATAGTAAAAGTGTTACAGTGAGATATCAACTTTAGTCATCGAAAGTAAAGAAATGACCTAAAGCTGAAGAAATTTGCTGGAAAACTAATTATGCTACCTCCATCAACTATTTGAATTTATCTTCTGGTGCCGACAGTCTGGTTTTGGCTTGATATTTGCATCTGAGGGTTATCATCAGATCTTCATATCTGATAGGCTCAGACTAAGTCTTCAGAATTAACTTCATCAAAGTTAATACCAAAGCAATCATCCTCATTTGGTTAAGCATAGTCTTCAGAATCTTCAAACTTTGCAGGAGAATTATTTGAAGCTTGGGATTCTACCTCAACTTTAGATTTCATCATCAGTTGAATGTCTTTAATCTTAGAGGACCATTCTTCTGGATTTGAAGCTATAGCAAGTGCAAGCTATAAATTGGGATTTGGTTTATAGGAACTGATTAGTTCCTTTCCTAGGGTTGTTATTGAACTCAGGATGCTTCTTGAACCATTTAAGGATTTGTGGTTCTTCTGCCATGAAAAAGTATTTGAATTTAGCTCCACCATTTGACAAACCCTTGCCTTTGAAGGATTGGGTAGTTCCCTTCAGGATTTTGGGCTAACTAATATTCCTAGAAATAACACCATGGAAGGCCTATTTTGAGGAAAAATTGTAAAAATACAAGAAACTTTCCATGATTTTCATAAACATCTATGAATGGAACATAGATGGTAAGTCTGAATATGAAATCATAAATACCTTTCAACAAATGGTGATGGTCAGTACAACCTATCAATCAAACCATAACTGTGATGATACTGTAGTCTGCCACTACCTAGTAGCAGGATTTACTGGACAATTAAAAGGATGGTGGGATGATTATCTTACAGAAGTAGAAAAAACCTAAATTTTAGAAGCTATCAAACGTGACAGGAATGGACAAGTTCTTTTAGGACCTGATAATAGAACAATTCCTGATGTAGTAAATACCCTAATTTATGCCATAGGTAGACACTTTTTGGGTGATCCTACTTTTTGGAAAGATAAATCAGCAGAACTCCTTTCCAACCTCAGGTGCAAAGATCTATCTGAGTTTAGATGGTATAAGGACATGTTTTTTACCCAAGCCTTTACCAAATCAGATAGCCATTAACTTTTTTGGAAAGAGAAATTCCTTACAGGACTTCCTATAACCTTAGGAGATAAAAGTCTACACATAAGTATAAGTTAGAGAACTTGTGTACTGGATTTACCCACCTTAAGAACACTATATAAATCGTTATATGAGTGTCATAAGTGATTCTTAGTGATTATCATTAATATAGTCCTTTAACTTGAGAGTGCCAAGGTTCCCTAATATGAGTTCCACATTTTAATACTATTCCATGTCACTCATGGTTAAATGAATGCAAGAGTAGTTATTAGATGTGTTAATATCATGTGGAGGGATTTGTGTGATTAAGATGGAATTTTTCCCTCCTATATAATAGAAGTGACATCTGTGGACTCTTTGATTATGTAAGGTTGAGAAAAATACATGGCCATACTTAGATGCATTAACATAGAATGTCAATTACATTTACTTTAGTCAGCTTACTTAGGAAACCTTTAAATTAGGCTATATGGGAGTGACATGGTCCATGTTCCATACTCAATGTAGATATCTAGGACAAAATGTCATAGATGATGATCACATGTATAGGTTTAATCAAATCACCAATTTTCTCATTACTTAGGTAATAATGATGTGCTGCTAGACACTAGTTATTATTTATGATCATTAATACGATTTATGATCATTCCAATATAATAAGAGCCTACAGGGTCGCACACTTAAAGCTTAATAGATTTGGAATTAATGGGCCAAATTGTTTGGACCTAGTATATGAGAATTTTATGTTATAATTATGAGGCTTAATTATAAGCCTATAACTATACATAGAACAAAGCCCAATTAGTTAGGTTTTTCTGTGCACTATTTAAATAGGCATGTTAGGTGTTAATTAATATCATAATTCACACATCCAATAACATATAGAAAATCATCGTAGCCCTCCTTGATCATAACCCTTGAAAAGGCATAGCTAGCATTATAAGGCAAAAGAGGAGAATTTTAATTAATAGCTGTAGGACATTCATTAGTGATTTACTAGTTTGTATGGATACCTCAGAGTTTTGACCGAGAGTAAGTCAAAAAGGTGATCAATGAACAAGTTTTTGAATCATCTATAAAAGGTAACGATAAAACCCTTATCCTGATCTAATCATTTCACATGGATCCTTGGATAGGATCAGTTAGTATTTCATTGCAATTGCTTGGCTCCCAATCCCAAGACAAATGGAATATAGTTCACCCTTTATGACAAAGGCTATCAATAACCTAGCCTAGAGTAAATAAAACCTTACCTAAAAAGGCCAGACAATTTTTAACTAGATTAGTCTTCCCTTTATAGCTCTTACTAGGATCTAATTGATCATTCTGTGACTTTCCTATGAGCTTAATTAGTAGGACTAAATTGAAATAGATTATTAACGAACTAATATGTTTATAGATTTCCTTTTAGATAAAGAGTGAAATGGTTAATCTTTTAAAATAATACAAGCCTTTTTCCTTTCATCTTTTTGGTTTCCTAACACCAATTGATTTAGATTTTGCTCAACTATTATAGCTACATCACTTATCTTTTTTTTCTTATTTTTTGTTTCTTAAAGCATAAAACTTAGAAAACTAGCTTTTATTGAAGTAACGATCTTAAGACTTGGAAGAGGGCTATTTGGTATGAGTAAAATCTTCTTTAAGACATCTACCTGAGGTGATTGGCCTTTTTTCATCCCCTTGAGGAATCACCTTCATGATTGACCATTCTCTTAATATTCTTTGAGATATATACCTGGGGTGATTGGGTTCTTTTCATCTTCTTAAAGACATACCTTTATGATTAACCATTATCTTAGTGTTATCCTTTAGAACCCCTTTTTTTTTAGCTTCTTCCTATTTTTGGCAAGCTTTCCATAACTTCTTCATTGTTAGATCTTTCCCTTCTAAATAAGTTATTGCAAAAGAGAAAACTGGAAGTTAAAATCCATTAAAGTATAAAAGATAGCCAATATTTACTAGTAGCAATTGAAATGGTGTAAAACACACTTATGAAAGTATGAATGTCAAAAGGACCTAAATTAATTAGTTACCTAATATTGTTAATAATAATGAGTTTATCCTCAATAAGGGATGGTTCATCATTACCAAACATTGCCTTAGCCATATAATAGGAAATAATGCTTGTCTACTTAAATGAAGTTAAGAAGCATTCTCTCTTGCTTTGGCAACCACTTTAAATTAGTGTCTTTCTAATTATAAATGCTTAAATTTAAATACTTGAAGATTGTTCTTCCTTCTCTAAAAGTGACATAACTTTATAAATTAATTATCTTTAAGCATAGTAAAAGAAATATAAATAGCTATTATTGTTCAGCTTTAGATTAAATGCCTTCACTAAAAGGTCATAGGTAACTATCAGTACCTATCCATTATGAGATAATTATGAAGGTGCCACATTCATATGTCTTAAATTTGCTTGTTAAGAAGTGCTAAATAACTTGTGCTTTCTCAACTAAGGCACTAGAGAACATGTAAAAATGATTAATGTTATAAGTACACATTTTTCATCATCTTCCATTGGCTCAGATTGTATGTTAGTTGATTAGTCTTAAGTAGGTTATCCTTTGTTATATAGTCAAACAATTTTAATTGCATTCAACCAAGTTTTAAAAAAATTCCACACTCTAACATCAGTATTAATCCACCTAATTAAGGTTAGGCTTCTTTAGTAATAGCAGGCAAAGTATTAACCTTATTTCTTTCTTAAATTGCAAAAAGCCAGTCAATTAAAAAAAAAGATGGCATAACTGTTTGTAAAAGTGGAATCCACCATGAAAGGGGTGAATTTTGAATTTGAACATATGTTGCTAGCTAAATTATTACACTGTTGATCTCTTTTTTTCCAACCTCACTAGCTTCAGGATTCATAAATATTGTATGTAAAATAAAAATTACTAAAACAATAGCGAAAATAACACGCACCTACAAAATCAAATCATAGGGTTTGATGCTTTTTTACAAGGATAGAAAAAAACATAATGACGAATAATAATGCAAAAATTATATTAAATAGCAAAATATTCGGGAATGGCCATAAAATCACTAAAAGGTAAAAAAGCCATAAGAAAAGAAGAAAAAATACCAATAATTTGTTACCTTGAAAATGAGAAGCCAAAGGTTCTAAACTCTTATAGCTAAGTAGTGAATATTGAAAATGCAAGAAGAAAAAGAAAAAGATGTAAATAGTAACTATAATACCCATTAAGAACTTTATACACAAAGACTTCAAAATAAAACCAAGAAGTGTTTAAGAGTGGGTAATTAGCAGAATTACTCACTTATGTTGACAAGAAATATTAGTAATAATGGATAAGAAATTTATTTTTGAAATTATTTGGAGAAAATTTGAAAGAATTAAATGAATTTATAGGAAATTAGTAAATGTAATTTAATAATTTTTAGAGAAGTGAAATGAACTTTGATAATAGAAACTTTGTAAAATTTTCCATGGATAATTACAATAATGTTATAGTTATTCAAGATCCATGGTTGATAGAAATTTTAAATAAAATTAAGGTTTTTACCTAAATTACTTTGTAAAATACAATAATGAGTAACATTAAGGGAAAAAGAAAAAGAATGTGGTCCGTAAGTTAATGATAGATTGATAGCCATAAGGCCAAATTGTAAAGAAAACAAGCTCCTTAATGGCATTGATGGTAATTTAGTTAATCATGAGGGTAATTAGGTCTTTTAGAGAAGATGAAGTAGTAATCAAGAAAGCATAAGCAAAATTAAGGAACAATATTCTTGATGATGACATGATGATGATGTTGCAAAGTAAGGTAAGCTTGTTGATGCCATCCAAGTAATGCAAGCATGATATAATCCCTTTGATCACTAAAATAGGAGAGTTGACAATCACAAATTTTTCACACCAAAGAGAGGAGGCTTATGGCTAAAGAGAGAAAGGAAGGAAGTGAGAAAGAAACAAATTGTAATCTTACACATACTTCATCTTCTTCTTCATTTTTAATAAGATATTGGAAGTACTTCTTGAATTTTAGCTACTAAGATCATGTGGGGAAAGGTAAAATTTCATAAATTCTAGTTCTATTTATCTTCTTAAATTTTTCTAGAAGCTCCCTACTAACTTTACATTATTCTTAATATTACATCTTAAATACTAGGTAAAGAATAAAGGTTTTGTCAATATATTAGTATGAGTAGAGATCCACTTTTCTTTTTTTCAATTTTCTTTTAAGAAAGCTATTATATAAGAGATGTACATCTATTTTTATGATGATTATCATTTGTTGTGCTAAAGCCATAAGATTTATGGTGGATTACTTGTTATATCTATGTTATGATGTATTTTTTAAAGTGGATTTCTTAAAAAGCAAGAAAAGGATTTCAAAAACTATGGTTTTGGATTACTATTTTAAAATAATATTGCCATTGGGTGAGTAGAAAATAATTGAACCCTAAATTATAATACTAGTTATGCTAAAAACTTTTAAGGATATTAAAACACATTGTCAAGAAGTTATTAATTATCAAGTAAGTATAGTATGATTAATTATCATCATATAATAAGTTGGCATATATAGTTATATTAGTCTACTATAAAATTTTTAATAGGTATATTAGTTATTAAAAATGATCAAAACTACACATTATCTGAACCAATTGTTAGTAGGGAATGATGTGCACATAAATATATTATTCCATAAAATTATATAGTGTGATCAATTTAATAAAAGATCTTACTATTACTTGGATACCTGGTTACCATTTTTGAAAAAAAGAAAGTTTGAACCATTTTCTTAAGAGCAAAGGCACATGAAATGTTTTGGGAAAAGGATATTTGGTAAAAATAATCTTGAAAGAGGCATGGAAACTACCTTTTCTATATACTACTTAAAATAGTTTAAATTTAGTAACTAGTTTTCAAATTAGAAAAAAATTGAAACAATTCCTCTAAAAAGAAACAAACTAAAGCTCTTAGGTTTCTTTGAAAATCTAGGGTAGATTTTTTATTTTTATGTCAAAATCTAGTGTACATTATCTTAGAACCTATAGCAAGTATTATATGATTATTGTATCAAATTTTAAGCAAATTCCACTTGAAATGCTACTTAAAGGCTTTTGGTTGTCAAGTAATTCAAGAGGGGAAATTTTTATTTTTTTAACAAAAGCTTATTACACTATATACTAAACTATTTATATGATGTTAGTATGCAATTATATCAAGGTTTTGAATTGAAAAAAATTTGAAATAAGTTATAAGAGGCATGGTTTGCATTGGTAAAGTAGCGTAAAAAAATTTAATGCTAGAATTTTATAGAAAATCTTGGGTAGTTTGAATAGAAAAATGGCATTTTTGAGCTCAATATGTCTCCTTTCTACTTGTTTTGATTAATAATTATTTGGGTGACTTTAATAACTTTAATATTACATAAAATTAAGTTAAACATAATGTTTTAAACCTTAAAAATGATTTTGAAATTTTCTAGAAAATTTTAGGTACTTTTGAAGTTTAAAATGGAATTTTAAAACCAAACATGTTTCTTTTCAAACTATTTTGATAGTTTAAGCTATGGATAAATTATGTGACTCATTTTAAGTATAAAAATAATTGAAAAAAATGATATTTTATATTTTGAATTGAGATCTAGAAATTTTTAGAAAAATTTTGACAAAGTTTGATGTTTTAAATATAATTCTTAAACTAAGTGTGTCTCTTTTGAACTATTGATAATCAGGTGTAAGGGTAACTTGTATGACTTGTTTTAAGCAAGGAAAATGTTTAAAAATGGATTTTAAACATTTGATTTTAATTCTATAAAATTTCACTAAATTTTAATAAAGTATGATGCTTTAAATAAAATTTCCAAGATTGGTATGCCTAATAAAGCCTAATTAAGAGCATGTATGGATGTCTAAAAATTTGAAGTGCATGAGCAAAGTGATTTGGCAAAAATTTTCACTGCTATATTAGAGTATGAATTTTATGTTTTAAATTTGGAAAAATAGTTCTTAAACTTATTAAAATGACACAAAGTATAAGCTCAAATACACTTAGATTTGAAAGTTATGGAACTCAAAAGAATCTAAGTTACATGCTCTATGGTTTATTAAAAACCATATGGTATTTGTTACTTGATATATAATCTTGCTTATGAGTTTATTAGTAAGAGAAATGGATCGCATGGAATTCAACTAATAATGTTGCAAAAAGTTGCAATGTATTTCATGAGCTTTCATAACTAAATTGTAAGATTGGCTTGATGTTTAGTGTATAATTTAAATTATGAATTAATTTATGGAGCACATGTGCACTAATAAGTTATATGCAAGGATATTATCAAAATTAATGGACTCTTGCATGGCATTGTGATGTGGTAATCTAAGAAATGGAAATACCAAAGTTCGCTATGGGCACTTATGAAATGACAAGGTATTTTGTATCTTTTATCTCATTATAGTCACTGGAAAAGTGACTAATTAGTTATGAATAGATTTTCTAGATTATATTTGTTTTATTGTTTGATATTTTTGGCAATTTTTAACATTTTGACCTTATCTTATTTATATGAAATAGGCTAGTGAAAGCTTATGTAAAAATGTGATTATATGTTGAATATGGATGTTTATGCTAAATTTGACATTTTTGGCTTAAATGGCATTGGCTTAAGTGCCATATGAGATGTGTGATATGTTTATGTGATATAAGACTTTACAGAGAGTTTTAAGAATTAGCTTAGTGCCCTAACTTCTAAGTCACACAAAAAGATGTATAGGATAAGGTTAGCCTTGTAGGGACAAGATTAAGATATGCATGGGATAAGGTTGGCCTAAAATTACAAGGAGAAACCTTTTATGCCTCTTTGCCTATTAGAATAGTTAATTATAATTATTTATTATTTTATATTGATATTATTTAATGAACTATTTTATATGCTAAATGCATATTATGTTTAAATTCTTATTTTTGTAGCATGCAAAAATATTTGAAATAAATGCGAAAAAAGGTTTTGGTAAGAATGGATATAATATATGCCTTATATATGATTAATTTTCATGATTAAAACTAATTAAAAAAATCTATGCAATAGCTATTTGATGGAGTAATTATATTATTCCTTTACTTATGGATATCTCTTTTCATGTAGGTATTCGAGATGCAAGTTAAGATTGTGGATACATGATGGTAGGTGTATTGCACATTTCTTGGTATATTCAAGTTGAGTTTTTTTTTTGTATTATCACTAAGAGAATTTAGGTACTACAAGTTACATAGTTTTGCATGGTAAGATTAACACCACCTCTCTTTGATATTGAGAGGCATTATGAGGACATTCCCTCTTCAAAAGGTAACTTTGTATAGAGAGAGATACTTGATGTTTCAATTCTTGAAAGGTCGGGGAAGTGAAGGTTCTAATAAAGTTTAAGGATTTGTTTTCTTCTATGGAGTCTTGCTGCATTTCTTGAGATACTAGATGTCTTACATGCTATATCAATATATGCATATAAAAAATAATTAACACATCAATTACTCCTCCCGCTAACCTATCAGTGATCCTTTTGAATTGATTATGCATGTTGCAATGTATTAAAATTAGATTAAAAACTAGTTTGCTATAAAATAATACAATATAGCATAACTAGGTCATGCCTCCAGTGATCCCTTAAATTATCTTCTCTAGATTAGATTACTAACAATGTTCATGCAGTTATTTAATTTATTATACATTAAAGATGAAAGAAACTAATGCAAATATAATGCTAATGCAAATAAGATAGAATGTTATAATAGAATGCAGAATGTATCAATATACAATATATAGAATGTAAATCTAAATAGAATTAGAGTTGGAGTTTATGAATTCAAATTGAACCGAATGTATTAATCAAAATAAAAACATAAAGCAAAAAAAAAGAAGGAAAATTAATGTAATGAAATAGCTTATTCAAGGAATTGAGACTTCTAGTTGGATTAATTATAAATCAATTTAGGTTTGACTTTTCTAATTAATCTTTAAATCTTGAATTACCCAGAACTCCTATAATAATTCAGGAATCCTATGCTAGATTACCATCTAGGATTTAATCAATTAGGATCAATTGAATTAAGCAACTACTATAATTCCTAAGCTAGATTTAAAATTGATTTAATGATAGAATCCAATTGAATTGAGAAATTAAATTAGAAACTTCCACATTAATACCTCAAGCCTTTACCCTTATGTGTAAAATTATGATTTACTAATCACAATTCAACATTGAAATAACAAATATTAAAAATGAAAAGGATGAACACTAATTATACTAAATCAACATCCAATATAAGTAATTTCAAGAAATCAACACAAGTAGATAGGGAAAGAGAAAAATTAATCAAAGAAAGCTGACATTGCAAATCATAATCTCATAATCCGATGGAAGGAAGGCTCAAACTTCTTGAAATAACTCTAAATTTCAGCTTCTATTGATGAAGAATAAAAAAGAAACAAGAAGAAGGAGAGAAAAGTTGTGCTACTGAATTTGTATAAGTCTCTCAAGTCTAATGAGTTCTTTCCTTTTATTTGAGCTAATTAACCTAAAACCCTATTGGGCTTAGGTTGTATGTCTTTTAGAATTACAATAATAGGAACTTCTTAATTTTTAAAAGCCTAGACCTATTTTTAACAAGGTAATTATCTTTAACAATTACAATAGAAAATTCCTGCAGGTCTGACTTTCAACTAGTTTAAGACCAATAAAACAAGGTAATTTAGGTAATCCTTAAACATCAAAGTTGTAGGCTTAGGTCTTGTCAAGATTTAGGCACTAGTTTTAGGTTAATCAAACTTTTATAGCTCTAAATATGACCTAAAAACCAAGACTAGCTTAATTGGAATAAAGATAGGGTTTCAATTTTTTAACCAAATAAAGGCTTGAAGGAGTCCAAATTGGACTTTGACCAAAACACCAAAGTTATAGTCTTTCTTTATCCTTTCCAACAATGTATAAATCATCCCAATCTAGCATTCAAAGCCCACGATATAGTTGAAAAATAGAAATAATATTAAAATCTAATATTAATTGAATAAATTTAGAATATTGTAAAACTAAACACAAATTTAAAAAAAAAGGCCAATTCTATAAAAATAAGTATGTGCAACTCACTAAGAGATATGAAATAGGAGGAAATAATATACTGACTATTTTTTTCTCATCACAAATCCATAAACTATCCCTTCTACTACTCTACTAACCATCTAAATAGATGTTCTTGTAGTAGAATCTAACTCTTCAATATCCTTATCCTCAGATTTTACCTCCCTACCCCTTAGTTTATAAATTCTAAAGACACGCTAATTTCCCTTGAGGATTTAAAGTTATGGGTAGTTCCCCTAGGCCTTTAGTGAATAGTAAGTTTGAATGGTGATTGTTCATACTCTTGCCTTTTGACACCATCACCTATTTATTTTGTTATGAATATACTCTAGCTTGATTAGGTATGTTTATATGTTAATATATACTAATGTTTATAGTTTTTAGTGTGTTTATGTATAAACATGTAATTATGATTATGTCTATAATGTACATTGTAGTATATCTAATATGTTTGTTATATTTGATTTATAAAGAATTAAGGTGAAACAAATAAAGGATTCTATGATATCCAAAGATAATACTAGAAAAATATTTTTTTCTATTAATATAGGTAAATAAATATTTTTCTGTAAATGTTTACTAAATATTTATCCCAAATTCATAAAATATTTCCTTAATGTGATTTCAAAGAAAATAAATTGTTTCTAAATTTTTAAAGGAGTATGCTATATTTGAAATATTTTATCAAATCCTAATATTTTCTAACTTTTATTAGCCTAATCCTATTCTATTATGTTTATAAACTTCTAAATTAATTTTACTATATAATTTCCATAAAGTCTTCATTTAAAGTATCTTTTGGTTTCTTGAGGAGTTTTTAAGAAAATGTTATCCAGATAAATTTTTAAACTCATTTTTAGCCTACTTTCTTTTACTCATTAATTTGAAATAGTTTTATGAAAAATGATTTATTTGAGAACTTACTAGAAGAAGCTATAACTAATTTCTAATAAAAGATATTCTCTAAATTCACTCTGCTTTAACTATTTCCTACTCATAAAGAAAAACTCTTCTATTTTGATTTGTATTTTCATTCCTAAAGAAGTTTATATATTTTTTATTTAAGTATTTCCTTCCAAAATAAAGAAAAAGAGTTTCAATGTTTCCTAATTGATTTTGATTTTTTAGAAGAAGAAAAACTTTAGAAAAAGAATTTGTAAAGAAAGTGAATAAAAAAAGTGTTTAGCCAATTTTACAACTTTGTGTCTTTGCATCATGTATATTTCTTGAAAATAATTAAATTTAAAAAATTGGTTGAATTTAAAAATGCTTCTAAAAATTTTTACTTGATATCTTTACGATAATCATGATAGTCTAAAATTGAGTTGTGATAGTAACAAAGTGATGCTGAAACTTGAAAATTTTAAAGGTGAAACCTAAAAGAAGATAAAGTGTATATAATAAATGCAAGGCCATTAGGCTACTACATTAAAAAGAAGATTGTCAGATAATAGTTCATAATTTGTAGCATTGTGATGGGCCAACTAATCATTGATTGACCTATTAAACTAAAAATAACCTATCTAAGATCAACCCAAAGATAGGTCATCTCTCCATGGAGGCCTCAAAAGAATGCATAAAGTGATCACATGATCACTAATGTGTGAAGACTAATCTAATTTGTAAATTAGGACCATTATGTTTGAGCTGGCATAATTGTATTCAAACTCCTTCATCAAGGAAAGATCAACTACCCCTAACCTAATGGCTAGTATTTCTAAAATACCTATTAAAAATCTGGTGGGTGAAAATTAACAAAATTAGATAAGAAAATGTCTAATTAGGTGATTGGTAGAATACTTATTACTACTAGTAAAAGTATTTATTAGTTTAAGTACTAAAAAAGTTTATTAGTTGTTATCTAGGAAAAATCTTAGAAAATTAAAAGTATTCAAGATCCAAGATTCATAAGGTTTATAAGTAACTTAGTATTTTAACTCAAAAGAATCCTAAACCAAACCTAAGGTGGCAAAATTTTAATTTTGGACACTTTCTAAGGGCATGAATAGTCATAGGGAGAAGGAAAGTAATTTTGGTTTATTTTAAAGGCATTAAGGCAATTCCAAAAAGAATTTTAAAATCAAATTATTATTAGATAATTAAAAAATATGATTTGGAAGAAATATTGTTATTTAAAAGATTTACTTGAAAAGCAAGCATTAAAAGGTTTCATAAAAGGCTTAGTCATCAATTAGATAAGCTTAAATTGAAATATTCCAAGCATATATGCTAACAGGAAAGGATTGTTCTAACTAAAGCTTAATTAACTTGGTTTGGCATCATCTACATAGGACTAGTTGTGCTTCTTCTAGTCAAAATGCAATTAGATGACATTATCCATCACTTACTTGAAGCCCACTCAATATTTCTCCTATAAATAACTAATACTACTTCAAGACTTCCTCACACAAACATAATTATAATTAGAGAGCGAAAATAGAGAGAGGAGAAGCAATCTTAATTGCTCTTGTCACATTTTGGTGAGTTTCCATCAGTTCTTTAAGTGAAGTTGAGAGGTGGTTGAATATAGAAGCCTTCTTAATCTTCTAGAAGCTTATAAACTTACATGAATTTTTCTCTTTTCATAGTTCTTTCTTTAAATCCTTCACTAATTCTATGTTATTTTGGATGACATACATTGAATTTTATATGAAGGAAAACAAGACTAGCAAGCCTCTTTTAGTGAGAAGAAATCCATTTTTTTCTTATTACTTTTCTTCTTTGATGATATTTATGTATGAGATGTATACGTGATTGTGATTGTTGGTTAAAGGCATGAACTCATGGTAGAATACTTGTAAACAAGTTTTCTTGATTTCAAGAAAAGATTTTGAAGAATTGGTTTTGTGGTATCAAAATGATTCTTTAAAATAGCAAAGTTTTGAAGCAAGAAAGATTTTGATAAGAGAGCATGAAGAAGCTCTTAGGTTTTCTACCCTAAATTAAGTAAAATTCTATTTTTATAACACAAAACTTGTTACAAAATATTTAAAATGAATTAGGAATGATAGAATGCATATACATTTAAGTTTTTAACCAAATACAATTTTGAATATCATATAGCAAGCTCTAGGGTTCTCTTGTTTTTAAAAAAGGAAAATTCTTTTTTTATGATAAAATCAAGTAAATACTAAGCTACACTCTAATATGAAGATATTAAAATGATTACATCAAGTTTTGAAGGAAAAATCACATTGAAACCAACCATGAAAGCTTTTAGGTTTTATGATCTCTATTGTTGAAAAATTCTATGTTTTTAAGAAACTTGTCACATTATGTTCTAAACTATTTAAATAATGTTTCTAAACATTTATATCAAGAGTGTTTAGCAAGAATATGATTAAATACACATTTGCAAGCATATGATTTTATTCTAAAAATCTATTTTTAATTAATGTTTCAAGTAATAAAAGTTTTCCTTCAAAATAATTTTCAATAGTAAAGTGTTTTTGTGACTTGTATAACTTGTTTTATGAAAAAAAAAGAAGGTTGTTAAATGATGTTTAGAGTTTCAAAAACTTTGCTGGAAAATTCTAGAAACTTTTGTCAAGATTTGCACATAAAAAGGAATTTTGAAAACCAATGAAGCTTATTTTAAGGTGTTTTGATAATTGAACATGTTGATAACTTATATAACTTGTTTTGAGCTTGGAAAGGGTTGAAATATGAAGTTGAAAACCCCTTTTCAAATCTGGAACTCTTGGAATAATTTTAATGAAATTTACTATTTTAAATGGAATTTTTAAATATAAGGGTGATTATTAAAACTAAATATAGGTTTGTGATTGTTTCCTTAAATTTTAGATAATGATTTATGATAAAATGTACAATTTTGTACTTTTGGAAGCAAGCATTTGTGCTTAAGTAAGGAAAAATAGTTTTCTCACATGTTTGAATAATACACAAAGTAAAGGATTAAGTCTACCTAGAAATAGATGTTGTAAAACTCGGAAAACCCAAGTTGAGAACTCTATAGTTTTGCTGTGGAAATCATGACTTTGATGACTATATTAGAATGATATTTTGCTTGCCTAATAGCATACTAATGTGCTAAAATTATTTTTAAATGCTAATAGAAATTCTATAAAAAAAATAGATATGATTTTATAGGTTTCATAGTGAAATTGTAAGCCTATGGCATGGTTTGTGCATGAATAATGACATGAATTATTTTATGACTTGTATAAGGACTAATTTGGTTATATATGAAAAGTATCTATAGTTGAAGCTTGATTTTGATGAGCTCCTAAAAGTGATATAGTAATCTTGCATATCAAATGGAAGCATTAGTATTTCTCATGGTTATTAGAAATGTGATGCAGTAATTATAAATTCTTTCTTGTTAGATTATTGTTATGTTATAATATGGTTATGATTAATGGATAGCATTTTGACCCCACCTTGTTATTTGTGGAATAGGTTACTAAAAGCCTTATGTGAAAATGAGGCTAAATGTCACATATGACATTATTGGCTTCAATGTATTGTGACATGATTACCTAAGTATAAGATCATGTGGAGAGTTTTAAGGATTAGTCTAATGCCCTATATTCTATGTAACATGAAATGATGCATGGGATAAAGTTAACTTAGGAGGAATAAAGTTGGAATACGTATGGGATAAGGT
Organism: Sindora glabra; assembly: GCA_020226215.1. Lineage (NCBI taxonomy): Eukaryota > Viridiplantae > Streptophyta > Magnoliopsida > Fabales > Fabaceae > Sindora > Sindora glabra. Next base: position 55,779,489 of record CM035234.1, on the reverse strand, counting down.
TAGTCTAGAGTAGTAAGGAGGAACCATTTATGCCTTTATGCCATTAATTATATAGTTAAATATTAATTTCTTATTAATAATTGAATTGTATTTATATATATGTTAAATGTAGAATTGTTTGATATTTCAAGGAAAGGAAAAAGGATTTTAATATGTATCTTGCATATAAATATTATTTGAATTAAAATTAATTATAAAATTAGTGTAATAGCTATCTCATAGGGTAATTTTATTACTCACTCTACTTGTGGATATATTTTTTAAGATATTGTTCCTAATGCTTTCTATTAAGGTTATTAATGTTTGGTGTAATGTATATGATACATAGTTTGGTACATATTTATTGGATTTCACTTCATGTCACTAATCCATGAGGATGGGAATGTGCTAGAATAAGTACAAATGTTGCTAGTATAGTTCCATCCATAAGTGTCAAATGAAATTTAGATTTATATGGAGCAACATTTCATTAAGGGAGGTTATCAATGAGTTATAGAGGTCCCACTTCTTAACATCCGCATCTATGTTAAGGGAGTTATTAAGGTCCCTTTATATGTTGATGATGTATCTCTTGACCTCATAATATTGGTTCTTGATTAGCTTGATACATCTTCAATGCTACTTGTTACTCCACCTACTTCATTAGTGTAATGTCCCGAATTTTCAATTCTATTATTTGAATCTTTATATTCTGAAGCTGTAGAAACGAAGAGTATGTTTGATTTAGCTTAGTGGGTGAATCTCAAGTTGAAAGGAATTAAGTGTAAAGGTAAATGAAATTCTGAAGGAAAAAGGATAGTAGGGAAAAGAATTTATTTTCATAAGCAGTATAAATGATCAGAGGAGGTTAGAAAACCCTAAAAGGGAGAGTTGTCTAAGTCGGACAGTGTAAGAAATTTTAAACAGATAGAGACCCTATGGACTAAATTGTAAGAGTGCAGAATCGGGTGTGGTTAAAGTGGAAATAATCAAAGAATTGGGATCTAATATGAATAACTAAGAGTTTGGGTGCAATATGTGATTTTTATTAGTGTGACCAATAGATTCATGACAAGTGTCATTGTTAGAAAAATGTTGGCAAGAATAGCCTTACTTTTGGTGAAAAAGGACTAAAATACCCTTGAGAATTTTAAAAAGGACCAAAATACCCTTAGAAGCTTCATGAAAAGTCTTCTTTTTTCTCCATTTTTCTAAAAATCTGCAGTAACTCCATGAAAGAAGCTCCAAAACGTGCAGGAGAGAGAGAGAAAGAGAGAGAAAGTTTCTTTTGAGTTTTTCACCCAAAAATAGTGAGTTTTAAGCTTAGTGGTAGAAGGGAAAGTTGCTCCTCTCATAAAGCTCTATCCATTGGTGTGCTTAGAGTGAAGAAAAGCTCAAGTTTGATTAAGTTTGGGGAGCTCCAAGTGAGGATTTTCAAGTTGTTGCAAGAGGTAAAATTGTTCTTCTCTAAAAGCTCTTTATTGTACTCTTCTTAGTTTCTTAAAATCTTGAGGTTGGTGTGGTCAAGGGTGATTGAACATGGAGTTTAGGATGATTTGAGTATGTTTAATGGTGTTTTAGATGTTGTTATGTTAAGCTATGGCTTTGGTTTGGTGTAAAAATAGCAAGAAACCATGATGTGCACATTTAGGTTTTAGAGGCATAATGGTGCATGTGTAGTGTTGGCATGATATGGTTAGAACTTGGCTAAATTAATGAAGTTAAATTAGTTTCTATGAATTTATGAAGCTTATGGAAGATGAAACTTTGAGTTGTGAAGGTGTTGGTGTGCATTTTTCCCTTTTGAGAAGCTAAAATATGGAAAAGAAGGAAGGAAGGAGTTTTAGTGTTTAAAGTGTTTTCGGAGGATCAGCAAGGTACACGGGGTAGAACACGGCCCGTGTTGTACCCCGTGTTCCTCGTCGAAGCTGATCAGTGTGCTACACGGGGTGCAACACTCCCCGTGTTTATCTCAGGACTGAAGGGCAGTAAGGTACACGGGGTAGAACATGGCCCGTGTTCACCCCCGTGTTCTTTGTCGAGTAACCCAGTGAAGCCTCGAAGTGATCCAGTAAGGAACACGGCCCTGAACACGGGGTATGGGACCCCCGTGTTCTTTGTTAAGTGAACTTTTTGGCTTAATTTCTTCATGTTTTGCATGGCTTTACCCCTGGATCCTTTTCTAATGTTCATATGTGTCATTTCAAGGCTTGAAAGCAAAGTATAGAGCATCTAAGTATGCATTTAATTAAGGGGAGAAAGTAAAGAATACATGAAGATTAGGGAAAGTGATGATATTTTAATAAAAGCTATGATGTGTATTTGTATAGACTAAGGAGTGACAACTTGCAAAGGCAAGAGGAAGTGTAAAGGAGTTTTTGGTGAGAGCAAAGGGAACATCACATTGGAAGCTTGTGAAAGGTAGCTAGCTCTATCCTTAAGCTCTGTTTCTATTCACATGATTTTCTGTATATTATGCCATTGTATGGAATGTGTATGAGATAGCTGTGTGCGCATCCCGGGAAGACAGTAATACTGTGTGAGTAAGGCCTATGGCTCGAGTTATCCCCGGGATGGTAATGAAAATTGCTGTGTGCGGTACCTATGGCCTTTAGAGTACCTCGGGAAGACAGTGTGATACTGTGTGAGTAAGGCCTATGGCCCGAGTTATCCCCGGGAAGACAGCGTGATGCTATATATGAGGCCTAGGTACGATTATCTGTGATGGCCATCTAGATATTGATTGAGATAAGTCCTTGAATGGGCTTGTTGATTGCTATGTGTGATGCACATTTCTTACAATGGTAATGAATGAGGTGACATATGATTAATTGTTTTTGAAATGTATGTTTTATTTGCTTAAGGATCTGGAATGGCTCAATATATTTTTACAGTGATGGCTAGCTACTGGGAAACTTTGTTTCTCATGTTTTTCTGTTTTGTTACTAACCATTCCAGGTGATGCTTCCAAAGGCTCTCATGATAAGGGACAATAATGTTTTGAAGTTGTATATCAAAAGTGATTGTATAGTTGGTAATTTTGTAAGTGATGGATGTATATATTGTAAATTGAACTCTTTTTGTATAGTTATATGACTTTTGCTCATGTGTATAAAGTACAGAAATTTGAGATATTCCGTATTAGCTTGAGGTAGATGGCGAATGAGTACGTATAATCATCTAGTAAATAAGGAATAAGGCGTTGATAAGTAAGGGAGTTACAATTAGCACTAACACCTATTTCTCCAACACCATGATTGCAATACCACTATACACCAAAATTAGTTAAAACAAGTTTTCTACAAAAATAATGCAATATAATGAAATAACCAAGTTGCACTCCTAGCAATCCCTTAATATTATCTTTTCTAATTGAATTCCTAATAATATCTACACAATTATCTAATTTATTATGCAATAAAAACACAAGAAGCTAACGTAATAGATGCAAAACAAAATAAATGCAATATGTTGTATGATTGAAGAATGTTGTATGTAGAATATGGGATTGTGTAGTAATAGAATTAGGAGGGTTTGTGAATTTAAATTGAATTAAATGTATTAAACAAAGTAAAAACACAAAGCAAACAAATAGAAGGAAAACTAATGTAGCAAAATAGTTGATTTAAGGAATTGAAGGATTTATTTTAGATTAATCATTAATCAATTGGGATTTGAATTTTCTAATTAATTCTTCAACAATAACCCATGAATTCTAAGCTAGATTACTATCTAGGATTTAATCAATTATAATTAGTTGATTAAGTAACCACTATAATTCCTACACTAGATCGAAACTGATTTAAAGATAGAATTTTATTAAATTGAGAAATTAAATTAGAAACCTCCAAATTAATCCCCTAACCCTCTACCTTTATGTGTAAAACTATGATTTTTCATCCACAATTCAACATCAAAATAGCAAAAAAATAAAAAATCATAAGGATAAATATCAGTTATATTAAATCAACATCTAACACATGTAATCTCAAGAATTCAACACAAGTAAATAAGGGAAGAGAAAAATTAATTAAAGAAAATTAACATTATAATTTATAACCTTATGATCCAAATGAAAAAAACCTTAAACTCTTTCAACCAATCATGAGTTTAAGCTTCCATTAAAGAAGAAAAGAGAAAACAAGAATAAGAGAAAATTGTCTGTTGAGTGTTGTGTAAAAGTCTAAATAGTCTAATAAGTTTTCCTTATTTATTTAGCCTAATTAAACTAAAACCCTACTAAAATTAGATTGTATATCTTTTAAAATTACACTAATAGGGCCTTCTTAATTTTTAGAAGCCCAAATCTATTTTTAACAAGATAGTTAAATCCAATAATTATATCAGTGGATTCCTATAGGACTAACTTCTAACTAGTTTTTGACCACCAAGACAAAGTAATTTGGATAATTCATGAACATCAAAGTTGTAGGCTTATGTCTTATGGAAATTTAAGCACTAGTTTCATGTTAATTTGATCTCTATAACTCTAGATATAGCCCAAAAACCAAGGTGGGCTCAATTACAACAAAGACATTACTTCAACTTCTCAACTATATATGACCTCAAAAACATTTGAACTATACTTGGACCAAAACATAAAAGTTGTAGTTTTCTCTTTAAAATTTTCAAAAATATAAAAATTGACTTAATATAACACCCAAAGCTCAAAATATAACTAAAAAATAGAAATAGTATTAAAATTCACTATTAACTGAATATATTCATAATATTCTAAAATCAATCCTAAATTATAAAATAAGGTCAATTCTTTAAAATTAAACACATGTAAACTATAAAAAGATATAAAATAGGGAAAAATAAAGTAGTATATATTTTTTTCATCACACTATTAATGCCTCTATCATCTTTAGCTTTGCACTAGCACCATCTAGGTACATGCTCCACCTTATGTCTAACATTTTAGGTACTTTCTTATGTACATTTAACATTTTGAGAACAATGATTCTAACATGATTTTTCATTTTGAGTTTTCTATGAATAGCTAGGTTAATAGCTATCACTTGGGTTATTTTTTGTAGTTGTAGTTTTCTATATTTATTTATCTTCACTAACTTGTAGTAGCATTAGTATAGTTATTTTCTTAGAAAAGGGTATGGTAAGTGTTATGAATTCGAATTATTACATGCAATGGAATTTCAAAATTTTGATTCGAATTCTGCTTAGGATCCATGCAAAAAGCATAAATCAATGATTAGGGTTTTACCTATTGGGCACTTATATTTCTACTGATCAAAACTTGAGAATGGATGAATCAAACGCCGGCTGGAAGGTACAACATCTCTACAGTATCCACACGGAGTGAACAACGACCTCTTGCCTTCCACAAATCTACTAGGATGCGTTTCCCTCTCTAGGAATTAGGATTCGATATTTTCTGAGTGATTTAGGGTTTTAGGAAACTTATGAGCGTGTGCATAATGTGTTGCCCTCAAGCCCCTTTTTATAGAACTTAAGCAAGCCACAATCCTATTCCTACTAGGATAATGCTTCTAAAATCCTAATTATACATAACAACTGATCTTATCCTTATCCTAGAGATAATAAGGAGAGATAGAACTTATCTATTAATTATCTAATATTAGATAATATTATCTCATAATATATTTATCTAATACTTGATAATGTAATTATTTGATATTACTTTAATATCAAATAATCTCATATAATATATATATTACGCGAATAACATATTATTATTCTTAATAATAATATATATATGCATGAAAATAAGTCTAATTAATTGGATATTAATATAATTAAAGTCTAATTAATTATTGTCTTATTCCTACTCCTTTTGTATGACCTTGTAAGTTCTTACTACGTTAACAATGACTCATTATTGAGCCATAGACAGTGAGTGGTATCTAGCAATACATAATTGCCACTCAAGTAGTAAGAATGTCTGTGATTCGACATCCACCTAATACATAATTAATGTTTTGCATCATAACCCTTTTGTAATAATATTCAAATTGAATTGGAGGCATGGAATGTGTCATCCTCGTCAATGTTCAATTTATATTTTTTAATACTGAGTAGACTTAAAATAAATGATTAATATCACATATTAATCTAATTGAGTATGGCCATGAATTTCTAAGTCCTACTCAATCAAATGGCCTAAGGATATTTCTCTTTTATACAAGAGTAATAAAATTCCATCTACATCACTTACTTCCCTTTGCACGATTCATGACACACCTAATCAATGCCCTATTCGTCATCTTGATCAAAGGTGACATAGGACAATATTAAAGTAAGTAATTCCTCATGTAGGAAACCGTAGTGACTTCAGGTTAAAGGTTTATATGTATTTGTGATCATATGAGAATAACTTATGACACGTCTATTAATGCAATATTCTCATAGTGGGTTAATCCAGTACATTGTTCACTAATAATATACTCATGTATTGACTTGATATTGTATATCCATAATTCATAATCATCAGTCATTATACATGCTAGTCTCGATGTATTATTATTATCCTTTTCGTAATAATATTTGACTAGGGACATTTTAGGAATAGCGAAACTATTCCAAGGATAATTATTATATTAAGTTATAAATCGCGCAGAATAATAATAAAATTATAAAAATAAAATAGAATAATTAAATTACTTAAAATAAAACATAATACATTGTGTATTACTTCAATCATCTATATGATTGGTTCCTAGGACACACACCAATAGTAAGGTTTCAGTAACCATTCTATATAAAAGATGTATATGTTTAATTATGCTAATATATATATATGATTTATACTATTGTAGATCTTATCTATTTTTTTTTATATTTGTTTTACCTAAAGGTTGTTCTGAAACAAAAGCAAGAAGTCCCATGGTATTTTCCAAGGAAATACAAGAAAAAGGTTCTCATCAAGATCAAAGGTAAACACATGCCTTTTCCAAATAATTCTTCAAATATATAAAATATGAATATTTTTAAAGAATATGTTATATCTAAAATATTTTTTGAATAAGATCATCTAATTTTTGAGTTTTCTAAACTAGTCCTATTTAATTGTATTTATTTCATGGTTTAAACTTTCAAAATAAATTTATTATTTAGTTTTCAAAAAGTTTTATTCAAAAATATCTTTCTAATTTCTTGAGAAGTTTTCAAGAAATTTTTATTTAGACAAGTTCATAAATCTATTTTTAAGAAAAGGCTTCCTATATTTCTATTTGCTAAATCATCTCTTTTAGATAATTTTTTTAAAAACCATTTGCCTGAGATCCTATTGGAAAAACAATAGTTCATTTCTAATAAAAGGATATTTTTCCAAAATCATATCATTGGTGTTTCATATTTTTTGGATTCATTATATTTCAACTATTTATGAACTAGGAAAGTAAATTTCTTTTGTTTTGAATTAGATGTGGACTTCAAAAGAAATTATTATATAGTTAATTTTAGATTTCCTTCTAAAATAAAGGAAAATGAAACTTAACTTTTAGTTTATACATTTTACCTAAAGTTGAGGTTTTGATTTTTTATTTTACTTGCTATTTCTAGAAAAATGTATTTAAAAGATTAAACCTCATTAATTATGAAAAACTATTTTCTAATATGACGATTCATACATAAAGTTATAAAAAAAGTTTAGAAAAGTTTTCAATTATGTTTTTCTACATCATGCTTGTTTTTAAAAAAAGCAAATAGTTTAATAAATTAGTTTGTTTTAGAAAAGCTTGTGATATTTCCAGTTGATAACTTTATATCAATCACAATAATCCAAAAATTAGGTCATGACTTAATAGGTATCAAAGTATGGTCTAGGTAAATTGTGGAATGGTCAAAACATGGTGAGACAAATGGTGGAATGGTAGAATTTAAGAATAGCATATAGTTAAAGTTTTGGGGGAGTGATTGAAATTCCAACTAGAAGTAATCTAAACATGTACCGTACTAAATGCTACCAATAATCTTAATAACTCCATCAAGAGTACCAAGTATCATTTAATTTTTGTAAATAATTTATATTTTCTAACATAAGTTATTATATTGGCAATAGAGAGCATTAGGGAAAATATAGGATAATCAGAGAATAAGAAGTTATAAACCCGGAGAATAAGAAGTATATAAAATCTTTTAGTAACATTAGTAGAAATAATTAAGAAGCACCAATTTGGCCAATTATTTTGTAATAAACTTTAGAAAAGGGTGCTTGTTAAAGGAAATAGAAATAAAAATAGGCAAAACAATAGGTAAACTTCTTTTCAAGTACCCCACTAACTTTAGCTATAGAATTCTTGAAGTTAAAACCTCCAAGCTATAATGGTATTAATTCATCAATTAATCTTTACTAGTTTTTGAAACAAATAGAAAGAATCCATAATATGTTAGGATGCAATAAAATTACTATGGTACAACTAACTAGACATCAATTGGAAGATGTAGTGCATCAAAAGTGTAACTAAAACATAAACTCAAGAATAGAAGTTGATAATATGATCACTTAGTTATAGTTACAGGAGGAACATGTAGATCATTTCTTACCTTTAAGCCTTCAAGATGCAAAGGTAAGATAGTTTGAATAATTATTTCAAGGATTGCTGATAATAGTTTAATATGATGCTCAATTCATAAGACTTTCATATTATATTGGATACTTAGTCTCTACTAAGGAAGCAAGGGTGAATCAACTTCTGTATGGACTTTATGATTATTATTATGATTAGATTAATAAAATTAAAGATGCAACCTATAAGTAAGTGTTTAATCTAGTGATTAAAGAGGAATTACACCTAAAAGAAAGGTAAGAAAGAGAAGCAATCTCTATTAAGAAAAGAAAAAGGTTTGAGAATGTAAAAAATGTCGAGTAGGAGTGTAAAAAATGCATCAATAAGAGGACAATTTGGAAGGAAGCAATTTTAAGGGTAGAAGATGCATTAGAGTGCAAGTGCTGCATCTAGATCAATAAACCTACTAAGAAAGACCTACTTAGTGCCAAATTTGCAATTAATGCAACATAAATCACATTAGCCTCTATAGTTCTTATTTTAAGTGTAGTTAAATAGGACACAAAGCATAGGGATACACAATGGCTTAATGCAAGAATAATACCACTTCTAGTACTTAGAACCCCTGAGCATAAACTTCTATAAGATGGCTAATAGTATTAGGTAAAGAAACAAGAAAATAAGGATAAAAAATGACATTAAGGACCTAAGTTAGAGTATTTGTCATGACAAGACAAAAGGCCCAAGCCTTAAACATTATCAAGATAGGTACTTTGTTAATTAGGAATCTTTGTGTAAAAGTTATGTTTGATTTTAAAGCTATACATTCTTTTCTATCTCATAATTTAACAAATAGAATCTTAAAACCTAAAAAAATGGATAATGTTATGGTAGTTATTATCACAATAGGAAAAGCTATAATAGTGTTTCATGTTGTTAAAGAATAGAAGCTTAACTTAGACAATTATCCAACTAAGGTAGATTTGATGGTACTAGATATAGTAGACTACAATGTAATTCTTGGAATGGATTGATTATCTAAGTACCATACTTTTATGGATTGTTACCTTAATATGGTAACATATCAACTAAAAGTAGTAGCATGAGTATTTTAAAAAGAGAAATGGGTAGAAATGCCTTACTTTTATCCCTTATGCAAAGGCTATGAAGTTCGTTAAAAAGGGATGTGTAGTTTGGATAACTGCTATAAGTAAAACTAAAGTGGAAAAAACCAAAGTAACCAAAGTTTTAGTGGTGAATGAGTTTCAAGATTTTTTTTAGATGAGTTATTAAGATTGCCACCTAGTTAAGAGATCGAATTTATGTAGATGTGATTCCTAGAATGGACTCGATATCAATCCCTCTTATTGAATGTTTCCACATGAATTAAAAAAGTTAAAAGAGTAATTATAGGATCTAGTAGATAAAGGTTTTATATAACCAAGTACTTCCTTATGGGGTGTGTTAATACTATTTGTTAAGAAAAAGAACAAGTTGTTAAGATTATGTATTACTATTAACAACTGAACAAAGCTACTATCAAGAATTGATATCCTTTGCCTTAGTTAGACAAGTTCTTCACTTAAATTTAAGGTGCTTAATATTTTTTAAAGATTGATTTATAATCTGGATATCACTAACTAAAGATTCAAAAACAAAATATTCTAAAAATAACATTTTGTACTTGCTATAGTCACTAAAAAATCTTAATTATGTTTTTTGGAATGATAAATACACCATTAGCATTTATAAACTCAATGAATGGAATATTTAAGCCATTCTTCAATAAGTTTATAATAATATTTATTGATGATATCCAAGTGCATTTGAAAAGTGAAGCCGAGCATGCATTACATATATAAATAGCTTTATAAACTTGGGAGAGCATTAGTTGTATGTTAAATTCTCAAAGTGTGAGTTTTGGATGAAGAGTGTCCATTTGTTAAGGCATTTAATTTTAGAAAGAGGAATTTAAATAGACCCATAGAAGGTAGAAGCTATAGCTATATTGCCAAGACCTTCAACAATGATGGAGATATGCAACTTCCTTAGATTGGCTAGATATTATAAAAAGTTTGTGAAGGATTTCTCAAAGATTACTTCATCATTAATTAAGTTAACATGAAATGGAGATAAGTTTATATAGGGTCATAAATGTGAAAAAAAAATTAAAATTTAAAATAATGTCTAACATTTGCACCTGTATTAACTCTTTTAAAAGAAACTAAAGGGTATTCAATGTATTGTGATGCATCAAAGATTAGATTACAAGGTGTATTGATGTTACATGGAAAGGTTATTGCTTATGCATGAAAATAAATAGAGAAATATAAGGAAAAGTATCTAACTCACAATTTAGAAAAGGCAGTAATAGCAGTTGCTCTACAAATTAAGAGACATTATCTTTATGAAGCAACTTATGAGATCTTTAAGGATTATAAAAGCTTGAAATACATCTTATAATAAAAGGATTTGAATCTGTGATAAAGGAGAATGGATGGAGTTAGTGAAAGATTATGATTGTTTTATCCATTACCATTCTAAAAAGGTAAATATTGTGGTAAATGCTTTAGGTAGGACCCGAGGAAAAAAGGAAGAATATCAAAAGGTAAAGCTCTTAAAGAAATAGATAGTGTAAAGACATAACCCAAAATAGTGGAATTTCTTAAGAAAGAGCAGTTGAAGGACTTTAAGTATGACCAATTAAAAGAAAATGCAATAGCAAAAAAGGAAATACATCAAAGCATTAATGATCCTAGTGTAATAAGGAATAAAAAGGGATTATAGGTTCCTTAATCAACGAGAAAGGAAATTTTGAACAAAGTGCATGAATCATCATATACATTGCATCCTAATGTAACAAAGATGTACAAAAATTTAAAGAATGTTTATTGATAGGAAGGCAAAAAGAGGGACATAGCTCATTATGTATTCAAGTGTTTGACTTGCACCTTGTAAAACTCTATTAAAATATCTATATTCTTGATTGGAAATAGGAAAATGTTATGATGGACTTCATCACAAGACTACCAAAGACTAGTAAAGGATATGATTCTATATAGGTTATTGCAAATTATCATAAGAAGATAATGTATTTCTTATTGATTAATATAATGTTCTTAGCATCTCAATTTGCTTATATTTTTTTGGGCAAAATCATACCATTACATGGTGTACTAACTATGATTATTTTTTATCATAAGATGTAGTTCACATTACATTTTTTTATAGGTGTTTCAAGAAGCATTAAGAGGATAGCTACAACTTAGCACAACATTTCACCCATAAATAGATAGAAAATTAAAAAAACAATTCAGACACTAGTAAACATGCTTAAAGCTTATGTAATTGATTTCTAAGAAGATTAAGATAAGTATTTACTTTTGATTAAGTTCACCTACAATAATTGCTATTAAGCAAGTATCTAGATGACTTTATTCAAAGCATTATATGATAGGAAGTGTAGATCATCAATAGAAGCATTTAAACTAAGAAAGGTGAAGATAATAGAACTAAACTTGGTGGAGAATATGATAAATAGAGTTAAGGTCATCAAAGAAAGGTTACATGCAGCTCAAGATAAGCAGAAGTCTTATATCAACACATGTAGATGAAAGCTGGAATTTCAAGAAAGTGAAAGTATGTTTCTAAGGGTGTCACTAATGAAAAAGTTATGTGCTTCCATAAGAAAAGAAAACTAGCACCATGGTGTGTGTCAAACCCTATCTAATAGTAGAAGGATTTGGTAAGGTGGCCCATCAATTAAATTTTCTAGAAAGCATGAGAGCAATACACCCTTTATTTCATATGTCAATGCTATGAAAGCACATTCAATAAGTTTTACATATTAAAAGAAGAACCAGTAAAATTAGATTAGAACCTGACTTATACAAGGAAACTAGTCACAATAATAAATAAACAAGTAAGGAAGCTAAGATCTAAGGAAATACCTATAGTTAAAGTGGTTTGTGAAAAACATGGTGAGAAAGAAGTGACATGGATGGTAGAAGTAGAAATGAAGGAAAAATATATGGAATTGTTTAATAAGACTCTTTAATTCTTTTACATAAGTTGTTAATAATTCTACATTTTCTTTATTTTGTTAAAATTCAAGGATAAATTTTCTCTAAAAGGGAGAATTGTAATACTTGGTAAAAATTTTATAAAAAAGAATTGAAAAAATTAAGTAAAAAATGTCTTATAGTAGGTGATTGATACAAATACTTATTACTGCTAGTAAAAATATTTATTAGTTTTAGTAGAGAAAAAATTTATTAGTTGTTATCTAAGAAAAGTCTTAGAAGTATTCAAGCTGCAAGGTTAATAAGGTTTAAAAGCAATTTAGTGTTTTTACTTAATAGTATCCTAAAATAAACTTGAGATAAGAAAAAAAAATGTAATTTTGGACTTTTTTCTAAGGGCATGGATGGCCTTTGGGAAAATGAAGGCAATTTCGGTTTGGTTTAAGGGCATTAGGGTAACTCTAAAATGAATTTCATAATTATATTATTATTGGATAATTTAAAAAGAAAATTTGGATGAAATATATTTTTTAAAGATTTACTTGAAGGGCAATAATTAAAATCTTAAATAAAGGCTTAGTTATCAACAAGATAAGCTAAAATTGGAGTATTCCAAGCATATATGTTAATAGGTTAGGACTAATCTAACTTAAGTGTAATTAAGTTAGTTTGCCATCACCTATAAAGGGAGAAGTCATGCTTCCTCTAGTTGGACAATGTTATCCCTCACTTACTTTAAGCTCACTTAATATTTCTACTAGTTCAAAACTTCCTCACAGAAGCATACTCATAGGCAGGGAGGGAAAATAGAGAGAGGAAATGCATTCTTGAGTGCTCTTTCCTTATTTTATTGAGTTTCCATTATTTTTTTAAGTGTTCATGAGTGTTGGCTAAATATAAAAGCCTTTTTGATCTTTTAGCAAAGGTGGGAGCCTACAAACTTTCATGAATTCTTCTTTTTTCATAGTTTCTTCTTTAAATCCTTCACTAATTCTATGTTATATTAGAATACATACTTTGAATTTATGGTGAAGGAGAACAAGACTACCAAGCCTCCTTGAATAACTAGAGATCCATTTTTTTTAATTTTTCTTTGATGATGTTTATGTAAAAGATATGTTATGTTGAAGTTATAAACTCATGGTATATTACTTGTAAACAAGGTTACTTAAGTTTTAAGAAAAGGTTTTGAAGGAATTGGTTTTGTGGAAGATGGTTTTAAACTAAATCTTTAAAATAGCATAGTTTATATTGAGATTGGGAGCTAAACAAGCACAATGAAATTAACCGATCCCAGCCAACAGATCCATACAAAACTTTATATTAGAATAAAGATTCAAGGAATACCTTTCCAATGATTTAGGAACTTGTTCATTAATCACCTCTTCACCTTCCTTTCGATCGAAGACTTTGAGGTATTTATACGAACTAGCAGATCACCAATGAACGTCTACACGAACACTGGTTAGAATTCTTTTCCTGAGCCTCGTAGTGCTAGTTATGCCTCTTCAAGGGTTATGGTTAAGAAGGGTTGCTAGGGTTTTTCTATGCTTTGGGATGCATAAATAATAATGTATTATTACCTAAAAAGCCTATTTAAATAGGTGCATAGAAAACCTTAACTAATTAGGCTTTATTCTATGTATAATTATAGGCTTATTATTGGGCCTTATAATTAAAATATAGAATTCCTAAATATTAGTCCTAAACAATTTAATCCATTAATTCCAAATTCATTAGGCTCTAGGTGTGCGACCCTACAGGCTCTCATTACATTGGCAATGATCATAAATTACATTAATGATAATAAACTATGAGTGGTGTTTAGTAACACATCATTATTACCCAAGTAATGAGAAAGTCAGTGATTCGACTGAACCTTTATATGTGATCATCATCTATATCCTTTTGTCCTAGATATCTAGATTGAGCACGAGACATGGATCGTTTCATTCCCATATAGCCCAATCCAAAGGTTTCTTGATTCCTAAGTAAGCTAACTAAAGCAAATGTAATTGACATCCCATATTAATTCACTTAAGTATGGTCATGCATTTCTTAACCTTACTTAATCAAGGGGCCCACAAATGTTACTTCTGTTATATAGGAGGGACAAATTCCATCTTGATCACGCAAATTCCATTGCATGATATGTAATATATCTAATAACTATCCTTGCATTCACTCAATTATAAGTGACATAGAGTATTATCAAAATATGAAACTCACATGTAAGGAATCTTGGTGATCTCAGGTCAAAGGACAATATTAATAATAATCACTAAGAATCACTCATGACACTCACTTAATGATCCATGTAGTGTTCTTAGGGTGGGTCAATCCAATATACAAGTTCTCTAACTTGTACTCATGTGTAAACTTAATATCTCATATAAGTCACCGCACATGCTAGTCTTAATATATCAAAGTAACCTAATCCTTAATGATATATGACTAGGGACATTTACTAATATAATTATTCTAAAGTTATTATCATAATTAAATATATTATACAGATAATATATAAATATGATAATTGAAATTGCCATTAAAATAACACGATTCAAATTTACAATCATCAATATGATTAGTTTTAGGGCATATACACTAATAGTTTGAAAACATGATTTTACAAGAAAATGGAAGAAAAGATTTTTGATAATAAAACATGAAAAGCTTTCAAGTTTTCTACCCTAGATTAGGTAAAATTTTATTTTTATAAAACAAGAGTTGTTATACTATCTTTTAAACTAATTAGGAATGATTGAATGCATGTACATCAAAGTTTTTAAGCAAATTCAATTTTGAAAAGCATATAGCACACACTCAAGTTTCCTTGTTTTTAAAAGGAAAAATTTCTCTTTTTCATGATAAAATTAAGTAAACATTAAATTGTACTCTAATATGAAGGCATTAAAATGATTACATCAAGTTTTCAAGCAATAATCACTTTTGAAATAAGCTTTGTAAGCTTTTAGGTCTTATACTATCTAGTCTTGAAAAATTCTATGTTTATAAGAAAAACTTGCTATACTATGTTTTAAACTATTTAAGTAATATTTATAAACATCTATAATAAGAGTGTATAGCAATCATGTGTTTAATAAGACACTTGAAAGCTTATGTGTTATGTTGAAAATCTATTTTAATTAATATTTTGAAGTTTAAAAGTTTTCTCCCAAAATAATTTTTATTAATGAAGTATTTTGGTGACTTGTATAACTTTTTTTATAACTAAAAATGCTTGTTAAATGATGTTTATAGTTTTAAAAACTTGTCTGGGAAATTGTGTAAAATTTTATAAAAATTTGCATAAAAAATAGATTTTTGAAAACTAAGTAAGCTAGAATTTAGGTGTTTTATAGTTGAACATGTGGATAACTTGTGTAACTTGTTTTGAGCTTGCAAAAGTTAAAATATGAAGTTTGAAAACCTCTATTTTGATTTCTAACTAACTTTAGAAAAGTTTTAATAAAGCCTGATATTCTAAATAGAATCTTTAATTATAAGGGTGATTGTTAAAACTTAGTATAGATTTATGATTATTTTTTAACTATCAAATGATGATATATGATAAAAGTGTGCATTTTTATAGTTTTGGGTTGAAAGCATTTGTGCTTAAGTAAGGAAATATTTTTTTTTTTGCTTATTAGAATAATACACAAATTAAATGATTAAATTTACTTAGAAAGAATGATTGTGGAATTTGAAAAACCTAACACTATAACAAATTATCACTTGTATTACTATCAGATCAAAATTTTTATGGTTGTGCTACTTAGCCGTAGGAATGTTAGTTGAATGGCCTTATAGCATAAGTGATCATGACAAGGAAATTATCATAGGAAAAAAAAAGTCATGTGGCATAAATGATTTTTTTTTGCCATGTGTTCACTTATGGCTATATTCTTCTAGCCATAAATACAAATATGGCAAGAAAGGTACACCCATGGCTAGTAACTTATATTGTCACAAGTAGAATCATGATAAAAAATAAAATAAAATAATTACAAAAACTAATGTATCTAGATAAATTAATTTTTGTATATCTAAATTGAATTGATTATCTAGCTAATTTGATTAGGTGTTGTCTTGTCATTTTGTTTGCACACTTGTTAAAACCTATTAACATTTTCAAGCCATATCAAACTAGCATAAATCATTGAAACTTTATCTATTTAGAAATTATAAATTATATTTACAAGGAATTAAACCTAAATCTCCAAGTTAAAAAATGTCAAGCTTTACTATTGCACTGGTTTTGTTCTTTAATATTATAATATAATTGCACTAGTTTATTCCTTTAGTATTATAATACAATATATTTTATATAGAGTCTTAATTAACCAATTGACTTCAAAAACAAAACTACATTCACATGACACTAATTATGTAATAATAAAATATTAAATAAATACATATAATAAAAATATACTAATGCTAAAAGGTTTTATGATTTTATTTTAAAAAATTTTTTGTATAAAGTAAAATTCTCATTTATTCCATCACTAATTTTACTTGTATCAAATTTGCTCTTTACAAATATTTTATGTCAATTTTATTTCACATAAATAATTAAGTAGTTAATTTTTTCTTATTATTAATATTTTTAATTAATTATTATTAATTGAGTTATTACAAGATAAAAGTAAATTTTTTACATTTTTTAAATAATTTTTTATTATTTTCTAAAACTCCTACAATAAAGTTTGAATTATATGAAACAAATACCTATATAAATTATAACCTTGAACTATCATGCATGTTTAAATTTCAATTATAAATTAAAATTAAAATTATATATTTTGTCATTCACAAATATAAGTTAAATCATTCAACCCTTGACAAATTTTTAATATTAATTTTATTAATTACATATTATTTATATTTGTTTTTTATCCTTCTATTTATCAAGTCATTATCCCATCAATAAAATCATAAATGAATAAACTAAATTAATTTATATAATTGAAATTAATAAGGGATAAAAATGAAATTTTAAACTATTATATATACATATATATATGAGTCCATTAAATATAATTTATGTAAATTTTTTAATATAATAATTTAATTATTTTTAAATTTTATATAATTTTACATAATTATTATTTTTAATTTTTTAATGAAAATTTCATTAATATTACAACAATGAATGTAAAACTTATTATTATATATTTCTTTAATAAAACTTGTTATCACTTATGCCATGAATCATACTATTTATATATAATGTAATAATTTTAGTATTTTAATAATATATATATTCTTTATCATTATATTTTTAAGAATAATGAGATTTGATGAAAAATAAATCTTTTTGTAACGTTTTATACCTTGAATGATCTATTTTTGTTTAAATAATATTTTAAAAATTAAATCAAAGAATGAATTGACAAAATTATTATGTATATATGTATAGGTTAGCCCTATTAATTTTTAGTTTTAATATGTAAAAATTTAAATCATTAAATAATTATATAGCATAATCTTTAATATAATATAATATAATAAAATATTTATTTTATTGATGTCTACAATTTTATTATATGAATTTAATTGATAGAAATTTAAATGGTTGTTTATTATATATGAAAAGCTATTACATTCTAATAGATATTAAATTTAGTACATATGTAAATAAAAATACTTAGAAACTTAATAGTTGAGCTCTTTCTTACACATCTTAAGATTTGAGGTTTAACTCCTATTTTTATTATTTTAAGAAAAATAATAAATGTACATAACTATATAATTTGCATGTAATTTTATTTTTATACATATATTTTATGAATTAGTTAATTAAAAATGATAGGTTCTATAACTTTTTTGTTTTGGTTTATTAGAGACTAATTAGTTGATCAAATAAGTTATTTACTAAATTTCTAAAATAATTGTTTAACTTAATCAATTAGTTAAAGGCCCCTAACACAAGTGATAAATAGTTTTTTATTATCTATTATATTGCAACATATTACACTTATTATAAATAGCTTTTTTTATATGTATAGTTACTATAGAAATAGTATATCTAACTATAATCTTATCCATAGAATTAATTCATAACATAAGTAATACTTGGTTACTAATAAATTCTTATGACTTATATGATAGAACAAGTAATTATTTGTTACAAAGAATGCATTTGCATAACTTAGTTTTAGCACAAATGATACTTTGCCATAGGGAATGCATTCTTATAGCTTGGTTTATAGCACAAGTAATATTTTACTATGAGTAAAATTTTTCTGTAACACAAGTGATACTTTTCCACAAGAAATGTATTCCCTTAGTTTAGTTCATGACACAAGTGATATTTTGCCACAAGTTTTTCCAAAGTATAAATGATACTTTGTCATGAGAAATGTATTCCCATAGCATAGTTTGTAACATAAGTGATATTTTGTCATGGCATAAATTTTTTAGTTTTATGTACATTTTTTTTAAAATTTTTTTGTTCTCATAGTAAGAGATAAAATTCCCACCATTTTTAAATTTTTAGGGCATAATTTATGGCATTAGTATTAATTTATTGTAGTGCAAGGTGAGAACTCTATGGTTTTATTGTGGAAATTATAAGGTTGGAAACTATATTAGAATGATTTTCTTTTTTAATAGCATAGTAATTTGCTAAAAGTTTGTTTAAATGTTAATAAATGTTTTGTGAAAAAAAATTGACACTACTCCATAGGTTTTATAATGAACCCAGAAGCCTATAATAAGATTAGTGCATGAATATCAACATAAGTTATTATATGACTTGTCTAAGCACTAATGTGGTTTATATGTGAAAGTATCTATGGTTGAAGCTTAGTGTTTATAAGCTCTTGAGAGTAATATAATAATCTAGTGTACCAAATGGAAGCATTAAAATTGCTTGTGGTCACTACAAATATAATGAGGTAACTATAAATTCTTTCTTGCTAGATTATCTTTATATTATATTTTTGTTATGGTTAATGGTTGACATTTTGGCCTTACCTTGTCATATGTGGAATAGACTAGTGAGAGCTCTATATGAAAAAGGCTTTAATGTCATATAAGAAAATAAGGCTAAATGTTGTGTATGACATTATTAACTTGAATGTTGTATGTATGTTATGATATGATTATTTAATTATGAAACCTTGTGGAAGTTTTCACATGGCTTAGCGCCTTATATTCCAAGTCAAATGGAATGATGTATAGGATAAAGTTAACCTAGAAGGAATAAGGTTAGGACACACGTGGGATAATGTTAGCCTAGAATAATATGAAGGAACCTTTCATGTCTTTAAGCCATTAATTAACATTGTTAAATGTTAATCTTCTATGTATAATTGAATCATATTTTCTATATGTGTCAAATATAGAATTGTTTGATATTTCATGATACAAAAAAATGATTTTAATATATATCTTGTATATAAATACTATCTGAATTGAAACTAACTAAAAAATTGATTATGATAGCTATCTCATTGATAATTTTATTATTCACTCTACTTATGTATATATTTTTGTAGATAATGCTCCTACTGCTTCCTATCAAGGTTATTTATAGTTTGGTGGAATGTATATCATACATATTTTGGTACATATTGGTTAGAGTTTCACTTTACATTCTTGATCTATAAAGATGGTAGCGTACTATAGCAAGCACAAATGCAAGTAGTACAACTTTAGCCTTAGAAGTCGAATCCATTTCAAATTTATTTAGCGTAGCATTTCATTAAGAGTAACCAACGAGCTATGAAGGTCCCACTTCTTGATGTCCTTATCAGTGCTGAGGGAGTTATCGAGATCCCTCCTTATATTAATGATGTACCCATTAATCTCACAGTATTGGTTCCGAACTTGCTTGATACAAAGCTGCTAGCTATTTTACTTGCTCCATTAGCACCAATACTTATTTCTCTAGCACTAATACCACTTGCATAATTAGTGCCTCTATCACTTCCAACATTTGTACCACTAACATTTGTAGCACACACTCCACCTTTTGACCTATAATCTAAGGATCCTTTTGAGTATGTTCCACGTATTAAGAACCATGATTCTGACATGAGTTTTTATTTTGATGTTGTCATGAATAACTAGGTCAATAATTGTCACTTGGATTTTTTTTAGATTTATGGTTTTCTAGATATATTTTCATTGACTTGGTGTAGCACTAGTATTGTTATTTAGATAGAAAAATG
Organism: Sindora glabra; assembly: GCA_020226215.1. NCBI lineage: Eukaryota > Viridiplantae > Streptophyta > Magnoliopsida > Fabales > Fabaceae > Sindora > Sindora glabra. Next base: position 55,758,816 of record CM035234.1, on the reverse strand, counting down.
TATGGTAAGGCCCCAATACCCTATTTATATAAAAAATGCATTTGTTTAATTATAGTACTATATATATGATGTATATTACTAAATGGCTCATTTGTTTTCTTTTATATTTGTTTTATCCAAGGGTTGTTATGGAAGAAAAACAACAAGTCTCAAGGTATTTTCTAAGGAAATACAAGAAAAAGTGTTTTTTATTTAAAAGAATTATGTATTTACAAAATATTATCTTAATTCATCCCATTTCATCAAATTCAGGATATGATATGGTTCCAAAAAATCAAAGGTAAATGTATACCTTTTTCAAATATTTTCTCATATATGTTAAGTATGATTATTTTAAAAGAGTATGATATCTATAAAATATTTTGTGAATGAGATCATCCAATTTCTTAGTTTTTTTTAGTTTGGTCCTATTCTATTGTGTTTATTTCTTCTTTCGAACTTTAGAAATAAATCTATTATTTAGTTTTCAAAAAAGTTTTCTTCAAAAATATCTTTTTGATTTCTTTAGAAGTTTCAAGAAATTGTTATTTAGACAAGTTCATAAATATGTTTTTAAGAAAAAAAGTTTCCTATATTTTTGTTTGCTAAGTCATATCTTTTTGAAAATAGTATTTGAAGAAATATTTGTTTAAGATTCAGTTGGAAGAATAATAGTAATTTTCTAATAAAAATATACTTAATTAAAATCATTTCACTAGTGCTTTAAATTTTTTGAATTCATTAATTTTAAATTATTTCCTAATAAGAAAAGTAAATTTCTTTTGCTTTAACTTGGATTTGAAGTCTAAAAGAAATTACTATATATCTAATTTCAATTTTTTCTTCAAAATGAAAAAAAGAATTGAACTTCCATTTTCTAAAAGGAAATTTTTACTTAACATTATTTAACCAAAGATGAGGTTTTAACAATTAATTTTACTTATTATTTCCAAAAAAAAGTATTTAAAGATTAAACCTTATCAATTATGAAAAACTATTTTTTAAAATAATGATGCATATACAAAGTTATAAAAAAATTTAGCAAATTTTCCAACCATGTGTTTTAGCATCATGCATATTTTTAAGATCAGATTTTATAAATTAGTTTAGTTTAAAAAACCTTGTAAAGATGTTAGGTTGACATCCCTATTCTAATGACAATAGTATAAAAATTGGGTTGTGATAATATCCTTTCTAGATCCTTCTGGATTACCACTATAAAAGATGACTAGGTACATTTTATATGGATTTAAACTACTTATACTCTACTCTCTATTATTTCTCTCTTTAGGATCCTAGTGACTTAAGCATAAAAAAGATTTTAGTGGTGATCGCTATTGGGTCTTCCTTGCAAGTGATCAACCATGCACTGCCACGAAAGATCCTTAAACAACTAAGCTTTTGACCATTTCATTACTAATTTGTAATCTCCTAACATTTGATGACCATTACTCTGGTAATGGATCATATTACAACTTATTTTCAAGATGATTATAACTGGTGTGAAGATGTTTTATAGACATGCTTACTAGCTTATCTTTCTCTCTCTCTCTCTTTCAAACTTTTATTATTTTCATAAAGTAAAAAACTCCTAGATAACTTTAGATTAGTAAATTCTTTTTATAATAATACTTTTGAAAACTTTAATATTTTATAAGCAATTAGATAAAAAATGGAGGTTTATTATCCAAATTTTAGAAACATAGTTGAAAACCATATAGGTAATAATACTTTTTAAAAATATTTTCTATAAGACATTATGATGGATGAAAACTTTCCCAAGGGTACTATTTTATAAAAAACTTATGAGATTTTATCTTTTTGACAAGAATTGATTCAACACTAAAAATATTTATGAAGTTAAAGATGAATTTTTTTTCTTGAAAAGCGTGATAGTAAGAATAGATGATAGAACTTTATTTTTAAAATAAATGAAAAATAGTATTGTGAATTTTTTAGTTCTTCCTTAAGGAAAATATTGAGTTTGGATCATCTGAAAGAAAATATTACTAACTTTTAAAATCTCCAAAATAGATAGTTTTGATGAAGTAAATACTTAAAAGGAAAAGACATGATGAATTTTCTTAAAAAATAATATTAATGTAAAACAAATAAAATAAAATAGGACTAATTTAGTAAAAACTAAGAAATTTAAAGATGGTTATTTGAAACTAGATTATTATTTTTAAAAAGAGAAATTATGATTTACAAAAAATGACTCCTCCAAAAGTTTGTTTTAAAAGATAATGCCAAGAAAATTAGCAATCCTCAAGGAAGAATTTTATAACAACAAATTGAAGAGATTCTCCAAAAATATGGCATTTTTGCATAAAATCATTTCCTTACTTGCTTTCATACATATAAAAATATATTTTTATTGTTCATAAAAATAAAAAAAGTTAAAATTTTTAAAGAAATACTATATGAAATAATCAATAGGAAAAACCATGTAAGGCTAACATTCCAAGTATGATAGAAATGGAATATACAAATATTTAAAATAAAATGCACAATAGTATAGCCTTATAGCCTATTACAATTTGAATCATCAAGTTTGGCCTTAATTATGAGCCGTTAATAATTATACATAATTAATAGTGAAATAATAGAAAATAGGATAATCACAATGCATGATCTAGCTAATGGTTGATAATGATAGTGAGAGTTCTCATCAATGGAATGCTAGTCTTGTTAGGGAGACTATGGTGAATCTTATGAAGGTTGACAAGAATGGTCTATAGGATGGGGTACATGGATGTTTCAAAGAACATATATGGGTTCTCTATGGGTCCTCCAATAATTATATTATGTAGACTTATAGGAACCATACTCATATGATATAGGTATGCAGGCTTATTATGGTTGATCCTCATGATAAAATAATACTTTAATTGATATATGCTAAACAAAGTGGAGCATGGTCTCCACCAATAATCAATAAAAATAATAAGAGCATTTATCAGGTGGGAGTCATATCCAAAAATTATCAACTAATAAGTAGTAAGTATAAATAATTAATGAATGGTTACTTAACCCTTATTATGATGGGTTTTAACTAAAAATACATATATATAGAAATAAGTATTAAGAATAATGGAATTCTTGCTAGCATATCTTAATATTTGATTAATTCACAATTATGTGTATATATATATTTTTTTTTTCTTTCTCTCTATATCATAATAAATGGCAAGTGGTATGCATGTTTCTTCCTTATTACTCTTGCCATCTTTATCCCACTCATTAGTATAAAAACAATATTAGTCTATAACTTTCCTATTCACATTTTAAGATAATATACACTTTTTAAAGTAATTTTAATGAAAACAACCTTTCAAGCTGTTGACATTATTTAGTTTAACTATTAGGAAGATGACTTTTTAGGCTTTTGACACTATTTAACTTTATCTTCTTTAGGCAATTACAATGAATATAGCATCTTAGGCTTTTAACATTATTTTAATTTATTAGTTAGGCCATATAAGCCTCTTTTTCCTGATAGGATCAAAATATCATCTTTGTTATAGTCACCTTTTAAATAGCCTTAAATAAAATTCAAGATTATGTAGGCTTAAATTTTTGATTTCACATTGATGATAATAAATTCAAGGCTTATCACAATATTATTTGAAACCATATCTAACTATCTTAATAAGACTAATTTTAACAAATAAATATTTATTTGTAAATCTAAGGATGAGTACTGAGCATTATTTTCTTCATTGTGGGACTCCATAACTTATAAGATGTCAAAGTAAAGCAATAAAACACAGGTGATACTCTCAGGTCCAATTATTCCTATGAGTTCTCTATACACTTATAATAATATAAGTGAATCCAAGGTCAATTCTTTGGAGCAAAAATATTTGTCTAAAATTAAATGGTTGCTTTTCTTATACAAATGAAAAAAATAATATTTTATTTCTAAACCTAATCTATACTTAAGCATTTTTTGCATTTTTTAATTTTCCTAATATTATATTCATTAAATAAATCATTTGTTTTTATTATATATAAATATATAGTTGCCTTAAAAAAACATTAGTTGGCTTTGCAAGATTTTGTAAGCCACCCCATTTTAATGTTTTTTCTAAAGAAAAATTAGGGTAGCTTGCAAACATGAGCCACCCAATACCCATTTCTTTTACTTTTTTTATTTTTTAAAGAAATATATATAATATATATACATATATTTAAATATTTATATTTATTATAGAAAAATTATTTACACTAGAAAATATAACAATATATATCTCACATATATACATTTTTCAAATAAAAATAAAAAATAAAAGAAAATTTTTGACTCATTGGAATTCTAAAAAATTCTTCAAGAATTACATAAAAATATCAAGAATTATATTATTTTTATTAAAATGAGTAAGAATATAAAATTCTTAAGAAACAATAGATTAAAATTAATATAAAGAGAAAAGATTTTACTAAAGAAAATACAAAAGAGTAAGGTCCACTCTTGCTTCAAATTGCTAGCCCAAATACAAAATTTATTCTTATGCTTAGTGGGGACCTTTACAAAGATGAAAAGAATTGAGGTATTTTAGTATAGTGTGGTTTACAATCTTTATCTAACAAAAAGAAGAGGATATTGGCTTAGACTTTAATGCAAGAATGAAATAATGCATTTGGTGATTTGATTTGGTTTGGCATTTATAGCTATGAAAGAAAACAAAATCTATAGCTTCAAAATCTTGTAAGATTTTGTAATAAGGCATATGAAGAAAACTAGCTAATACATAAAATATAAACAACGCTTCCTTTTCTCATGTTTTAATGAGATAGAAATATAATGCTATATTAGCATGTGAGTAAAAATGATATTTTTTATGTAAAATTTTTATATGAATAAAATGAGTAAAATTTTGTAATTCCAAAACTATTTTCAATTTTGTGAAATTCACCTATTTTACTTTCAACTCTATATGACTTTTTAAATACTATATATGAAATGAAGTCAAAAAATTATTATTTTGGTATCAAAATTTTCCTCTTGAACTCTACTTTCCAAAATATATTTTTCTAAAAAAATTTTATTCTTTTAGAAAAATTGAAGAGTTTTAAATATAGTATAAATTAAAATTGGCACCACTAGTTTTGACTATCCTTACTTTTTTATTTTTTAACATAACCTTGCAAAACTTTTTAATAGGCTTAAATGGGCCTTCTTTCTTTTATTATTATTTTTTTTAAACTTCTAGTTGGACTCTAAAATATTATTTTTTTCATTTTCAAAAATTCTATTGGCTTTTATTTTAACTTTTCTACTAAGTTCTTCTTTTACTCCTTTACTACTAATTATACTTCAAATTACCTTAGATAATTCTAATTAAGTGAATTTTTTGGCAAATGTTACAAATTCTTCCCCTTAAAAAAATTATCCGTAAATTTTTAATTCAAGAGATAGAAATGCACAAAATTGTCAATAGCTTGTATTTAACCTAAGGAATCAGAATCAAATCTTTCCAAATAACTCAAGGTATTTCTCTTGCAATGCTATCTTTAGTACCCAAGTTTTTCCTTGCTCGCCATGTTTCTCCCAAATCACTTTTATTTTAAGTACTTACTTTAATTTTTGTCTTCTAACTTAGTCTTAGCCCCGTTTAATGTAAATTTTGATAATAACAAAACATTTTGACATGTTTAAATGTGATTTAAGATTACTTGTTGCATTAGACCTTGAATGGTTAGAAGATTGATAAAGACCCTTGGTTAGGATTTTTCCTTTTTAACAAGGTTCAATTGTAAAAAAGACATTTAGGTTCAAAGGATTTTAATAATTTATTAAAGAAAATACAAAATAAATTAATTTGTGTCATTCATAAAGTGAAAATGTTAGAATTATAAATTTAGGTCAAAATCATTTTGATTTGAAAACAAAAATCATTTGGAAAGTATTTGAAAATGTAATTGCAAATGCCTTGTAATTTGGTTCAAAACAAAGGGTCCATTTGGTATCGGGGAAAATGAAATTTTTAGAAAATGCTTTCCTAAGAAAACATATTTTTGAAAAATAAATTAATTTTCTATTGTTTGGTGTATAGAGAAAAATATTTTTTGGTATTTGGTACACAAAAAAAAAATAATTCCATTTAAAGTAAATCAAAATTATTTACTTCAAAATTATAATAATTTTACTTACCTTTTAAAAAAAATTTAATAAAATTTTTATTATTCTTGGTGCTTAATGGTCTAATAATGATTAATTTTTAATAATAAAATATATATTAAAGGTATAATAAAATCTTATATATAGATTCACATAGTTAGTTTAATTAATTGTTACGAAATATTATATAATAGAGTATCCATCATGAGAAAAAAAAGGATAATATTTTAATAAATATTGCATAAAAATGTACACCTAAACCTTAATAAATAAAAATAGATTTTATAAAAATAAAAATAAAACATTCATCATAAAATATTTAATAAATAAAAATAAATTTTATTTATGATTACAATTGTGTAACAAAGTGGGAAGGTAAAAAGTTTAGGTTAAGGCATGGATGTACTGAGTAACAAGAAAAATAAATTTCATTTTTTAAAATGAGAAGTTGTCTTCCTTAAAAATAATACAACTTTCTAGTTGACTAGAATTTATTTTTCTGTTGACCAAAATTTTTTAATGTCTAAACAAGGAAACTTTGGAAAATGAATTCCAAAAATTCATTTTCCCCCTAATCAAACAGACCCAAAATCATTTTTGAGATTTAAACCTGGAGGTAGCAAAGCACTTTGCAAAGTGCTTTATCCCCTTTTAAAGGCCTCAAGAAGCATTTCATGAAGTTCTTCATATGCCCTATCTTAACTTTTAAAACTAGCCTAGCAAAGTGTTTTATGAAGCACTTCACACTTTATGGTAAGGTTACCTATGTAGGGTGAAGTGCTTTGTGATGCATATCATCTTATGGTAATTCAAAATTTTTACTAGCATAACAAGTACTTCCTCTTAGTTGACACATTTATAACAACTTTTTTAAGAGTCTAACAATCATTTAAGGGTTCTAGTCCCTATTTAAATACTTAAACTCATTTTTAAACACACATCAAAGTTTACATTATTACATTGACATACTTTTCTCTATTTCTTGCTTTCCAATGATTCAAATCCTTTGAACTAATTAGATTAAAAATTCTTTTTTTAGATTTTTATTGTGTAATTAAACTTTCAGAATTTGTGAGCTTATTTTTCTAATTGTAAACACTCCTTTCATATATTTTAGGATGGGGTATCCTTAGGATTTTCAAAAGTGCTAATTCTCTTGAAAGAGTGTTCTTTGACTAAGGAATCTCAAAGGGATTGACTTGTATTCAAAGTGGAAATTATAGAAGTCTCTTCAAGTGCCAATTTTAAACTTGAAAAGATAATGGAATTTACAAAATCCAAGTTAAGTAAGCTTAGTAGTGGATGTACTCTTTAAGGTGTTGGATCCTCAAGAATGAACTATTATAAATCATTGCATTTGATTTTCTCTATTGTTATCTTTTTATTTTTTTTTAATTTTTTTACATATTACTCTATCATGAATTATTGTAGTTGCTAGTTTTTAATTCTTAATTGCTCTAGAATTGATTTTTGCATTAGCTAATCATTTGTCTATTGTTTTTAAGTGAAGGTTATTTAGAAAATCTTTGTAAAATAGAACCTATTTTCAAAAACTAGTAAAATACTAAAGCATAATTCACCCTTTCTTAAGTGGAATCTTTGGCTATAATTGGTATTAGAGCTTGGCTCTTGTGACAAGATTTTGCAATCTTAAATGAATCCTATGGATGTGAATAGTTTTAGTATTTTACCCCAATGTTCTCCATTAAATAAACCATTAGGTTCAATGAACAACATTATACATATTAGAAACAAAAGATGAAAGATTTTGTAAATGCCACTGATGTTGATCTATGGGAATTAATTAAGAAAGGATATAATCCACTCACCAAGAAAGAAAATAATGTTAATATTTTAAAACCAAGAGCTAATTGGAGTGATGATGATAAAATTAAACATCAACTTTACTCCAAGGTTAAATGGATTCTATCAAATTTCTCATGGCTTATGAGTAAAAAAAATTTCTAATTGTTTGATAGTAAAAGTAAAGTGGGATGTTCTTGAGGCTACTCACATAGGAATTGCATAAGTTAAAGAAAGCAAAATGCATACACTTATTTAACAATATGAACTATCTAGAATGAATGATAGTGAATCTATTAAAGATATGATGCAAAGATTTATCATACTTATTATTCTTGGTTGGAACCTTGCAAATGTTGAATTAGTCCACAAGGTGCTTAAATCATTAACAATTAAATGGCAACCAAAGATTAGATCCATAAAGTTATAAAAATTAAAATGCCAATATAGGAAGCCCTTTTATGGTAATTTGGAGGAAGATGAATTAGACTTCAAGAGATATGTCAATTACAATGAAAGAAAGAAGAAATCTCTTATTTCAAAAGCTGAAGCAATTATTGATAAGGAAAATGTTGATGACGAATGTTAAAAGAATATTCTTAACACTTCATTTGAAGATAACTTAGCTTTTCTCACCAAGAGATATCAAAAAATAATGAAGAGTTCCTCATGTAAACAAGCTTACAACTAATAGAGAAAAAAGCAAGTAAGCCACCCCAACTTGCTAGGAATGTAAGAAGTTAGGTCATATCAAGTTTGATTGCTCCATATATTTGAAAAAGCAATGGGAGTATAAAAAAAAGCAAGAACAAAAGCTTTCACAAGAAAGCTTAACTAGCAACATAAGAAGATGATAAAGATGATTCTTATAGAGGAAATGACAAGGATGAAATGGCTATTAGAGATCATGATGGAGGTGAGGTATCTATTTTCAAATTTGATGATAAATCAAATTATGTGCTTGTTAATCTTAGTTTTGATTTACTTAAGGCAAAAAGAAAAATTCATTGAACTTTTAAATAAGGTTATTTCTTATTTAGAAAAGAATATTGATTATTTAGAAAAATAAAATAATGATTTAATTCAAGAAATAGAAAGCCTTAAGAAAATCATATAAACATATGTCTCTTGTGAATGTCTTAAGTAAAAACTTAATGATTTAACCAAAACTCATAAGAAGTTCACAAAAGGAAAAGATATACTTGACACTTTCCTTAATCTAAGAATAAGCTTTAATAAAGAAGGTCTTTGTTATATATCAAACAAGAAGAATGATTTTTATAAAATCTTCTTTGTAAAGGAGACCAAGAAAAGGTAACTTAATATAACTTGTTTTTATTATGGGGAAAAAGGACGTAAAATTCATTCTTCTGCTCATAAGAGAAATACTTATATTAGAGTAAAGAAAATTTGCATTTCAAAAAGGACATATGTTGCTATTAACACAAATGGACCTAAGGCTATTTAGGTACTAAAAATAAAAAATTATTGTTTTTTTCTAAGTATGAATAAGATGCCAAAGTGACATATAATATTTAGATAGCAAATATTTAAGGCATATAAATGGAGACAAATCAAAATTCCTCTCCTTGACACTCAAAAAAGGAGGGAACATCACCTTTAGAGATAATGAAAAAGGCAAGATTATGGGAATAGGTAAAGTGGGTAAGGATACCAAATCTTATATTAAAGAAGTTCTATATGTGAAAGGGTTCAAAGATAATTTGCTTAGCATTAGTCAATTTTGTGATAAAGGCAACAAAGTTACATTGAATTCCACTTGTTGTATTATTAAGAATTATAATGATAAGCAAGTGAAGTTAGTTGGAAAAAGATATAACAATATTTACATGATAGATATTGATAATGAGCTAAATTTAGATCCTAAATGTTTAGTAGGTATAAATAAGGATTCTTGGCTATGGCATAAAAATCTTGCTCATGTGAGTATGGACTTTATTGGAAAATTTTCAAAAATGACATAGTTAGTGGTTTGCCAAAACTTAAGTATAACAAAGATAGAATTTATAATGCATGTTAGAGAGAAAAACAAGTAAAAGCATTATTTAAACCTAAGAAGTTGTTTCTTTATCTAGATCATTTCAATTACTTCATATGGATTTGATTGGTCCTTGAAAAATTAGAAGTTGTGGGGGAAATATCTATGTACTTGTAATTGTTGATAAGTACTCTAAGTTTACATAGATATTATTCATTCCACACAAAAGTAGGACTTTTAAGGCCTTCAAGATGCTTGTAAAATTTATTCAAAATGAAAAAAGGATAGCCATAGTATACATTAGAAGTGATCGTAATGAACAATTTGAAAATCATGATTTTATTTGTTATTGTGATGAAAATGGCATTAAACATAACTTTTTATCTCCTAAAATACCTTAACAAAATGGAGTTATTAAAAGGAAAAATAATTGTCTAGAAGGGATAGCAAGGACTATACTAAATGATAGCTCTTTTCCTAAGTCTTCTTGAATAGAAGCAATTAGCATCGCATATTATGTAATGAATAAAGTCTTCGTAAGGCTAATTTTGAAGAAAACCTTTTATGAATTGTACAAATGAATAAAGCTAAATATATCACATTTTTGTATCTTTGGTTGTAAATGTTTTATGCATAATAATGGCAAAAAAAATCTTAGAAAGTTTAATGCTAAATCCAATGAAGCCATATTCATTAGATATTCTTTTAATATAAAAACTTGCAAAACTTACAATAAAAGAACTTTAGTAGTGGACGAATCCATTTATATGTTATTTGATGAATCAGCTTCTAGTATGAAAAGGGTCTTTGATAAAAATGAGGAGCAAGTAGATTCATGAATCATCTAAAAAGATTCAAATAATTAAGTTAAAGATGTAAAGGTTTAAAAGAAAGATGGAGAAGATTAATAACCTCCTCCTCCCATAGTCAACATAAATTAAGATCAAAATCATGAAGCTCAAAGTGAATGGGAGATCATGAGGATCCATTCTATTGATTAAGTCATTACTAATGTCTCTCAAAGGATAACTAGAAATTCTCTTGTAAGTTGAATCTAAAAACATTAATGAGACAATGATTGATGAGCATTGGATCTTGGCAATACAAGAAGAGCTAAATTTATATTTTATGAAATGGATCTAAAGAATGCATTTTAAATTGTAGAATTATGGAAGAAATGTATGTAGAATAACCTTTAGGTTTTGAAAGTGATTTCTTTCCTAATCATGTATTTAAACTTAAGAAAGCACTTTATCATCTCATAAAAGCTCCTATAGCTTAGTATGAGAGGTTATGAAAATTTTTAATAGATAAAGGCTTTCCAAGAGGAAAACTTGACACTACTTTGTTCATAAAGCACAAACTTGATGATATTCTTCTTGTTCAAATATATATTGACAATATCATATTTTTTGTTACTAATGAATCTATGTACAAAGAGTTTGCTAAGTTAATGCAAGGTGAATTTGAAAATTTCTATAATGGGAAAGTTGAATTTCTTCCTTGGTTAGGAAATCAAATAATCAAGTAATGGAATATTTATGTGTTAAACTAAGTATTGATCAAGAAATGCAAGATGCATAAAGCAAAACCATACTTTACACCTATGAACATTGCAACTAAGACCTAGATGAAGGAGGTAAAAATGTTGATATCACTATGTATAAGCATGATAGGCTTCTTACTCTATCTTATTATTAATAAGCCTAATATCATGTTTAATATATGTATATACATAAGATTTCAACCTAATCTAAAAGAATCACATTTTGTTATTGTAAAATGCATTTTAAGATATCTTGTGGACACACCTTATTTTAGGTTGTGGTATCCTAGATAAAGGTCAAACTTTTTAATAGGCTACTCCAATGCCAACCTTGTGGATAACTAGTTGGATAGAAAGAGTACTAGTGGTGCTTGTCAATTTCCAGACATTTACTAGTCTTATGATGTAGAAAAAAGCAAAATAATGTAGCTTTATTTACCATAAAAGTAGAATCATAGCTTCCAGTAGTTGTTACACTTAACCTTTATGGATGAAACCATAATTACTAGACTTTGATTTGAAATTTGAAAGCATTCCTATTAAATATGACAATACTAATGTCATTGACCTTCGTAAGAGTCCTATTATGTATTCTATATCCAAAAATATTGAAATAAGACATCACTTCATCCATGTTTATGTTTAAATAAAAGTTGTTATAATTGAATTTATCCAAATTGATTTTCAACTTATGAACATCTTCACTAAACCACTTAGTAAAAATCATTTCAATTTTGTTATGAGAGAATTAGACATGTTAAATCCTTGTAAAGGATGACCTTTGTATGAACTTAAAGTTTATTTCAAAAATGGGTTAAAATTTTAATGTTTTTAGCAACCTAACTCAATTATTCTTTGTGTTTTAATAGAACTTTAACAACAACTTTGGCATTAAAGGTATCTTTAAACTCATTTTGTAGAATTTTCCATCATCTTTCAATCTAAAGGATGAAATTTAGGTCAAAAATGGGTTAGACTTCAAAGGAATCAAGCTTAGATTAATTTTGGTTAAACTTAGGAAAATGGTGATTTTGTGGATAAGGAGACGAAGTGCTTTGCAAAGCACTTTGTGTTAGATTTCTGGCTCTAGGGAAAAGCACTTCACAAAGTGCTTTTGCTGGTGCTCAAAATTGAACATTCAATACTATAACCTTGAAATCCTTTACAAACCACTTCACCTATGAACATTGTTTAGTGAAGTACTTCATTAGGATTATATATATATATATATATATATATATATGCACACACATACACACACACACACACACAATAGCAAGGGTTTTTAATTCATTTGTCCAAACTTGTTCACCTTGAACACCTTTTTTTTCCTCTTCTTTCTCATCCCAAGCTTCCTCAAATCCTTATTTTCCCATTGAAAACCACCATTGTAAATCGATTAAACCCTTTAAAACCTATTATCTTTCATTTTTCATTAATTAATTTCATAAAAAACACCTTCAATCTCTAAAATCCATAGATTTTCACTATAACCTTAAGCTTTATCTTTAATTATTTTTACCTCATTTGACTCCTATTCCATCCAAAACCTTCTTCAACATCATTCTTAACATTTTTCCATCTTAAATCCTTTTACATTATCATCACATAGGAAAGAAATCCATAACTTTTAAAAAGTTAAGAATTAAGTAAAGCAAAGGAAAATTAAAGGCTTTTGCTAGTGCCCCTAAACTTCTACAACATCTTCTAGAGTGAAAATTCTACAAAGAAATAACCTGGCATGTCAATTTCACAAATTTACTAAAAAGTTCAATTGATCCTATTGTGTGTTATGATTTGAATTTTCTGAGAAAAGAGAAGTTGGAGATTTACACTATGATAAAGAAGCTAGGTTGGGTTTAGTTAGCAAGATTTAATGTTCTAATTCATTCCTCTCTAGTATATCAATTTTATGCTAACCTAGTTAAGTAAAATGTTAGATAATACATTAAATTAAGCTCAATTGTGCAAAGGAAAGAAATTACTACAACCAGATATTGGAAAACCTTGTAATCTAGTTGGAGAGATTTAAAATTATTCAAAACAAAATGCCATCCAATTAGTCTAACTTATTACCAAAATTTTCTAATAATAGACTTTAAACTACTAGACTTAGTATGATGATCATCTTCTCCACTATAACTTAGCCAAAATTATTTTTCTCAAAAAGACAAATTTAACCTATATAAATGAAAATAAATTATTTGTAATATGGTGTATAAGGAAGGGTGTGTCACTCAACTTTCCTCATTTGATGCTAAATTATATGATCAAGAATTGCATGGTCAAATTCTACCTTTCGGCATGATTTTGACAACTTTGTTTAAGAATAAAAGCTTTAATCTTGATTTTGAAAACAAAATCACTACTTTCAAAGAATCAAATAGGCTTAGTGGAACCCACTTGAAACAAATGTCCTTCTACAAAAATGTGGCAAATGGGTATCTGTTAAAAAATATACCATATTTGATTTTATGAACATGTAAATGGTAATTAATAGAATGGATATAATGTGGAGTGACATTTAAAGGGAATCCATTAAGGTTTATTCTTAGCTAGATAAGATTAAAGGTAAAGGCTCTAGTTCTCTTATTTCTTTTGGCTCTACTACTATCAATGATGATGAAGAAAATGAAGAAGAAATTGAAAATGATGAAAAAATTAAGGAGGAATCTCTAGAAGAAGAAATATGATGTAAGGGCAAGAAAGCTATAAAATAATTAGATGAAGAAGAAAAAAAAGAGGATCATAAGTCTTCTAATTTAGATAATGGCAATGATATTATAGATAATTAGATGATATTTCTCCCTTAGCTCCATTAATATCATAAAACTTTATTATGGTATTGATGGCCAAAATTAATTTGATTGAAAAATTGAAATCTTTAGTGGAAAATTTTGAAAAAAAAAACATATGCAAAAATTATGGGGGAGTATCAAAATGAAAGGGAATCATGTTTCTAAATTTGAATTAATCTCAAAATGGTTTGTTGTAATAAAAAAGGGAAGATTGTTAGCTTTAGCCCAATTTTAATGTTAATTTTAATGATAACAAAATATTTTAACATTTTTAAATATGATCTAAGATCATTTATTGTATTGGGCCTTGGACGACTAGAAGATTGGTGAAGACCTTTAGTTAGTTTTTTTAATTTTGCAAGGTTTAATTATAAAAAAGGAATTTGGGTTTAAATGATTTTAATCATTTGTTAGAGAAAATACAAAATAAATCACTTTATGTCCATTATAAGATGAAACATGTTGGAACTTTAATTATAAGTAAAAATCATTTTGATTTGAAAATAAAAATTATTTGGAAAGCATTTGAAAATGTTATTAGAAATGCTTTGTAATTTGGTTCAAAACAAAACCATTTTTAAGATTGAAACTTTGATGTGCACACCGCAATGGACCAAAATTTTATTAAAATTGATATGTTGTAAGATAATGTTGTATAGTAGCTGATAAATGCACATTTGCACTTATATTTTATGTATTTCATCGCTTATCTATTTAGTATTTTGTGCAAATTAATTGGAAAAGGGTACTTAAATGCTCAATATTTTATTCTCAGGTTTTGAAGTGACTCATTAGAGCATTAGAAAAAGATCCGGAGCCAAAACCATGCAAATTGTGGAGAATTAAAGCAAATTCACTCATCTGATAAAGAACACGGGGTATAGGAACCCCGTGTGGATGGCTGTGTATCTTTCTGTGTGTTTTGAAGCCTCGCTGAGTTACTCGCAAAAGAACACGGGGGTCGACATAGGGAGTGTCAAACCCCGTATACCATACTGCCTGACCTTTCGTATAAGAACACGGGTCACAACACGGGCCGTGTCATACCCCGTGTACTTTACCCATATAAGTTTTATGCGGAGAATTTGCTAAAAAAGGAGAGGAGAGCTGAAAATTAAAGAGAGAGCCGTCAGTAGAAACCCTTGGAGAGACATAAAGACACTAAGGGTGACTGCTAGCCTTGGAGGATTGGATTCAAGCAAAGGATTGAAGATTCAAGCAAGGAATTTGTAGAGTTTCATGACTAGTTTGATTCCCCTCTCTATTTTCTGGTGTAACTCCCTTACTCATAAACGCCTTATTCCTCATTTAATAGATAATTATTACATACTAATTTGCCATCTGCTCTAAACTAATTCAGAATATCTCAAATTTCTGTATTTCATACAACATGAGTAAGAGTCATATAATTACATAAAAAGAGTTCAACTTACAATTCGTACATCCATCATATACAATATCACCAACTATGTAACCATTTTTTTTTCTTTTACATTTACAACTTCAAAACATCATTGAACTTTATCATGAGAGCCTTTGGAAGCATCACTTGGAATGGTTAGTAACAATACAGAAAAACATAAGAAACAAAGTTTCTCAGTAGCTAGCTATTGCCATAAAAATACATCGAGCCATTCCAGATCCTTAAGCAAATAAAACATACATTTCGAAATCAATTAATCATTTATTATCATATTCAATACTATACCATTGTAAGAAATATGCACTGCACACAGCAATCATCAAGCCCATTCAAGGACTTATATCAATATCTAGATGGCCATCACAAATAATCGTACCTCGGCCTCACACAGCAATTCACTGTCTTCCCGGGGTTCTCGAGCCAAAGGCCTAACACAGTATCACACTGTCTTCCCGAGGTTTCTGGCCATAGGTACCGCACACAACAATTGCACTATTATCCCCGAGGATCTCGAGTCATAGGCCAAACACAGTATTTTACTGTCTTCCCGGGTTGTGCCATAACAATTGCATACACATTCCATACAATGGCATAAAATACAGAAAATCATGTAAATAGAAAACAGCTTAAGGATAAAGCTAGCTACCTTTTACAAGCTTCCAATGTGATGTTTCCTTTGCCCTCACTAAAAACTCCTTTATAACTCCCCTTGCCTTTCCAATTGTTACTCCTTAGTCTACATAAATACACATCATAGTTCTTTATTAGAACATCATCATTTTCCTTAGATCTCATATATGCTTTACTTCCTCCACATTGATAGATGCACACATGCATACTTAGATGCTCTATACTTTGTTTTCAAGCTTTGAAATGACATATATGAGCATTAGAAAAGGATCCAAAGGCAAAACCATGCAAATCCTGAAGAAACCAAGCCAAAAAGTTTACTTGACAAAGTACACGGGGTTCCCATACCCCGTGTTCAGGGCCGTGTTCCTTACTGGATCACTTCAAGGCTTCACTGGGTTACTCGACAAAGAACACGGGGGTGAACACGGGCCGTGTTCTACCCCGTGTACCTTACTGCCCTTCAGTTCTAAAGTAAACACGGGGAGTGTTGCACCCCGTGTAGCACACTGATCAGCCTTCGACGAAGTACACGGGGTACAACACAGGCCGTGTTGTACCCCGTGTACATTACTGATCCTCCAAAAACACATTAAACAGCTAAAACTCCTTCCTTCCTTCTTTTCCATATTCATGGTTTTGGCTTCTCAAAAGGGAAAATACACACAAACACTTTCACAATTCAAAGTTTCATCTTCCATAGGCTTTATAATTCATAAAAATTATTCTAACTTCATCAATTTAGCCAAGTTCCAAACATATCATACCAATTCTGCACATGCACCATTATGCCTCTAAAACCCAAGTGTGTACATCATGGTTTCTTGTTGTTTTTACACCAAACCAAAGCTATAGCTTAACATAACAACATCCAAAACACCATTAAATATATTCAAATCATCCTAACTTCCATGTTCAATCACCCTTGACCACACCAACCTCAAGATTTCAAGAAACTACAAAGAGTACATTAAAGAGCTCTTAGAGGAGAACATTTTTACCTCTTGGTGCAACTTGAAAATCCTCACTTGGAGCTCCCCAAACTTAATCAAACTTGAGCTTTTCTTTAATCTAAGCACACCAATGGATAGAGCTTGATGAGAGGAGCAACTTTCCCTTCTACACCTTAGCTTGAATCTAAGTATTTTTGGGTGAAAAAGCTAAGAGAAACTTTCTCTCTCTTCCTTCTCTCTCTCACACGTCCAAGCTTGCTCTCATGGGGATTTCTGCAGCTTTTGGAGAAATGGAGAAGAAGGTAGAGTTTTCATGAAGCTTCTAGGGGCATTTTGGTCCTTTTTGAAAATTCCAAGGGTATTTTAATCCTTTTTCACTAATTAGAAAGGCTATTCTTGTCATTATTTTTCTAATAATGACACTTGTCATATGTCTATTGGTCACACTAATTAAAATCACATATTGCACCCCAAATTCTTGGTTATTCATATTAGATCCCAAATTCTTGATTATTTTCACTTTAACCACACCCGATTCTGCACTTTTACAATTTAGTCCATAGGATTTCTGTCTGTTTAAAATTCCTTACACTGTCAGACTTAGACAACTTTCCCTTTTAGGGTTTTCCAACCTCCTCTGATCATTTATACTGCTTATGAAAATAAATTCTTTTCCCTACTATCCTTTTCCTTCAAAATTTCGTTTACCTTACACTTAATTCTCTTCAACTTAAAATTCACCCACCAAGCTAATTCAAACGTGCTCTTTGCTTCTACGACCTTAGAATTTAGAGATTCAAATAATAGAATTGAAAATTCGAGACATTACATCTGGTTTTCTGTTAATTTTGTAATGAACTCACACTAAACTTTAGTGCTCAACTGGGGTAGACTTGTTCATGGATTTGTGGATTTGATTTTAATATAATCTAGCTTGATTTATTGTTGATTTATGATTTGATTATGCTGTTTTGTAATTCAACAACCCAATACTTCCGGAATATTGGATTTGTGTAAAGGATTAGTTGATTCTAGGTTAGAATGACCAATTAATTAATCAAACCTTGCATAATCATTGGGAATCTCTATTAGACTTAGGAATTAAGCTAATTGGATTCTTTTGCACAAGATGAAATATCTAAAATTGGATTTTCAAAGCATTGTTAATGCAACCTAGGTGAGTGATTACTAGAGAAATTTTAGGCATTTTATTTATTGGTTAGTAGCTAGTAGCCTTGCAATGAGGTATAGCTTATTTTCGGTAATCTAGCAATCTAAATTAACAGTGAACTGGGCCAGAAGATTATCTTCATTCCATAATGAATAGCACAAGGAAACCCTAAAGCTAAGTACACTTCCACCTTATTTGAATTAAATCTTTACTTAACCCATACTAGTTCTGTTTGCTTCCTTTTTGATAACTAAACTTTGTTTCACATTTTACTCTTAATTCACAATCACAATTAGGACACCTAGATAATTTACCTTGAAATTTAGTTAGTATTCAACATTCAATCCCTATGGAGACGATATATTTTATACTATAATTCGACTAAACCTGTGCACTTGCAGGCTCACGTCAAGTTTTTGGCGCCGTTACCAGGGATTGAAACTAGTTAATATTAACAGAAACTTTTAAGTGAATTAGACTAGACGATTCATTTTTTTTAGTTCTTAATTCATCTTGTTCTGATTTTCTTATTTTTATATAGAATTTCTTTCTTATTTTGTTCTGTTCGAGTATTACCTACTCTTTTTGCAGAAAATTTTGTATATGCGAAGGAGAAGTCTTGAAGGAATTCTTGACTTAGATCTGGAGATTGAAAGAACTCTGCTTAAGAGAAGGAGAGAGCAAAAACCAATACATATCGAAGAGCCAATTAACATTGAAATAGTGACTGAAGGCATCGATAACAGGTCCCTTAGAGAATTTGCAACACCTGACGCAACTGGGCTTCAATCTAGTATAAGGAGGCCTACTGTTGAGGCTAACAACTTCGAATTGAAGCTAACTCTTTTGTCTATGGTGCAGTAAAACCAGTTTGGTGGAGGACCAATGGAGGATCCCAACCTCCACATTCAGATTTTCTTATAATATTATGACACAATCAAGATAAATGGTGTGGCAGTGGATGCCATCAAGCTTAGACTCTTCCTATTCTCCTTAAGGGATAGAGCAAGGGCTTAGTTACACTCTTTACTAGCAGGATCTATTACCACATGGGAAGAGCTACTGAGGGCTTTTCTGTCACAATATTTCCCTCCAAGCAAGACAGCTCAATTGAGGAATGAAATCACCACATTCTCTCAGAGAGAAAGGGAATCTCTATTTGACGCTTGGGATAGATATAAAGAATTTCTGAGGTTGTGCCCACATCATGGGCTAGAGAAATGGCTAGTTCTTTACACTTTCTACAATGGTTTGAGCTGTAATATCAAGCTTACTGTGGATGCTGCTGCTAGAGGTGCTTTGATGAATAAAAGGTTCGATGAAGCATATGAATTGATTGAGAACATGGCCTTGAACCACTACCAATAGTCAAATGAGAGAGGATCTTCAAGGAAAGCTCCAGGTAAGTATGAATTAAATGCTTTTAATCATTTATCGGCTAAGGTAGATGCACTAGGAAGTCTAGGTAGCAAAGTAGATACATTTATGACTAAATTTGATAAATTTCAAGTTAATAGTGTAAATGCTATAAGTGCTACTGACCTTCCTTGTGAGATTTGTGGTATGACAGGTCACATGGTAACTGAGTGTAAATTGGGGCAGGATTTCACTGAGCAAGTGAATTATGTGCACAATAGTGGTATGGACAGAAGAATCCGAATGAACCCTTTGGAAATACCTACAACCCATCATAGAGGAACCACCTAAATTTATCCTACAAGCCCAACCAGCCATATAACACTCAAAACACTCATAATAGACCACCACCACCCAGGTTTTCAAAATCAAAGACCTTACAACCTACCAGCTTAACCCTCTTCTACTTCTAAATTAGAAGGCCTTTTAGAGAAAATTTTCATTTTTCAAGAGAAAACTAATGAAGAGTTTAAGTAGCATGGTAGAGTCATGGAGGACTCCATTAGACAATTGTCCTCCTAAGTTAACTCATTGGCCACACATGGAAAAATGTTAGAGACCCAAATAGCTCAACAAGCTTCTGTTTCTTCTTCCAGAACTTTTGGTCAACTCCTTGCTCAACCTGAATCAAATCCCAGGGAGCATTGTAAGGCAATCACTCTTAGGAGTGGGAGGCAATTGAAGGTTCTAAATGCTACTTAAGAAGGTGAAGAAGAGATGGTTAAGGGAGAAATGCAGAAAGAAGGCAAAAAGGCTTCAAATCCTGATAATGTTGAAGTGAAAGAAGGGGAATTACCTAAAAAACCAAAGTATGTCCCTCTAAAACCATACAAATCGCCTATCCCTTATCCTCAAAGACTACCAAAAGCTAAACTTGACAAGAAGTTTAGGAAGTTCTTAGAAGTATTGAAGAAATTGTATATCAATATCCCCTTCACTGATGCTCTTTCACAAATGCTGTCATTAGCAAAGTTCTTGAAGGACATGCTAAAAATCGCGCATCATACATGCACAGCGGAATAAATTTTTTGCACGATTTCTACCAAGAATCCATGCGAATTTAGAACACCATAGATTAGGGATTAGGGTTTATACCTTTCGGTCAAAAATCTTCTGTCCGCTACACAGCAAATCCGATCTGCTTCTGTCTGTTTTCCAATCCAATCTGCTCTCTAAATCACGAACCGAAATAGAAACTAGAAGATCAGATCACCAGTGCAACGTTTATGTGGTTGCACCTCTGTGGTATCCACACGAACCTGTGAATCACCGATGGATGTCCATTACACACACCGGTTCGAATTGATCTCCTTTCACCTCGTAGTGCTAGCTACGCCTCTTCAAGGTTTTTGGTCAAGGAGAGGTGCTAGGGTTTTCTATGCCTTTTTGGGGTGCGTGAATAATGATAGTAATCCTATTATTACCCAATAAGCCTATTTAAATAGGTGCATAGAAAAACCTAACCTATTTGGGCTTTATTCCATGTACAATTATAGGCTTACTATTGGGCCTTATAATTATAACATGAATTCCTAAATATTAAGCCCAAACAATTTGGTCCATTAATTCCAAATTCACTAGGCTCTAAGTGTGCGACCCTTCAAGCTCTCATTACGTTAGCAATGACCATTAATCATATTAATGATCATAAGCAATGATTGGTGTCTAGCAACACATCATTGTTACCCAAGTAATGAGAAAGTTGGTGATTTGACTAAACCTTTACAGGTGATCATCACTTATGTCCTTTTGTCCTATACATCTAGATTGAGCACGAGACATGGACCGTGTCATTCCCGTATAGCCCAATCTTAAGGTTTCTTGATTCCTAAGTAAGCTGACTGAAACAAATGTAATTGACATCTCATGTCAATTCATCTGAGCATGACTATGTATTTTCTCAGCTTTACTTAATCAAGGGGCCCATTGATGTTACTCCTGTTATATAGGAGGGACAAATCCTATCTTGATCACACAAACCCCTCCGCATAATATGTGACATATCCAATATCTACCCTTACATTCACTTAACCATTAGTGACATAGAATAGTATCAAAATATGAAACTCACATGTAGGGAACCTTGGTGATCTCAGGTCAAGGGACTATATTAATAATGATCACTAAGAACCACTTATGACACTCATATAATAATCCATGTAGTGTTTTTAATATGGTTCGGTCCAGTATACAAGTTCTCTAACTTGTACTCATGTGTAAACTTAATATCCCATATAAATCTTCACACATACTAGTCTTAACATATCAAAGTAACCTGATCCACAATGATATATGAATAGGGACATTTAAGAATACAATTATTCTAAGGTTATTATTATAATTGAATATATTATGCAGACAATATATATAAATATAATAATTAGAATTGCCATTAAAATAACATGATTCAAAATTACAATCACCAATATGATTAGTATTAGGGCATATACACTAATAATCTCCCACTTGCACTAAAGCCAATCATCCATGTATCTAATACTTATGGATCTCATATGATTATCATGCTTTTGCTGTGTTAGGGCTTTTATCAGTTGATCGGCGACATTATCGTCAGTCAGTATTTTGCATATCCTAACATCATTTCTACTAACAATATCTCTTATGAGATGATAGCGCTAGAGTATATGTTTAGATTTCTGGTGAGATCTAGGTTCTTTGGCTTGCGCAATGGCTCCATTATTGTCACAATAGAGCTCTACTGGGTTAGTAATGCTAGGAACAACTCCAAGTTCATTGATGAACTTCTTAATCCAAACAGCCTCTTTTGCGACATCTGATGCTGCAATGTATTCAGCTTTTGTTGTAGAATCAGCCACTGTCCCTTGCTTTGAACTCTTTCAGGTCACAGTGCCACCATTAAGGCAAAATACATAACTTGATTGCGACTTGAAGTCATCTTTATCAGTTTGAAAGCTAGCATCAGTGTAACCATTTACAATGAGCTCTTCCTTGCCTCTATAAATCAAAAACATGTCCTTAGTTCTTCTTAAGTACTTAAGAATATTCTTAACAGCTGTCCAGTGACTTTCACCAGGATCTGATTGGTATCTACTCGTCATGCTTAAAGCATACGAGACATCAGGACAAGTACATAATATAGCATACATGATAGACCCAATCGCAGATGCATAAGGGATCTTACTCATGCGCTGTCTCTCATACTCTGTGGAAGGACATTGAGTTCTTGAGAGACTTATGCCATGTGACATCGGCAAGAATTCTCTTTTAGAATCTTGCATGCTAAACCTTTTTAGCATCTTGTCGATGTATGTACTCTGACTTAGGCCAAGCAATTTTCTCGATCTATCTTTATAGATCTTGATACCTAATACATAGGAGGCCTCACCTAAGTTTTTCATAGAAAAATAATTTCCTAACCAAGTTTTTACAGACTGTAGTGTAGGAATGTCATTTCCAATGAGTAATATGTCATCTACATACAACACCAGAAAGACTATTATGCTCCCACTAACCTTCTTGTATACACAGGGTCCATCTTCATTTTTGATGAAACCAAACTCTTTGATTGCATCATCGAAACGAAGATTCTAACTCCAAGAAGCTTGCTTCAACCTATAAATGGATCGTTGCAATTTGCAAACTTTTCCAGCATTTTTAGGATTTACAAAACCTTCAGGTTGTGTCATGTACACATCCTTAAGAAGATTTCCATTAAGGAAAGTAGTTTCGACATCCATTTGCCAGATTTCATAATCATAATATGTTGCTATAGCTAGAAGAATCCTGATGGATTTAAGCATGACAACTGGAGAAAAAGTCTCATCATAATCAATACCATGGATTTGTTTGAAACCTTTTGTAACCAATCGTCCCTTAAAGATACACACATTATCATCCATGTCAGTTTTCTTTTTGAAAACCCATTTGCACCCAATGGGTTTTACCCCTTCAGGTGGATCAACCAAAGTCCAAACTTGGTTTGAATACGTGGAGTCCATCTTTGATTTCATAGCTTCTAGCCATTTCTCAGAATCTAGTCCCATCATAGCCTCTTGGTAGGTTGTGGGCTCATCTTGGTCCATGAGCAACACATCACCATGATGAGTCATGAGAAAACCATATCTCTCGGGCTCACGACATATCCTACTAGATCTACGTGGGTTCTGTGTTACATAAGCAGGTTCTTCCATAACTGTTTATGGAACCGGCTCAGGTTCCATCTCCAGTTCAATGTTTTCTCGTTGATCTTGAATTTCTTCAAGTTCTATTCTTCTCCCACTGATTCTTTTAGAGATAAATTCTCTCTCTAGAAAAATACCAGTTCGAGCAATAAACACTTTTTGCTCGATTGGATTATAGAAATAATATCATTTTGTTTCCTTAGGATATCCAACGAAAAAATATTTATCAGATTTGGGTCCAAGTTTATCAGAAGCCTGACATCTTACGTAAGCTTCGCAGTCCTAAATCTTCATAAAAGATAAACTAGGATGTTTCCCAGTCCATATCTCATATGGTGTCTTTTGAACTAATTTTGATGGAACACGATTTAGTGTGAAAGTTGCAGTCTCTAGAGCATGTCCCCAGAAGGAATTTGGAAGGTCAGCCTGACTCATCATTGACTGAACCATGTCTAACAAAGTTTGATTCCTCCTTTCAGAAACACCATTCCATTGAGGTGTTCCTGGTGGAGTGAGTTGTGATACAATGCCACACTCCTTTAGATGATTAAGGAGCTCTCGGTCTAAGTATTCACCACCTCAATCTGATCGAAGTGCTTTAATACTTTTACCAAGTTAGTTTTGTACTTCATTTTTGAACTCTTTGAACTTTTCAAAAGATTCAAACTTGTGTTTCATAAGAAACACGTAACCATATCTACTGAAATCATCAGTAAAAGTAATGAAGTACTGATATCTAGCTTGTATGTTTAAAGGTCCACATACATCACTATGTATAAGGTCCAATAAATTACTAGCCCTTTCACCTTTCCCAGTAAAAGGGGCTTTAGTCATCTTACCTAATAAACATGACTCACATACCTCATATGATTCGAAATCAAATGAGTCCAAAAATCCATCCCTATGAAGTTTGGAGATGCGTGTCTCATTTATATGGCCTAAATGACAATGCCAAAGATAGGTTGGATTTGAATCATTAGTTTTGACCTTCTTCATGTTTATGTTATAGATTGGATTTTCAAGGTCCAGAACATAAAGACCATTCATTAATTGTGCACTGCCATAAAATATTTCATTTAAATAAATAAAGCAACATTTATCCTTTATTATAAATGAAAAACCTTTCTTGTCTAAACAAGAAACAGAAATCAAATTTCTACTAACAGTAGGCATAAAATAACAATTATCCAATTCTAAAACTAATCCACTAGGTAAAGATAAATAATAAGTCCCTACAGCTAATGCAGCAACTCTTGCTCCATTTCCAATGCGCAGGTCCACTTCACCTTTGGCTAATGATCTACTTTCTTTAAGATCCTACACATTTACACAAATGTGAGTACCACATCCAGTATCTAATACCCAAGATGTAGAAGTAGATAAATCAACCTCTATAACATAAATACTTGAGTTGGAAGTCCCACTTTCCTTTTGCTTCTTAAGCTCTTCCAAGTAAATCTTGCAATTTCGCTTCCAATGTCCTGGTTCTTTACAATGGAAGCATTATCCTTCCTCGGCCACACCACCTTTAGGCTTCAGTGCAGAGGAACTTGACTTGGACTTTCCATCAGTCTTGTCCTTTTTCTTTTTATTCTTGGTTTTAGACTTGCCCTTTCCTTTGCCCTTTTGAACCATCATAATGGAATTAGGCTTGGACTTTTTCAAGTTCTGCTCAGCAGTTCTTAACATGTTAAGTAGTTCAGGCAAAGTCTTATCAATTTCGTTCATGTTGTAATTCATGACGAATTGACTATAGCTCTCAAGCAACGATTGCAGAACTATACCAGTGGTTAATTCTTGCTGCAAAGGAAAACCCAATCTTTCAAGGCTATTGATGTACCTAATCATTTTAAGTACATGTGTAGCAACGGGTGTTCCTTCAGCCATCTTACACTAAAACAATGCTTTAGATACATCATATCTCTCATGTCTTGCTTGCTCTTGGTAGAGCTGTTTAAGGTGATCAATCATATTGAACGCCTCCATGTTCTCATGTTGCTTCTGAAGCTCAGAGTTCATGGTAGCAAGCATGAGACAACTGACATCCAGAGCATCTTCTAGATGCTTCTTATAAGCATCCTTTTCTGCTCGAGGAGCATTAGCAGCAAGCTCATTTGGAGTAGGTTGCTCTAGGACATACTGTTTTTTTTCATGCTTGAGGACAATTCTCAAGTTTTGATACCAATCAAGAAAATTCATCCCATTCAGTTTATCCTTCTCAAGGATAGATCGCGATGCTAAATTTGATGCATTTGATGCCATGGTTATCTACAATAGAAAAATATGCAAAATGAGAATCATGTATTTTATATATTTAATAAGGTCTTTTATTAAATAATACTCCCACTATTTCTCTTAAAATAATAGCCCTCACTATTATTTCAAAAAATCGTAGCGTTTGAGATTTTCTAGTGGGCTAAGATCTATATTTCACCTAGACTTAAGTCAGCTTTGGCTGATCACTCAAGTTTTAGCTATTTAGGTAGGCAACTCCTTGCCAATTACATCTTATGTAACTCTTGGATAGTTGGGTGAACAACACTTGTTCAAATCCATCTCATGGACTTAAGCCCAACTCCATGCCTCTAGGCCCCCAATCTTATTGAGATGGCCTAGTTAAGTCAAAAATCCAATTATTAACATTTGGACATCACTATTATCCTATCGTGTCTCACCAAGATAAACTAGGCACTTTGCTTTGGCAAACCTACCTTATGTTGATCAAGGCCTTGACAAGTGCCATTCATTGGAAGGCATCACTTTTATTACTGACTTAATATTTGCATTGAGGGATTTAAATGTCTATTTTAGATCTCACCATTATCTGCCCTCCATACATGCCTATATCTAACATATCATATACATTAATATAAAGCATGCAATAAAGCATAAAATAAATGTGCATAGTTATGGCCCAACTACATTGGTTTTCCTAAGCCAATGAGAAAACCAAAAGGTCAACCTAGGGTAAAGATATCTTCTTTAAGCATCTTCCATGGTTGTCCTCATATTGATTTTGGCTCCTTGTCTCCATGACAGCAAGCTCCAGGCTTAAACATGTTGTACATTTGAAAGTAAACTATTCTAGCTTTACAATACATAATGAAGGAGAAAACTCGAGTTATATTCGAGGGGAGTAAGGTAAGAGAAAGAATGTACAACTAGAATTTATAGAGAAAGGCACGACATGCAGGCCGTATTTAATTACAATAAAATCAAAACCAATAAATGAAAGATAACCATACATTATGGTGTAAGGGCCATAACTATGCATCATGCAACAAACATCACATGTAAGCATACAAACAACGATAGGTATTCATTGAAATTGATCTTGTTTCCAATTTTAACTTGTTTAAAATTAGAAGGTTATGAAAAGATTGATTTTGAAACGTAGCTTAGATTCAGGCTATCAATTATTGCACTATGCAGAGTTAGTACGGCGGTCCCACTAACCGTTAGTGGGCAGGAGTCGAGGGGAGGCTACCTCTCGCAGGGGTGAGGGGGCGGAGCCCCTTTACTAAAAATTTTCATGCATCTTACATTCAAAATTTTGAAGACTTTTGGGCAAAATCTAGAAAATTTTGAATGTTTTAGTTTTCGTATTAACCATTAAAACAATCGGCCAAAATTAGAATTTATCAAGAACCCTAATTCCAGAATTGTTCCGAAATCCTAATTCTTGATGTTTCGCCATATTAACTTAAACATTAGTCCATGTTTTTGTTTAATTTAATCTCATTAAATGAAACAGAATGCATACATCACATGTATACCATCAAACATGATTTTGTTCGAATTTTAATCTCATTAAAATTGAAACCTTAATCAGCTACGTTTCCAGTTTTTAATCTCATTGAAACTGAATCATTAATTATGTATGTTTCAATCTAATTTTAATCTAATCAAAATCGATTCATCAATATACAGAATTACATTGATCCAGAACCCTAATTACATCATGCATGATCTGATTAAACACGAATTATCTAGATTTAAATGCATAACATAGAAAACTAATCTATGGATTCGCAAGCGGCTCTGATACCACTGCTGAAAATCGCGCATCATACATGCACAGTGGAATAAAATTTTTGCATGATTTCTACCAAGGATCCATGCAAATTTAGAATGTCATAGATTAGGGATTAGGGTTTATACCTTTCGGCCAAAAATCTTCTGTCCGCTACACAGCAAATTCGATCTGCTTCTGTCCGTTTTCCAATCCAATCTGCTCTCCAAATCACGAACTGAAATAGAAACTAGAAGATCAGATCACCAATGCAGCATTTATGTGGCTGCACCTTTGTGGTATCCACACGAACCCGTGAATCACCGATGAATGTCCACTACACACACCAGTTGGAATTGATATCCTTTCACCTCGTAGTGCTAGCTACGCCTCTTCAGGGGTTTTGGTCAAGGAGAGGTGCTAGGATTTTCTATGCCTTTTTGGGGTGCATGAATAATGATAGTAATCCTATTATTACCCAATAAGCCTATTTAAATAGGTGCATAGAAAAACCTAACCTATTTGGGCTTTATTCCATGTACAATTATAGGCTTACTATTGGGCCTTATAATTATAACATGAATTCCTAAATATTAAGTCCAAACAATTTGGTCCATTAATTCTAAATTCACTAGGCTTTAAGTGTGTAACCCTACAAGCTCTCATTATGTTGGCAATGACCATTAATCATATTAATGATCATAAATAATGATTGGTGTCTAGTAACACATCATTGTTACCTAAGTAATGAGAAAGTCGATGATTTGACTAAACCTTTATACGTGATCATCACTTATGTCCTTTTGTCCTATACATCTAGATTGAGCACGAGACATGGATCGTGTCATTCCCGTATA
Source organism: Sindora glabra (assembly GCA_020226215.1). Lineage (NCBI taxonomy): Eukaryota > Viridiplantae > Streptophyta > Magnoliopsida > Fabales > Fabaceae > Sindora > Sindora glabra. Next base: position 55,729,942 of record CM035234.1, on the reverse strand, counting down.
GCCTAATCTTAAGGTTTCTTGATTCCTAAGTAAGCTGACTGAAACAAATGTAATCGACATCTCATGTCAATTCATCTGAGCATGGCTATGTATTTTCTCAGCTTTACTTAATCAAGGGGCCCATTGATGTTACTCCTGTTATATAGGAGGGATAAATCCTATCTTGATCACACAAACCCCTCCGCATGATATGTGACATATCCAATATCTACCCTTGCATTCACTTAACCATTAGTGACATAGAATAATATCAAAATATGAAACTCACATGTAAGGAACCTTGGTGATCTCAGGTTAAAGGACTATATTAATAATGATCACTAAGAACCACTTATGACACTCATATAATGATTCATGTAGTGTTCTTAATATGGGTCGGTCTAGTATACAAGTTCTCTAACTTGTACTCATGTGTAAACTTAATATTCCATATAAGTCTTCACACATGCTAGTCTTAACATATCAAAGCAACCTAATCCACAATGATATATGACTAGGGATATTTAAGAATACAATTATTCTAAGGTTATTATTATAATTGAATATATTACGAAGATAATATATATAAATATAATAATTGAAATTGCCAGTAAAATAACATAATTCAAAATTACAATCACCAATATGATTGATTTTAGGGCATATACACTAACAGGACATCCTCTCAAACAAAAGGAAGCTAGAAGAGCATGAAACTGTAGCCCTAACGGAGGAGTGTAGTGCCATCATCCAGAATAAACTACCTCCTAAACTTAAAGACCCAAGCGGCTTCTTCATTCCTTGTGTGATTGGAAATGTTCCTATTGATCGAGCATTGTGTGATTTGGAAGCAAGTGTGAGCCTCATGCCACTGTCAATTGTAAAGAGACTGAACATAGAAGAAATGAAGCCTACCACAGTTTCATTTCAATTAGCAGATCATTCTGTGAAATATCCAGTAGGTATACTTGAGGATATACCTATCAAGGTTGGTAAGTTTTTCATTCCTGTTGATTTTATTATACTTGAAATGGAAGAGGATACACAAATTCCTATCATTTTGGGTAGACCTTTTTTAGCAACTGCGGGTGCTTTGATTGATGTCAAAAATGGAAAGCTTTCATTATCTGTAGGAGATGAAAAGGTTAAGTTTAATTTGAATGAATCAATTGAATTACCTATTTGTGAAGATTTAATATGTAGGATTGATGTGCTAGACAAGGTTGTGAAAGAAAACCTTCTCATGGAGTGCCTTCAAGATCTACTTGAAGCATGTCTAGTAATAGAAAAAGTTACTGAAAATGAGGAGATTACTGCATATGTAGAATTTTTGGAGGTAAGCCCACTACTTTCCTTCCCTGAAGCAATTGAATCATTGGAAGTGAAGTTTAAAAATCCCTCCACTGAGGAAGAGACACCACCTAAGGTAGAATTGAAACCTCTCCCATCTACCCTCAGGTATGAATTTTTAGGACCCCACTCCACTTATCCTATGATAGTAAATGCAAATCTAAATGCCCTTGAAATAGAAAAATTGTTTAGGTAGCTTAGATCGCATAGAAAAGCTTTGGGGTACATAATTTCTAACTTGAAAGGGATTAGTCCTTCAATATGCATGCATAGGATATTGATGGAGGAAGATAGTAAGCCCTTCATTGAACATCAGAGAAGGCTAAATCCAAATATGAAAGAAGTTGTAAGAAAGGAAATAGTGAAGTTGCTAGATGCTGGGGTAATTTACCTAATTTCAGACAGTCAGTGGGTTAGTCTGGTACATGTTGTTCCTAAGAAAGGGAGATTAACTATAGTAAAAAATGACAATAATGAGCTAATTCCCACTAGGACTGTCATGGGTTGGAGGATGTGTATAGATTATAGAAAATTGAACAAAGCAACCTGAAAAAATCATTTCCTTCTCTCCTTTATTGATCAAACTTTGGAAAGGTTAGCTAAGCATTCACATTTTTGTTACTTGGATGATTATTCTAGTTTCTTCCAAATTCCTATACATCCAAATGATTAAGAAAAGACCACATTTACATGTCCTTATTGCACTTTTGCATATAGGAGAATGCCTTTTGGTTTGTGTAATGCTCCTGCTACATTTTAACGTTGTATGATGGCTATTTTCTCTAATTTTATTGAAAACATCATGGAGGTCTTTATGGATGATTTTTCTGTATATGGTACTTCCTTTGATAACTGTTTGACTAATTTATCTCAAGTGCTATAGAGATGTAAGGAGGTAAATTTAGTACTCAACTGGGAGAAATGCCATTTTATGGTAAGAAAAGGAATTGTCCTTAGTCATCAAGTATCAAAGCATGGTATTGAGGTAGACAAGGCTAAGGTGGAAATCATAGAGAAATTACCTCCCCTAACTTCTGTAAAGGGAGTGAGGAGTTTTCTGGGACACACCAGTTTCTATCGACATTTCATCAAGGATTTCTCTAAAATTGCTAAACCTTTAACTAACCTGCTTGCAAAAGATGTTGCCTTTGATTTTAATCAAGATTGTTTGGATGCATTTTGTAGGTTAAAGAAGGCCTTGATTTCTACCCCAATCATGCAAGCACCGGACTAGAATCTACCATTTGAGGTGATGTGTGATGCTAGCGACTATGCAGTAGGAGCGATACTCGGATAAAGGAAGGATAGGAAGGTTCATGCTATATACTATGCCAGTAAGACTTTGGATGAGGTTCAGCTAAATTATGCTACAACTAACAAAGAACTTCTTGTAGTAGTTTATGTAGTTGACAAGTTTCAATCCTATTTGGTGGATTCTAAGGTGATAGTTTTTACAGATCATGCAACAATCAGATACCTTTTGAGCAAGAAAGAAGCTACGCCTCACCTAATTAGATGGATTCTTTTGTTATAAGAATTCGATCTAGAAATTTGAGATAAAAAGGGTACCGAGAATGTTGTGGTTGATCACCTTTCACGGTTAAAGCAAGAGTTAAAAGATGAAGTAGACAAAGAGATGCCAATAAATGATTCCTTCCATATGATTATCTGTTAGCTATCTCTTCTTTAGCTGTCTCATGGTTTGCCAACTATGTTAATTACATCATGAGTGGTGTTTTGTCTCTGGATGCAGGATATCAATAGAAAAAGAAGTTCTTAGCAGAGGTGAAATATTATTTTTAAGATGATCCTTTTCTTTATAGAAGATATGCCGAATGGCTTGTTCAGAAAGTGTGTGCCTCAGGAAGAAATTGCTAGTATTCTATTTCATTGTCAGTCCTCCCCCTATGGAGGACACTTTAGCACCTCAAAAACAGCTGCAAAGATTACCCAGGCAGGTTTCTATTGGCCAACTCTATTCAAGGATGTTCATCACTATGTGACTTTATATGACCAGTGTTAGAGAGTTAGTAGTATATCAAAAAGGCACGAGATGCCTTTGAACAACATTTTGGAAGTCGAAATATTTGATGTCTGGGGAATTGATTTCATGGGACCATTCCCACCTTCTTGCAGTAACAAATATATACTTGTGGCGGTTGATTATGTTTTCAAATGGGTGGAGGCAATTACCACTTGGACATGTAATGCAAAAGTTGTAGTTAGATTCTTCAAGAAGGTGTTGTTTCCTAGATTTGGGATACTTAGAGCAGTCATCAATGATGGAAGGTCTCACTTCATTGCCAATCAATTTCAATCCCTCCTGAAAGGGTATGGTGTAACCCATAAGATCTTTACTCCATATCACTCACAAACCAGTGGGTAAGTGGAGTTTTCAAATAGAGAAATCAAGAGCATATTAGAGAAGACTGTGTATAGATCAAGAAGAAATTAGGCCCTCAAGTTGGATGACGTCTTATGGGCCTACAGGATTGCTTTCAAGACTCCTATTGGAATGGCACCATTTAGGCTTATTTATGGGAAGCATTGTCATTTGTTGGTAGAGATTGAACACAAGGCATATTAGGCAATAAAGTTGCTAAACTTTGATTTGCAATCTGCTGGGGAGAAAAGAAAGCTTCAACTTCTTGAACTTGAAGAATTGAGAAATGATGCTTATGACAATGCCAAGATATACAAAGAAAGAACAAAGAGTTAGCACGACAAGCGCATTCTCAAAAGGAAATTCCATGAAGGAGACTTGGTGTTGTTATTTAGTTCTAGATTTAAGCTTTTTCTAGGGAAGCTCAAAACAAGGTGGACTGGGCCATTTCATGTGAAAAAAGTGTATTCATTTGGAGTTATAGAAATTTGGAGTGAGAGCACTGGCAATTTCAAGGTTAATGGCCAAAGATTTAAACACTATGTTGTCGGGCCACCGATAATGGCAACTCCAGACTGATTGAAATAGGGGTCGAGCTTATGACCTTAAATAAGCGCTTCTTAAGAGGCAACCCAAGCAAATTTTTCTATTTTTATTGCTTTTGATCTTCATTTTTCCTATTTTTTTCTCTAAGTTTCTGACTAGTTTAAGGCATATAAGTTATTGGTTATTGATTTAAGATGCTCATTTGTTGCACTTGGTCTTTGTTTTTGGGTAAATTAGGCATATATGCATTTTTGTTGTTCATTTTCATGCATAAAAGGCTTAAAATGCATTCTAGTGAAATACACGATGTAGAACACGGAGAGTGTCAAACCCCGTGTACCTCACTGTCTGGTTAGTATTGAAATTTTTTTTTGCATTTAATGGAATTTCAGTGAGATACATGATGTAGAACACGGGGCATGTCGAACACCGTGTACCTTACTGATTGAACCAATGATAAGAATTTTTGAACATAAAAGCCTTACAGAGAAGAACACGGGAGTCGACACGGGCCGTGTTAATCCCCATGTACTATTGCGAAGTCTTCAAAGAGCCTTCCAGTAAGAAACACGGGGTATGTCATACCTCGTGTATTTTTGCAAAAACCCCTTTGTACACTTGTTCTTTGGAATATCTATTCGCATAAGAACATGAGGTACAACACGGGCCATGTCATACCCCGTGTTCCTGGGTAGATGAGCTTTTAATGGCTGAAATTCCTTCATTTTCCTTCATCTTCTTCAGCACCCATCGTGACCTATTTTTTCTACACTCATTTTTGGCTGTTCTTTTCCCAAAATACACTGATTAAAGTGTTTTACTTGGCTATTTTTAGCAATTTTACTATTTAATCTTCGATTTAATCTGTCTAATTGCAAGATTTGGGTTCTTCTTGGGCTTCAACTAGTAACTTAGGGTTTTTCTCTGAAATTCACGAGGTAAGAGCCTTTCCCTTGAAATCTTTGAAGATATTTGCAATTACTTGTGTTTATTGAGCTTCAATGAATGGTAGGACTTGTAGGAATGTTCATATCCTCAGAATTTTTCTTTGGCTAGATCTTACTAATTGAAGTTAAATCCTTTAGAGTTTAATGTTTACCTAGGGAACCTGATTGCATGATTTACCTCATTTGATTTGCTCACTTACTTGCATTGATGACATCAAGTTTTGAATTGCACTTCCTTTGACATTGGATAGATATTAGAATTGCTTGCTAAATTTCTAGCCTTCAATTTTGTTGATTAACACTATCTGAACCTGGAACTATCCAATTTATAGTGAAACTCTTAAAATTCTCTCTCACATTCTAGTTTTCCCTTATAGATCATGTCAAAAAGATAGAAAATGGTTGCTAAGAGGACTTCTAAAGGAAGTACTTTTAGAGGGACCTCCTCTAGAGGATCAACTACCTCCCAACTACTAGAATTCACAGATGATGCCCATATCCAGGCATTTAATAGACACAGAGACTGATCATTTGTGGAAGGTCGATACATAGATTAGGCAGTCTTGAGGGAGTTTGGCCTTGAGGACGAGATCAAAGAGCTCATTAGTGTAAGTGCTTGGGAGACATTCTTTTAGATCATAGAGCCTACTTATAGAGAACTTACCTTGGAGTTTCTCAGTACCTTATATCTAGAGAGATACTTCAGCACTGTTGATTCTGCTGATATAGTTAGTTCTGCCTCGGGAAAGTCACATATTCTATGAGTGTGACCCAACTGTCAGTACACATGGGAATTTACTTTAAAGACTTTATAGCCACCCTGAGTATCAAGATATTCTGATAGGACTGCCATATGGGACCCAAAAGTGGCAAGTATGGTCCAATATTACTACCGAGAGCACTTATGATCCGACAAAGAGCAAGGCATCTAGCCTCCGGAGAGTCACATGGCGAGTTACCTACTCTATTTTCAGTCATACTTTGAGTGGTCGAGGGCATAGTCACAGAGTAGTGAGCACAACTGATATCCTCTTCCTGTACAACATGATACAGAAAGTCCCCATCCACATTGGAGCTACATTTGCACACTTTTTTTCAGCTCAAGCATAAGAAAGATGAGCTAGGAGTATTGTTGCCGGTCCATACATTACCAGACTAGCTAGGCAGTTGGGACTCTCTGATCGACCTTATGGATTCCTTTCTGTGGTATCCCACATGACCCCCCTCCGTAGGGGCATTCTTCTAGTTATGGGGATCCAACCTGTACAGCAGCCACCTCCTAAGGATGAGCGTGATTTTCTTGCAGATGATGGCGATGCTGATGTAGCTGCTGATATGGGTCTATCATCTTCTACGAGCGGAAGAGTTTCATCTGAGGCTTATTTTCGAGATATCTTGTCTAGTTAGCAGCAAATTCTAGTTGAGCTTCAGCGCATATCTGAGCGTTAGTCGAGGATTGAGGGCCTCTATGATGACTTAGACAGGAGATCCAAACACATTGAGAGCATGGTTAAGCCTCTTTTCAAGATTTTCCACCCCTCTTCCCCAGCTGATCCAGATCTTTTTACTAAGTAGCACAAATTACTTTTTCCTTTTACTTATATATTCTCCCTTTTACTTGTTCCTCTTTTCTATTCTCATTTATCTTGGTCTGTACTTATATTGGTGATGCACTTTCATTTAGTTTTTATTACTTTAACTCTTTCTCTTTTATTTTCTTGCACTCTTACTATTTATGTCTGTAATAACTAACTAACAGCATATTTTATCCCAATAATGCATCTCCTTTCTTTTTCATTAGTAGTCTTCTCTTTGTCTCCTAATCTTTCTCTGCTTGTGGATCCCCCAGAAGCCATGTTTTATAATTAAGAACAATGCTCCACTTGTTAGGGAAGTTCCAGTCCCCCATCTCTTCTCTTTCTCTTTTCCATTTACCTTTTTTTTATACATTGAGGACAATGTCCAATTTTAAGTGCAGGGGAGCAGCTTTTAGAATTTATTGTACTTGAATTTGCTTGAATGATTTAGAGTACTGGAATTTACTCTAAATACAATGATGCGTAAAATTTTTTAAATTTTTTTAGGACAATCTTTTGACTAAAGTGGATTTGTTCATGCCTCACTCTTTTAATGATAAACTAGTAACTTAATAAGGAAAATCTAAAGCTTGAAACTGAGAGTAATGAGCATAATTGATCCTCGTGAGATTTGAGCCTATTGAGTAACTTTTCAAATTAGAATTTGAGGCTCATTCTTATTTTCTTAAGGGATTATGTCTCATTCTTGACTTTTTGCTTCAGAACTTGCATTTGCTCTTTTTGAGGCTACATTTTATGTATTTTGCATGTCAAAAATGATGAGGCCATGTTTCTTCACCATTTTTATTTATTTTGCTTATTTGAATCCCTTTTTTGATTTACCCTAGACTATTTTCAGCTTTGCCCCTAGTTAGCCACCTTGAGTCTTGGACCCTCATTTTAAGCCTAACCCATCCTATGTGCATTCAAAGTCACTGCCCAAGTGAACTTGAACTTCAGAGTTTAAGGGAATTTAGACACATTAAATGAGTTTAGCTATCACTTAGAGGTTCTTACATAGAGTTGCTCAGTTGGGTAAGTTGATTTATTATTGAAAAAAAATGGTGTTAAATAAATAATTTGGGAAGAAGAAGAAGAAAAGCTTGTTGGGAAATAAGAAAGAAAGAAAAGTTTTGTTTGTTGTCATAGAAAAAGTTGAGGCAAAGAATAGAAGTAAGGCAATATGCTAAGCTGAGCAATGGAACTTGACAGTGGTCAAACTTAAAGCCAATATGTCTTTTCCTTTCTCTGACTCTATCACTTTTCATCCCTTAATCTTCCTTTCCTCTATCCTAATCATTTTCCCTAATAAAGTCCTCTGATTTACATGCATTTTACAATACAGTAGTGGAGACTAGAGTTTTTGCAAGCATATGGTAACATTAAGGCCTAAACCGATTAATTTGAGAGTATACACAAGCCTTATCTTGAGAGTTTGAGTGAACACTTTACCTGTGAGACTCTTCTCTTTTGCTTTTATGCTAAGGATTGAATTATTTTGCTGCTTTATTTTCATTTAGTTGCCTTGCATGACTTGATCCTTATTTCTAATTCACTAAATGATTGGCCGATGATATTAACAAAAAATTGGAGTAAATTTTTATTCTCTTACTTCCTTACTCGAGGACGAGCAAGATTCAAGTGTGGGGGAATTGATAAATGCACATTTGCACTTATATTTTATGTGTTTCATCACTTATTTATTTAGTATTTTGTGCAAATTAATTGGAAAAGGGTACTTAAATGCTCGATATTTTGTTCTCAGGTTTTGAAGTGACTCATTTGAGTATTAGAAAAGGATTCGGAGTCAAAACCATGCAAATTGTGGAGAATCAAAGCAAATTCGCTCATCTGACAAAGAACACGGGGTATGGAAACCCCATGTGGATGGCCGTGTATCTTTCTGTGTGTTTCGAAGCCTCGCTAAGCTGCTCACAAAAGAACACGGGGGTCGATACGAGGAGTGTTAGACCCCGTATACCATACTACCTGACCCTTTGTATAAGAACACGGGTCACAACATGGGCCGTGTCATACCCCTTGTACTTTACCCATATAAGTTTTATGCGGAGAATTTGCTAAAAAAGGAGAGGAGAGCTAAAAATTAAAGAGAGAGCCGTCAGTAGAAACCCTTGGAGAGACATAAAGACACTGAGGGTGACTGCTAGCCTTGGAGGATTGGATTCAAGCAAAGGATTGAAGATTCAAGCAAAGAATTTGTAGAACTTCATGACTAGTTTGATTCCCCTCTGTATTTTCTGGTTATCTATTGGTTTTGTAATGAACTCACACTAAACCTCAGTGCTCAACTGGGGTAGACTTGTTCATGGATTTATGGATTTGATTTTAATATAATCTAGCTTGATTTATGATTTAATTATGCTGTTTTGTAATTCAACAATCCAATACTTCTGGAATATTGAATTTGTGTAAAGAATTAGTTGATTCTAGGTTGGAATGACTAATTAATTAATCAGACCTTACATAATCATTGGGAATCTTTATTAGACTTAGGAATTAAGCTAATTAGATTCTTTTGCACAAGATGAAATATCTAAAATTGAATTTTCAAAGCACTGTTAATGCAACCTAGGTGAGTGATTACTAGAGAAATTATGAGCACTTTATTTATTGGTTAATAGCTAGTAGCTAGTAGCCTTGCAATGAGGTATAGCTTATTTTCGGTAATCCAGCAATCTAAATTAACAGTAAATCAGGCCAGAAGATTATCTTCATTCCATAATGAATAGCACAAGGAAACCCTAAAGCTAAGTACACTTCCACCCCATTTGAATTAAATCTTTACTTAATTCATACTAGTTCCATTTGTTTCCTTTTTTATAACTAAACTTTGTTTCACATTTTACTCTTAATTCACAATCACAATTAGTACACCTAGATAATTTACCTTGAAATTCAGTTAGTATTTAACACTCAATCCCTGTGGAGACGATATCTTTTATATTATAACTCGACTAAACCCATGCACTTGCAGGCTCACGTCAGTAGCACAATTAGGTCATACCCCTAGTGATCTTCTAACAATATGTGCACAATTATTGAGTTATTTATGCAATGAAAACCTAAAGAACTAATGCAATGTAACAAAATCGAATACTGTTATAGAAATAGAATTCAATATATGCTATATGCTATTTATGTAATTTTGCAATAACAAAATGTAGAATGGGGGGGTTTAGCTCCATAAAATTAAAGTATAAGCAATGAAATAATTAAGCACAAAATAAAAACAAAGCAAAAGTAAAATTGGAAGAAACTTAATGGAATCAAATAGTCGATTCAAGAAAATTGAGAGTCCTAAATTGGATTAATCATAAATTAATTAGGATTTAATTTTTCTAATTAATTCTTTAACCTTGGATTACTCGGAACCCTTACAATAATCTATGAATCCTAGGCTAGATAACCACCTAAAATTTAATCAATTAAGACTGACTGATTAAGCAATCGCTATAATTTTTACGCTAGATTGAAACTGATTTAATGATAAAATTCGGTTAAATTGAGAAATTAAACTAGAAACCTCTAAATCAACCTCTCAACCCTCTAATCCTATGTGTGAAAATCTGATGTACTAAACACAATTCATCAACAAAATAATAAAAAAATCAGAAGTCATAAGGAAGAACATCAATTATATCAAATCAACATCCAACATAAGCAATCTCAATAATTCAGCACAAGTAAATAGGGAAAGAAAAAATTAATTAAGAAAACTCAACATTACAAATCATGATCTCGTAATCCTCAAAAGGAAAACCTCAAACTTCTTAAATTAACCACGAATTTAGGCTTCCATTGATGAAGAACAAAGTAAGCTAGAAGAAGAAGAAGGTTATTTGCTGAATGTTGTTTGTAATTCTAAATGTGTTCCTTTCTTCAGCTCTCTTATAATCTAATTAGCCTAAATCCTAATTGGACTTAGATTAGATGAATCTTAAGAGTACAATTTCCAAAAGAAGGCTTTCCTAATTTCTAGAAGACTAGATAGACATGTTTTACAAGTCAATTAACTACATTAGATAAATCAACAAATTCCCATAAGCTTGTTTTCCAAGAAGAATAAGACGATGAAATTCATGAATTCTAGAAAATCCATAAACATGAAAATTATAAGCTTGTGTATTTTGAGAATTTAGGTGCTAATTTCTGGTAAATCAAACAACCATAGCTCCGGATATAGCCCAAATATAGAAATGGGTTCAACTAGGATAGAAACATAACTTTATCTTGTCAACCAAGTAAAGGCTTGAAAGAGTCCGAACTAGACTTTAACTAAAACATAAAAGTTGTAATTTAGGTGCTAATTTCCATCAATATAAAGTTTGCCTCAATCCAAGATTCAAAGCCCAAGTTATGAATGAAAAATAGAAACAATGTCAAAATTTAGCATTTACTGAATAAATTCGCTAACTTGTAAAATCAATCCAAAATTATAAAACAAGCCCTATTTTGTAAAATTAAGTACATGTAACACCTAAGAGACATAAAATAAGGAAAAATAAAATAGTAAATATTTTTCTCATCAAACTTAGAGGTAGAAACGTACTTCATGAAGTGCTTCATCCCTTTTAAAAGGCCTGAGAAGCACTTTGTGAAATGCTTCATGTGCTCTATCTCAACTTTTAAAATTGGCCTAGCTAAGTGCTTCACGAAGCAATTCACACCTTATAGTAATTTTTCTTGTGTAGGGTGAAATACTTCACAAAGCACTTTATCCTATAGTAGTTTAAATTTTTAGTAACATGAGAAGTACTTCGTGAAGAACTTATTTTCTACTAACATGTTTATAATGGCTTTTGTAAGAGTCTAATGCACATTTAAGGGTTCTAACCCCTATTTAAAGGCTTGAACTTTTTTCAACCACACATTCAAAGCTTGCATTATTACATTGACACACTCTTTACTTCTTGATCTCTAATGATCCAAATCCTTTGAACTAACTAGATTTAAAATTCCTCTTCTGGATCTTTATTGTATAATCAAATGTTAAGAGTTTGTGAGCTTATTTTTCTGATTGCAAATACTCATTTCATACATTTTATGGTGATGTATCCCTAGGATTTTTAAGAATGTAGATGCTTTTAGGAAAGTGTTCTTTGTGTGAGAAATCTTAAAAGGATTGACTTGTATTTAAAGTAAATATTGTAGAGGCTTTTTCAAGTGTTCGATTTAAACATAAAGAGATAGTGGAGTTTGTAAAATCTAAGTCAAGTAGGCTTGCTAATGGATATGCTTTTTGGAGTGTTGGATTTTTAAGGCTAACCTATTATAAATCCTTGCCTTTGATTTTTCTCTATCCTTATCACCTTATTTTTTTTCCTTTTCTTTGCATGTTACTCTATTTTAAATTGCTATAGTTACTTTTTTCTGTTATCAATTACTCTAGAATTGATTTTGCATTGGTTAATCATTTGTCTATTATTTCCAAGTGAAAATTATTTAGAAATTCTTTGTAAAATAAAACTTATTTTTAAGAAAGAGTAAAATACTAAAACCTAATTCACCCTTTCTTGGGTGGAATCTTTAGCTACAAACTTATCTTTCTATTATTTTCATTGGTTACTCTTTGTAAGTCAACTTCCAATCCAACTATAATAAATGTTCCTTTAATATATGTGATTTGTTAGGAGCATTCTTTTGTAGCATGAATACATGAAAAATATGATGTATTGCTTTCATGTTATCAGGTAATTCCAATTGATATGCCGCATTTCCAATTCTTTTCATTATTACAAGTGGTTCAACATATCATGGTGCTAACTTCCTTTCTTTCCAAAGTGTATCCCTTCTTTTATTTGTGAAACTTTCAAAAACACATGCTCTTCTTCCTAAAATTCCAGTTCGTATAGACCTGTATTTGAATAAGATTTCTATCCATCTTAATGCACATAATCTTTTCCTTATATCTTAAGCTTTATTAATTGTATCCTCTACCAAATTTGGACTAATTATTTTCATTTCACCAGGTTTAAACTATCCTATTAGTGATCTACACTTTATTCCATATAATGCTTTAAAAAGAAGCCATTTGTATACTTATTTGATAGCTATTGTTATACACAAAAAACTTATCCTACCTTTCTTCAAATTATATTGTACGTACTCTGAGCATATCATTTAACTTCTAAATAGTCTTTTCAGGTTGTTCATTCATCCATGGATGAAATATCATGCAAACACGAAGCTATGTACCTATTGCTTCTTAAAATAGTTATCTAAAATGAGATGTGAATTGCATCACACAATATGAAATTATCATGGTTGGTATATCATGCAAAGTTATGATTTTTTCTAAGAAGGGTTGAGCATAGTGTGATGCTAAATACTTCATCTTAACTAGCAAGAAATGTGTCATCTCTATAACACAATCCACAATCACCTACATGAAATGGTAACCTTTACTGATTTTAGTAATCTAGTAGCAAAATTTATAATAGTGCTCTCCCACTTCCACTCTAGAATGTAATGTTTTCGTGAAGTCCAACTAATTGTTGATGTTTTGCATTGACATGTTGACAAGTTAGGCATTTAACCATATACTTGGTCATATCTTTCTTCATTCCTTCCTACCAATACATGTACTTCAAATCTTGATATACATCTTAGTCATTCTAAGATTTTTTGCGTATGATAGCTTATGAGCTCTCCTAAGAATTTCATTCCATACTATATTAGGAATCCACAATCACTTTTTATTTCTTATGATCCTTTCATTGTATATACTTAGGTGAGTTTCTTCTTTTGTCATTGTTTTTCTTTTCATTTAATCATACTTGGAATCTTTCAGTTGCTTTTATTTGATTTGTTCTACTATGGTGGAGTGTATCTATATATTGGTTCTTACTTCCCCTCTCCTTTGGGGCTTTTCAACTTAGGGCATCTACTACCACATTTGTTTTTCTTAAATGGTAATGAATAAAACACTTGTAGTCTTTCATTAATTCCATCCATTTTATTAGCATAGATTTAGATCCTTATAATTAAAAATGTACTTCAAACTTTTATAATTAGTGTAAATTTCGCATGTTGCTCCATATTCACATGTTACTCCATAAAGGTAATGCCTTCAGATTTTTAATGTAAACACCACTACTCTTATCTCCAAGTCATGTATCAAATAATTCACCTTATGCTTTTCCAACTATCTTAATGCATAAGTTATCACCTTCCCTTATTGCATCAATACATATCCTAATCTAATTCTTAATGCATCATAGTATATCATATATCTTTCCATTCCACTAGGCAAGGCTAGCATCGGTATAGATGTTAGACACTCCTTTAACTTTTGAAAGCTCTTTTAACTTTTGTTACTCCATATGAACTTAGCTTATTTGTGAGTCAACTTAGTTAATAACAATGCAATCCTTAAGAATTCTTTTATAAACCATTTGTAATATACTATCAGTCTAAGAAAACTATGTAATTTTCATTAATGTAAATGGTCTTGGCTATTTGGTTATTACTTCCACCTTTTGAGGGTCTATTTGGATTCCTTTTTTAGTACTACATGTCTTAAGAAATGAATGCTCGTGGTTTAAATTTTGCATTTTGAGAATTTAGTGTATTGTTGATGCTCTTATAATGTTTGCAATGCAATTTGCAAATGTTGGCATGCTCCCCTTTGCCTTTTGAATTCACGAAGATGTTAACAATGAATATAATGATGAACTTATCCAAGAAAGGCTTGAAAATTTAGTTTATCATATCCAAAAATGCTACTAGTGCATTTATTAACCTAAAGAACATCCCTAAAAATTCATAATGCCCATAACAAGTACAAAATGCCATCTTTTGAGTTTCTTCATTTTGAATCTTTAATTAATGATATATGAATTGTAAATCAATCTTTGAGAAGTGCTACACTCTTTATAGTTGATCAAACATATTCTCTATTTATGACAACGAATATCAATTCTTAATAATAACCTTATTCAGTTTTCAATAATCGATACATAGTCATAGCATGCAATCCATCTTTCTTTTTGACAAATAGCATTGGAACTCCCTTGAGTGAAATACTAGGTTGTATAAAGCCTTTATCCACTAAATCCTATAATTACTTATTCAATTCTATTGATGCCATGTAATACGAAGGAATTAATATCGGTTTGATGCTTGAAATTACATTGAGTGTGAACTTGATTTCACGGTCAGGCAGTAAACCAAGTAATTCTTTTGAAAAACATCTTAGAATTGATTTGTTATAAGAACCTTGTTGATTTCTGGTTCTCTTTTTTTTTTTTTTTTTGCCTTCACTTATTAGTGTTGCCCATGCTACATAACCCTTTTCTTATAAGTTTTCCAACTTTTGTATAAGAAATAAAAGCAGGCATCTCCATTCTACTAACACTTTGAAAAACTTGTGCTACTTTTCCTTCTTATTGGCAAGCTATTGTCTTATTATGGCAATTTACAAAGGCATGATATTTGGATAGCCATTCCATTCCTTAAATAATGTCATAATCTATCATGTCCAAAACCACCAAATATATTATAATTAGATAGTCATCATTTTGAAACTTCACATTTACTAATCCTTTAAGTAGCTATCATGGCATTTACCATAAGAGTAACAAATACAAGACCTTCTTCTAATTCTTCTTTAAGTTTTGAAATTTTAGTAACTAGGCTTCTAAATAAAAATGAGTGGCTAACGCTAAGTAAACAACACTCTTGCTAGAAGATTTTTAACTAATAAGGTACTAAATGTTTAGCATAATGGAAAAGTCATGTAAATTGAGCATCATATTAAAGGACTATCATCATTCCCTGAGTTAATTATTCAAGCTCTTGAGGTCTAGCTTCTCTAACAATTGATGGTAGGAATTAGTCCACTAAAGAATTATTCCTAGGTGTTTGGAACAATAGTTGTAACTTTGGGTTCTATATTTTGAGCATATAGTAAAGCTATACCATCAAGCTAATAGCCAACCAATTTCGTAACCATGGTGTCACTACATCCTAACATTCTATAGATTCTTTCTATTTGGACAAAAGAATGGAACAGATCAATCATGGGATCAATGGCATCATTACTAGGGGATTTTAATTTTAGGAATTTATGGATAGTTTGAAGCTATCCTTAAGGTACAAAAGAAGGGGATGGTTTTCTACCTCTTCCCTAGTTAGGTTTTGATTTCCTTAGTTTTGAGTTATCATTTCAACTATTCTTTCTAGGGTTTGCTATAAGGTAACTATGCAAGCCAATGTTTTTGGTTGCCAATGTTCACCATCTTTATTGTCATCTCTATTTTTTACAAGGGATATTGCAAATCCTTCATATTTAGAAACTTTAAGATGTGTCCTAGTACACTTTTATCTTTTAGCTATAACTTATAAGATAACTTTGGTTAGTGAACAAAATTTCTTTTCAAATAAAAGATACTTGCTATCCTTTATGCTTTAATTATCTTTATTACTAATTGCTAATTCTTACTATAATTCCAACTTTGTCTTAGTGAAACCTTTTCCATATTTCCTGAGACCATGCTTTTGATACCAAATAGGTTATTACCCATTTTCTAGTCCATTGTGATTGATATAAAGACCTTTATAAACATCCTCACTAACCTTTCTCTCTCTTTTTTTCAAACTCTTGTTATTTTCGTAAAGTACAAAACTCCTAGATGACTTTTGATTGATAATTTTTTTGTAATAATACCTTCGAAAAGTTTAATATTTTATAAGTGTTTAAATAAAAATATGAAGTTATATAGTTCAAATTTTAGAAATATAGTTGAAAACCAAATAAGCAATCATGCTTTCTAAAAATATTTTTATAATGGTGGATGAAAACTTTCTCAAGGGTTTTATTTTTATGGAAAATACATGAGATTTTATCTTTTTAACAAGGACTAATTCAACTTTAAAAATATTTATGAAGTCAAAGGTGAAACATCTTTTCCTTGAAGAGTGTGTTAGTAAGAATAGAAAATAGTAATCTTGGATCATACAGAGGAAAATATTATTTATTTTTAAAATCTTCAAAATAAATAGTTTTGGTGAAATAAATTCATGATGAAACTTAAGAAAAAGAGAGATGATAAACTTCCTTGAAAATTAATCTTTCTGCAAAACAAATACAATAAAATAAATACATATTAGTAAAAACCATGAAATTTAAAGATGATTATTTGAAACTTGATTATTCTTTTTAAAGATAGGAGTAATGATTTATAGAAAATGACTCCTCTGCAATTTTCTTTTAGAGGAAGTAACCAAGAAAATTAACAATTTTTCAAGAAAGATTTCATAACAACAAATTGAGCAAGTTCTCCAAAAATATGACATTTTTGCATAAAATTCTTTCATCACTTTCCTTGGTACATATGAAATATATTTTTATATTTCATAAAAAAATATAAGAGTGTCAAATTTTTAAAAGATAACCTTGTTTGAAATAATAAGTAGGAAATAAGGCTAACACTCCAAATATGATAAAAATGGAATATGCAGATGTCTAAAATAGAATGTGTAGATAGTATGGTCTTATGGCCCATTACAATATTAATTCATCAAGTATTGCCCTTAATTATGATCATTTAATAATTATATATAATTAATAATCAAATAGTAGAAAATAAGGATAATGGAAATACATGATCTAACTTATGGTTAATCATGATTGTGAGACTTCACCTCAGTGGGATAATGGTTTTATTGGGAAGATTATGGTGGTTGGCTAGGAATAGGTTATAGGATGAGGTCCATGGATGTTTTAGAGAATATATATAGGTTTTCCATGGGTCATTTAATAATTATATCATGTAGACCCATAGGAACCATACTCATATGATGCAAGTATGTAGGCCCATTATGGTTAATCCTCATGATAAATAAAAAATCAAGTAAATATATATCAAATAGAATGGAGTGTGGTTTCCACAAAAAATCAATAAAAACAATAGGAACATGCATCAGGTGGGAGAAGTATCTAAAAAATATTAACTAATAAGTAGTAAGTATAAAAACTCAATGAATTGTTACTTAACCCCTATTTTAATGTGCTTTAGCTAGAAAAACATATATACAAAAATACACATTAAGAATAATGGAATTCTTACCAATATATCTTAACATTTTATAAATTCACAACTATATATATATTTGTATATTTCATTATAAATGGCAAGAAATATATAGAGTTCCTCCTTATTACTCTTATCATCCTTATCCCTCCAAGTCAATCTTATCTCACTCATCAAAATAAAAAAGGCATAGGGTCATAACTTTCCCATTCATATTACAAGATCATATACACCTTTTAGGGCAATTACAATGAAGATAACCTTTTGGGCTTCCAACATTATTTAGTTTAATTATAGTGAAGATAGCCTCTTAAGCTTCAAACATTATTTGAGTTTATCCTCTTTAAACAATCATAGTGAAGATAGCCTTTTAGGCTTCTAGCACTCTTTTAATTTATTAGCTAGGCCATTATAGACTTTTTTTTCATAGTATGGTCAAAATATCATCTTTGCAATAGTTATCACAATATTATTCGCAACCGTATCATACTATCTCAATTGGACTAATTTTGATTAATCAATATTTATGTATAAATCTAAAGATTAGTACCAAGCATCATCTTTTCCTTTGTAGGATCCCATGACTTCTAAGAAGTCAAAGTAAAGTAATAAAACACTAGTAATACTCTTAAGCTTAATTATTCATGTGAGTTGTCTCTACACATTTTATTTATTATAAGTGGATTCAAAGTCAACTTTTTTAAGTAAAAATATTTCCCTAAAATTAAATAGTTGTTATTCTTATACAAATAAAAATAATATTTCATTTCTAAGCCTAATATATAATTAACCTTCTTTTTCCATTTTTTATTTTTTTAATATCATATTCATTAAATAAATCATTTGTTTTTATTCTATATAAATATGTAATTGTTTTTTACTTGGAAAAAGAAATTAGGTGGCTTCACAGGATTCTATAAGCCACTTCCTATAAAGTTTTTTCTTAAGAAGGGGTCGCTCAAGGACAGGAGTCCTCCAAAACTCTTTTCTTTATTTTTTTATTTTTTTAATATATATAATACACATATGTGTATTTAAATGTTTATATTTATTATAGTGAGATTATTTACATAAGAAAATATAATAATAGATAGTTCACATATACACATTTTTCAACTAAAACTAAAAAGAAGAAAGGAAAGTTTTCACTCATTAGAATTCTAGAAAATTCTTGGAGAAGCACCTAAAATATCAAGAATTATATTATTTTTATTAAAATGAGTAAGAATATAAAATTCTCAAGAAATAACAAATTAAAATTAATATAAAAAAAGATTTTATCAAAGAAAATATGAAAGAGTATGGTTCACTCTTACTTGAAATAGTTAGTTTAGCTACAAAAATTATTCTTGTGTTTAGTGGGGACCAAAGCTTTCAAAGAAGAAAAGAAATTGAGTATTTTGGTAATAGTGTGATTTACAATATTTTATTGATAAAAGGAAAAGGATATTGGTTTAAACTTCTAGGTAGAAATGAAAGAATGCATTTGGTAATATGATCTGGTTTAGCTTTCATAGCCACGTAAGAAGACAATTTTTTTAGCTTTGGAAATCTTGTAGGATTCCGTAACAGGGCTTATGGTGAAAACCGGCTAATATAGAATATATAAACAATGCTTTCTTTTCTCATGTTTCAATGAGACAGGAGTATAATGTTATATTGGAGAACGAATAAAAATGATATTTTTATGCAAATTTTTATATGAATAAAATAAGAAATATTGAATGATCTAAAAATTATTTTTGATTTTGTGAAATTCATCCATTTTATCTGTGTATGACATTTTTAGATATCGTATATAAAACAAAGTTAGATATCAAAATCTTTCACTTTAACTCTAGTTTTCAAAATGTCTTTTTCTAAAAAGATTTTATTCTTTTATGATTTTATAAAGATCAAAGAATCTTAAATGTAATATAAATCATAATTGCCAACCACTCCTTTTGACTACCATTACTAGAGTAAATTTACCTTAATAGCAAAAACTACTCTCCATGCTCCCATTTTCTTTTGAGTATGGGAGTTTTATTTTTTTATTTTTATTTTTTTTACATAACCTTACAAACTTTTTAATGGGCTCAAATGTGCCTTTTTTTTTAAAAAAAAATTTCTAGTTGGACTCTAAAATATTTTTTATTGTTTTCAAAAATTCTATTGGACTTTCTTCTAATTTTTTATCAATCTCCTCTTCTACTTACTTACTACTAATTATACTTTAAATTACCTAAAATAATTCTAAGTAAATTTTTTGGCAAATGTTAAAAATCACAATAAGAATAATTTAAATGATAGCCATCACTTGCTCGTTCACTTTATCATTCAATTCTCCTACGCAGATAACTAAATTTTATTGCGGAACGACACTGCATGTGAGAGAAAAGGAGCAAAGGGGTGAAGAAATAGCATGGGAGAAAATTTACCCACTAGTCAACATCCAAGAGATTCGAGCACTCACTATACTTTTATTTCTTCACGGAAGCTTTTGAGATAAAACAAGATAATCTTCGACTTTTACTTTATCAAAGATTCCACTTAAATTATATAAAACTTGCAACTTCAAAGATCACTAATTTTATGCCTTTGAGCATATAATCAGTGTCTCTGGGAAAGAAGGACAGCATAAAAATTTGCTTTTTGAAGTATAAGAAGGATAAGGTGAAGAGTGAAGATCATTTGTATGAAATTTTAGTAAAAACAGCCAAATGGGATTGAGAGGATTAGGGTTCTCTCTTCTGATCATCTTCATCTATATCTGCAGCTTTGCATCATCATCTTCTGATCAAAGGAACTTGCCTAAAGGTACTGTTCTCACCCGTCATTCTTGACTTATTTTATTTCCTTCCAACTACTGGTTTCACTTATATTATAGCTAGTTAACATGTAATATTGATTGAGGACTACTCATATAAAAAAATTGGAAAAATTTCTAATTTTATAACTTCATTTATTTTGGCAGAAAATATCTTTCATACAAATAAAACTATAAAATATTAAGATTGCAAAAAATAATTTATACATTTAACATTAAATATAAGGAGTTTGATTAAAAAAATTATTTTTCTCAAAAAGAAAGTTATTTTCCTCCTTTGTCCTATCTCTAGATACTATTTTTTTTTCAATCACTAGGTATATATGCATATAATATTCTCTTATTTATATATAAAGAAATATAATTTTCTTCTAAAAAACATCTTCTAAAAAACAAATGGAACTTATATTAGCACTAAAAATTAAGTGCTTATTCCTATAAATTCTTATCAAGTGTATTATTTTTTCAATTTAAATTAGCTATTTTTAACAAGAAATCACTTGTTTTCATAAGAAATCAGATTGTAAAATTGAAAAAAAAAATACACTTAATCAGAATTATATGGAAGAAGACTAAATTTTTAGCACTAATATAGCACAAGAAATTTTACCAGAGAATTCAAGAAATGAGCATTAAAATATAAAGTTATATTATTCGGGAAGGAAGACTTGCAAACTTGATTTAAGATGCACTTGACACATTTTAAGTATATTTTTCTTAGATTTATTAAATGTTTTTCAGATTAGTGAGCATGCATGCGCGTACGTACGGTAGCAGTGAGAGCGGCCTAGTAAAACTTGAAGATGTTTTTGAAATATTTTTCTCTTTCATTGTCCGGGTTCGAATTTAAGATGTTAAAATATTTTTAATTCTATTACAATATTAAAATTTTCAATTTTAATACTATTTTTATATTGTTTTGATTAATAAGATAATTAATATTTTAAATTTTAGTAACTATTTATGTATGAAGTAGAAATTATTTATTTATGAAAATGCAAGCAAAGATAATATTAAAAGTTTTGCATCGTAATGAAACTGAAAATATTTTTCAACGTATTGCATGTATCATAAGTAATTGATTCTTATTATATAAAAAAAAAGAAGAAACAAAATCATTGAAATTATAGAGTGAAATAATGGATAGCAAAAGAAAAAAAGAAATTGCATGAAGACAGGCTTTTCATTTGTCAGGGAATGCTGATTAACTTTTTCTCCATTTAAGAAACTCTTTTACAGCTTTATTTTTGCTCTGCTAAAAAACTTATTTTTTCTTCTAAAACTTTCTTCACTTGGTGTAAGCTTACTGAAGGGAAAGCTAATAGTAAATAGATTCTTTAGTTTTAATCAATGGTAAAAAAATTCTTAAGGTATCAAGAAGATATCTCCTTTTATTTACTTAATTTTGAAGCAAAACTTTGACACCTGTGCAGAATCGATTAGGCAACTTTTCTTGTCCACCATTGATAGCAGTTTCACTGCTTTCCTGAAATTCCTTTGTTTGACAAGACATCATAAGCGTAGATTAGATATCCTTGTATACAGAAAAAAGACTATTAAAAGGCGTGGCTCGTTTTCAACCAAAAAACAAAATAAAAAAAATCATGGTAAAGCACTCTTATTTATCAATATTATAATTAAAATATTAAAATAATAAAAACATTTTATTTATTTTATGTTAATTGTCTAAAGTATAATAGAAAATAATATTTTATATTTTGAAGAAAAAATTATTTTTTCATTACTATAATATGATATATTATTTTTTATAAAAAAAATTATAATTTACTCACTTATATTATGACCGATATGTTCATATGTGATTTAAAGTGTTAGGAGATATCGTCTATAGTTTGCACCAATGACACCAAATGTGCTTGATTTTTTCTACAACTATAATGGAATCTATCACATAGGTCTTACGTGTTTTTCTTTCTTATCTATAAAGCTCAGAAATCTAATTTATATCATTAAAATTTTCAATCCTTCCCCAAACTCAAACCTCAACACATCAACTTCAAAAAAGTAAATTGGAAATGATGAGTGAAATTAAGTTTGGTTGAAATCACATTAAATTAAGATTAATAAAGAAGCTTGAGATTTACACATAACAATTTTCATTAAATTTAGAGAAAATATAATATTGGTGGGTAAAGTGTTAAATATGCAAATCATATACTATCTATTTTTAACACTTTTTAAACCAAGTGCATAAGTTGGCATACCATATCTCCCTGGTAATATAAATATATTCTTAAAATGTACAAGTCACATAATATTCCTTAAACAAATAAAATGATTTTCCTATTTAAAATATCTCTCAATTAAACAAATTCAACGATTTGATTCTAGGTTCTTACCTTTGGTTTATTTGAATGTTATATTTTTCTTTATATCTTGAATTCAATCGGTATACGCGTGTCTATTAGTATTACCAAAACCTATTATTACAATGTTGTTGATAATTCAACCTTCCTAGAATTGATGCTAATAAAGAACTCCTAAAGGCATTTGTGGTACAGGGAGAATCTAATACCATTATAAATATGCTCACTTTAAGTGCTGCCCAATGCTTTATAAAGCAAGTTTGGATCTCATTCTATTGCATTTAACTGAATATTTTCAGTGACAAAAGGACCACCCAATCTCTAGACTTGTAAATTAAATTATATCTATGATTCTATATCAGCAAATGAAGACATGTTTAGTAGATTCTGATAACATCTTATGTGAAAATGCTCAAATACTTTTTAGTACATATTCTTACCATTTTTTTTATTTTTATTATAATTTTTCTATAATTTTTTAACAAAAAATTGCAATATAAAAAATTTTGTAATATAATTTTTATCGCTGGAATTTATATATATATATACTGCGTCAAAGTTCTTGCAGAGTTGTAAGATTTGAACACAAAATTGCCTTTTGTTTTCGTTAGTTTTCTTGTTTACCCAGTCTAAGTAATCCCACTGTGTGTGTGTGAGATCTTGTTTCCCAATGAGGCAATCACAGACAATAATACAATTTCCATTGAAATAGGAGCTCCTTATGTGTCTCCATTTCATATAGGATTAGAAAGTTAAAGTTATTTTACTTCTAACAATTTTTTCTTAAACAAACCCCCAATTATTAGAAAAGATCATTTAAATTTGCAAACATAATACTAAGCTCACGAACCTTATTAGATCTCGTTCTCGCCCAGTTATTGGAAATCACAAAAATATTGAATTCATAACTAAAAAGTACACTCCTGAACAAATTTGCACACGATTTCATTTCCAGATGAATCAAATTTTCGTTTTTTAGTGATCTCAAATAGAGTTTAATTTTAGTATTTTAGTGATTTCAACCGAGAGTTTAATCATCCATGTAAAGGAACGAAAAATAGTACTATAGAAGAAAGTTTGAGCTAAGATTTTCGTTTGCAGAGTTCATGTACGCGAGCAAGATAGAAGAAAAAGCAATCTATGGAAGCAAGATTAATGGCGGAGGCGTTGGTCAGGGAGGGATGAGTGGCGGCAGGGGACCCGGAAACGGCGAAAATGTTGACAATGATGGCTCAGGATCATCAGGTGCTGCAAATAATATCCATCATCATCAGAACCGTCGCAGTGGCTGCAACCGCAGTCTCGACCGAATTCAGTTTCCCACTTTGCTTATGATCACTATGATCTCTACTCTTGCGCTGTTCTTCTACTAGAAAATTTTTCTTATTCTATCGTAATACAGAGATTTTAATTTTGTTGCTTATTAAATTTTGATAAGTCAACCATTTTGATATTATGATTAAGTGGATTTTAATATAAAGATAATAAATTTTTTTTATTTGACAAAAATTAATATATAGTAATACTAAAAATTTCAATTTTATCAAAGGACTAAAAATATTTTCCTTTGAAAAGCTGAATATAATAGTTATTCATATTGTGCAAAACAACAATTGAAGTTATTTCTATTGTACATAACAATTGTGTTAGAATTTCATATTGGACTTCTCATAATTCTTAAATAAAATTAATATTGATATGTTGAGCCAAAAATATTAATGATGTAAAATAATAGGTTTTATTGGTAGTTAAGGCTGACCAGATGAATAAGTATGGATTTTGTTGTAAGTGGAATCCATAATCCCACTAACATATAAATGGGCATCTACTTCTCTAATTTATTACATTGATTGTGTTCGTTCCATTAGAAGTAAAAAAGGCAAAATTGTTCTCTCAAAGCAAAAGTGTGAGGTGGAGGAAAATGAGTATTCCTATTTACGTTTGTTTTGTATTTTGTGTTTTTAGGGAATATTTTTAAGAATTGGAATTGTTCATGATTTGAAAACTCAATTAATACTCGAAGACCTGAAGTAGCACAACTAGAAAAAAATAGTTATGGATGTAATATCTGAGTTAGGTAGATTTAATATTAAATCACTCTCTTTTACACATATTTATTAAATCTTTTATGTTGCTCATAAATTATACCATGATAATAGATGATATGGGAAAAGATGAAAATTTATAAAATTTATTCAAGAATTAGTATTAGAATCTAACAAATTATGTTTCATGGTTAATTTATTAAAACAAATTTATGTGAATTATATATGGGCTTGAGAGTTATTTACTAGTATAGAATAGCTAATACATATAAGATGTTTAGGGGATTACATGTCAAAAAATGAACCACATGTAATCTAGTGTTGTTGTAAATAATATTTCACATTGGTTTCAAAGGAATCATAAAATATTACAACAATGCAATTATGATATAGAAACCTGACATCTTATCTTATGTTAGGGACATAGGAAGGAACTTTCAATGTTAGTCATTATAAATAACCAATGTTTAATTTTTATATTCCACTTTGGTTTATATTAATAACCGATGTGATATATTTTACCCCCACTTAATCTACCATATTTACCCTAATGCTAGTTCCTTCTTCCCAATCCTAACCTCCTTTTCTAATATCTCTTCCTAGATCATCCCTATGTTTTCTATCTTTAGCCTTCAAGAACATTATACCAAGAAATAGGAGGTAATATCCTATATGAAACTATAGACAATATCACATATGAAACAATTGAATCTTAATAACAACAATTTTAAATAATAAATTTTGTAAGAAAATTTTGAAAAGTAAAAGAAGTTATATCAGATACCCCAGTCATTGATGGGTGATGCGCTAAATACTATCTTAATACTCATTACTCAACATGTCAGGTTGACATTCCTCACAAAAGCAAACCTAAATCTAATCCCTGTAAATATAATGAACATTCATTAAATTTTGTAAAAAATAATTGTACACATTTCATATAAATAGATAGTAGATAATACAACCAAAAGTCAAAGAAGGTGAATGAAATTGAATTTCTTACCAATATAAATCCATAGAAGTTGCATCAAGGTGAAAGAAAACAAGATATGGTAGATTATGAAACTAAAAACTAAATTGTAAGAATAAAAACTAAAATTAGACAAATCCTTACCTTTAAATCCTATGTTTTTCTAATGAATACACAACCTCATAAATTTACCGACAGGCTAGTAAAGATTCACTCATGCCAAAAAAAAATTGGTGAGAAAAAAATATAAAATCAAAGAGAATTATCTTTAAGTTGGAAGAAGAGCATACCTCATTAGAAAGAGAATCAATTTAAAATTGGAAGAGGTTTAGGATGAAATTTGCAAATGAGTCATTGTTCCATTCCTTTAAATAGAAAATTGACTTATAAAGTACAACAACATCATTCCACTAACAAATAATTAACATCAGTTGTTCATACAACAATCGATGTTGTAAACTAAAAGACATCAATTTTAAATATAAAATTAACATCTTTTTATGCACCATTTTTTTAAATGCACAAAATCAATTAATACATAAGAAATAAACTATTGGCGCTTGCAAAAACATTAAAACAAAATAAGATAGAAATTGACAACAATACAACTAGTTGCATAAGCTTTTATACAAAGTTTCTGAACTTTTATTTACACATTAAAATACAAGTTATAGTAAGTCATTTACAAGTAAGCCAACTGTTAGCAACTAATTTATAATAACTTAATTAATTTTAAACACTAGTAATATTTAAGAACACATAAAGTCATTTATTGTAATTTAGCTCCGATCTTGAGGAAATATCATGTCTATAACTCTCTAACTTCATCAAGTTATTCTCTAGTGTATGGCTAGGGCTTTTCCTTAAAGTATTGCAAATTGTACATAATTAACATATTATCATCAAGACCAATTCAATTAATAAATCTAGCATGTGAAGACTTATAAATAAGCAAATGATTACCTTAATGGGAAGTTTATTAGTAGACAATAAATCAAACATGTAGCACATGACATAGTAGTTGTACTCCATATTTTTAGGATGTTTTAGGTACTTCAATAAAATAGAAGGTCAGTTTAATCCCATTGATATATAATCTTCCTAGTCTAACAAGATATAATTTTAATATTAATAATATACTTGCATTTTTTCCCATTTGATAAGATTTACCTAGCCCTAATTTTAAGTTTTGCTTGGAAGTTATGGTTAGAGCACCTTCCAAGAAATTCTTCAAAGTGGATCATACTTCTTCTAATAAAAGATCTACCTAATAGATAAGCTTACTCCTTAACACTACTAGAGTAAGCATCTAATGGCGACTATAATTCAATGTAATTATAAGGGGAAAAAATCACAATTGAAGCATAAGTGAGACTTACCCTTCATGGTATGGCATCAAGTAGAAGTTTTTCTTAGGATGACATAATAAAGCTTTAACAATGTAGTCCTACCTTTTTATCTCCTTCCTATGTGAATTGTACATCAAGCTAATATGAATCATGAAACCCACATGCAATATTTATTAATGGTAACATGTCAAAACAATGCTTGTAGAAGGATTAATATGAGATAAACTTATATTCAAATAATAGTTCAATTAATTTGTATTTAGTCAAAGAAAATAGCATAAACTTATTTGATATAGATATGGATGCAAGTCACATCAACCTCCTCAAATTTTAGCAATTGCTCGATAGTAGCTTTTCTAATAAAAATTAGATTTTTCAATCCTATCACATCCACTCTAATCGAGAGCACAACTTAGGAATCCTTGCCTTAGGACCTATTGATGTGTTGTTGCAACTCTTTCCAAGAAAGATTGAGAGGTTACAACTCCTTCCAACCATAATCAAGAGGTTGTGCCTCCTTTCAATCACAATCAGGAGGTTATAGCTCCTTCCAAGCATGATCAAGAGGTAGTTAAAGCATGAATAATAATAGTTAGTAATCTCATACAACAATACTAAAATAACTTCAAAAAATATATAAAAACTTTATTAATAAAGGGAGTACATGTTAATACATCCACTAGGTATTGAATAAAGGATGTTGGCCATAGGGTGAAGGTCCTTTGGGCTTTATCCACCATTTAGACCATATTATTTGGTACTATTACCTTAACCTTATGGACTAAGGACTTGTCAACCACCATCTTGACTTAATTGTTAGGCAATGGTTGATAGTGTAGTTGATAGCTTACTAAAATCTACCTAGTCACAACTTTTTGTTGAGATGGTCTCGTAACCATTAAAGCACATCAGAGTATGACCTTTACCTCAAGTATGATCTTCAATATTTGTTTAACAATGGTAGCCAATGCTTTTGGTGTTGGTGCATCCTTCTTACTAATTGTAGGCCTAGCATATCCCACTAATCAAGAGTCTTTTTAGATGGAAAAGCATTAGCCATAAAAGCCACCTTATTTGTAGGAAGAATGGGTTTTAGGGCTAACTAGGTAGACATTGTGAAACTTAGAGTTACAATATATGGGCCAGCTACTTGTTTCTATAAGATACGAAGCATATTACCTTGCTACTGCAATTATTGCTACATATGTTGCTACTTTTATAAGTTCTTTACAACTGCTTATTACAGCCTTGCCTTTATTTTTGCATTGAGTTTCGATATCACTTCATCAATAATCCTTGTTTCCATTTGTGCCAAATCAATTGTCATTTACCCTACTAAGCAATGCCTTGTTCGATTAAAAACCTCATTATAGCCAACATTATTGGGATTGGGAGCCAAATAGTTGTAGTAGAATTTAATCGATCCTAGCCAAGGATCCATGCAAAATATTAGATTAGGACAAGGATTTAATCATTACCTTTTGCAAATGATTCAAAGGCTTGACCGTTGATCACTTTTTCAACTTGCTTTCGATTGAAAACTCTAAGATATTTATACGAACCGATGAATTACTAATGAATGTCCTATAATCACTAATTAGAATTCTTCGTCTTTACCTCGTAGTGCTAGCTATACCCTTTTTAGGATTATGGTCAAGGAGAGCTGTTAGGGTTTTCTATGTTAACATGTATGAATAATGATTAAATTAACACCTAACAAGCTTATTTAAATAAGTGCACAGAAAATCCTAACCAATTGGGCTTTGTTCCATGTATAATTATTGGCTTATAATTAAGCCTTATAATTATAACATGAAATTTCCATACACTAGGCCCAAATAATTTGTTCCATCAATTCTAAATCCACTAAGTTCTAAGTATACAACTTTACAGGCTCTTATTACATTAGCAATAATCATAAATCATATTAATGATTATAAACAACGAGTAGTGTTTAACAACACATTATTATTACCCAAGTAATGAGAAAGTTAGTGATTTGATTGAACCGATATATGTAATCGTCATCTATGACCATTTACCCTAGACATCTAGATTAAGCATAAGATATAGACCATGTCATTGCCATATAACCTAATTTAAAAGTTTCTTAA
This sequence comes from Sindora glabra, assembly GCA_020226215.1. Lineage (NCBI taxonomy): Eukaryota > Viridiplantae > Streptophyta > Magnoliopsida > Fabales > Fabaceae > Sindora > Sindora glabra. Next base: position 55,700,492 of record CM035234.1, on the reverse strand, counting down.
TTTCTAAGTAAGTTAACTAAAGCAAATGTAATTGACATCCTATATCAATCCATCTGAGTATGACCATGAATCTTTTTAGCCTTACTTAATCAAGGGCCCATATATATCATTTTTATTATATAGGAAGGACAAATTCTATCTTAATCACACAAATCCCTCCGCATAATATGTGAGACATCCAACAACTACCCTTGCATTCACTTAACTATGAGTGACATAGAGTAGCATCAAAATGTGGAATTCACATATAAGGAACTTTGGTGATCTTAGGTTAAAGGACCATATGATTAATAATCACTAAGAATCACTCATGATACTCATATAATGATCCATATGGTGTTTTTAGGGTGAGTCAGTCCAGTATACAAGTTTTCTAATTTGTACTCATGTGTAAACTTAATATCTTATATAAGTCACCATATATGCTAGTATTAACATATCAATACAACCTAATCCATAATGATATATGACTAGAAATATTTAAGAATATAATTATTTTAAGGTTATTATCATAATTAAATATACTATGCAAAAAATATATATATAAATATGATAATTGAAATCACCTTTAAAATAAAATGATTTAAATTTACAATTATCTATATAATTGGTTTAGGACATATACACCAATAACACCACATCCAACAACCTAAACACAACCAATATACTTTTCAATTTCCAAAGTTGCAATTAAGATATTATGTTTCCTAATTAGTTGACTCATCCTAAGAGGCTTGTTGCATGAGAGCATCCTATAACAATTAACAAATAATTAGAAATAACTTGATTAAAATGGAAGTTTGAAAATTAAATAACATATCTTGGTACAAATCTTAATACTTAAAATCTTTTTTGCAATGGCTTGACTCTTTGGGCTCATGTATAGCCCTTATTTGTTTACTCTCCCTCACTCCCATAACTTAGCATGAGAAATGGAAGATGTCTCTCCCTCTTCATCTTTGACACACTTTTAGGGCAATAAGTTTTTATTTAACTTCTTGTAGTCTCCCCGGGATAGCTTGTATGGATATGTATTCTTTTTTTATTTCTCCTGATTGGACTTACTTAACTCCTATCTACCAAAGGACATATTAGTCCATAAGTATAAATGATATACAAATAAGATATTAAAATGAACTAGATAGCAGAATGTAAAAATTTTATCATAAAATGTTCATTCTTGCATTATTTATGGAACTTCTCTTATGATTTCTATTCAAGGTGGTTCTATTATTGTGTTAAGTTATTTTTTTTATGCAACCTTAGGATTGATGTATTTCTTCTTAAAGTTGACTTGATGTCCCTTTATAGGATTATCACATATTATAGCTAGCTATACATTAACTTATCGCTTATAATATCAATGGATTTCTATAAGAAAAAAAACACATGTGAAATATCAAATTATATATGGTTAATATAGCTTTCATATACATAGCACAAATCTATCCAAATTGAGGGTACATACCAAAATCTCTTGCTAAATATTATCCTTTAATCCTTTAGGTACCTTTTTCCAATAAGGAATAATTATTGATACTTTAAACTATATAATCACTCTAACAAAATTGATAAATTGGTTGACATTTTTCCTTATTTAGCTGCCATTTCTCATTTCACTCTACAAGTAATCTCTCACCCTTGGTTCATGCTATGGTAATTCCTTTCAAGGTGGCGGGACCTCTTTTGTTTCTTTTAGTGGGGGCAATTACTCATAAAAAGTATCCATATTCTGGATTTATCAAGAAAAAAAACTCAATGTCAATCATATATATATAATAAAGTTTTAGCTAACATTACTAAATGATGAATAAAGTAGCAAATATAATATTAGTCCTCAAAACAAACGGTCACTAAATTGTATGGAAAACATAGAACTTGCATGGAAAAACACTTTATAGGTAACCTTTCACTCCTAGTTTATGCTACAATAATGCCTTTCAAGGTAGTAGGACCCCTTATGTTTCTTTTTGTAGGGATAATTGCCTCTTAAGAAGTGTCCATATTCTAGATTTATTGAAAAAAGCCATTGAAAATCATGTATATGTAATAAGGTTTGACTTAAAATTACTAAATAAAACAAAGTAGCAAATATAAGATTGATCCTTAAAATAAATGCAGCACTAAATTATATGAAAAAATATATAACTTGCATGACAAGTAACTAAGTTAAGATTACATTAGTCATCATAGATTCCTCCACTAATTTACATAACCGTAGAGCAAAGTATATGATAAATCTAATGTCCTAAAAAGATACAATAGTATACAATGGTAAAGGAAGTAAGCAAAAATGGTTAGGATGTTACCATTAAATAAAGCATACCATAACCATATAACCTAAGTGCAGCTAAACCCTAGAAGCATCACTATGCATAACATATAGTATAATCCTATATTCAACAATGAATAAGGCTCTCATAATATCACTATATAGATATAAAAACATTATAACTAGACAAAGCCAAATTTAATCATTTAATCCAAAAAAATAATGAAAATAAAAGAGGAAAATGTGCCTAAAAAACTTGTTAATGACTAGAATAAACATAAAACAAAGTTTGAGTGCATAATATATATGATGATGATTTTTTACTTGTAGAAGAAATTTTGATGGCGAAGAAGATGCCAAAGAAATAGATCTCATAAAGCAAAAGTGATAGGAAATAGAGAAGCAAATGCAAGTTATGCAGATAAAACAATTGCACATTAATTTATTACTAGCAAATAGATGTCTTTAATAAATGAAATTGGATTAATAAAAAAAAACCTATATAGTTAAGATCATATTTACAAAAATATCAATGAGCAATTAATTTTAATGTCGATTCCACTAAAATTGACATCTTAAATTCCTTTAGGATTTTAAATATAATAGTCCACTAATTCTCTCTCCTAAAATCTAGCTAAAGATTTCTCTCATTTGCTCTATCATGTAAAGAAATTCATCAATGCTAAAGAATTTGAACATGCTAAAGGTGAGTTTAATTATAATCATGCCAATTTTCCTTTTTAGGACCACAAGCCTTAATAAGAATCTATGCTAAATCATCCTAAAATTTAATGGATCAAATCAAAAAATGAGAAGGATAGTCACACCATGCTTCGAAAGAGGAAGAATGAGAGTGGTAAGTGATAATCAACACACCACAAAAGATGAAAATCCTTTAATTAGTGTAGAAGAAACTTGTCACAAAGATGAATCATTGATTAGTAAAGATCAATGCCATAAAAGGTGAATTCCCTTAATAAGTCACAAATTTATTCAAAAACTCAAGAAAGAACACACTTTTATAAAAAAGAAACTTAGCCAATTTTCAATTACCAAAATCTTAAATTTGATTTAATATAAGGAGCAAGCTTTTTTATATAACTCTCTAAAACCTTAATTGAACATGTGCTCAAATGACATTAAATAGGTGTAAAACTAATTTATTAACCTAAATCCAATAAAAAGGCTTCTAAATGACTCTAAATAACATAATAAATTACTTATAGTAAAATGGTAAATATTTTAAAGTAAAATGGACTTAAACATATTCATCCTAAACTAAAGCATAAAATACTCTAAAATGATCCAATACCAAAAATAACATAAACTAGGTCCAAAACATAATAAAAATGTATTTATCAACCCAAATTAGCCCTTAAGCTTCAAGTTGACTTTTTTAATTGCTTTCTTAATCTTTTTAGTTTTGCTTTTAATGGTTACCCCTTTAAAATCACATCAAACCTTGAGAAAAGCCTTTTTACAAGGGATGATACAATAACTATGAATTGTTAAATCATGTAATATCTCAAGTTAAAAAATAAAATTTATTAAATTTCAATATTTATGGATAATTATTCATTTATCTAATTAATACTTGCTTTTAAGTTTCGTTTTCATATTAAAGGCTTTAGAATATTGAAAATAATATTAATAATAATATTTGAAATGTATTTATTTTTATGATAATTATTGATTCAAAATTTGATTAAAATAATTTTATAAGAAATTTCTCATAAGTTGATAAATAATTTTTAATAAGTAGGAGTGCATGGATTTATGAAATAATTTATATTTTTGAAAATTGTGGAAAGTTGAAATAGATTTATTTTAAATGATCATTATTGATCTGAGACTTATTTACATAATTTTTATAAAGATTTTTCCATTAGTTGAAATAATTTTATTGATTATGGGTGTAAAGTTTTATGAAAGAAATTGTTTAAATTGGATGAATCATTTTTGGGAATTAAGAAATATTAAAATATTTATATTTGAATTTCCAAATTTATTGAAATATTAAATAACAGATGTTTTTATGGAAATTAATTTTAAAAAATGATGAACAGTTAATTTTGATTTTAAAATAAGAATAAAGGGATGAAATTTAATACAACTGACAAAATCTGTAGTTGCTAATTCAACATTTTTCTCTCTCATGCTTTTTGAAACTTTAGTTACTTTTCTTGAGTTTAACTCCCTCTATATTTTCTGCATTTCTTTTTCTCTATCCTTTCTTGATTTTTTTTATATATAAGTTGGTACTCCTTATATATTTTGGTCTCTTTCTCTTTGTTGTAAAAAAATTCCGGGCAATAGCAAATTTTGTCTCATTTTTTTGCTATGAAAATTTTGTCTCATTTTAATACAACACTTCATTAACCTGTGTCTTTTCTATTTTTATTTTATTTTAGCACTTTTCCATCCCTCCCTCCCTCTTATGGTATGTTTGGCTAGAGATGAAATTGGAGGGAGAGGTAATTGAGGGTGAAAGGAAATGGAGGAGGAAGAAATTAGAGGTGAAAGGAATTTACCTTGGGGTGTTTGGAATGGATGAAAATGAAAGAGAAAGAAAATAAGTGTGAAATTGATTTTTTTTTTGTTTAGAATGAGTGAAAATAGGAAAGGAAGAAAATATGATTGAATCAAATGACCAAAATACCCTTATAATATATTATAAGCAGAGAGTTATAATATTAATTCATTAAATTCAATTAAAAATTAATAATTTATTGATAAAATGATATACAATTAATCAGAGGTAAATTTTTATTAAATAATTTGAAATAATAATATTAAATTTTTATTACATATTAACCTGAAATATTTCTATTACATATTATAGGATTCAAAATTATTTCACATATCACCTTTTTAATAGGCTACTATTTTTTGTCATATTCCAATTTGCAAAGTCTGACAAATGTAAAATATTGTTATTGAACTTTAAAATATTTTAAATATTAGAAATTCTAATTTTTATTTTTAAGATGTTAATATTATAAAAAAATTATCACTTATTTTTATTATTTAAGCAAGGATTTTTCTCATATTAAAAAAGTGTAAAATTACTCAATACAATTAAAAATTTTTACAAATTTGGGAAAAGAAATTCTTTAGTACTAAAATTTATCTTTAGATGGAAATGATGACTTTCATTCCATAAACTATTAATAAAATATTATTTTGTCAATAAAAGCTAAATGAAAAATAATTGGAAGTATTCAACTAAAAAATGTAATTATCCAATTTAAAAATTTTAAATTATAAAGACCTCATTAAAAATCCAGTGAAACAACACATAGCACCAGAGTAATTTAACTATAAAATTAACTATTTTATTGGGTTGAGACTTAAGAAAACGTTTTAGTATTTCTCCTTACATCCACCGTTATGCACCGTAATATTACTCCCAAGAAATGGTTGGTGAAGTTTTCAGTCAAAAACGCTAGATATGGGTCTCAAACTAAACAAGGCAGAGAAACTATTTTTTGCCATAAATGGACAAATTAACACCAACAGCTTACAGACTCGATTTTATACTCCTTTCTATCAAATAAATAAATAAATAAGCAAATTGTTCTTGCAATTTAAAATTATAAACAAATAAGGAGGTACATCTCCAGACTCGAAACCTCTGACCCGAGTTGAGAGGTTCCAGACTCGGAAGCTGCTGATCGCTGGATCCTCCAAAGAGCAACAGATCGTCAGACCCGATAGCATAATAGGAATCTTCAACTAGTCTCCGTTCGAACTAGATACGCCTCCTCCAATGAATTCAAGGACATCCTTGTTTCGCACACAAGAATGATAGCACAGGGAAATACATAATAATGAAGTTGGAGCAATACTTACATTGTCTTCGAGGTGATTATACTTCCTGGCGGGGGCATTATGCTATAGCAGTGGAGATGGAGAATGACTTTGAGCTTCCAATTCAACACACATAGCAAGGGCAAAGTAGGGGCAGGTTTTGAAAAGTAGAAAAATTCATAGCCATTTCACTCGAATTTCTTCTCATTTATGGGGCGGTGGCATTTTTGCTGGGCCTACCACTTTTTACTATTTCCATTTATTTCCCTTCTTGATTTCACCTACAGCTAAATAGGTAAAAATGTCAATTTCATCCCACTTTTCACTAGATCCATTTCCCCTCTTTATTTCACCCATTCCAAATATAACATTATCCCATCATTGCTTTTTTCTCATGATTTCTCTCTCTCCCTTTTTGTCTTATTATTTCTAGTAACTTCTTTTTCTTAAAGTCCACTACCTCAATCTCCCTCTCTTGGGTTTCTTTCTCTTCTCTGGTTCTTTTCCTATTTTAGCTTCCATTGTTGGCATTATCGTTCCCATCGTCACATAAAGTCCATTGCTGTAAGGCATCAGCTCCATCGTGTGGATTTCCTTGTTATTTAGTTGGGTGGTGCTATAGCCACAAACCAAGATTCTCCCCGTCACACAACTCTCCAAGCGTGAGAATAAACTAGTGTGCTAAGCAAGAGGAGCGGCAAGATCATGTACGCCACTAGTGAGTTCCAACCAGCCATAGGAGCCACATGAGTTACTATTGGACAGTAATAGGGGAAAATTATGTTCTTTTTCAATCATTGACGTTTCGCAAGCTCTTGCCACCGGTGAGTTAGGGTTTATCTCTTTAAATGATAGTGAGTATTCTTATATCATAAAATTTTAATTTTTATAATGATCTGATGCTTTATTTAAGATAAACTTATTATTATACATGCTAGTTGGTGCTTTTGAAAAATTATATATTGTGTTATGGGAGGTTAGGACAAGGTGACAAAGAGTTCTAAAATGTTATATTGAAACCAATAAAATCAATCTAGAACATAAAATTTAAGTAGTTTTGATTTTGAAAGTGTAAACTAGAGGAGTCTTTTATGAGTAGTTTTCAAATATATGATGATGGTTTCAAAACAATAAAAATTTTATGATATAGGTTGTTAGAATATTATGATTTGAATGATTATGGAATAATATATTTTCATACTTTGAATATTTCGACTTGATTTAAGAAAACTTATTTTATGTAAATTATGAATTTTTAGCAATATTTCTAAAGGATCATGTTTTTATGCTACAGAGCAATAAAACTATATGGTTGAAGCTAGTTAGGAATAGTTCTTAATAAAAGTAACTTTTCAGTTCTATACAAGAAGTTAGAAATATACATAAGTTAATAAGCATATAATTTTGTATAGCGATTGATGATGAAAGCCTATATTAGAAATTTCATGAAACTCATAATAAGAGATACTATCATATTATGATTTGGGAATTAAGTTTGTGTTGCCTAGAAAGGAAAATAGATAGTATTCTCATATTTATAATATTATGATAAATTGTGAATTAGGAAGATAAGAGGAAGACAATGATTAACCATTCTAAATCCCCTATAATGGACACATCCCATCAAGTAAGTATATATCTCATTATTAATTTTATTTTAATAAAAGATAATTTAAATATTATAAATTGTATCTTGTTATTAGAAGTTTAAATTTTAGATTTATGTGTGCATATCTGCATCAATGCATAAATTCAATTTTACAATATAAGTATAAGTAGTAATTGATTAAAGTATGCAGCAAAAGTATAATAGTAATGATATAACTATTAATGGATTATGATTAAAATCAATAATATTTGTATAGTAGTGTTTATATTGTGATGTGATGGATACTGTCAAGTAATGAATTAGTTATTTTGCATTTATGATTTATAAGCAATTGTGAAATGAAAGTTGAATTCTCATGTGTACACTATTTATGAAACTTGCTATGGAAGATATTGGGAAATGTAAATTGTAATAAAGTAGTGGCATTAGAAATTGAGATTGTAACAGATCTGTACTTTGAGAGCTAGATGGAAAAATTCCTAGCAAATTCCTATGGAAGATATAAGACTAATCAAAGAGTTAGATGGGAAATTCTTGGTAAAGCATGTGAAAATGATATAAAAATGATCAAGAAATTAGGAAGATGGATACATGCATAATTATTATAATTGATTGCATGATGTTATGTGATATTGGAGTTTCTACTTGTATTTAAATATCCTTGTTAACATAATTGTAAAAAATTAATGTGATTGTAATTATTTGTTTGTATTTGAGTCTTAATGGCTGTTTATGAGTATGATGCTTGCCCGAAATGAGTAGTATATGATCTTAAGATCTACGAAAAGTTGTGAGTCCTATGATTATGTTATAAAATATAAAGATTAATTCTTATGTAGGTGAACTTCCAATTTAAGGCATGATTATGCTTATTTCAGAAATTCAAGAAAAGAATTTGTAGACATTGCCTAGTTTAATAGACAATTAACTTGTTATTATTATATAAGATTAATCACCTGCAAGATATTAGTAGATATATGCTCATTGAATTCTTAGAACTCATTCTATTTTATTTTCACTATTTTTAGGTTAAGATAGCTACTTAAGCTGCATCAAAAGCATAAAGAGTCAAAAACCGCCTACATTAGAAGATTTGATAGTTGGGAATATAATTAGTATCCAAATAGAGATATGCTAATTTATATAACACGTTGAATTGTTTATTTGTATATATATGTTAAAATTGTGTTATATGGTGTATGTAATTGATTTTGCAATATCTAGATAAATATAGATATTGTTTTATAAGGTGTGTGACCTTTAAGAACTGTCCAAAAATAAAGGAGATTTTATCTATGTTTTTGGTAAAATTTTAAAGTGAAATTTTTAGCTTTCTTAGAAATTTGGATACTCCCATTGGATAAAAATATTAAAATTTTCAAGATTTGTGAAAATCAGAAATGGGTTTCACATGGGTCATAATTGGAAGTGGGTCATGACAAATCACCTTTTAGTACCATTATCCATGATGTTAAGACAACTGAATCATTAAAATTCCCAATGCCAAAACTAGGGCAATTCCCTCATTCCAATCGGATAAAGTTTTATAAATTTCATTATAATTATAGCCATAATATTGATGATTATGTTATCTTTAAGGATAGGTAGAGTAACCTATTAAGAGAAGATATCTCCTTAAGTACATAAGATACAAAAGGAGACTTAGAAAAAGTGGCATGAGGATTAGGAAAGGGACTAATGTTCCCATGACACTAAGTAGGCCAAAAAAGCTAACAATCTAAATCTTATAGGAGTTATGTACATTATTGTTGAAGGGATTTTACCCATAGAGGATTGTCTAACAATGTTAGAATGAAACATTTAAGGGAGGTGCAAATAGTATAGATAAAGCAACTAAAGGAAGATTACTAACCCATTTGTTTCTTTGAAAAGGATTTTGACAACATCAATTAGAATTATAACAATTTAATGGTCATCAACACCTTGATCCATAACTACTTGGTGAAGAGAAACCTCAATGACTAGGGAAGGTCTATTGACATAATATACTCCTATATAACCAATCAAATAAGCATCACTAGAACCATGTATAAACCATATAATGATATTTTAATTGGTTTTATAAGTTCAAGTGAAAGGGTATTGTCACCTTACACATAATGCTTGACACCAAAACAAAAACAAAAACCATCAATGTGGATTTCTTAATCATTGCAATACATAATATTTCTTATAATGCCATATTTAGTAGGCCATTGCTTTATGCAATAAGAGCAATAGCCATAACTCCTTACTTATCAAAGAAGTTTAATACTTCAAAAATAGAAAGGTAGGCATAAGGTAATTAGTAAATTGCCTAAAGTCATTATATTACAAGTTTGAAAAGTCATACACTAAGTTCCAATGGTACTAAACTAGTTATCATAATCCATTAAAGGAATGCCATGTTGTCAGCTCCTTTCTACTAGAAATATAAACAAGTAAAAATAAGGTAAATTAAGACTAGATTTGAGTTATAAGAGATCAAACTCTTTAGAGAAGATAGTAAGCGATCGATCAAAATTAAATTTAATTCAACAAATGAAGATAAGTCAATCTTTATTAAAATTTTAAAGCAAAACAACATCATGTCTTCCTAGTCACTAGCTAATATGCAAGGGATCAACCTAGCAATCACTTACCATAAGTTATTGATTGATCCCTTTATTTTCCAAGTTTAATTAAAAAAAAGTGGAACCTAAGGCAAATAAGAGGTAAGCTTCCAAAGAAGAGGTTCAAAAGTTGCTTAAAGTAGGGTTCCTAAGGGAAGTACAGCACATAACATGGCTAAACAATGCCATGATAGTTAAAAAGTCAAAAGGTAATTTATGGATATGTGTAGTACCACAACCCACCTATTTATGATTGGTACAAGTTCCATTTTTCAATTTTTACAAGCCTATCTAACTTGTTTAACCTGTTATGGTATTATATCACAATTACTAATTACTAAAATAATTCCTAAATAATATACACATTTTAGATTCTTTACATTAAGAGCTTGTGATATACTATGCTCAAGATATTATATACAAGTTCCTAATCCCCTTACTAAACTATATACCTTTAGGATCATGGTTTCTTTACAAAAAAAAAGCCAAGGAAATCCTACTTTTAAGAAGCTAGTGGTGGCCAAGGATATCTATAAAAACATTAAAGATTAATAGAGTAAGATATTATCTCAGTAAGTAAATAACTTGAGGGAAATTACAATTTACCTCCTTAAACTTTTAACCAGTGATAAAATTCATACACAAACTTTAAAATGTAACATATCATTCCTTGAAATTTCAAAAAAATTGAAACTATCAATCTCAATGTTAAGATAAACAGGGACCTACTATCTTCTTTGTATTTGTTTACACCAAGGCATATGTTATGCTCTCAAAAAAAAAGAATGCTCCATGAAAATTGAAGAGAAGCAAGGACAATAGGCATTAGTGTTTTTTCAGAAATTCCAAATAAGGCTTCTAATTTAACTAAATTGGGTTTCCTTAATTTCCAATCTTCTTTATTCTCTAAATTTTTTATTTTTATAGAGTTTACAATTGGTAGAAGATTCCCTTACACTTTTTCCTTGACTTTATTGTTTAAGGGATTTTAAGAAGAATTACTTAGCAATGAAATAATGTTGGTTTAGTTCAAAATCATCAATAACCATTTCCTAAAAGTTAATTAAGCAGAAACATAAATAAAGACTTGTGTGGATTAAAACTCTAGAAATTGGGATCTTATTCTAATGACATTACATGATTGAAAATTGAACTTAATGACTTAAGGAGACCAAATGACGTAAGAGAAGTGAAATATGAAAATGGATGTTAATCTAGAGTTGAAAATCTAATTTGCTATAAAAAAAAGAGGGCATCTTCAACTAGCATTATGAAATGGGTAAGTTGGTTGTCCGGGAGCGATGATAGGTCCTATCATAATTTAGTTGCACATAATAGAATTCAACATTAGCTCCAAATAAGGCTACTATCACAAAAAATAATCAATCGGATCAGCTAGCTTCCTAACTTTATTAGCAAGGCAAAACTATATAGGGGAAGAAATAAGCATGTGGGCTAGAGCCTAATTGATAATGGTACTAGCAAAAATTCATTATGCTTTAGCTTGCATGATGGAAATGGAGAGGTTCCCTAATGAATGTCTTCTACAAATTCATCAAATGAGGTAAAGCCTTAATGAATATCTTCTGTAAATTTCTCCTATTAAATGAAGAGGTGATGGCACATGTCATGCTCTCATGCCCAATTACTTTTTTTCAACAGAGGAAATAATGTTTCAAATTTTTTATAAAGTTCAAAGGGTATTGTGTTACATTTTAAAGTTTGTGTGTGATGTTTGACATTAAGTGAAAGTTTAGGGAGGTAAATTGTAATTTCCTCAATAACTTACATAGATAAGTTATTCATGTAAACAAATAATATTTTTCAAAATACAATCCTTACCATAGCATATTGCATACTACTAATAACAAATAAAAAATTATTAAATAATCAAATTAAGTAATAGTTAAACCATCTTGTGCCTCTTGGGTCATTCTTATCCCTTTACAAATGTCATCTTTATCCCTCCAAGGTCCATCTTATCCCTTCATAAATGAGTTAACAAATTTGGTATTAATATTGCATTCTTATATCATAGTTTTTTCGATAATCTCATTTTATCACACCTTCCATTTCAAATCATTATTTCATGTTCATCTAAATAGCATACCATAATCATGCATGTAGTTTGACTCAAATAAATTCCTAATATGAATACTTATTACAACTCATGCATTTTAAATTTTATAAATAAAACTATGTATAAAAGTAAAATAATGAAATATAGCACTATATTCAAGTATAGTACTCGATTATGAGGTTTCCAACATGAGGCTAATAATCGAGTGCCATAAAGGAATATAGGAAACTCAAAGTATGGTTGTTTAAAAATCTTTCCATAGTCATATTCAAGTATTATACTCGATTATTGGTAGGCAATGGTAAAGGTCCTTTCAAGTATAGTACATGAATATTAGCCATTCAAGTTCATTCCCTATAGTAATACTTAAGTATCATATTTAAGTATAATACAAGGATTTCTAAAAAATCATTAAATTCATTAAGCTAACACCCAATTTCAACCCTAATCTTTCTTATACATATCATAAACTTAGCAATCAAATCATATATTCACATTATATAACAATTATCATTTATAGGTAAGCAATTGATTCTAACAACAATATTAAATTCATTAGGCTAACACATGACTTCAACCCTAATCTTATACATATCATAAACTAAACAATCAAATCATATATTCACATTATATAACAATTACCATCATTCATAGGCAAGCAATTGATTCTAACAACAATTATAAGCTTAAATCATTAATCTAACCATAACCAATTATATGGATCAAGCTAATAATAAAACTTTATAATTTATTATTCCAAATAGATTATTCACTTACCTATTTGGTATGGAAAAGATGAAGAATTGAAGGGTAAAACCTGATTCCTAACACCAATCATAGGAGAGTAGGTTTTAGTTTAAAATCCTTAAATATTTAATTCCCTAGGATAAATTAGGAAAGACTATCATCTTAGGTTGAAAAATAAAAGGCTTACCTTGTTGTACTTTGGATTCCCTGAATGGTAGTTTAAATTTGAAAGCTTGATCCTTACAATTTAGAAAAGAATTATATATGTAAAATGGGGAAACGAGAAGAAGAAGTAGTTAGTAGCAAAAGGAAAGAAAGATGAAGAAATTTGGCCACTTTGGCTATATATATATAGGTAGTTTCATAATTCTGGAGAGTGACAAAAAGTAAAATTGGAAAACTAAATTCTAAATTTTCTCCATACTCCTTTACTTAAGTTTAATGATATACTTGCCTTTATTTAATTTAATCATATCTATTTTTAACCTAATATTGTATCTTCATCAATTTAAACATTATCCTAAACATTCCCTAACAATTTTAATTACCACTATATTCATGTAATCACTTATAAAATAATTATAATAAAGTCCTAAAATATTAAAGTTGTGACAATTCTTCCCTTTATAAAAAAATTTTTCATTAAATTCTTAGAAACTAGTTAGCAAAAGATGAATCAATTGAATTTTAATCTTACCAAAAGGATAAGGATTAGTTTATTGTATTTCTAGTTTATATTCCTTGGTTGCTTTTTCCATTCCATGTCTTTCTCATTGAACTTTCATTGAAGGTAAATTCTTTTATCTAAGTTTATAGATTTGACGATCCATAATTTTTACTAGTCATTCTTTATAAAAAAATCTTTGAATCTAACTAGAGAGGTTTGTAGTAAATAACATGAGATAGATCAAAATGGTACTTATGAAGCATTAATAAATGAAAGGCTAGATGAAGTTCAAGTAGTTTATCTAGTAAGCCTAACTAATAAGTAACTATTCCAACATGTTGAATGATTATAAAAGGATCAATAAATCAAGGAACCAATTTCCCCTTCTTGCCATAATGCATAACTCCTTTCATTGGAGAAAATTTTAGAAACACCATATCTCCTTGAATTTCAATTATTTTCTCTTTTTTTTCTAAATAGGATTTATGGAAATTTTGAACTATTTTTAATTGGTCTCAAACTATTTTCACCTTCATCGAGGAGTTTAGCATCTTTTAATTCAAACCATCCTATGAAAGAGTTACACCTTTTACTATACAAAGCTTCATATAGAGCTATCTTAATGGAAAATTGATAACTATTTTTGTAAGAAAATTAAATCAGTGGTAGGTATTTCTTTTAATCACCTTCAAACTCAAGAGTATAAGCATGCTACATGTCTTCTATACTTTAAGTTGTAGAATCAGATTAATCATTTGTTTAAGGATGAAAAGCAATACTAAAGTATAATTTTGTTCCCAATGCTTATTGGAAAATTTTTGAAAAATGAGTAGTAAATTGGGCTCCTTGATCTAAGATGAGGATAAGATGAATACAATGAAAGGGAACAACTTTATTAAGGTAAAGCTAGGCATCTTAAGTTGTAGTGTAGCTAATTCAGATTGGAAGAAGATGAGCACTCTTGATAAGTTTATCAATAATCACTTAAATGGAATTGAATCCCTTTTGAGATTAAGGAAGACTAGTTAGAAAGTTCAGTGCCACAGTTTCCTACTTCCATCTAGGAATAAAAAATGGTTGATACAAAGCAATAAGCTTTCGATGTTCAATTTTAACTTGTTGACAAATAAGGCATTTAAGCACAAAATTGAGCACATACTTACCCTTCCACTAGAAATTTTACTATAAGTTATGAAACATTTTCAGACACCTAGATGCATAATGTAGGATGAACTTTAAGCTTGATGAAGTAATTCATTTCTTTCATTTGTAGAAACTAAAAGTTGACTCTTGAATCTAATTACTCCTTATTCATTAACAATTAAATAAACATTTTGATTTGATAACACTTCCTCTTTCAAAGCCAAATATTCTAGGTCTTAATTTTAAGTTTCTTTAATTTTTTCAATTAACACTAACTAGGCTGCAACTTATGTAACTATCACCATTTGATCACTTTCCTGAATACTAGCTAACATTTTGAATGATTTCCTACTTCGTGCATCAATTATGACATTAACCATTCATAAATGATAATGAATTATGCAATCATAATCTTTTATGAGTTCCACCCACCTCCATTATCTTAGATTTAGATCCTTTTAATTGAAAATGTATTTCAAGCTTTTATGGTTAGTGTAGATTTCACAAGTTTCAATGTATAAGTGATATTGCCATATTTTCAATGTGAATATCACTAAGGCTACTTTAAGGTTATTGATAAGTAGTTGATTTCATATTTTTTCAATGGCCAGTATGCATTAGTGTTAAATTTCCCATTTTGCATGAGCACACATCCCAAACCAACATGTGATTCATTATAATACATAACAAAGCTGCCAAAGCATAAAAGAAAAGCTAAAACTAGGGCTAAAGTCAATCAAGTTTTCAAGTGTTGGAAACTAGATTTGCATTAATCTAACCATTCAAACTTAACTTCTTTCTAAGTGAACTTGGTTAATGAAAAAGCTATTTTGAAGAAATTTTTCATGAATTAATAATAGTAGCTGATTATTCTAAGAAAACTCCAAATTTCAAATATAATTATTGGCTTTAGCGAAGTTTGGATGGCTTTAGCTTTGTACAAATTAACTTGAATGCCATTCTAGTATATCACAATGTCCCAAAAACTTAACAGTAGGGAGTTAAAATTCACATTTGTAAAATTTTGCAAAAATTTAATTTTCACATCAAGCTTATGGGATAATTTGAAGATGCTAACCATGTTCTTCTTTATTCTTAGAATAAATGAGAATATCATTAATGAAAGCAATCATAAATTTATTAAGAAATGGTTTAAGGACTCTATTCATTAGGTCCATAAATGCTACTAGAACATTGGTGAGACTAAAAGACACAACGAGGACTATGTAGTGACCATATCAAGTTTTGAAAGTTGTTTATGAATATCTTTTTTTCAAATTTTCATCTGATAATAACCAAATTACAAATAAGCCTTGCAATTTTCAAATCAAGGAAAGGATATTTATTTTTTATTATCACCTTATTCAAATTATAGTAATCAATACAAAGATACAAACTTCTATCCTACTTTTTGATAAACAATAAGAGTGCTCCTCATGAAAAAGAACTAGAGCAAATGAACCTTTTCTCAATTAATTCCTACATTTGCTACTTGAGTTCTTTTAATTTTGTCAAAGTCATTTGATAAGGTGGAATAGAAATTGCATTAGCATTAGAAGCAATTTTAATATTAAACTCAATTTCTTAGTTAGAAGGCAAATTTGGTAACTCTTTTGAGAACACATTTGGGAATTTTAACACAACAGGGACATTGATGATATTAGGAGGAGGTTAATTTAGATCTAGGATCATTGTAAAATATGCAAAACATCTATTTCTAATGAGTTTTTTAGCTTTGATACTTGTCACAACCCATCTTTAATTGTGACCAGCATAAATCACATTATCGATTTTCACAAGTCTTAACAAATTTTTATTCTTTTTATTTTACGAGAGCTTCTAAATTCCAAGGGGGCTTACAAATTCATTTTAAAAAATTTTATTAAAAAAATGGACGAAGCCTTCTTTATATTTGGATACTTCTCGAAGATCAAGTACGATAGCATCAAACACACATAATACAATATAATTTTACACTTATTCATATACAATCGATTCAACACATCAAATAATTTAACAATTTTCTATTTGGATGCTAATTCTAATTTCCAACTATCAAATCTTCAATTTAGGCAGTTTTCACTTCTCCATGAATGCAATTGGTTCAAACATACTTATTATAATCTAAACACATTGAAAGTAAGCAAAGTGAGCTATAAAAACTTAGTGAAAATAAATTTACCACGATTTTGTAAATGGTTAATTATATATAATAACTATAGATTAATTATATTAGCAAACTCATTTTTCCTCAAATCTCTATAATGTGTACAATCAATCTCATATTGGAATTTTACCTATAATTAACTTAGATCCCATATCTCACATAAACTCAACCAATCACTTACCATCCATTTTGGGTGATCATTATATTCACATTTAGTCATTAAGGCTCAGCCACAAACAAATCTTCACAATCTCATGAAATCTTTATAATCATGTTAAATAGTGACATTCAATCAAAAGCAAAGTTCTAATATCACAACATACCATACATCCAGCTATAATAAACACACATATTGTCATTTTTAGATTTCCATGCCAATACTATTTCTTTCTCAACTACTCGCTTGGAATTTGCCATTTACTTTTCACATTATTAGCTTTGTGACATTTCTAATTTGATGTCACTCATGATATAATTCACACTATAACCTTTAGTGTATAAGTAAGAAGAGAAGTCAATTATAATCCACCAATAGTTAGAAATACTACTATCACACTTTCATTGTACACTATATCAATTAGTATTTATTTAGATAACTAATCATTCTTATTTCACGATAATGAATGTACACATGAATATATATGATGAATAGTAAAGTTACGCTATCAAGTAAAAGAATATAATTTATAATATTTAAACTATTATTTATTAAGTATTAAGATATAATGAGATATATACTCACTTGAGAATACTTTATCACTCTTGGAAGTCCAAAGTATTTGTACCCATTTCCTCTGCATCTTATTTCATAATTTATATAAATACTTATAAATACATTGAATTTATTCGATTTCTTCTCAAAATGCATCCCATTATCTTTTATTAAGTTAAACTTCAAGAAATCAAAAATATTATATCATAGCATGAAGATTTTTAAACCAACCTTTATAAATAAAATATTAAAGCTTAATATTCTAAAAAAGTATCTATTTACTTCATTCTAGTATCCTATATCATCATTTCTTATATTTTGTAATACTAGTTAGTGAAATTATAATATATCATTTTATTTAACGTACACAAGTAGAATACTTAATAAGCTTGGCAAATCCCATTTATATCACCTAAACCATAATACCCTTAACTTAAATTCAAGATAATTGATTTTATATTTTACATAATTAGGGCTTCTTCAAACCATTAACAGTCTATTCAAAATATGATGTTCCATACAGGCTCTAAGCACTTTCCTTTAACATTTCAAAGCATAGAAAATAATGTTTACAAGCCACATTAAGATCTTTGAAATACACACACACACACACACACACACACATACTCCAACCGTAGCATTTTAGCATCCTTTATCATAAAATTATTATTTTTCAAAACCATCCATGTGTATTTGAATTTACTCATTACATGATTTTTCTAAAATATATAAATTCTACTAACGTAATGTAACACTCTATCTTGATTCTATTTTTATTGTAAACACTTGATAGAATAAAATATATATAATTCTTTCAGAATAATAAAATCTAATAATTCATACATATTTTTAATTATCTATTTTAACCTTTTACTGCTTAAAAATCCCATTTTTAATATAAATCAATGTCTATCTCAAAATTTGACAAAAATGGACTTCTTGTATTAAGTCTTAAATCATAAGAAGGATCAAAACTTTACAGCTTAGATCCTCCTTATATACATTCCTCAATTAGGATTTGAGCATTCATGGCATGTGTATAGTTCCGCACCCTATCATGTCAGCTTAGTTTAAGTTCAAATGACAAAACATTAAATATTCAGATTAAAATCAGTTTACTGTTCCCCTATATGGCTCGCCGGAACTCGGCCAGCGGCGAGGTCTTGCTAGAACGCCGGTGAGGGGAAAAAAAACTCTAACCTTGCCATTGCTGTCCAACCCAGCCTACTTTGTTGCTCCTCCAACTCAGCTGCTATTTCCAACTCCCTAAAAACGGTCAGACGCACCATTGGCCGAGAGGAACCTTCACTGCCCAACGGGAAGCAGCGTCCGATTGTGGCAAAAGATGAAGACGCTACTCAGCTTAAATCGAGGAGAAGAGAGATGCAAGGAATAGAAAGAAGAGAAGAACGGGAGAAAGAGAAAGGTGGCTGGCAATGGAGAAAACACAGCAGCATGCGACAGTATCAACCGTTGAGAGATATGGTCATGGAAAGGGAAGATAGGAGGGAGAAGGGAGAGCAGTTGCGTGCAAAGAGAGAGGGAGCTGGCCAAATGAAATGGAATAAAATGAGAGAGAGGCGGTGGGTGAACAAGAAGAAGCAGTAACAATGAAAAAAGTGAAAAAAAAAACACTGGAAAGTGGGAAGGAGAGACAAGGGCTGACGGGAAAAGATTCAAAAGAAGAGAGGACTGTAGGAAAAAATGAAGAAGAAAATGCACGAAACCCGAGAGAGCGGTCCGAATTTTTTTTAAAAGAAAAGGGGCGGTGACACGTAATAAAAGGGGAAAATAAAACAAAATATGCTGCAAAAAAGAACAGCCAATACAAAAATAAAGGGAAAAAGGATACTAAAATCAAGAAAGGGAGGGTATTAACTTTTTGCTTGAAAAAAGGAAAAAATTTTCACCTATTTTACGGCTTGTTTTTATAAAATTTATTGCATTTAAAATCTCAATTATTATTTCAAACATCCATGATTTCAAAAATAATTCATCCGTTCCTAGCAATTTGTTTCATAAAACTTTATATCCATATTTCTTATTTCCAATGTATAAGAAAATTTTCCATAAAAATATTCAAATAAATCTAAAATTAATATTAACCACTTAAAAATAAGTTTATTTCAAACTTCAATAATTCTTAAAATTAATTTATTAATTATAATAATTTATTTCATAAGTTCTTGTAATTATAATCATTAAAATACTTTCATCTTGTAGGAAACTTCTTATAAAATCATTTTAAACTAAAATTAATAATAGTCATAAAAATTAATAAATAAATTTTAAATATTAATATAGATATCATTTTCAATATTCTAAAATCTTTAATTTTGAAAAATAAATTTAAAACTAATTATTAATCAAATAATAAATAATTATCTATAACCATCGAAATTTATAGAACTTTAAATATAGATTTAGGATATTACAAGTTCTCCTCCTTCAAGAAAATTCATCCTCAAATTTTCAAGAAATTAAACATAACTACATAGGATTGTCAACAACTTGTTTCTATATCCCATGCATCATCATGTGAACTAGACTATTTTGAGTGATTTCTTATTCTACTTAATTTAAACACTTTCACACTAATCTTCAATGCTTAAACAATTCAACAAATCACTTTCACCAAATTCAAGCCAACAAGCTCACTCATGTATCAAACACATTTTAGGCAAGTCAAACATAACAAGTTTTTTTTAGTACTTATCTAATTGTGCAAAAAGTACTATTTATATCAGTATTAACCATTCACTATAATTGTAATACATTCCATACATTAAGCAATTCTAACATTTATGGATCTCATCCAAGAATTCAATCACATAAATAAGCTTATAACTTGGTTACATCCAAATCCACAATCATTTCCACACTTCATTGCAATCAAAAGTTACAAATCTTATCTTGTATATGCCCAGCGGTAAATCACACAAATTGTTGTTGCAATAATATCCTCACAATTCCATTTCAAGGCTTAACAGCAATCATTCATACATGTATAAGCTCACAATCACATATTCATCAAACATGATCATAAACACTAACTTCACACATAATGCGTCTCAAGTAATCATCAATCATTTAGATTCCAACAAAGCTCAATCACATCATATTGGACATAATCATTCAAGGTCAACCAAGTAACAATGTTAAAACACAATGCACAACAATATAGCGAATAGCTATAGCAGCTCTTTATAAAAAAAATTTCACAGAATAACCATAGTTAATATTCAAGGTTTCTCCTTATATTTTTAGTCTAGCCTTATCTCCTGCCACTTTGGCTCAAGGCCACCAACCTTTTCCCTCCAACCCTTACCACTCCTTTCCTCCTTTACGAAGGATGTGTATATCTTTCCATCATAGATCATATACTAAATGAGTGTTCATGCTCATAATGAGTAATAATAGGACACTATAGGCATCGCATCACCATGATGGGACACCATAGGCATCAACTATAAGGTATGGTCAGAATACTAACTATGCTATAAGGGTTTTGATTAAGAAAACTAGCCATTCTCATGTTATGAACCATTTCACAACAAAGAATCACATAATTCCCCATATACTTTCAAGCACATTCATTTCCTCAATCAATAGAATTCCTATCAAATCAATCATAAACCATAATTCAGAGTTCATTTCACATAATTGGAGCCATTCATTCCACACAATATCAATCACAAATCATAATTGAAATTCACCTTGCACAATACAAGCCATTCATTTCAAATAGTTCATATCACTATTTCATATAATTTAATCAATCACACACTTTCATCATCCAAACTAAAAATAATTTACTAGAGAATGATTCATCTCACAAGATAAACTATACAAAGATTTAACCGATCAACAAATTGTGGCTAACAAACATAATATCCATGGAGATCATCAAAGACATGCCTTTTAGTATAACAATTTGCTTACTCACATTTAATAGTTAGATCATCCTAACCCAGTTACCATAAGAAACTTAAATCAATGCTCTAATACCATCTTTGTCATGACCCATCTTTGATTGTGATAAGCGTAGATCCCGTTACCGACAAACCTTAACAAATTTTCACTCTTTTTATTTTATGAGAGCTTCCAAATTCTAGGGGAACTTAAGAATTTATTTTAAAAAATTTTATGAAAAAATAGACAAAGTCTTTCCTATATTTAGATACTTCCTAAAGGCTACACGCCCTAAATATATAAACCTATATATTCTTAGGTATGACAACATCAAACATATATAATTCAATATAAATTTACACTTATTCATATACAATCGATTTAACACATCAAATAATTCAATAATTTTCTATTTGGATGCTAGTTCTAATTCCCAACTATCAAATCTTCGATCTAGGCGGTTTTTGCTTCTCTATGAATGCAACTAGTTCAAACATACTTATTTTAACTTAAAAATATTGAAAATAAGCAAAGTGAATTATAGAAACTCAATGAGTATATATTTCATCATATCTTAATACTTTAATAAATAATAATTTAAATATTATGAATTATATTCTTTTACTTAATAGGATAAATTTCCTTGTCATCATATATATTCATGTGCAAATTCATTATCATGAAATAAGAATGATTAGTTATCTAAATAAAAATTGATCAAAGTGTGCAATGAAGTGTGACAGTAGTGTTTCTAACTATTAGTGGATTATGATTGATTTCTTTTCTAACTTACATATTAAGGGTTATAGTGTGAATTATGTCATGTCATGAGTGGTATTAAATTGGAAAGGTAATAGGGCCAATGACGTGAAAGGTGAATGGAAAATTCCTAGCAAGCAATTGAGAAAAAAAATAGTATTAGCTAGGAAATCTAAAAATAACTATATATGTGCTTATTATAGATGGACTATAGTATGTTGTGATATTAAAACTTTACTTTTGATTGGATGTCACTGTTTGACATAATTATAAAAACTTGATGTGATTGTGAAGATTTATTTATGGTTGAGCCTTAATGGCTAAATACGAATATAATGATCACCCAGAATGGATAGTGAGTAATTGATTGAGTTTATGTGAGATATAGGATCTAAGTTGATTGCGGGTGAAATTCCAATATGAGACTAGTTGTATGCATTATAGAGATTCAAGGAAAAATGCATTTGCTAATATAATTAATCTATAATTATTATATATAATCAATCACCTATAAAATAGTGATAAATATATTCTCACTGAGTTTTTATAACTTACTTTGCTTACTTTCAATGTTTTTAGGTTAAAATAAGTATGTTTGAACTAGTTGCATCCATAGAAAAGCAAATATTGCCTAGATCGAAGATTTGATAGTTGGGAATTAGAATTAGCATCCAAATAGAAAATTGTTGAATTATTTAATGTGTTAAATCGATTGTATATAAATAAGTGTAAAAGTATATTACATTGTATGTGTTTGATGTTGTTGTACCTAAGGATATATAGGCTTATATATTTAGAGTGTGTGGCTCTTAGGAAGTATCTAAATATAGGGGAGACTTTGTCCATTTTTTCATAAAATTTTTTAAAATAAATTCCTAAGTCCTTCTAGAATTTGAAAGTTCTAATAATATAAAAAGAGTGGAAATTTGTTAAGACTTATGGAAACTGGTAACAAGATCCACACCAGTCATGATCAAAGATAAGTCATGACAATCTTAGAAATTATTCCAATAATTTCAAAGTTCTTTTCTTCCTGAAATATAGTAATATAGGCTTCATCTAAAAGTAAAGTGACTATTTTGTTAGAATAATCCATTTGAGCATGAATTTTTGACAACTAATTCATTCCTAAGATGACATTGTAGTCTACCATTTCCTAAAAAATCAAATCAATTATCATAATATGATCATGTACACAAAAGGGCTAGCATGAATAAACTAAGTATTACTAAAGTTTTTCCTATAGGAGTAGTAATTGATAAAGGATTTGATAATCTACTAAGTGTTCTTGGTATCAAGGAAGAAAATTTCATGGAAATAAATGAATGTGTAGCTCTTGGATTAATCAAAACAAAAGCTTGCATGTTTTTAATACAAAGAGTATCTATAGCATTAGTATTTAAGGCTTAGGCCTCTTACCTAGTTAAGGTGAACACTCAAGCTTGATTCTTTAATGAATTTTGACCATTGGCATTTCCACTACCACTAGACCTTTATGTTACTTAAGGTTAGGTAATTGCTGGTTGGGTGACAGGTGGATTTTGTTAAGGTAATTTACACCATAACTTAGATGTTTCCCTAAGCAATATCTCCTTTTATGGCCTAATTTACTACATTAATAACATATGACATTTTTCTACATGTAAGGTCCTTAATGTCTATTCTTGTATTGGACATATCTAAGTGGTTCACCTTTTAAACTACTTCTAATTTGGGATTATCATTGCCAAAATTGGTCAAAGCATTCAAACAAAATAAAGGATTATTTTGAGTTCTTCCCTTAAAAGGTTCATTGAAGGTGCCTTTAAGATGAAAGCTTGATGCTAATTAACTTTATCCATTGAAAGGCATATTAGAAAGTGGCATTCCTCCTAAGCTAACTAATTGATTAGAGCTTTCTAATCTATTATGCTTTTTCTTGCTTTAGCTTTTATTTTCTCTTGATCTTTTATTTTATATTCTACTTCAAGAGCTTGTTTAACAATGCTTTAAGATGTGTTAGTTTGGGTAATAGGTATAACATTGAAAAAATAGTCATAAAGGCTATAAGCAAATCTTTAAACTTCTCCTCTTTCATTAGGAATTATATATCCTACATAGTGAGATAAATGAATAAATTAAGAAACTTACTAGTTAACAAACATAGAACCCTATTTAATATATTCAAATTCTCTAATTTTTACCTTTCCAACATTAGGTGGTAAAATTTGGTTAATGAATAGTTCTTAGAATGATGCCCAAGTAAAATGAGGTAAGGTACCATTTTAATTTTCTATGGTACTTGAGAACAAAAAATGAGCAATATCTTCTAACTAGTAGCCAATGAGTTTGATGAGCATAAAATAAAAATAAGTTAGCATTTTCATATATCTTTTTATTTGAGTAAGGAATTGATGCGAATATGCATCCAAATCTATATTGATAGAGAAATGAGATTTTGATTTGTTGAATTCATGGATGATTGAAAGTTTTTGAGATAGTGATTTTTTGTATCATTGAAAAAATATTTTATGTACTATAGTGACATTTTTTGTATCATTAAATTTTTTTATTGCATTTTTATTATTTTGAAAAAATTCACTTTTGGGGAGTTTTTCAATTTTTTTCATTTTTAAGGATTTAGTTTTATTATTTTTGAATATTTTATGTATTGTAATGATATTTTTTGTATTGTTGAATATGTTTGTGTTTGATTATTGTATTCTTGATTTTTTTTTTGTAAAAAAATTCACTTTTAGCGAGTTTTTCATTTTTTTTAAGCTTTAGTTTTGTGATTTGTAATTATTTTATATTTTGTAGTGATATGTTTAACATCATTGAATATTTTTTACTTGCTTAATGATGGATTTAATGTTCTCTCTTTGTTTCTACCCTAGCTATAATAACATTGATTAGTTACAAGGTTAATTCTAATGCAATAGGTCGCATAATTGAGATAATTCATTCTCATTTTTTTATTGTTGATTGATTGTTACTGTTGAAATGCTTTCATTTTATCATGAACCAAATTTTGAACCACTATGATTGGTGTAAAGATATTAACTAGACAGGCCTTTCTAAATCAAACTATTTTATAACATTAACTATTTCCCTACAAGTATGCATGATGTAGAAACATAAGTTGAATAATTCACTAATTTTTTTTCTTTTACTTTCTTTGCAAATCCTATTCCATAACTTTTCCTTCTTATAAAAATAGTTAAATCAAAAATCATTTTTCACAATTAATGAAGTTTAGACTCTATTTCGTATAAGTAGCTAATAGCTTACAACCAATAATTAATAGCTAATAAGATAGCTAATTATATAAAAAATATTTTATAAAATTAGTTATTGAACTAGTGAAATTGCAAAATGACATGAAATGATATGTTAATAGAAATATATATTTTGATTTTGAACATCTTAATTATGTTGATATAACTTGATCTTTAGATAAATATGAATTATTTAAAGTTATATATATATATAGTATCTAATATTCATTTAATTAATTATATTTTATGAACTTATATATTTATTTACTTATATAAATTTTACTTTATTATTTATTACAAAAATATAATTACTTAAAATATAACTGATTATATTTTATGATATTACATATTTATTTACATATATATTTTTATATATTTATAGTTTAAAATAAGGATATAATTATATTAAAATTAAATTAATTATACTTTATAACATCATAAATTAATAGAAAGAATAAGAATAAATTTGAAAAAAATTAAAAAAGTAGTAGTTTATAAACTATAAGTTACTGGATATAGCTTATTGTTATTATTGATAAGTTGGTGTGGGAAATAATTTTAGAAGTTAACTTATAACTTATTAACTATAGCTTATTTGTTGTGCGTAATAAAGTTTTAATCATTTAAATACAATTCTTTGAAAATAATTGGCAAAACTAGAAGCTCACATATGTTTCAACAAACCCTTTCTTTTCTTTCTTATCAAAGGAACTTCTAACATCAAATTTCCAGTGAGTTATTTCAGAGTCAAATCTAAGACAAATAAAAGAAGATTTCTTCTCTAATTAGGAAATAGTAAAAATATAATGACCTTGGCAAAATAAAGAATACAAATGAAGTGATTTTAGAAGACTATCTAATCATTAGAAAGTCATTACTTCCAATAGATTATCAAATAGACAATTTTTCAAGGAAATATTTTTCAAAGAGATGATTGTTCAGACAAAATTATAGAAGATCCAAAAAGACAAGTTTTATGAAACTTGTATGAATAACATTCTTTTGAGAATATACCTTAAGAAACTAGAAAAATATTTTTGAAGAAAGCTCTCTAAGTACTAAATAATATTTTTATTTCAAATGTTCAAAAAATGAAATAAACACAATAAAATAAGATTAGGTTAGTAAAAGCTAAAAAAAATAAAAAAGATTCTCTTTTGATTTAAAATACTTTAGAGATAATATCAAATAAATTAAAAACAAGTTCAATTTAAGACTTTATGGATACTATTTAATGAAATATTTAGAAAAATACTTTGAAGGCTTTTCAGAGGATATTCACCTTTACCTTGATAAAAATGGAAACCATTTTTCCTTTAAAAAGAAATTGTGTGGCCAACTCACTATTTGTTAGAGAATCATTGAGTAGGAACCATAATCAAATAATATCATGAACTACAAAAATTTATATTATGCATATATATTGATTATACAAAAGTTACCTAAGCCATGCAGTAACCTAGTTGTTAGAGTCTCAAAATCATTATACTAATTAAGAAAAGATAATCATACTATAATTATACAAATTAAATCTTAAAAGAAGATAATTCTAAAATAGATGAAAATGACAATTGTTAACTCAAACTAATTATTAGTTGTGTCTACATTAGAGTTATCAAAGTAGCAATGATGGTTTGATACTTATTTATGACATATAGGGAAAATATACATTTGTCATGTGACTTATTCTTAGGATGGAGGAGCAAAAGCCAAAATTGAAGTTATAAGGGGAAAGAATGGTATAATGCAGGATCAAAGTCACAAAAGGAAAACTTGAGTATAAATTATGGCCATCTAACTTAATAATTTAAATAAATGTCATTTTAAAGAAAATATCATCAATAATTTATTATATGATGATTGTTTAAATGTGTAAATATATATAAATAAATATATATCTAATTTTTTATGGAAAAAATTCTTTAGAAAAAAAAGGAAGTAGCCATTCACTGAGTATTCTTTAATACTCACACTTGTATGTTATTTCCTTTATGGATATTGATTGTAGTCTCAATGAGATAAATTGACATATGTACTGAATCTTTTCCCCACTCTGTAAAGTTGCATCAAAGGAATAGTTTATGAGATAGTTTAGTTTATTTAGCAAGGAGTACTCTTCCTTAAAATATTATATATATATATATATATATATATATATATATATATATATATATATATTATAATAGTAGCATATTTTGTAAACTTTTCAAACTCATGTATATGTTCCTCTTATTATAGCTATTAATATATATATCAATTTTCTCTCACATTTGTGTTTCAATACTTATATAATTGATGAACATGTCGTAATGTACCAAAATTAATCAAAACTGGTGTGCTGAAAATATAATGTTGTATAGTGGCATAACCAAATCATACCTCCAATGATCCCTTAGTTTTATCTTTTCTAAATTAATTCCAAACAATATCTACACAATTGTTGGGTTATTGATACAATGAAAATGAAATAAACCAATGTAACAAAAAGCCAATGCAACTAAATAAAATGTTGTAACAAAAATGGAAACAATATGTTATATGTTGTATGAGAGATTATGCAAAACATAAAATCCAAAATTACAGGGGCTTAGTTGCATGAAATTAAAATGATAATAATAAAATAAACAAGTATAAAATAGAAGCAAAACAGTAAGTAAATAGAAAGAATTCAATATATGAAAGCAATCGATTCAAGAAAATTGAAAGTTTTAAATTAGATTAATCTTAGATCATTTAAAATTTAACTTTCCTAATTAATTATTTAACCTTAAATTACCCAGAATCTTTACAATAATTCATGAATCCTACGCTAGACAATTACCTAGAATTTGATTAATTATGATTAACTGAATTAAGCAATTGTTATAATCTTTAAGTTAGATTGAAATTGATTTATAGATAAAATTTGGTTGATTTGAGAAATTAAATTAGAAGTCTCCAAATTAATCCCTTAACCTTTTTTTTCTATGTGTAAAACCATGATTCATTAACTACAATTTCA
Source organism: Sindora glabra (assembly GCA_020226215.1). Classification (NCBI taxonomy): domain Eukaryota; kingdom Viridiplantae; phylum Streptophyta; class Magnoliopsida; order Fabales; family Fabaceae; genus Sindora; species Sindora glabra. The sequence goes on along the minus strand of CM035234.1, from coordinate 55,671,744 downwards.
TATCAAAGTAGCAAGAAATTAGAAATCACAATAACGAACATCAATTATATCAAATCATCATCTAACATAAGTAATTTCAAGAATTCAACACAAGTAAATAGGAAAAGAGAAAAATTAATTAAGGGAAAGTCAACATTACAAATTGTTCTTCTCACAATCCAATGAAAAAAAGCCTCAAACTCCTTAAATTAACTCCAAAAATTATCCCTTCATGGCTAGAGGATACAAGCTAAAGGAAGAAAAAGGAGAGCTATCTACTAGTTCTATGTAGAATCTAAATAGTCTTAGGGGTTCTTCCTATTTATTTGACCTAACTAAGCTAAAATATTATTGGAATGGGATTGTATGACTCTTAGGATTACAATAATAAGGCTTTCCTAATTTTTAGAAATCTAGACCTATTTTTTACATGTCAATAAAATCTAACAATTACATCAGTGAATTCTTATAGGTCTAACTTCCAACCCATGTTTGACTATGAAATCAATGAAATTTGGATAATTTATGAAAATAAAAGTTATAGGCATATTTCTTATGAGAACTTGGGCACTAGTTTTAGGTTAATTTAAATTTTGTGGTTCTAGTTATGGTTTAAAAACTGAGGCGAGCTTAGCTAGGACAAAGACATAACTTCAATTTCTTAACCACATATAACCCCCAAAATAAGTAAATTAGGTTTGGACTAAAATATAAAATTTATAGTTCTCTCTTTAATCTTTCCAACAATATAAAATTGGCTTTAATTTGACATTTAGAGCCCAAGATATGCTGAAAAATAGAAATAGTGTTAAAATTTAGCATTTACTAAATAAACTCATAATATTGTAAAATTAACCTAGAATTATAAAACAAGATCTAATTAGTGAAATTAAGTAAATATAACATCTAAGAGATATAAAATATGCGAAAATAAAATAGCAAATATTTTTCTCATCAATAACCACAAGTATTTTTCCTTAATGTGAGAAATTTGTCATATGTCAAGGTTTGTAAAAGTACTTAATTAGTGGATTTATACTAATTAAATATCTTTATACTAGTGATGATCATTGAAAATTGGGTTGTGATGATTTCATCATATAATAACATCAAAAATTTAGGAAAACAGTCACAATTTTTGCATTAGTTCCAAAAATAACCCTTATACACGTACATTTTATTAAAAATAGAAAAACTTATTAAAATTTAATAAAAATTTCTATAACTATTATTTGGACATTAAATATAGTCATTAAGATTTTCTCATGCTCAAAATAAGTCATACATGGTTTCTCTTTAATCAAAATAAATCATACATGCTGAAAATAAGTCATACATTAGAAAAGAAAAACACTTTTAATTTGAAAAATCCATTTTAATCATCAAAATTCAATGAAATTTATTAAAAACTTATAAAATAAATAATAAGTCATAAAATATTATTCTTAAATTATTTTCATGCTTAAAACATATTATACAAGCTTCCCACAACATAAATCACTAATATGCCCCAAATTAAGCTATTTTAGCTTCTAAAAACCATTCTTGTATTCCAAACTTTATGAAATTTTCTAGAATTTTTCAGCCAAGTTTTTAAGGCCTAAAACATCATTAGATAACCATTTTCAACCATAAATCATATTATATAAATGATTAAATCATTTTACTTGAAAAACTAGCTTGAAGGAAACCATTTTCAACATGGAAATATTAGTTTTGGAATTCTTTTTTTGCAAAGCATGCAAACATATTTTCAAATATGATTTCATTATAAAAAATTAACATAAAAAATAATAAACATATTTAAAATAATTTCAAACTTGATGTAACAAGTTCTCCTTGCAAAAATAGAAATTTTCCTTACCAAATAGCAACATGTCCATGTGTTTTCAAGGCTTAATTTGTGATGATTTTTACATAAAATTCTTGATAAATCAACTCCAACCATCCTTAATAAGGGTGGTATAGGTTTTATTAAATTTTAGCATGAAATTTAAAAATTTTCTCCTTTAAAAACAAGGGAAATCATGGTGCTTTTCCATGGTTGATACAAAATCATTTTCTTCAAAATCTTTTCTTAAGTTTTAAGAAAACATTTTCACTACTAAGTCACCATGAAATTAATGGCTTCAACCTAACCACAAAAAATCATATATACACCTCATACATAAACATCTAAAAAGGCAACTAAGAAGAAAAGGAGTGGATTTTTACTGCTCCTTGGATTCCTTCACCTATTATTCAAAGCATGTTGTCAACATAAAATAAAATTAGTGAGGAATTCATAACAAGAACCACAAAAATAATTGAATCCATGGAAGTATAGAAACTTATACCTCTAATAAGAAGACAACCAAGCTTCCTTCTTTAACTAACTTAAAAGAACATTAAAAAAACTAACAAAATCTCACCAACAACTCATTTTTCTCATCAAAACTCTCTTTTACCATAAGCTTTTTTTTTATGTGTATGTGTGTGTGTGTGTGTGTGCACGCTTTAAATGAAGTTTAAACCTAGCTATTTATAGAAGAAGGAAGTGCACAAGGTGCTACTAAGATGATAAAAATTTCACTTAGTCTTTATTTTAATATTCATAGTCTTTTTCTACTTTTTAATTGCAATTAATCACTAATTAACTTCATCAGGACTTAAATTAGTGGCTATTCCTAATCCTTTCACCATTGCCTTTGGAATTTATCATATTCCTTTCCTTATCTTCAAATCATGTGTCCATATAGTGCCTTAATTTCATTTTTTTCTCCACTTTAGGGGTTTCATAAGGTGTTCTTGAGTTCAACCCTTAAGTTACTTCAAAGCCTTACTAACCTTGGATCTTAAATACATTTATTTTTCCTTGATAATTCCTAGCAAATATTCTATCTACTAATTCTAATGAATGTTGCTACTAATAATAGTGAGTATTTCTACAAATTACCTATTAATAGACATTGTCTAATTTACCTCTATCAAGATTTTTACTATTGAGTTTTTATGGGTGTTACACGTTCTAATATAGGTTATATTATGATGAATATGTACATGTAGTGATAAAGCACTATTACAAAATTGATGAATTACATTAGTCGATAGACATCGGTTTAAAAGAAATAGATATTTATTTTAATGCAATGATATTTTTTAAATTATATGAAAACTTAAGATAATGGATAAGAATGTAAATATTACACAAAAAATTAGGATGTCAATTTTTACTTAATTGCTATCTTAAAGAAATTTCAAAGTCTCATTAGAATTCGTAATAGCATATGACATCAATTTTATTTAATAGCTATTGTCTAAAAGGCATTTTGAAAGTCTCATTAGAAACCATAAAAGCATAGACATCAATTTTGTTTACTAACTATCATCTAAAAGGTAGAATAAAAGTCTCGTTTGAAACTACGAAAGTATAGGATGCTAGCTTTCTTTAATAACTGGCAACTATTATTTTCCTATAAATCATTAGTCTAACTTTGTTTTTCCATATGAAACTCTTCTAACATCTCACTCTCCATTATCCTTTCAAATGTGATAATTTTGATACATAATATTACTACTAATCTCTCACTTTACTTTTATTGAGAAAATGTACAATGGAAAAACCTTAACCTTGGTTCTCCCATTGTATACTTTTTTAATTGTAATGGCGTAAAAGTGGAATGGAAAAGTTGCTAATTTCTTACTCCACTTTCATCGAGAAAGCATATAATAGGAGAACCTTAACCTTTAGTTATCTCTTGTTGTATACTCTCTCATTTCCTAGGGAGAAAAGTGGAATGCAAGAGTTAGTAAATGATAATTTGATACATGGTTCTTCTATATTCACACTCCACTTTCATATCCCCTAAGTATACAAATTGGAGAAATTTAAATAATTAACATAGTTTTGCATCAAGTATGAAGATTTTGATTGCTTTTTTTTGTTGATTTTGTGTATTCATATAAACATGTAATTTTTGTTTATTGATGATTATTTTGTATAAATTTACAAAGATATTATTTCTCTTTGCTTATCTTTTTGTACTTTTATTATGAATATAACAATGATAATTAAAATTGTATATATATGCATAATTATTTCTTTTTGCTAATCTATATGTTATTTTTACCTTAATATCCTATAATAGGCATTTGGATTACATAAATTAATAAAGATATATCAAAAGAAATATAATATTTCTATGTTAAATTAATTCAAAAATAATTTTATTTTTATATTTGATTGTTTAGATAACAAAGACCTATAACAATCAAAAGGCCTCTATTGAGGAAATGACAAACATTAAAATGTCAATTTTAGGATTAATCGACATTTAATATGATAGCATATTCTTAAAATCTAAAGACCTTTAAATGAATGCCATTTATAAAGAAATTTAAATGAATGAAACTAAATACATCTAAGTGAAAGGAATTTTTTGAAGTCTAAATGAAGAGAACTAAAAATACATTAATGACATTTAGAAAGGAACTTATTATGTTGATTTTTGGTGGTTACCATTGTGTAAGTCCATTTTAATGGTTATGATAGTTCATTAACCGTTTGCATATTGTTTCAGCACTTAACCAACTTCTTAAGTCATTGTAATAGTACATATATGATTAAAATCTAAGTACAAAGTTGCTAAGGAACATCCCAAAATTTAGAAATAAATTAAAAAAGAAGGATATTCATGCCATACTTTAGATTAGAGAAGAAAGGAAGCAAATAGTGATGAAGAATCACCCCACAAAAGATATATTTCCTTTGATCAATGAGGATTTACAATACGATGGTTAAATCTCCTTTGATAAGTCTAAAGTTCTTATTAAAACCATGAGAGAAAAGGCTCAGATGAAGTTTTTTGATTTTAAAATACTAAAAGTTCTATTAATGAGGAATAATCCTCTGTATATAGGTTTAAAAACTTAAAAGTCAACTAAGACTCAGTTAAGCATAATTAGGCCCAAATAAAGTAATTAATTAAGCCACTAATATTGTTCAAAATAAAGATGTAAACTAATGGGCCAAAATACATAAAACAAATAAAATTTCTTAAATTACTTAAAGTTCATGCAATAAAATTAGTTAAAAGGCTAAAATGGACATTAAGCTACTAATATTTGAATATTATGGTACAATTCCTTTAGTATTTGAATATGGTATTTGAGTATAAGTAAATAGAGACAAATTTTTAAGTTTGATAGTTTAATATGATATTCAGCTATGAGTAGGGAAAGAAGAGCTTTAAGTTTGATAGTTGAATATGATATTTGAATACTTAAGAGCAATCTACCCAAGTTGAATTGCATATAACCTAAACTCCTCTAAATCTTCCTTCCTTATGCATCCAAGCTTTTTCCATCAATCTAGACACCCTTCGTTGATCCTTTTGACTTAAGCTCCTGTCATTTGACTTTCCAATATATGTATATGCTCTTCTTAGAAAAGTTTCTTCCTTGAATCTTTGAAGCTTATATTAAAAAGAGAAAGGTTAGTAATATTGAAAGCAACACTAACATTAAACTTACTCAGCAAATCCAATTTATGGACATTATCATTGATCTTTTTAACCACTTGAAAAGTACCATCTCCTAGTGGATGCAATTTGCTCTTCCTTTAAGCCAGAAATCTTTCTTTCCTTATTCAAATCCACAACAATCACCGTACTTAAAATAACCTTCTTTTGCTTTTTGTTAGCTTGTTTAGTATATTGCTTAGTTTTGTTTTCAATGTTTATCTTTACTTACTAATGTAATTTCCAAATCATGTTTGCTTTCCTCTTCCTATCTAAAGTAAAATGCTTATTAAAAGGCAATGGCAATAAATCCAAAGGGTTAATAGATTAAAGCCATAAATAACTTTAAATGGAGAAAAGTTAGTAATGCAATGAACATTTCTATTATATGTAAATACAACATAAGGTAAGCATTCTTCCTAACTTTCCAAATTCTTTTGAATAGTAAAAGTAATAAAGCACCTAAAGTTCTATTTACTACCTTGGTTTGTCCATTAGTTTAAGGATAACAAATTATTAAAAATAAGAACTTAGTCCCTAAAATAACCCACAAAATCTTCCAAAAGTATCTCAAGAACTTAGGATCTTTATCGAACACAATGCTCCTTGGCACTCCATGTAATCTAAGAACTTCTTTGAAGAAATGATAAGCTAAGTTTATTGAAAATAGCAACTTGGTCCCTAATTGAGTTAGTAAAACCTTACAAAAGTAACTCAATGTCACAACCTAACCTAACTATGATTGCATGTGGATCCTAATAATCAATTTCCACAAGCCTTAACACTTTTCGCTTTTTCTATCTAAAAAGATTGTTTAAATTTTGAAAGGGATTTGAAATTCACTTTAATTTTTCTGAAAAAAATGGACAAAATTTTTCTTATTTTTTTGGACATTTCCTAAGGGTGACACACCATAAAATACAACACTTGTAGATTTCTTATATATGACAACAACAAGGATTCATACAATATTATACAATTTCCAACTTATACACCTATAAACAATTCAACACATTATATGAATAAACAAATCTCCATTTTAAGGCTGATTCTAATCCTAACTATAAAATCCTTTTATTAGGTAGTTTTTGATTCTCCGTGCATGACAAGTAGCTAAAATAGCTTTCTTAATATGAAAATAGTGAAAATAATTGAAGTGACTTACAAGAACTTAGTAAGTATATATCTACCATTATTTTACAAGTGATCGATTTATATATATAATAATCACAAATTAATTATATACTAATTAGAAATTATTAACAAACCTATTTCTTAAATTTCTAAAATTGTGAAACCATGATTTAAAATGGGAGTTCATTTGTATATGATTTAAACTCTATTTCTCATATCACAAATCATAGGAGTCTTAATTATCTATTAGTACTCAATATTGTTATCATATTGTATACATCCCATTTTAGGTAGACATTATATTCACAAATAGCTATTAAGGCTTTAATGCAAACAAATCATCATAGTCATCAAATTTTTGCAATCATGTTGAATAATGATATTCAATCACAGGCAAAATTTTATTATTACATCACATCATGTAATCATTTATAACAACTACGCATGTATCCATCTTTTTTATTTCCTAATCATTCTTGTATCATTCTCATATAATTTAATAGGAATTTCCCATCCGATTCTTAAACCAATTTTATGTCCTTTATAATTGTTTGCCAGAAATTTTCCATTTAACTTTCAAGGTATCACCTTAATACAGTTCACAAGTTCCTTTACCATTCTTGGCTTAATTCATATATGTTATACATATGAGAGCTAAGCTTCATTCCATAATTGCTATTTAAAAACTTTAATACTGAGTGTTAACCTATCATAGGGCAATATCCAACATACAATAGCATACATATATATATGGAATTATATATAACAATACCATCATGTTTTTCTACACAACCATATCATACAAATACTCTTATGACTCAATCATAAACCATTGATAATTAGAAACATTGCCATTATGCTTCCACTGTGCACTTTGACCAATTAATAGACATTTAAACAACTAATTGTACTTATATAACAAAACTAGGTTTATAAATGAATACAATTATATACACATGAAGATAAAAATTTGTATTATCAATAAGGAAAATGTAATTTACAACAATTAAAGTATCTTTTATTAAAATATAAGATTCTAATGAGATACACATTCACTTAGTAATGTTGATCCAACTTTAGGAGGTTTTGAAGTATCCATAATCATCTTTTCATAATTTTGCCCTATTATTACTATCTACAAATATAAATTATAATTATATAAACACTAATTATTTTCTTTTCATATATTGCAAATCCATAACTAGATCATAATACAATAGTATTCCGTATCACTTATTTCTTATATTTTCCAATATTAACCGATAATCCAAATATGCCACTAAATTATCCTAGATCCTCACTTCATTTATTTTCTTTAAACTTATTATCGAAATATTAGAAATTCTTGTATATATATAACAACCTTTCCAACTCAAGGTATTAGACCATCAAAACATTACCACTTATTATATAAAATTATACAATTATCTCTTTGTATCTTTAACTTTTCATAAAGAACCAAAAAAACCATTTTTATTAGAAACTCTCACCTTAATAATATAATTATATTCTACATATACTAATATGATACATTTGATCATAAAATCCTTACTTTATTAATACTATACCAAGCATCTGAATAATATTATAAAACAAGATTTTCTTGAATCAAATTCACATTTTTAAAATATTAGGAAAATAACAACTCAAAAATACTCTATTTATATTATTTCAACATTATATATCATAAAACTCCTTTTTTGCAAGGCCATCATCATATATGTAAATTTACTTACAAGATGAGTTTTCTAAAATTATATAAAATTATTGAAAATACTATCATATAATATTCTAAAATAACTTCACTTGTACTATTTAAAAATTTTATGGTACGAAATTCATATTTTTCTTGGCTATCATTGGCTATCTGAAGCATACATAAAGTGAGTTTCTCTAAACCATGGATGTATTTGCTGTAAAAATAGGATAAAACAGTCCATTCCGTACTTTAATCCTATTTTTGTATTTTATAACATAAAAATTATATTTTTCAAATGTATCATTGCATATCACAAAAATGTACAAATGAATTTTTCTTGAATTAACCCTCAAATCAACATAAATATTAAAATTTTATGACATAAAAATGTTGATCTACATCAAGGACTTGATTGAGGCTCATCAGTGGCAAGGACCCACTAGATCGTCGGCTAGGAAAATCCCAAGTTGTTCTACCAAACACAAAATATGAAGCTCCAGCTTGCCACCTTACACCACTATAACCATGACTGGCCAAAGACGAACTAGCCGAGGAGTAACAGATGACTGAAGGTGTGCTCGCAAGTTGACCTCTCTATGACTTCCTCCTTCAACCTCCACAAGTGACGAAGCAATTGAAAGCAACAAAAGCTAGTTGTCGTGTTGGTGATGTAACGTTGGCTGACAGTAACCTTCAATTGTGGTGTAAGACCGCCACCCAACTGAAGTAGAGAGAGAGAGAGAGAGAGAATGCATGAGAGAGAGAGAGGATATGGCGGTGGAAGTGTAAAGAAAGACAGAAAGAGTTATTGGGGAGAAGGGGGAAACCAAGGAAAAATAGTGAGAAAACTGGAAAAAGAAGGAGAAAAAAAATGAAAAATATAAAAGATGGTGGATTTATTCTAGTGTTTCCCACACCAGCTAAGCTTATCTCTCCTTTAATCTCAACCTTCCATTTATAAAATCTCAATTATTAAAATTTATTTTAAAATTCTTTTTCATAAAACTAATTTTATTTAAATTTCTCAACTCAAATATTATTTTTAATCTTCCTTCAATATAAAAATATTTATATTCTAGTAAATTTTAAAATTCTAAAAATAATTATTTTAAACTTTTACAATTCTCAACAATAATATATCAAATATAAATAAATTATTCCATAAATCCTTGCATCCATAGTTGCTAAAATTATTCTCAACTTATGAGAATTATCTTGTAAAATTATTTTAATCTAATCTTAAACCAATAATCATTAAAATAAATATATTTCAAATATTATCATCAATATTATTTTAATATTCCAAAATCTTTTAAAAGAAAAAAATTAAAATTAAATTTTAACCAAATAATATTAATATAAAAATAGGTAATTACAAGCATTGAAATTTATAAAAATTTAATTTAGGATATTACACTCAAGAACTTGATATCTCTATTAGACACAATACTTCTTAACACTCAATGCAATCTCAGAACTTTTGAAAAAAAGACTCTTTATGTTTGTTGCATTATCCTTTTTATGACAAAATATAAAATGAGTTGTCTTTGAAATCTTGTTAACAATAACAAACATAGGATACTTTCCATTCTTGATCCTTAGTAAACCTAGCATAAAATCTATAGAAATGTCAGTCCAATGTTCACTAAGATTGGGAAATGGAGAGGTAAGTGTAAAGTCTATGTGGCAAAACTCTAAATTTAGCATTTTTGCAATTAGTACAATTATCACAACATTTTTCATCATCATACTTTGCCTTGATCTAATCTCGATCATAACTAGCATGGATCTCGTTATCACTTTCCACAAGCCTTAACATCTTTTTATTCTTTCTATTTAATGGGAGTTTCCAAATTTTCATCGAAACTTAATTTTTCATTATAATTTTTTCCAAAAAAATGGACAAAGTTTCCTTTGTTTTTTGACACATTTTGAGGGCCACAAGTCCTAAAATACAACACTTGTATTGTTTCTAGATATGACAACATCAATTGTACATATAGTACTATTCAATTTTAAATTTATACACAAATAACAATTTAACATTGCATGAATTAGCACATTTTTTCTTAATGCTAATTCTAATATCAAATGAAACCTAACTGTAAAATTCCTTTATTAGGCAGTCTTTGATTTTCTATGCATAAGATGTAGCCCAAATAGCTTTCTTAACTTGGAAATAATGAAAATAATTAGAATGAGTTATAGAAACTTAGTGAGCATGTATCTACTGCTATTAATTCTTAGTTCAAACATGTTCTATGTAAGTATTTGGTGAGAAAGATAAATGTAACTCAAACTTCTTGAGTTTCTGAGTGTGTGAAACTAAGCCTTGAATGAAATATTCACTTGCACAACTTAAATTCTATGTTTCTCAACATAAATCATAATAATTTTCATTATTTGATAGCATACAACATTCATATTACGCACTACCCATTTCGAGTAAACATCACAATCTTAATTAGCCATTAAGGCTTAAATATAAATAAATCATCCTAATCACACTAACTATAATATCCAATCATGGATAATTTCTAATATTACATCATATAACACATCTAGTTAGTAAACATAAGTATATCCACTTCTTAACTTCTTAGTCAATATTATACTTTCTCAATTGCTTACCTGAAACTTCCTATTTGGCTTTCAAACCAATTCTATATCCTTTGTAAATGTTGGTTAAGAATTTTCTATTTGGCTTTCATATCATAGCTCCATCACTTTTCACAGTTTCCAATGTCACTATTGGCATGATTCACAAGTAATATACATAAGAAGGTTCTACTCTTATGTCACAATTATTGATAAGCCCCTTAGAGTAAGATAACTAATTCATTATGGAGCAATATCAAGTATTTAGTAGTATATATATAATAATGCTCTCATGTTCACCCACACAACCATAACATATTAATATTATAGAAACTCAATCACAATTCATCATTAAGTAGAAATATACCATCATGCTTATGCTACGCATTTTGATCAATTTACAATGGCTTAATAGCTAGTCACACATATACCACAAAACTAAGTTTACATATGAATATTTATATATATATGCATGTGAATATGAAAATTATGCTATCAATAATAATAAAAATACAATTCATTACATTTAAGTCACCTTTTATTAAGATAAAATTTGTGGTGAGATATATACTCACCTATAACATTGATCCACCCTTGGAGGTTCTAAAGCACCTATATTCATTTTTTCATAATTTCCTCCTATTATCACCATTTACAAAGATAAATCATATAAACATGGCTTATCTTTTCTCCATATATTACAATTCCTTATTCAAATCATAATACTATAGCATTCCTTAATATTTCTAATTTTATACCATAATAATGTTCTAATTAAATCATTATTAATTCCATACACTTATTTCCATGCATTCTTAACTCCATTTTTTTGTAAAAACCATTAAACCTTATATTTATATTTTTAATCCAAAAAGACCACATTATTTCATATAGCTACACACTAGTTTCTCAAGTTTATTACAAGGAACCAAAAATACATCATAATATGGAAACTTTCAAATTAAAACCTTACGAACAAAATATTATAACATGCATGTTACAAAAGTATCTATTTATACTATTCCATCGTGCATTCATCCAATATCATCACCTTCCTATATTTTATAATACAAGCTAGTAGAATTAAAATATGTCATTCTATCAAAATTTTTGAATCAAATTCATGCTAGAAGAATTATTAAGATTTAATAATCTTAAAAGGCTCTAAGTCATCTATACTCTTATTTAATAACAATATCTTTAACTCCAATATAAGAAAATCAACAATTCATATTTCACATAATTAGAATTATCTTGAATCATGAGTACTTTAATTAAAATATTAAAATATTTCATCTCACATATGCCTTAATCAACAACCTTTAACATTTTATACTATAAATTTATATTTTCATAGGTTTTATCAAATATTTTATTTTATAAAGAAAGTATAGAAATCTTCTAGCTTCATTCTCAATTATTCAAGATCTTAAAATACAATGCTCTAATAATACTTTAATCATCTCACACCAGCATGTTACAACTTAAATCCTATTTATATTTTAATTATTCCTTTTTAGCATTTTATAATAGAAAAATCACACTTTTACATGCATTTTCTCACATGTCATAAGCACACTATTGAGTTTTTTTTTTCAAATCACTCAAATAGCAAAAATGCTTAAGGAAGGCTTGGAGTATACAAGGTTTCACCACCAACTAAAGGATCCACTAGTAGCTTTGGCAACAGGAATAACTGGAGGTTACCAAGAAACTAGAAAACTCATCACCACAGGCTGCGACCTAGTACTTCATTTGCTACAAGAAGCCATGATTGCTAGATCATGGAGATGTGCTAACAATGACTAGAAAGCGAGTAAAAAAGAGGGAAGGCTGCTGGAGATCAAGGAGATACTAGCTCACATTTGCTACCATGAACCATCGCAACCCACGTCCTTTTTATAGCACCAATGTGCAGCAGTTTGAGGAAGAGATGCATGTGATGGACACCCTGTACAACAACTTTGTGGGGAAACAAAGAAAAGGTAGCAACAGGAACCAGTAGGAAAGGAGAATCAAACAAGAAAAAAAAAGGAGAAAGGCGATACTGGTTCTTAAGAGAAAGAGAGAGACATGAGTTTTAGGAAAGTTAGTAGTAGTAGTAGTAGTAGTAGTAGTAGTAATAATAATAATAATAATAATAATAATAATAATAATAATAATAATAATAATAATAATAATAAAAGAAAATTTTTAGAAATAAAAAAGGGAATAATAATTCAAAAATAGTAAAAAGAAGGGATAGTAGTTGACATTTAAAAATAAAAAAAGAGGGATACCAAAAATTAATAAAAAAGGGGAGAGAAAATATTGAAACTTGAGCTAATTGAAATAATCCCATGTTTCTCACCCTTTCGAAACTTAATTTCTCTTATAAATCTCAGTCTTTCAATTTTATGAAATTTAATTCCAACTGTTGATTTAATTCCAAAACTTATCTTTTTTGTAAACATGATGTTATCTTAAACTCACAACTCATTTATTTTTAACCTTCTTCCAATAAAAATATTTATATATTTTCAATAATATGATAAATTTTAAAGTTCTAAAAATAATTATTCCAAACTTTTAGAATTCTCAAAATGATATATAAAATACACATAAATTATTTTATAAATCTATGCATCCTACTCACTAAAAATTATTTCTCAACTTATGAGAAATTTTCTTGTAAAAAATTACTTTAATCCATTCTCAAATCAATAATTGCCATAAAATAAATATATTACAAGCATTATCATTAATATTATTTTAATTTTTTAAAATTTTTTAAAGGAAAAGAAATTTAAAATTAAATTTTAACCAAATAAATATTAAATAAAAATGGGTAATCACAAGCATTGAAATTTATAAAACTTTATTTTTTTACAATATTACATGCTTCATGCTAGGCTAGAAGAAATGCTTAAGTCTATAGTTTTTTCCTATCAAAATGCCCCATCAAACCTTTTGATGGACTTCTTTTATAAGCAAATCCCTAAGAGAACTTCTAGGAACATATAATTTATTTTCTTTAAACAAAAACCTATCATACCTATAGAATTTCTCAAAGGTCTTTTCATAAGCTTGAAAAATAATGGAAAAATCATGATCACTCCTACAAAAATCCTTAATATGGTTAAAACCTAACAATTTATATTGAAAAGTAAAGATAAGAAGATACCTATAGGATAATGCATTGGCAACTGCATTATCTTTACCTAGCTTGTATTATGTTACACATGCCCTATTTAATTTTCCTTGACTCTTCAAATGTTCTAATGATTTATACTTAGTATAGATAATAAGCTCCTTTGGCCATAAGTAGTGTTGCCATATTTCTAAAGCCCAAACTAAAGTATAGAGCTCTTTGTCATAGATAAGGTAGTTGAGAGCTGCTCCATTTATCTTTTCACTAAAATATGCAATTGATCTCCTCTGCTGCATCAAAATATCTTTAATGCCTACACCTAAGGCATCACACTCAATTTTAAAAATTTTAATAAAATTGAAAAGAGCAAATAAACATGTGAAACTTAACCTATCTTTCAATAAATCAAGAGCTTTCTTTTGTTTTTCTCCCTAATGAAATCCCACATTCATTTTGACTAATTCATTCAAAGGTGTAGCTGGGGTACTAAAATCCTTCACAAGCCTCTTATAAAAGGTAGTTAACTTGTGAAAACTCCTCACTTCACTTGTATACTTGAGGGTAGGTCACTCCCTAATTGCTTTCACCTTTTCCTCATCCATTTCAATTCTATTGTTACTCACAACATAGCCCAAAAATATAATTTTATTAAAAAAAGTAACATTTCTATATGGTGGCATTCAATTTTTCATTTTTCAAAAATTTTAAAATAAATCTCAAATACACAACTTATTCATTAATAGTTTTACTATATATAAGAATATCATTAAAATAGACTATAACAGACTTTACAATGAAAGAGCATAAAATATAATCAGTCTATTAGATAAATCGAAAGGCATAACAGGCCCTACTTATAAACAATTCTTTATTTTAAAAGCCATTTTCCATTTATCATCCTCTATCTTTCTAATTTGATATTACCTTTGTTGCAAGTTAATTTTTTTAAAAGAAATAATAGCTATATAACTCATCAAGCACATCATCAAGTTTAGGAATGAGATGTCTATACTATATAATGATTTTATTGATTGGTTGGCAATTAACATACATTCTTTATGATCCATCCTTCTTTGGCACCAATAAAACAAGCACTACACATGGGCTCATGCCTTCTCTTATGTAGTCCTTGAACATAAGGTCTTCCACTTTTTGTATTTCTTTGGCTTTCTCTTGCTCGATTCTATAAGCATAATTGTTTGGAATAAAAGCTTTAGGAATAAAGTTAATTTGATGTTTAATTCTTCTTTTTGGTGGCAATTCTCTTGAAGTATCCTTAAGAAACACCTCTTCATATGCCTTTAAGATAAATTCTTTTGCTCTTAGCAAAACAAGGTTTCCTTGTTTAGTGTCTACATAGAATTCTTTGCATATTAGCACAAACATTGGCCTAGATGAATAACAAGCACTCCTTATATCCCTCACTTTTCTAAACATACTTAATTTTTCTTTCCCTTGTTTAAAGCTTTCTCCTTTCTGATTTTTTCTTTTTTTTTCTTATTTTAATTATTTTTGTACTTTTTCTTTTTTCTTTTCCTTTATTTTCCTTTGCATTCTTATTTGATCTTTATAGACTTGATATGAGGTCAAAGATTTAAGAGTCACCTTTCTCCCATCCTTTATAAATAGATACTTATTAAAGACACCATCATATGTAACTTTCTTATCAAATTGTCAAGTTCTTCCAAGTAATAGATGGCAGGCATGTATAAGAACAATGTCACAAAGTATCTCATCTTGGCATTTCCTAATAGAGAAAGACACCTACACTTACTTTGTCACTTCCATTTCATCACTTTCATTCAACCATTACAATTTATATAAGGTAGGATATTACAAAGTAAGCAAGTTCAATTACTTTACCAAAATGATACTAGCCATATTAGCACAACTACTACTATTGATAATAACATTACACATTTTATCATTGATGTTGCATCTAGTGTGGAAGATTCTCCCTTTACTCTTCACCTTCTTCTTTAGCTTGCACATCCAATGCTCTCTTAATTACTGAGGCATCTCCATCAAAAGGAGTTCCATTTTCTTCACTTTTCTCCTCCTAAAGTTAATATGGACTCTTTATTGTTGGAGTCATTTGTAGAATTAATATGTCTTCCTTTCATGACTATGACTCTTTTATTAGGATATTCACTAGCAATGTACCTAAGCTCTAAGTTTTTAAAACATTTAATGTTTAAATGCTTTTAAGGCTCTCCAATTTTATTTTTTTCCCTTTAGGACTTCACTTTTTTGTTTGGAAGTGGATTCCATTTTGTACTTACTCCATTTGTCTTCTTTCCTTTAACTCCTTTTCTTTTAAGGCTTCAATAAGGAACTTGAATAGAAGCCATATTTAGAAGAACTCTTTCTTTTGAGTTATCTATCCATTGTCATAGATATGTAAACTATCTCTTTTATGTCTTCATAGTGTTATACCTTTACCACATTAGCAATGTCTCTATTCAATCTATGGAGAAATCTAGCCATTGTAGCTTCTTGATCTTCTTAACATTAGCTCTACATATAGTAAGTTCCATCTCCTTGTGGTAATCTTTAACACTCTTAAAATTTTAAGTAAAACTTTGTTATTTTTTACATAAATATCTATAATAGTGGCTTAGAATGAATCTCTTCCTTATGAAAAACTTCAAGCTATCCTAAGTTCTAATAGTTCTTTCACATTCCTTTCCATACATTTTTGACAAATCAATCCCATCAAGTAATGGCATATTTTGAGGATTTAATCATGGTAGGTTTCACTTTCTTTTCTTTCTAATAATTATAATAATGAAAGACTAACTCCATCTCTCCCCCTCCAAATAGGCATTTGGATCATTCCTCCCTTAAAATGAAAGAATTTTCATTTTAATGTTATCAAAATTTCTATTAACTGTTTCCCTTCTTAGCTTATCATCTCCTTTCTTTTCATCTCTCTTTTTATCACTTATTCTATCATCTTTCCTTTCATTTCTTTTTCTTTCACTTCTTTCAGATTCATTTGATCTCTCACTCCCACATCATTATTATCTTCTCTTTCTTGATGATTTCTATCATTTTATCTTCTCTCTCTTCTTTCCCTTCTTTCACCCTTAACTCTTCCAAGCTTCACGTTTATCTTTCCAAGTTATTATTATACAATCCTTAAAGTGGACCCAATATTATTATTGAACTCTCTCCTAACATCCTTTAAAAGTTAACTATAAGAAAATGTTAGATAAAGAAAAAGACCTCATAAAAGCATACTAAAGGCATTTACTTGTGTTTGCAGTCTAATTAAAGATTTTGCCTTCAAATGATCTCACTTGTTCTTACTTTTTTCTACTCTTATCTTTTTCCTTTTATGGTTTTTTAGGAACTAATATGACATATCAACAAAATCCAATAATTATAATGATTAATATCATCAATCAAGGTCTAAATAACTAAATGGAATAAGAAATGACACTATAGGATTCAAGAAAGGCATAAATAAAACTCAAAGACATAATTAAAGCCAAGGAAACAAAATTAGGAATTAAAAACCAAGAATTAAAGCTTTAATTGAATTAAAAAAATAATAAAAAATATAATTCAAAAATAAAAAATTCAAAGATGAAATAAAGCATATAAGGAATCATCAACTTTTCTCTAAACAACCTTTTTTATGCTTTCTTCTTTGCACTTTGCTTGGCTTTTATTTTGTTCTTTTTTATTTATTTTTCTTTTTCTTATTTTCTTTTTTTAATTCATTTTTTATTTTCACACTTTGTTTCTTTACTTTTTTTTGCTTTTTAATTTAATTTAATTTAATTTTAATTTTCTTTTATTGAAACCCTAAATAATTCTTTAACATTTTTATGTTGTTGGGACAAGGGGCATTAAAGTACTATAGTCAACTATCTTAAATGACTTAAGGGATATTTAATTATAATATATGAATATCTTAATTTAGTGCAACCTTTACTTCATGATATTTAAGTATAGTAATTAAATAAACCAAGTTAGTGTTAGTGTATATGCCCTAAAACTAATCATATTAATGATTGTAAATTTGAATCGTGTTATTTTAATACCAATTTCAATTATTATATTTATACATATATTATTTGTATAATATATTTAATTATGATAATAACCTTAGAATAATTGTATTCTTAAATGCCCCTAATCATATATCATTGTGGATTGAGTTATTTTGATATTTTAAAACTAGCATGTGTTGTGACTTATATGAGATATTAAGTCTGCACATGAGTACAAGTTGAAGAACTTGTATGCCAGACTGACCTACCCTAAGAACACTACATGGATCATTGTATAAGTGTCATGAGTGATTCTTAATGATCATTATTAATATAGTCCTTTGACCTAAGATTACCAAAGTTCCCTATATGTGAGTTTCATATTTTGATACTACTATATGTCACTCATGGTTGAGTGAATGTAAGGATAGTTATTGAATATGTCACATATCATGTGGAGGATTTATATAATTAAGATGAAATTTATCCCTCCTATATAACAGGGGTGATATCTGTGAGCCCCTTGATTAAGTAAAGTTGAGAAAATTCATGACCATGTTCAGATGAATTGACATAGGATATCAATTACATTTGCTTCAGTCAGCTTACTTAGGAATTAAGAAACCTTTGGATTGGGCTATATAGGAAAGACATGATCCATGTCTTGTGCTCAATATGGATGTTTAGGATAAAAAGATATAGATGATGACTATATGTAAAAGTTTAGTCAAATCACAGACTTTCTTATTACTTAGGTAACAATAATGTGTTATTAGATACTGCTCATTATTTATGATCATTAATGTGATTTATGATTATTACTAACGTAATGAGAGCCTATAGGGTCACACACTTAGAACCCAGTAGATTTGGAATTGATGGACTAAATTGTTTCGGCCTAATATTTAGAAATTCTATGTTATAATTATAAGGCCCAATAATAAGCCTGTAATTATACATGGAACAAAGCCCAATTAGTTAGGATTTTCTATGTATCTACTTAAATAAGCTTATTGGGTAATAATAAAGATTATTCACACATCCTAAAGCATAAAACCCTAGCAGGCCTCTTTAACCATAACCCTTGAAAATGTATAGCTAGCACTACGAGGCAAAGAGGAGAATTTCAATCAGTGATTGTGGACGTTTATTGGTGATTTACTGGTTCGTATGGATACCTTAGACTTTTCAGTTGAAAGGAAGTCAAAAAGGTGATTGGCGAATGAGTCCCTAAAGCGTTGCAAAGGTATTAATCGAATCCTTATTCTAATCTAACATTTTGTATGGATCCTTTAACTGGGATTGGTTAATTTTCACTGTGTCTATTTAGCCCCTAATCCCAACAGTTAATGTGTTAGTATCCAATTACTATATTCAACTTCAAAAGTTGGGTAAACTCTACCTTTGAATAGTTAATTATGATACTTGACTATCACATAATAAGTCATTTTTTGCCTTAATATATTTGACTATAGTAGTCAAATATTGTACTAATTTTTCTATAAGATTCAAATATTATATTCGACCATAATAAGTTGAACTTTACTATTTGAACTTTAATCAAATAATTTTAATGAAATTGTCATACCAAGCAAAGTTTAATAAAATTTCAATGAATTTTAACAAAAAATAATATAATTTTGTAATAAAGAACATAGAATGATGAATTAAATGAAAACACAAGACAATTAACACCTAATTCACACTAATTAACAATAAACACAAGATAAAAATTGAAATTATGCAAAATTAAAAATAAAAACATAAGAATTGATAAAAAATAATGAACCAAACTTGAATTTAAACAAAAAGTGAACAAAGAATAACAAGAATAATAGAATAAGGATAGAATCATAACAAAATATTAACAAGAAATTAGATTAGGAAATAAAGGAAAAAAATCAAGCAAAATAACAAAGAAATGAAAAACACAAATTGAAAATTAGGAAACCTTTGCTCTAAATACCAAATAATAAAAATCCAAGTACAAAGTTACCGAGGAATGTCCCAAAATTCAAAAACCAATAGAAAAAGAAAGATATTCATGCCATGCTTTAGAATAAAGAAGAAAAGAAACAGTTAATGATAAAGAATCATGCCACAAATAATATAGATCATTTGATAAGTGAGGATTGACATCATAAAGATTGAATGTCCTTTGATAAGTTTAAAGTTCTTGCTAAAACTATAAGAGGAAAAGAATACACAGTGTTGTAATTTCAAAATGCTAAAATTTTTATCAATAAGGAATAACCCTCTTTATATTAGTTTAAAAATTCAAATATTAATTAAGATTTAATTGAGCTTAATTAGGCCTAAATAAAGTAGTTAATTAAGTTATTTATATTTTTAAAATAAAGATGTAAACTAACGGACCAAAATACATAAAATAAATAAAAGACCTAAAATAACTTAAAGTTCATGCTATAAAATCAGTAAAAAGGTCAGCCTAACAATATTTAAGTACTATAGGGAAAGTCCTTCAATATTTAAATATAAGTAGGTAGAGATGAATTCCAAGTCTTATAGTTAAATATGGTATTTAACTATAAACAAGTAGAGATGAGCTCTAAGCCTAATAGTTGAATATAATATTAGACTACTCAAGAGTAATCTACCAAGGCTAAAATATATATGAACCAAGCTTTTCTAAACTCCTCTAATCTTCTTTCCTAAGCATCTAAGCTCTCTCCATTAATCCTTGACATGCTTCTTTTATCCTTTTAGCCTTAACTCTTGTCATTGGATCTTCTAGTATATTTATATGCTTTTTTCACTCCTATATATCACATCAATATGGTCAAACTGATAACATTAGTTATAAATTAATAAACAATGCCTAATTATTTTGCACTTAGCCTATAAATAAGGCTTCCCTTGCTAATAAATTAATGATCTTTTAAAATAGATATCTTTCCATAAAAAAGAAGGCTTTTGATTTAGGGGTTGTAGATCATGGTATTGTGTATTGACATGGCTATTAGGAAGGTTTAGGAAACTTTTAGAGCTTCTTACTAGGACTTGTACCCATACCTTGGAAGGAACTATAAAAGATTCCTAGATTTTCTTAATTACCTTGGCAATGTTAATACTATGGTCTGCAACTTTTATCATAGAAGTTTTCTTTATTAGTAAATTCAAAAAACCAATGCTTTTAAAAGGTTATGAAATCAATCAAGTTCCTTCCAAAAACTTGCACCCATACTTTAACCTTAAATATAGGAATTCTATAAAGTATTTGGAATGACTTCAAACTAGAAACCTTCCAAGTTCTTTGTAAAATGCTTGTGTTCATAGTCAAGTGTGAATACAAATCCTTGGAAAAAGCTTTAAAAGATTCTAGCTCCTTTTTAATATTGACTACTATGATTTACACGATTCATCTTAGTCTCAGAAACCATCTTTCATGGTCATAAGCATAAGATATTATGGTTTGATGTGATTGTCACGATCATAAGATTTGATACATTTCTAATTAAGCAGTATTGATAATTTGTGTTTTCCTTATATTCCATCTATGTTTAATTGCTTGATTTACAATTGGTCTCCGACACTCTCTTTGTTATAATGCGAGAATTTCTATGTTGTTTATGTGATGTGCTATGCATACTTTGTTACACAAAGAGTAAGAAGCATAACCATTTTCACACTAAAATAAAAAAAGAATAATTAGAGGCTCATAACAAATGAAGCAATCAAGCATCTTAAAGTTTATAAATAAATAAAAAATGATAGAATCAACATATCAAAAGCCATCATGCAATAAGAAGGAAGTATGGGAATAAGATAACCACTTTTCCTTTTAATTTATGTAAGGCTACCATGTACATTTATTGTTAATGTAAAGTCTATTATTCATTATACATAATAGTATTTTTGTTTTATATGTTCATGTATTAATATGAAAATAAATAAAATGGAAAAATATATCTTTGTAATAGATTATTTCTTTTTCTCATTTATTTCATTTATATTCAATTTATTGATGTTCTTCTTAATTATATAATAAAAATGTAGTAATATAAAAAAGAATTTTAATGCTATTGATTTCACTTAGAGTAAGTTGTGTTTTAAATACCAATTTGATTTATATATGTGATGTATATGTAAATAGTAAATTCTAACACATATAATATGTATAATTAAATTAGTTTTATTTTAATATACATGTGTTGTATCTAATCATTTTAAAGTGATTCTAGAAAGATCTAAGAATTATTTTGGAATTGCTTATGAAAAAGGTAGCCAAACCACAAAGAAAAGAAATTTATTTTTTAATAAAAGACGTTAATTTATTATGATATCGATTATTTTGTTACAACTAATATGGAACTTTACTTAATAGGATGATGTCATTGTATTAAAACTATAGTGGTATTTCCAAATCAACTTGTAATATAAATTTCAGATGTTAATTTTTTTGTAATAATCAACATGAAAGCTTAGGCCTCGAGTACAAATTGAAATTGAAAAGGTTTAAGTATGGAATGAGTTGAAAATAAAAAGAGTAAAATATGACATTATTTATGAATTTCATCCTAAAGTTCTTCCAATCTTAAAGTGATTTTATGTCTAATGAGGTATGCTCCTTCTAAACTTAAGATGATTTTCTTCAGTTTTGTGTTTTTACTCAATATTTATTTTATAAGACTAAATCTTAATTAGCCTAAAGCTAAATATGTGAGGTTTAACACACATTAGAAAAATATAGAACATAAATTTCAAGATTTTTTATGGCTATTTTTGCAATTTAGTTTTTGGTTTTCTTTTTTATCTTATTTTATTGCCTATCATTTTGCTGCAACTTTTATAAGTTTACATAGCTAAGAAATTTTGATCTTATTAATCTTCTTTCATAGTCTATCATATTATCTTTTAGTTATTCATATGAAAATGTGTAATACATTAATTATTCACGAATGGTCATTACATATAGGTATTATGACAAATTTAGTAAAGCACTCATCTTTGATTGTAGTATTATATACAACCTTTCACTATCTTTAATATTTTATTATTTAATTTATTCTTTAAAGTTATTTAAATTGAGATTCTTTAACATCATAGGAGATGTTAACTTTCTATATCTAGTTAGAAACAGAGGGGAAATAGAGAGAATGAGGAAGTGAGGAATACGGGACCATGGTTTAGATGGGTGAGATCAGTGGACATATAACATTAGTTATTTAAATAAACCATTGTAGTATTATGAGTATTCAATGTCAATTTTTTGAAAATAAACATCATTTAATGATATTTCTCAAGATTATATAAACATAAATGGTGTTAGTTTTTTCAAAATAAAAACCAACATTATTTTAATATTTTACGATAATTTGCAAACTAATATTAAAATCATATATACTACAACTATCAAATACACGTTGATCATTTTTCAATGTACAATCCCCTAAATACTTAATGTTAATTAGTTATAAAGTTGATATAAATCATTATATCTCCTATGTATTGTAATGTTTTATATTTTTTAAATTGTTTGTTTTAATAAATAAGTCGACATGTGAATTTAAGGTTCTATCTTCTATTTAGATTTTTAGTGGTGGATTCACATTAAATGGACCATGTTTAGGTGAAGATAATAAACTTCTAAATTTCTTATTAGATATATTATATAGTGTTATATATAAACCTAATAAATTTTAACATTTAAACCTATTGAAATATCATAATATTGAATAATGAACCATATTTACTTTTTAACAATAAGTTAATTGTAAAGTTGTAATTCTATATTTAGTATTACCAATTTAATAAATATTAGAATATTTGCAAGTTTAATGAAGATTTAACAAAAGTTTTGAAATTTTTTATATAAAATCTTTTAAATTTTTTTGAAAAATTACATTTTATATGTATTTTGCACCAAGCAATTACATAAAAAGTTTATAATTGCATTAATTAAAGTTGCATAAAAATTTCTAATTTTTTTTAAAAAAATTACAACTTTGCATAGAAAATGTATAAAAATATAATAAGTTTTCATAAAAAGTAACAAAGTATATATCAATAAAAAATTTTAGTATAATATCAAAATATAATCATAAATTTTAAAACTAAATACATAAATTTGGATCCACCAATGATGGATTCTTGGTGTCACCACTAGTTTCCTATGAATGGAAGACTATCTTGCTTGATTAAAATATTTTGGTTTTATTAAAGGTGGAAGATCCACATTACTTGGGTTTCAAATACTTTACTAAACTCAATTCCCTAAGATAAGATGTAAAACAAATTTGTTTTTAGTATTAATTCCCTATTCTTATCTACATTTAATTCATATTTCAATTCATTTACTACCAACTCAATGGAGTGAATTTGATACTAGTACCATTAGGAATAAAAAGCCTATATTTCAATTAAGTTCACTAATAATGGCCTTAAGGATTAACATGATTGTCGTGGATATGAGAGTAAGGAACTAATTTGAAAATGCCATTGTATAAGGAATTTTCATCACTATTCTTTTCTTTCTTTATGTGTTCATATCAAAATACTTAATTATCTTGTATTTTTTCTTCAAAGCCATAAGACCCACATTAAGCTCCTTAGCTACTTGTGTTATGGTCATGTAAAAGTGATTTCTCTTCCCATAATTAGGAAACTATTAAATAATCATAGTGAAAAAATTAAAAATACTACTAAGCTAATAAAAGTATGTCATTTATAACTTACATATAGTGTAGAAGATCTTTGACCCATAAAATATCACTTCCTTATTTCAACTTGAAAGTGTTGTTCCATATTAAGTAATGAGTCATCTCCTTCACTATTCTTTCTTTCACTTCTTGCCTTTTACTAAAAGCCATCTTCATAATACCAACTATTTTCATAACTTACAATAAAGGTTCTTCATCATTTGGTTTTTACACTTCTGCCAATTTGGAGGTTATTAGGACAAGAAGTAACCTAAGATCCTTTTTAACCCACTTCATGATTGCATTTAGTTTTAGTAATCCTTAAGTGAGTTCAAAAGGATTTTAGGTCAACTCTTTTCCTTACCATTACTAAACTCAGTAGCGGTGCTATTTCTTTTATAGAAAATTTTAAGTTCAATCATTGACAAGGTTCAAAGAAAAGGTAAGACATTGATGTGATAAAGAATCAATTCCAAAGCATAATGCTAGCAGATGGCGGGGTAGGAATCGAATCCGTAGATAGGTGTTGTTTAATGACTTTGTTTCCAAGAAGCATTCAATCATAAGCATGGAATCAGACAAGTATTGGATTTTCAACAGTAAATCTTATTTCTTTGAATGTTGGTAGGAGTGATCTGTTAACTATCAATTTCATAATCAAAGAGACATGGGATCCTAGGGCAGATGGTAAGAAAGAACATGTATCGCTAAATGTTGAAATAGTAAGTATTATTGAGATAACTTTTCCTAGCAAAAGTTAGGGAATGAAAGAAGTAACAGTGAATGAGGTGACTTATTACTTGATTTGGAACAACATATTTGACCTAAAAAAAAGAAAGGAAGTGATGCTTTTGTGAGTCAGATATCTTTTATACTATATATAAGTTATTCTCATGACCTTAACCTAATCGTAACTAGCGTGCAACCCTTTTTAGATTTCCACAGCTTATTCCTAATTAATTACCTTGATTTAGAATAAAAAATGCCATGCTCTTATAAAGAATCTAGCATTTCAAAAAGAAAACATTCAATGAGATTTCTACAAAAGATCAAGAACTTAGGTATGCTTATAACCCTCCCAAAATGAGGATAAGCAAGATTAATTAACTTAGGAGGAAATCAGTTTAACATTCTTTCTATCTAATTCTATGATAAATAAAAGGCCTAAAATATTCTATATATATAAAACTGTGCTACCAAAATACTATCAATAAGTTCCCATAAATTCTAGCTCTAAGGAGGTTGAGGTGAAGGCTCAACTTAGGAATCTATAAAACAAAATATGGAAGAATGAGTTTGGGGCTCAGTGAGTAAATAATCTATAAGAACAACAATAATTTATAATAACTTACCCATCGAACTATCCTTCTTTAACCAATCATATCACATTTAAATATATTAGAAACTAAGAGCCAATGATCATTTCATTTTTCAATATCTCATATAGGAAAACTCAAGGATAACTTTAATCATGTCTCATCTCATTTAGAACAATAAGCAAGTAAAAATACAATAATCTACCTTTTCTATCCCATGTTAACCTTATAGCCTCCACAAGCTTTTCATATTTGTCCTTCCAAGATCTGCCTTATACCCTCTATAAGTATGTCACTAGGATTCTTCCATCTGGTATTCATAACATCGCCTATGTCATATTTTTCATCTTTATTACCACTCATGGCAGGATTTATAGTGTAATTTTAAATACTAGAGCTCAAACTCCATCCAATATAATCACCATTCAATTTTAATGTACATTACGATATCTATTAACATTATTATGCTCTCTTGTATGGCTACAAGCATTCACACATATCATAGTAATTAGTTCCAAACATTTCTCAATATATTTCATTGCATGAGTAATGCAATAAGTTAAGTACAACACATATTATATCATACTAATTCTACTTTCTCATTTTATGACTACTCTAGTCATGCTCTCATACTATACTTATTATAAACTACTTTATCTTTAGTGTTTAGAGACTAAATACTCATGTTTGGCTATTATAATTCATGAAAATATAAAATAGATAGGGTATGGATTACTATATGGCCACCTTAACTATGACTTTTGGATGATCTTTTATAAATATATAAAAAATTATGAGTATAATACTGATAAAACTTATTTTATATGAAAATAAACTCAATTATCTTTTTATAGACTAGTCATTTGCCTAAATTAACTAAGTTTTGAAAAGATTATATCTTTTTGAAAATAGATGTAAAAAGTTTACTTTTTGAAATTATGAGTTTTTTACCTCTATCCACTCTTTTGATGATATCTCAAAAATCTATATAAAAATTTAATTTGAAATTAATTCCATATAAAAGTAGACTCAATTATCTTTAAAAAGATAGGTGGTTTGTTTAAAATAGATATAAGATGAAGGAATCATTGCCTTTCAAAATTAGCATAAAATTTTGTATTTGATGAATTGATTCACTTGCCCAGATTTTGCCTTTGAACCCTTAGAATCAATTGGCCACTCAATTCTAACCCTTAGTTTCACCTCTGGACCCTAGGAATCGATTCATCAATTGATTCACACACCATTAAATCCTCAAAATCGATTGGTTACTTAATTCTAAAACCTAGTTTCACCTCTGAACCTTTGGAATCAAATCACCAACCAATTTACACATGAAAATCTTGGTTTTCTGCAAAAATTTCACTATACAACTGGATCTAGATACCTTATAAACACATATATTACATATTAAACCTTAATATAATCATCAATACACTTATCTAATATATTATATCACCTCTCTCCATCATTTATTACTTTTATAACATCAAAATAGACCAGATTCAAGAAAATCACAAAACAACTCGTATTTCATCTATATCATCATATAACCTTAAAATTCATAATTTAGTTGGATTATCAGTTCACCTTATATAGAAGAGGATGTTAGAATACTAGTTTGATAATCTCTTAACCCTTGATTAAATGAAGAAATTAACAAGAATTAAGACTTTCTTTGCTTGATTGATAGAGTGGTGTGCAAATTGTGCAGAAGGAGTTAAGAGAAGTTAGAAAAATGGAGAAAGTTAGAAGGATTTAAATTTAGGGGCTAAAATAAGGAAGTTAGGGCCCTAGGAGCATTTTTGGAAGATTCTATTAAACTTCTTTCATACTTATACACTCATTTATATTAACACAAAACTTTACATATCATAATTCTAATAAATTTTTCTCATCAAAATTTCATTCAAATCATATTTCCACATTCTTACTTTTATTAATTCTATTTTATTTCATGTTTCATAAAATTTATTGATTGCTTTAACTATTATTTCTCATATTATGATTTCTAATTTATAATAATTAAGGTAGGTGTAACAATACTTCCCTTTTCAAAAGAATTTATCCTCAAATTCTCGATACAAGCTATATTTGAAAGTTGGTATAAAACATGATTATGTAAAACTTACTACTTACCTAATAAATAAGGATATCATTGCTACATATTAGAGTTTAACTTCCATGTAGCTTTTTCCACTCTATGACGTTCCTAATGAACCTTCATGGAAAGTACCTTTTTAGATCCTAGCTTTCGAACTTGTCAATCTAGGATCTCCATTAGTTGTTCCTTATATGATAGCTTAGGATCGAGTTATAATGGTCCATCTTGAATGACATAAGACTTATCTAGTAAGTATTTTCTATGCATATATATGTGGAATATAGGGTGAATAGCTCATAAACTATCTAGTAACTCTAACTGATAGGCTATCACTTCAACATGTTTAAGAATTAGGAAAGGTCCAATGAAATAAATGTTAATTTCCCTTTTCTCCTAAATCTCATCATACCTTTCATAGGTGAAACTTTTAGAAAAACCATATCTTCCACTTGAAACTCTAGCTCTCTTTTTCTCTTGTTCGTATATGAATTTTATTGATCCTTGAGCTACCTTCAATCGATCTTGTATAATTTGGACTTTCTCCAAAGCATTACTCATTAAATCCGATCCCAAGAGTCATGCCTCCCTAAGTTCAAACTATTTTATTGGTGATTAACATTTTCAGCTATAAAAGGCTTTATATAGTGCCATTTGAATGTTGGATTAATAGCATTTGTTATAAGTAAACTCTATTAGTGGTAGATACATTTCCTAAGTACCTTTAAATTCTAAAGCATAAGTTCTAAGTATATCCTCTAGTATTTGAATAGTTCTTTTAGATTGCCTATCAGTTATGGATGAAAGGCTGTGCTAAATTATAATTGAGTGCCCAACACATGTTGAAATGATTATTAAAAGTGAGATGTGAATTGAGCACCACAATTTGACATGATACTAATTAGGACTCCATGCAATGGCATAATCCTGTCAAGGTGCATGTAAGTATATTAAGTTGTAGTGAAGGTAGTCCTAACAAGAAGAAAGTGCGCTGACTTTGTTAGCCTATCAATAATAACCCAAATGGATTCGTATCCTTTCTATGATTTAGTTAATCTGATTAAGTAGTCCATTGTAATACTTTCCTATTTCCATTTTGGTATCGAGAGTGGCTAGTGCATTCCTGCTAAACATTGATGTTCTACCTTCACCTGTTGATAAGTGAGACATTTCACTGCATAATTCAATACATCCTTTTTTATCCTTTTCCACTAAAAAACCTCTATCGATTCATGGTACATTTTTGCTACTTTTGGTTGCATGGTATAAGATGAACTATGAGCTTGGTGCATCAATTCATTCTACTCACTTGTTAGAACCCAAACTCTCACTTGGTGGCAAATTACTCCCTTTTCATTAATAGTTATACTAGATTCTTGTTCTTCAATTGCTTCTTTCACCATGATTGTATAATTTAGAACACTCTTTTGTGCATCTTTAATCTTCTCTTCAAAATATATTGATTGGTCACATAGGCTAACACCACACTTGAATCATTAGTTAGCGCCTTTATCAATTTACTCGCAAATTTCCTGCTAAGTGCATCTGATGCCACATTAGCCTTACCAAGGTGATATAAAATAGAATAATCATAGTCCTTGACTAACTCCATCTATCTCTTTTGTCTTATATTGAGATCTTTTTACTTGAAGATATACTTCAAGCTTTTATGATCCATCTAGATTTTAGTAGAATCTCTATACAAGTTATATTTCCATATCTTTAAGGAAAAAATCATTGCTACCATATCCAGATCATGTGTAGGATAGTTCTGTTTATGTCTCTTTAATTTTTGAGAAGCATAAACTATTACCTTATCATATTGCATAAGAACATGCCCAAGTTTAATCCTTTATGCATCACAATACATCGCACATCCTTTAATGCTTGAAGAAGTACCAATATTGGTGTCAATGTCAAGCATGACTTTAGTTTCTAAAAGCTATTTTCACATGCATTTCTCCATTTGAATTTCACTCTTTTTTACGTCAGTTTAGTTAATGGTGTAAAGATTTTGGAGAAATTTTTAACAAACCTTTGATAATAACCTATTAACCTAAAGAAATTATAAATTTCTATAACTGATGATGGCCTGAGCCAGTTCTCTACTGCTTTTACTTTCTGGGGATCCACTCGACCCCTTTTTTATGTCACTACATGCTCTAAAAAAGTAATACTAGTAGTCCAAAACTCACATTTGGAAAACTTTGCATATAATTGATGCTCTCGTAAGGCTTGCAAGACCACTCGAAGATGTTAAGCATATTCTTCCTTACTTTTTGAATACACCAAGATATTATCTATGAAGACAATAAGAAATTTATCTAAATATGGTTTAAAGATATGATTCATCAAATCCATGAAAGTAACAGGGGAATTAGTCAATCCCAAAGACATTACTAAGAACTTGAAATACCCGTATCAAGTCCTAAATGCAATCTTTGGAATATTGCTTCATGGATAATCTTGGAAAAGTACTTCACTCCTTGAAATTGATAAAAAAAAAGCCGTCAATACAAGGAAGAGGATATTTATTTTTGATAGTGACCTTGTTGAGTTAATAATAATCAATATACAATAGCATAGATCCATTTTTTTTCTTCACAAAGAAAATTAAAGCTCCCTAAGGCAAAGAACTTAGACGAATGAACCCTTTATCCATAAGATCTTGCAACTATTCCTTCAACTTTTGCAATTCTATTAGGACCATTCAATATAAAGAAATTAAAATAGGTTCAGTGCTTAGTAATAAGTCAATATGAAACTCAATTTCATGATCTGGGGTAATTAGGTAATTCCTATGAAAACATATCAGGGAATTCTTTTACTACTAGGATGGTATCAACATTTGGGATAGGTTAATTTAAATCTCACATTAGTGCCAAGCATGTTGTGCGTCCCTTTTGAATAAGTTTTTAAGCCGTAATACTCAAAATAATAACAATAACATTCATCAAAGTAATTTACATGTCACATATTTATAAAAAATGTCACACATTTATCGAAGCAATTTACACATGCATGGTACTCAGATAACTAATTCATTCTAGAATTACATCATAGTCACTTATATTAAGTAATATCAAGTCTACCAATATTACATGATCATGAATTCTTATGGAAAAAGCCTCTGATTTATGGATGGCTATAAGGGATTTCTCTATAGGGGTCATTACAATCAAGAGGGTATTCATCTCTTTGGTGGGTCTACTTATGGTGGTAGCAAATTTCTTTAACACAAAAGAGTGGGTAGCACCAAGATTAAATAAAGCTTTAGTAGTAAAAGTCTTAATAGAGATAGTACATATCACAATAGCATTTGAGGCATGAGCCTCTTGGCAAGTAAGTGCATACACTTGGGCTTGATTCCTACTTGTATCTCCTCTTTGGCCTAAAACATTAGCATTCCTTGAAGGTGTTAGAAAGTTTCTAGATCATAAAGCTAATGGAGAATTTGGATTATTCCATTGAGATATAGAATAATTTACACCTTGACTTGCAACATTTCCAAAGCAATTTTTTATCTCGTGCCTAATTATTCCATATTTAAAGCATTGCCTTCCAAAATGGTTTCAAGCACTATCATGGAGAAGCCAATATTAAGGGCACTAAGGTTTTCCACCACCTTGCCTTGAATGTCGATTTTGTTGACTTGGAGGATTAGAATGAGTTCTTTACCCTTCTAGGTTGTTTCTTAAAGAGTATTTACTATGTGTATCTTGAAAAGATGGTGGCCTTCTAATTGTACCACTTCCCTTATGACTAGAAATAACTTAAGGAGACATCCTTCTTGAAGAATGTGCTTAACTTAACCCCTTAGACTAACTTCTCTTCTTACTCCTTTCTTAAGCTTACCTGTCCTTCTTTCATTAATTGTCATTTCAAGAGCTAGTACTTGATCCACCACTTTTTGATAAGTGACATCAAGGTCAACATGGATTTTATTAAAATAGAAATCCCTGAGATTGTATATAAACCTCTCAATTTTAGCCTTCTCCATAGGAATCAAATGTGGAGCATATTAGGATAATTGGATAAACCAAGTGTCATACTAAATAATAGACAAACCTTCTTGTTTTAGGGTTTCAAATTCCCTAACTCTTCCTTAATGAACACTTGGTGGTAAAAAGTAATTTATGAATAATTCTCGAAAAACTTCCTAAGTCAAAGGTTCTAATTATGGATTCCAATTGGTTACTACATTGATGAATCAATAATAAGTCACATCATCTAGTTGATACTCTACCAATTCAATTAACAAAGAGGTAGGGCTTTGTAACATGTTCCCTAACTTTGCAATATGCTTCAAAATTTGATATGGATCTACTGCTGAATCAAGACAAAAGTATCTAGGTGGATTTAGCCAAAGGAACTCATGTATAATTTTAAACTTATCCCTTGTTCCCCTTATAGAAAGGGTGCGATTATGCACACTTTCTCTTCTTTAATCATAACTTTCATTATGATCACAATGGTTATTTGAAGGCTTACTTTGATCCTTTGAGGCATCATGCCCTAA
Organism: Sindora glabra; assembly: GCA_020226215.1. Taxonomy (NCBI): domain Eukaryota; kingdom Viridiplantae; phylum Streptophyta; class Magnoliopsida; order Fabales; family Fabaceae; genus Sindora; species Sindora glabra. The sequence continues at coordinate 55,639,110 of CM035234.1, read as the reverse complement.
CCAACAAGTAAGGATTGTATCAACTCGGTAAAGGACATGTTTTGGAAAGGGTGTAGTCTAAGGTGGAAATTGTTAATTAATTTCCCTACTAGCCTCTTGTCTATCATTATAGGCTTGAGGACCCTTAGATGATTCTTCATCTCTTAGGTGATTAGCTCGTGCTTAACCTCATTTGTCGACCATTTCCTAACTATCCATAAATTTTCTCAAACAATCGTATACCCATCCATACAATCAATAGGAAATTCATCAATCAATGAATCAAAATAGCTTATAATGTACTAGGTCACATACAAACTCCATGACCCACCATCATGGTATAATAGAGTCTATCGAAATGGTACTAGTGGTATGAGATCACGGGTGCACACATACTATTAGTACATTTTTGGTCGACACCTATCATAATAGCACATATATAAAACTTAAGGGCATATCCTATTAGGAACCTAGACCATGCTCTGATACTATATTGTTCACGACCCTAACCCAATTGTAATCAGCATGGAACCCCTTTCTAGTTTCTAACAATCTATTCTTAATTAATTACCTTAATTCAGAATAACAAATGTCATACATTTATAAAGAATCTAGCATTTCAAAAAGAAAATATTCAATGAGGTTTCTACAAAAGATAAAAAAGTTAGGCATACTTATAGCCTCCTAAAATAAGGATAAGCAAGCTTAACTAACTTAGGAGAAAATTAGTTCAATTTTCCCTTTATATAATTCAATGACAAATAAGAGGCCTAAAATATTCTATGTATATGAAACTGTGTTATCAGAATACCATTAATAAGTTCCCATAAACTCTAGCTCTGATGAGGTGGAAGTGGAAGCTCAAGTTGGGAATTTATAAAATAAATATAGAGGAGTAAGTTTGAGGCTTAATGAGTGAATAATCTATAAGAACAATAATAATTTACAATAGCTTACCCATCAAACTATCCTCTTTTAACCAATCATATCATATTTAAACATATTAGAAACCAAGAGCTGATGATTATTTCATTTTTCAATATTTCATATAAAAACACTCAAGGATAACTATAATCATGTCACATCTCATTTGGAATAACAAGCAAGAGATAAAATATAATCATCCACCTTTTATCTCTTGAGTCAGCCTTATATATTCCACAAGCTTTCCATTTTTATCCCTCCAAAATCTATCTTACACCCTTCATAAGCATGTCATCAGGATTTTCCATTTAGTATTCATAACATCACCGCCGTCATATTTCTCATCTTTATTGCCACTTATGGCATGATTCACAATGTAAATTTAAACACTAGAGCTCAAGTTCTATCCAATACAATCACCATTCAATTTCAATGTACATCACAATATCTATTAGCATCATTAAGCCCTTTTGTATAGCTATAAGCATTCATGTATCATAGTAATTAGTTCCAAACATTTAAATATATTTCATCCTATGAGTAATGCAATAAATTTAGTACGACACATATTATATCATACCACTTTTACTTTCTCATTTTATAATTACTCAAGTCATACTTTCATACTATACTCATTATAAACCACTCTTTCTTTAGTGCTTAGAGACTAAATACTATTGTTAGGCTATTATAAGTCATGAAAACATAAAATAGAAAGGGTATGGGATACTATATGGCCACCTTACCTATGACTTTTAGGTGATCTTTTATAAATATCTTAAAAATTATAAGTATAATACTCATTGAACTTATTTTATATGAAAATAGACTCAATTACTTTTTATAAACTAGCTATTTGCCTAAATTGGCTAAGTTTTGAAAATGTTACGTCCTTTTGAAAATAGAAGCAAAAAGTCCAGTTTTTGAAATTTTAAGTTTTTGACCTTTGTCTACTCTTTTCTTGATATCTTAATAGATATATATATATATATATATATATATATATATATATATATATATAAGATTTTAATTTGAAATTAATTCTATTTGAAAGTAGACTTAATTACCTTTAAAAAGATAGGTGGTTTGTTTAAAACAAACATAATATGAAGAAGTTATCCCTTTTCAATATTAGTATAAAATTCTGCAATTGATGAATTAATTCACTAATCGGTTCACCTACCCATATTTTTCCTTTGGACTCTCAAAATCGATTGACCACTCGATTATGATGTCTAGTTTCACCTTTGGACCTTGAAATCAATTCACCAATTGATTTACACACCCTAAATCTATTGATTACTTGGTTCTGAAGCCCAGTTTCACCTCTGGACCCTTAGGAATTAATTCATTAATCAATTCACATATGAAAATCTTAATTTTTTGCTAAAATTTCACTATACAACCAACTCTAAATACCTCATAAACATATATATTACACACCAAACCTTAATATAATTATCAATACATTTATCTAACATATCATATCACCTTTCTCCATCATTTATTGCTTCTATAACATTAAAATACACTAGATTCAACCAAATCACAAAATAACCCATATTTCATCTATATCATCATATAACCTTAAGATCCGTAAATTTAGCTAGATTATCAGCTCACCTTATACAGAAAAGGATGTTAGAATGCTAGTTTAATGATCTCTCAACCCTTGATTAGATGAAGAAATTAACAAAATTTAAGGCTTTCTTTGCTTGATTGATAGAGTGGTGTGGAGATTGTGTAGAGGGAGTTAAGAGAAGTTGTAAAAATAAAGAAAGTCATAGGGATTTAAATTTAGGGGTTGAAATAGGGAAGTTAGGGTCTTAAGGGTATTATTGGAAGATTCTCTTAAACCTCTTCTATACTCACACACTTACTTATATCAATACAAAATTTATATTTCATAATTCCAATAAATTTTTCTCATCAGAATTTCACTAAATCATATTCCTACATTCTTACTTTTATTAATTCTATTTTATTTCATATTTCATATATAACATTCTTAATTCACTTGAATTTACCAATTGCATTAACTATTTTTTCTCACATCATAATTTCTAATTTATTAATAATTAAGGAAGGTGTAACAATTATAAATGACATGATTTTTATTAATTTAGTAGTATTATTAATTTCTTCACTATGATTATTGAATAATTTACTAATTGTGGTAGAACGCCACACTTTTACATGTTTATAAGATAAATAACCAAGGAATTTAGTGTGGGTCTTACAATTGGGTATTCAAAGATGGATACATAATAGAAAAAATAAATAGTGATGTAAATTCCTATACACTATGTATCATCGAAATAGTTTCTTACTTTCATGTCCATGGCAATAATTTTAATTCTTATGGCTATTATTAGTGGATCCTTATAGAAATACATGATCATTCTTCATAATGGAACTCTCAAGTTCACTTAATTGAGTTATTAGTGAATAAATTGAAATAAGGTCATCTTTAACTATTTTGAATTGGCATTTTAATATAGATTGTAATCGAAAGAGCATGATAGCCTAGGAATGACATTTGTATCTTAGTAGTTGTTAATCGAGTAATATAAGCACAACATCAATGCATTATTTGAGAGCTAACAATTTTTTTATTTGTTCTTTTTTCATATGTATAAAGCTTAGACAACAATTTTTTTAGTATATATATCAAAATTTACTAATTTTATTATAATTTTACTTAATATGAATAAAATATCCCTATTCAATTTTATTTTATGAACCAATTTTATTCTATGAAATTCAATCAGAATATTTAATTATTTAAAGGGCTGAAGGCTTTATGAAATTTGATTAGGAACGATTGCTGCTATTTGGATTGCTACAAAAATAAACAACATATTGGTAGAGTGCATAATATTAGTGATAGAATCAATGATGGCATTTTGGATACAATTTTACAAGTTATTCAAGAATTTCTCACTTTGGTGATAGATTTACCTATGGTTTAACATTAGCAACCAATTTATCAATCGGTAAATTGAAATTGAGCAATGGACACAAAGTCACAATGAAAAATCCATCACTAATTTGCATTTTAAGGATGAAGATTCTATTACTGTATATAAATTTAGCTACCAAAAATTATGTTGTTATTTCCATCTAGTTGTGTGCTCTTCCCATCATTGTCCCCATAAATTTCAATGGCTTTAGCGATGGATAAAAATAATTCATCATTAATTAATTATCATTTTTTCCATCACTATTCCTATCATTAAATATTTTAGCAATAGAATGTTTCTTATTAGCAATGGATTTCTCTATTGCCAAATAATATTTTTTTCATAATGGAGGACATCTCCCCAATATTAATTATTATCATAAATTCAAATTTTTATTATTATAAATTTAAATTTATCATAGAATTCATATTTAGGTAAGGATGCGGATCCTTTTCATAATATTAATTAGATTATATTTCTTATTTAATTTGGGGGATAAAAATCTTCTCCTTGATAACAATAACTTTTATTGATTTAAAATCATTGATTATTATACAATTAAAATTAACTTAATCACAGATCATATCTTATTCTTTTTTAGGGAGGAGCACGAATTATCTCCCCAATATTCATCGGATTATATATCTTATTCCTAATTGAATTACCATATTGTTTTCATATGTTTTAAAACTAAAAATTTCAATTAATTTTATTCTAGTTTTTATCATATTTCTGATTTCAAAACTTAATTTAATTTTTCATTTATTAACATTTTTTATATAAATAATAAATTAAAAATATAAAATTTAATTATTGGGATATTATAAGACAAGAATGAAAAAAATATTGATGATATAAATAAATAAAGAAATTATTTATATCTATGGAATTATGGTTTGAAATTCTTCATTTTTCATTATCTAATATTTAACTAATAATAAAAATTAATTTTCTAATCATAATATTGAATTATGTGTTAATTAAAATTAGATTCAGTTAAAATTTTAAATTGGTAAAAGATTTTCAAATTATTACTATTGTCATAATATTAATTTTTAATTAATATTTTTTTAATTATGTTGATTGCCGTATGATTTGCCATGTGATATCTTCTCATTCTTTCTTTACTAATAGATCGACACGTATCACTTAATCAGACGCTACTTTTATATACAAAACTAAAATATAGATCTAAAAGGTAAGATATTCTTGCATATGTCACATTTTTATGCTATCATTTAATCACTTTCATTTTTTATTTTATTGATATTTTAATATTATACCTACATTTTTAGTCACGTTATATATACTCAAAAAAATAAATTTTTGTAAAATAAATTTTTTTAAATTAATTATTTTAATTTTTTTTTAATATTATGTGAACACACTTTGAATTATATTGACGTTTTAGTATAAATCTACTACTACTTATGTAGGTTATTAAATTTATATACAAATAGTATTATAAATATGTTAGATAATTTTAATTAAGTAATTAGGTGTAAGCTTAGGCAGTATAATCACAAATATATATTGTGAAGAAATATTATAATCATAAGGGGACATTTTAAGGAAAAGTATTTCCACTCTAATTATTCAAACATTATGCAATTAAAATAATTAGAGTGGCATAATAACAAGACAATTTATTGTGAAAAAAATCTCAAAGTGTTGGAATTTATTATTACAATTAAATGATGAGAAAAAATATATTTCACTCATATGTGATACAACCCTATTTACAACTTATTTATCTATAATTTAAAGTGTTAAAAAGGGTTCACAGGTGAGTTTTAAAAAGTAAGAGGGATGAAAAATGAGGATGAAAGGTATGCAGCCAAAACATTTATACATTACTTTCTAATTAGACAAGTGATGCATTAGATAAATGATATCAAATTAATAAAAATAGATGAATAAAGTTAAGATGATATATGCAAAAACATTACTACACCATTAATTTCAACATCAATTAAGTAAACAATCGATGTTTTAAGTTTGCTTAGCATTCTCAGACTAACAATTCACATTCACTTTTTGATATTGATTAAGTATAAAATCAATATCTTAAGCTTTCCAATATTTTCAAATATGAAGCCACTTTCAAAGTAGACGCCAGTTGTAATTCTAACTATTTTCTTAAGTTTTCCATGAATTTAAAAAAATGTCACCATGTCAAAATAGATATTAATTTTTTTACTAACTGTCATCATATTTATCCTAATAATTTAAAAAATATTATCATATCAATGTAAACGTTAAATTTGCCTTTGACTAATGTTTATCAACTAACATAGATTACCATTTTGTTGTAGTGCTACAAGACTTTAGATATTAATTTCTAAAACAATCAATGTTTAAAATCATGGTGGCAATGGCATTATTGCACTATAAATAAAACAAATCTTGTTTTCTTTCTTATTATCACTCTTTCTCCTTTTTATTTGTTTCCAAGTTCAATTGTCATCTAGCTTTCTCTATAGAACATGAGATCTTACTCTATCCTCTATCATCGGTGTTTATGCCCTATTGAAAAACTTCAACTAGGACAAGGAGGGTAGCCAAACCTATTGATATAGTAAAAGGAAAGTGATAAATTTGGTCAAGTATTCCTGCAAACTAAAGCTACAATAGGTGCATTGTTTAGCTATAATTCATTCAAACAAAGACCCTAGAAGAAATAGAGGTCTTAGCCAAATATCTCTTAACAATTAACCCAAAATAGGATTATGCCACATGGATGCTTAAGAGATGCTCCAAAAAGTGTGTAACTTTTTCTTAGACTAATAACTATTCCTATCCCAAGTGTATAAATAAGTGGAATTGGATTCAAAAAGGATCTCTTTTTGCTAAATTTGCTACAAAAAACACACACTTTATGTCCAACTTTGCAACATTCTATTGCGATTTTTCTTCATCCTAATTGCAATTTTGTATAATTCTTGCCCTAAATCTTTAAATGTGAGCAGATTAAGATTGCATTTCTAGAATCACACCTAATTCTTGTGTCTATTTTGATGTGCATATCCTTGAAAGTCTCTAGAAAAGTTATTTGTGAATTATACTTGAATTGCTATCTTTTAGGCATTTTATGTACTTTTTTTTATAATTATTTGCATAACTATGCACTTTATTCATCCTTTTTTATTTTCTTAATTGCTTCTCTTTCATAAACACACTCCACTAGGATACTGGACAAAACCCATTACCTAGCAAAAATAAAATAAGTCAAATTTTTATTGCAAATTTTGACCAAGATAAATTAGAATGCTTGTTAGGACTCGATTAAGGTACATGGTTCTAATAGTTCTCATTTATGCAATTAAGAAATGGTCATAATTTACCACCTTTAATTATGAATACTAATTTGGTATTATCTTTTAGCACCATTCATAAGAACCTTTTATTTCAGGAAAGGAACCTAAAAATATTAATAATCCATAACTAGAAGTAGGTACCAAAACTTTAGAGCGCATTGATGAGGGTAATGATGTAAATGCTTAGAATAGTCCTACGTTGAACATACAAAATATAAGGGATCAAAATAATAATAAGCTAAATAATGGCCATAATTAACAAATCTCTAATCCTTAAAACATTCAAAATGTGGAAAATCCATATCAACTTCAACACCAGACCAAAGGAATGGCCACCAAAATAATAGGTAGGTTGCACATAACCACAATAATAAGGCCTTAAGAAATAACACTTTTAGTAGGCTAAACAATGGTCTACAAAATATTATTAAGGACTTATTAGATTGCCTATAGGGATGCTATATGGCATGCCTTAAATTGATGAAAACAATAGTATGGTTACTTATAATGGTTGAAACACTTAAACCAAAACGATCAATGCGAAAATGATCAAAGACAATGGAAGTAACAAGCTCAATATTCAAAATTTAGCCATTCTAAGATAATAAATAGATGAGAGTAATCACGATATGGTGCACGTGCTATCACAAAATATAGCCATTATACTAAGATCAATACTTAAGAATGCAACCAATAATCAAGAGTGAATTAGATAAACATTGGATCGAATGACTTAACACTTTAGTTCATAATATGGTAAGGAACTGAAGCTAGAGAGAGATAACCCTAAAGTCAAACCTAAGGCTAAATTCATGAAAGTTAAAGGGCTAAAATTGGAATATAGCAATGTAAGACTAGTTAGACATGAAGAACTAATGAGAAAGGCTCAATTGAATGGACCTAAAAATAAAGGTGCACAAGGAAACATTTGAAAGATGAACCAAAGGTAGCAATTTATAAAAAAAAAATCCAAACCATAAAGGCCAAGATTAAACTATATAAAACTTAATTAAAAGGCTATTTAACTAACTTGGTGGCTAAGGAACATATCCAAATTACCAAAGAGCCTTTTTAGAGTGGATAAATCATATTGAACTTCCTAAAGGCTTTGAGATGTTGAAGTACACAACATTCCTTAATAAAGATGATTAATTTACCATTGAAATGATTTTTTTAAAATTAAGACATTTTCTTCTTTCCTTAACTTGTACTATCTTCTCTTGGTGCTTAGGATTACCATTAAACTATGCATTCATAGACACCAATAGAGAGGATGTTCCATGATTAGTTTTATAGAGGAGAAACGAAAATGAATCTAACTGATTTAATAAATCTTTGCCAAAGTCCAATGAAATTAGTAGAAGGTTACATGTTCCATTTTTTTATAAGCTTGTAGCAAATGTTTCACCAAGTTGTAGTAAATAGAATACCATGCCATTCATGAGAAATTACTAAATAAAAAATTAATGATATTTCTTAATTAGTAGACAAAGTGTGGCATATAGAGCAATTAAAAAGAGAAAAAGATAAAAAAATTGAAGAAAACTAACTTCATAAGAGATTTTAGAAAAGAAAGTGTAGCTATGTTGAAGAAGATATGGTTAATGAAAATAGTGACTTGAGGTCCATGTGGCTAAACATAAACTCAATCTTCCTTATACTTGCTTATTATTGAAAGATGTCGAAAAGAAAGATAAGATGGACCATTTTTATAAGAAAATCTATTCTTTTGGTTTGAGTAAGGTTAATTAAATATTTAACATGTTATTAAAAGTTAAAAAAAATAACTATCTAAAGGATAAGGAATTTTGTCCAAAGAAGAAATAAAGGACAGGAAATATTATAAATATCGTAACATGCTTAGTTATATCACCAACAATTATGTTTATTTCAAAGATATTACTAAAAAACTTATCAAGTAAGAGAGATTAAAGTTTGTTGACAAAGGCAAAGAAATACTATTGAAGATCCTTTTCTAACTAGATCTAATAACATAAGGCCAATAGATGACTTTGACTTGTTTGATGCTAATATTGGTGTGGTTTACTATAAAGATAAGGCATTTCACAACTTTTATAAGCTAAAAGATGACATCAGCTTTTTCTAACTTGAAATTAATTTTGTATATTATAAAGATAGTGAAGCTAATGACTATATAGAATCAAATGTTAGTTTTATCTTATTCTAGGTAAATGCTAATGTAGTATGCTACTTTGAATACAATAATCCTTTTTATACATCATTTTTTCCCTAAAGTTGATCCTAAAGAGGGTGAGTCAAACATTGAATTTATCAATAGGATTTAAGTTAAAGAAGAAACTATCAAAATGTGGCCTTGATATGAAAAACAATACAATGAATTGAGGGTAGTCATGTATGGTAAGTGGTTAGAATACCTTATTGATCCTAAAGTCTAAAAGTTAGTTGATCAATGAAAAAAACAAACCTTAAAAAAAGTAGAAGAGTTTAAGAAAAATAAGGTCAAGTTAAAATTCATGTTCCAAAGGTTGGATTATAGCTAACCAAGAAGAAAGATAAGGATCAAAATCAACATTGGAAAGCTAAAAAGATATCATCCCAAAGGAAAATGGATGAGAAATGTGTTCGGATCGAGAGTCAAACAAGTATAGCAGAATAAATCAATCCTAACCAACGGATCCATGTAAAACATTAAATTAGAATAAGGATTGATCGCCTTTTCATGTTCCTTTTAGCCAAAGACTCTGAGATATCCACACAAACCTACGAATCATCAATGAACGTCCACACGAACACCGATTGGAATTGTTCTCCTTTGCCTCGTAGTGCTAGTTACACCTTTTTAAGGGTTTTTTTGGTCAAGGAGAGGTGCTAGAATTTTTTTTATGCTTAGGATACGTAAATAATAAACTCTATTATTACCCAACAAGTCTATTTAAATAAGTGCATAAAAAATCTTAACTAATTAGGCTTTATTCCATGTATAATTATGGGTTTATTATTGGACCTCATAATTATAACATGAAATTCTCAAATATTAGGCCTAAACAATTTAGTTCATTAATTTCAAATTCATTAGGCTCTAAATGTGTGACTCTACAAGCTCTCATTACGTTAGCAATGATTATTAATCATATTAATGATCATAAACAATGAGCAATGTCTAGTAATATATCATTATTACTCAGTAATGAGAAAGTCGATGATTTGACTAAATCTTTACATGTGATCATCATCTATATCCTTTTGTCCAAAACATCTAGATTAAGCACAAGACATGGACTGTGTCATTCCCGTATAGCCCAATCTTGAGATTTCTTGATCTGTAAGTAAGCTAATTAAAGCAAATGTAATTGACATCTCATTTCAATTCATCTAAGTATGGCCATACATTTTCTCAGCTTTACTTAATCAAGGGGCCCACAGATGTTACTCCTGTTATATAGGAAGGACAAATTCCATCTTGATCACGCAAACCCCTCCGCATGATATGTGACATATCCAAGAACTACCTTTGCATTCATTCAACTATGAGTGACATAGAATAGTATCAAAATATGAAGCTCACATGTAGGGAATCTTGACGATCTCAGGTCAATTGATCATGTTAATAATGATTACTAAGAATCACTTATTATACTCATATAACGATCCATGTAGTGTTTTTAGAATGGGTTGGTCCAGTATACAAGTTCTCTAACTTGTATTCATGTGCAAATTTAATATTCCATATAAGTCACCACATATGCTAGTTTTAACATATTAAAGCAACCTAATCTATAATGATATATGACTAGGGATATTTAAGAATACAATTATTCTAAAGTTATTATTATAATTAAATATATTACGCAGATAATATATATAAATATAATAATTAAAATTACCATTAAAATAACAAGATTCAAATTTACAATCATCAATAGATTAATTTTAGGGCATATACGTTAACAAAATAAACCTAGTCATAATAAACAAAAATAACCATAAAAGTTAAGGCTTATAAAAGGAAGGAATAACTACGTAAAAACTCATTATAAAAACACTCCACCTATAAATACTACAACAAATTAACACTTGTGCCACAATCAAAATCGTGGCACATAATCAAAATTTTCATGGCTATGTTATTTAGCTATGGAAATATCAGTTGAATGATCTCGTGACATAAGTAAGCATGGTAAGAAAATTGTCACGAGAAAAAGGATCTTATGGTATAAATAATTTTCTTGGCTACGGGTTCGCTTGTGACTAATAAATTCTTCTAACCATGAATACAAATGTGCAAAGAAAGGCACATCTGTGGCTAGTGACTCATATTGCCAACGAATAAAATCATGACAAAAAATAAAATAAAATAAATATAAAAATTAATGTAATTAGTTAAAATAATTTTTATATATCCATATTAAATTGATTGTTTAGTTAATTCAATTAGGTGCTGAACCTAAATCTCTAAGCTAAGGAATGTCATATCTTACTATTGTACTAGTTTACTTCTTTAGTATTATAATACAATATATTATATATAAAATCTTAATTTACTACTTAACTTCAAAACTAAAATTGCATTCATGTAATATTAATTATATAATAAAATATTTTATAAATACATATAATAAAAATACACTAATACTAAAATATTTTATGATTTTATTTTAAAAATTATTTTTTATAAACTAAATTCCTATTTGTTTTGTTATAAATTTTGCTTATATCAAATTTATCCTTTATAAATATCTTATATCGATTTTATCTCTCATAAATAATTAATTATTTAATTTTATCTTTTTATTAATTATTATTAATTAAGTTATTATAAAATAAAACTAAATTTTTTACATCTTTCAAATAATTTTTTATTATTTTCTAAAATTCTTTCAATAAAGGTTGAATTAAATGAAATAAATATTTATACAAATCATAACTTTGAACTAATATGTATATTTAAATTTTAATTATAAATTAAATTTTAAATCATTTTAAATTATTTAATTTAATTTTTTTAATTTATAATACATATTTTTATCATTAACAAATATAGTTAAATCATTTGAACCTTCATAAATTTTTTGTATTAATTTCATCTCTCATGTGTTACTTATATTTAATTTTTATCCTTCCATTTATCAAGTTATTTACCGATTAATAAAATTATAAATAAATAGACTAAATTAATTAAATTATTATTTAGAAGGAAAGAAATTAATACAAAATATCTATGAGAAATGAAATTAATACAACTGGAATTAATAAGGAATGAAAATAAAAATTTACTTTATTTTATATATATCACTTCCTTAAATATAATTTACTTAAAATTTTTTAACATAATAATTTAATTATTATTAAATTATACATAATTTTACATAATTATTATTTTCAAATTTTTAATGAAAGTTTTGTTGACATTTTAGTGATGAATGAAAAACTTATTATTACTTATTTTTATAATAAAATTTGTTAAAACTTATCTCATAAATTTTACCATTTATATATAATATAATGATTTTAGTATTTTCATAATATGTGTATCTTCTTTGTTAATACATTTTTTAAGAATAATTTGATGAGATAAAAAATAATTTTTTATAATATTCTATACTTTGAATATTTTTTGTTTGGTCAATATTTTAAAAATGGGGTTGAATAATGAATTAAAATTTTTCTATGTATGTATGTATGTATTATATATATGTATATATTAATCCTATTAATTTTTAATTTTAATATGTATAAAATTTAAATTTATAGAATAATTATATAATATAATCTTTAATATATTATAATATTTATTTTATTGATGTATATTAATTTTATTATATAAATTTAATTAATAGAAAATGAAATAATCATTTATTATTTATGAAAAAATAGTTACATTTTAATAGATATTAAATTGGGTACATATGCAATAAAAAATGCTTGAGAGCTTATTGATTGAACTATTTCTTATATATCTTAAGGTTTGGGGTTCAACTCCTATTTTAATTATTTTTAAAAAAATAATAAAAGTACATAATTGTACAATTTATGGGTAATCTATCTCTTTATATAGATTTTATGAATTAACTAATTGAAAATGTTATATTTTATAACTTTTTTATTTTGATTAATTAGGGCTAATTAGTTAATTAATTAATGAATTAACTACTTGTTAAACACTTATATGAATATTTTTATTTTTTTATTGTCTACCATATTCAATATGTTGCACCTGTTATAAATAATCTTTTTTATATGTATATTTACTAAAAATGATATACTTGATTATGATTTTATTCATAAAATTAATTTGTGCTATAAGTAATACTTTGTAGCAGATAAATTCTTATGACTTATATGATAGAATAATTGATACCTTATCCTGAGAAATATGTACTTATAATTTAATTGTTAGGATTAGAAGCTAAACAGTTACAATGAAATTTAATTGATTCTAGTCAAGAGTCCATGTGAAATAATTAGATTAGCATAAAGATTTAGTCATTACTTTCTACAAACAATTCAAAGGCTTAACCATTGATCACTTTTTTAACTTAATTTTGGTAAAAAAACTCTGATATATCTATACGAACCCCTGAATCACCAATGAACGTCCTACGACCATTTATTAGAATTCTCCTCTTTTGCTTTACAATACTAGCTACACCCCTTCTAGGGTTATAGTCAAGGAGAGTTGCTAGAATTTTCTCAATGTTATTCGGATGCATGAAAAATAAAATAACATTAACACATAACATGCCTATTTAAATAGGTGTATAAAAACTCCAACTAATTGGGCTTTATTCCATATATAATTATAGGCTTATAATTAAGCTTTATAATTATAACATGAAATTCTCATATACTAGGCCTAAGTAATTTGGTCATCAATTCCAAATCTATTAGGTTCTAAGTGTGCAACCGTATAGTCTCTCATTACATTAGTATTAATCATAAATCATCTTAATGATCATAAATAATAAGCAGTGTCTTGTAATACATCATTATTACCTAAGCAATGAGAAAGTTAATGATTTGATTGAACCTATACATGTAATCATCATCTATATCCTTTTGTCCTAGGCATCTAGATTGAGTACGAGATATGGATTATGTCATTCTCGTATAGCTTAATTCAAAGGTTTCTAGATTCCTAACTAAACTGACTAAAGT